>ML681996.1:15808649-15893876 GCA_007922195.1 Podocnemis expansa
TGCAAAAATTGTTCTGTCCAGAATTTTTAAAATAATGCAGT
This sequence comes from Podocnemis expansa, assembly GCA_007922195.1. Taxonomy (NCBI): domain Eukaryota; kingdom Metazoa; phylum Chordata; order Testudines; family Podocnemididae; genus Podocnemis; species Podocnemis expansa. Next base: position 15,808,691 of record ML681996.1, read on the forward strand.
TAGCTCACAAAGGCTATGTCTACACTATGGGCTTAAGGAAGCTTAAGTCGACTTAAGCAAAGCCCTGTCCATGTTTGGAGTTGATTAAGTCAATTTAAGGGCTTCCTTAAGTTGACTTAATAACTCCTGCCCTTAAAGTCGATTTTAGGGGTGAAGTCAACTTTATTAAGTCAACATAACACAATGTGGACATTAAAGTCGACTTAGTGCAGTATGGCCATGTAAGTCGACTTTATAAAGTCGACTTAAGCTAGGGGACCCATTTAAAGTCAACTTTATTAAGTCAGCTTTAAGTGGGTCCCCTGCCTTAAGTCAACTTTATGAAGTTGACTTAATGCAGTGTGGACTCACTAAGTCGACTTAATAAGGTCTACTTAAAGTTGACTTTATTAAGTTGACTTAATAAAGTCTACTTAGCTTTTATAGTATAGACATAGCCAAAAGTAGATCCTTATAGGATTAGAATTTTAAGAAGCTGTGAATTGTCATTTTTTCTTTTCTACTGTTTCTTGTCCAATGCTTTTGTGAGGTAGAGAAATGAATTTTTCCTCCCGATATTGGACTTCATTTTTCTAATTAATAAATGCCATTTTTTACCTATGCAAAAATCTGTCTGACAAAATAGAGGTCAACAGTAACAACATCAGTTAACAAGGCAATCAGGTATTTTAGAAGGTCCAGTGCTGTGCTCATAGGACATACTTTGTGTAATGGGATTAATCTAGGATTGCACAAAGTGAAAGGGATTCATTGACCATCAATCAGGAATGTCCTAAGAACATTTCCTGAGGTCATAAACATTAGAAGAACACAGGGAGTCCCAGACGTGGATTGGGTTGATGGTCACCCTTTATTGTCTGCTCATTCTTCCTCAATGCCCCAAGTAAGCAGGGGGGTGAGGTATTACAATCCTTTTATGCTAAAAAAGTACATAGAAGCTTATGTTCATGACAACTCCTCCAAGCCCCTTTTTTGGTTACATTAACACCCAACCAATGAATATTAATAACTATGTAGTGAATATAATTATACCCACCTGTGTTTGTTGTTTACGGGTTTAGTCAGTGGTACACAGGCACTTAACTTTACAACATATTATTTTTTGTAACAGCAAAGCCTACAAATACTGACCAAATATTTAGCTCAGGGAGAAAGATAAGCACATTCCCTCCAAGGATCTTATGTGGGGGAAGAAAGATAGTATACTTCTAGTTATATTTCTTGCAGAAATTGTGAGAAAGGAGAAAGAAAAGGGAAGACAAAACATTTTAACTAGAATTTAATTCACAGGGAAGCAAGGCCTGCCTGTAGTAACCCCATCACCATAGTAACCTGTGGCTCGGGCTATGTGTTTGTCCAGCACTAACTTTACGCTCCTGCAATAGGAATTCAAAAGTTGTCCAATGAATCCAGAGACTTAACCAGCATAGAAAGAGGAGAGTTTTTGATTTTTCAATGCCATTTTTATCAGGCAGATCTAGGATTGTGTTTTTTCTCCATGCACTTCTATTTTCTCATTCTAAGTGGCTTAGTATAAAAAAAAATTACCAAGCAGCAGCGTAGAAAGTCTAAACATGGAAGTCCTGCAGAGGCCAGTTCTTGCTCCAGCCCTTCTGATCTTGTATACTAGCAATTTTCCACCGACATCCTCCTCCAAGTTCATGTACATAGATGACATTGCACTGATTACTCAGGCTTCCTCATTCGAAACATCAGAAAAGGTTATAGAGTAGTACCTAAAAGAACTACAAACCTATTTCAAAACATGATGTTTGAAGTCAGATTCCTCAAACAGTGGTATCAGCTTTCCATTTTAAAAATCCTCAGGTCAAGAAGACATTAAACATCAGTTTCTGGGGGTCACTGTTGATGCATGATCATAATCCGTGGTACCTGGAGATAACCTTGAACTACATGCTCCACTTGAATCAACCCCCTTGAACAAACCAAATGGAAAAAGAAGACTAGGGTCAAAATCATACAGAAGCTTGAAGGAACATCTTAGAGAAGCACTACCTGGACATTCCAAATATTGATGCTAGCCACGGGCCATTCCACAGTGGTGTATTGTGCTCCACCTTGAAGTGAAAGCCTACACACTGTTCTAGTGAACACTGAAATTAATGCCATTCTTCACATAGTGGCACCTTTACATCAGGGCCAGTTCCATGACTATCGGTAAAGGCACCAGCAAATATCTGATGAAAAGCTGTGACAGGGAGTACATAAAAATGATGGCAAATATCTCACTCCTGCTACACCATGACTGAGAACACCTCTGTTGCCGCCAACTAAAATCAAGAAAACTTTTCCTGGTATCTTGTCATCATCTCTTTGAAGAAGATAAAGACATTCAGAAAAGATAGTGTGAAGCCATGGCGACTTCTGATGTACCAAAACTAAATGATGACTCAGCTGTGCAAATGTCAAGACTTCTCCTCCCTGCAGCACATATAGATAGCTCTAAACCATATTTGCACCCAACATAGAAGATGGACATACTACTTAGATGAAAGGTAAGGGAAGTGCCTGACTGTGACTGGTGTGGTGCAAACTGTTGGACACATCACAGATGGTTGCCCAATCTATGCTCATCCTGGAAGTGTTGCAACAATCAACATGGCTACTTTCTCTGCTCTTGACTGGATAAGACACCTTAAGATCCAACTGTAGTCAAACCATTGCTTTCACTGTTCCACTATTACCATACAAAAGAACTATACAGGATTTTTTACTATTCAGTGTTGTTTTTCTGAACTTCATTTTGGCACCTCTGCATAATCTATGTGCTGCCCTTGGGTGTACTATTCACAGTTTAAAATGTTCATATACTGATGACACTGCAGTATCTAATACTCCCTGCTGATTCTAGTAATGGCATATCTGCCTTTCCTTAGTGAGTAGTCAAAGTGGAAGACTGTATGTCCTAAAGCAGCTAGAAACAGCAAATTGATTTTAACAGAGCTCCCCATGGCTTAAATACTCTAACATGGTGGGTTTTTTTAAACCTCTAATGTACAAACTTACGTTCTTCCATATGGGGTGCTAAAAGTGGGCTGAACCCGAAAAACTGTTGCATGGCAACCATGCTATGCACTGCTATGTAATTACAGTTCTTCTAAATCAAACTTGAATGTTCTGGAAGTAGCATCTTGAGTCAGTTTGACTGGTTCATATAAAACCTGTGAATCAGATAAATAGTTATTATGTGGATCTTGACAGCATTTTGAGTATTCTTTCTAAAGGAAAAAATATTTAACTTGACATGATCACTCAAGGATGGGTACAAGAGGGCTGCTACTTTTTAATATTGCTGCTATGTATTACACAAACAATGGTAACTACAGCCATGTCTACATCTAACTGCTTAGTCTGAACTAAGCAGTTTAAAGTTAGTTTGAGCTAACCACATTTTGTTTTAGTTCGAACTAACTGTATAGTTTGTGCTAGCCACACTTTTTTTAGTTCGAACTAAAAAAATGCGGCTAGTTCAAACTAAAAACGCAGTTAGTTTGAACTTGTTTAGTCTGAACTAGCATGACTACTTCCTGCTAGTTTGAACTAAAGTTCAAAATAGCTTTGAACTAAGCGCTTAGTTCAAACTTACAATTTGAACTAACTAGTTCAAACTAAGTTTTGCTTAATTTGAACTAAAAAGTCTTTTAGTTTAAACTAGGCAAAGCCTCATGTAGACAGTGAACAAATTAGTCTAGATTAAGCCTCCTTAATCTGGATTAATTTGTTAGTGTAGAAATAGCCTGGAGGCCCCAGTTGAGGCTATGGTCCCATTGTACTAGGTGCTGTACAAATACAAAGCAAGAAAGAGTCTACAGTTCAAAGGGATAATGCTTTAAGAAGACACAGAATATGAGAAATATGTATTGTCTCCAGTTTTGACAATGGTGAACTCAGGCACAGGTGGACAGATCCACAAAGGGATTTAGGATTTGCAAGATCTAGCTTTTAGGTACCTGAGAAATCATTGGAGCAACACTGGAATCCACAATCCCTGTTGGCTGCTTAAGCTCCCTATACAATAAATAGTGAGAGACAGGCACAAGGAATGGGATCCAAAGAAAGACAGCACACTAGTAGTGGAGAGTTGCCTAAACTAGCCAATTGAGATGTCAATGAAAAGAGTATTTTAAGCCCTACCCATCTCATGAAGGTTGCCTAAGGTTTTGTTCATGTGGCTCAGCTGTGAATAGCAGTGCTTCCTGAAATGCAGTGCCGTGACTCCCCCAGGTAGAAGCTGCGGGTGCCAACCAGGGGCATCGCTGGCACCTGGCACATGGGGCACGTGCCCTGAGTCCTGCCTCCAGTAACCTGAGTGTTGGACTGCCAGCCTGGCCCCAGATCCCTGGCCAGGAATGGGGCTGGGAGTGGTGGCACTGCTGTTCCCGGCTGGGGATCCGGGCCTGGCCAGCCATGATGATAGGAGCAAATTAAAAGGTTTCTAATTTGCATTAGTTTAGTCCTCTTCAAAAAGGATTACAGTAATGCAGACTAGGACCCTTTTAGTTTACGGCAGCAGCATCCACAAAGTGGGGCTTCAATGCACTGCTTTGGTACATGCTACTATTTCTACTCCTGTAGTCTGAACTGAAGGTCAGTAGAGATATGGCTTTAGTCTGGGCTACAAGGAGGCATCTATCTTCTACTTGCAATCCACAGCTGAAAGCCCTTTCCCTGGCATTAAGCATTTTAGGTACCTAAGATGCTGTTACAATAAACCCAGAAGAGCAGGTGATGATAAATAATCACTGGAGCAGGAGGACTGGAAACTGGGTCTCTCAGCTAGGATGCCTTAAATAATGGGGTCCTTAAGTTTTTAGCCAACAGGCATAATTGAACCAGCTAGTCTTCAGTGTAGCTAATAGCCTAGTGGTTTGAGCCCTGTCTTCAGAAATGGAAGACTCCTGTTTTCTCAGACACAGAAGGGAACTGAATGTGGCTTTCCCAGCTGGGTGATCTCTAATCATTGCACTAAAAACAATAAGGGAAGCACCCCTTCCTCTCAGGGATCTTGAAGGGGTCCTGAAGCAGTAGACATGCTTATTGTATCAAGCCCCCACTAAGGTAGGAAAGGGAAAGAAAGATTCATGAAATACTCCAAAATGCCAATTCTAGTCCATTATAAAACAGTCTTTTAACCAGTTATGTGCCACCACCTTGATTGATTTAAATAATGCACACTTTGTTTCTGTCTGTTGCATAACTATCAAAGAAACAAATAGAAATCTTTTAAATAAACAACAGAGAACTGGGTGCCATAAGGTAGAACAATAAGAAATGTAGATTTTACAAGCACAACTATTGATAAGTGATTCAAAAAGGAGTTCTTTGGAATCTAACTGCAAGACACAGCCCAAGACAGTCAGAGGTGCTAGATGTGAACCTCTTGCCAAACATACTGTGTGGAAGAAGCTGAAATCCCCGGATGATCTAATCCTCATTGACCACCAAGTGAAGTTTGTCTGCCTTATTGGGAGTGTCAAGCATTATATGCTTAGCATGTGTATTCTACTTTTGTAATTGTTAATAAATAGAGAATAAGAATATTACTGTGTAAGGCTCCTTCACAGGTACAAGATACTGCAAACCTGTAGAGAATAACATCCAGTGTGCTATGGACTGGGAAAGATGGATACTTCAATTAACCAGATTCCACCTGGAGCCATATGGTCTGGGAATGGGTGACCTTAAGCCCTAGACTTGGGTGTGGGGTAAGTGAACTTCCCCTGAGTCCTGCAGATTGGGAAAGGGTAGGGTGCCTTAATCAGATTATGCTTTGAGTTCTATGGATTTAGGTAAAGGTGGGGTGCCCTAGCATGCAGGTAAAAGAAGCCAATGGTGGATCTGAGAAATGAGTCAAAACCTTCTGCATTCTCCAGTACCGACACTTTGCAGCCCCAGGTTCAAGAACATTATAGCAGCAAAACATGTCTTTTCTCAGCTTCTTGAAAAAGTATATTTTTATGTCTAACACAAGAAAAAAAGTCATTATTCCTATGTCTGAGTTTCCTTTTGGACTTGGGATGGAGCATGGTGAATTCTATTCTCTCTTGGTATGGTAACTGGTATTTTTTTGCTCATGAAAATTTGATAACCCAGAGTGAATCCCTTTGCCCAATTATGCAAACGCTGCAGTGAAACATTTAGGACCTGATTGAAAGCCCACTGAAATCAGTGAAACTCCTGTCACTGACTTCAGTGGGCTTTGGGACAGGGCCATTATGAAGCTGAACATAGCTGCCTTCATCATATTTGGCCTGCTAAGATTAATAGCACAAGCAGACCAAAGAGAGGGACTAACTTTGCCTAATTTTGAGGCAAAATAACTGTTGCAATAGGGGCTGCTTTTCTGTAACAGCACTGCCCAGTGCATCAGCATAGGATTGGCAATGGCTTTGTATATTCATGTGGTCACTGGGTCACACAATGCCTTCAGGCAAGTCATTGGTTTTACTATCTTCTTTTCCCCACACATACAATGAGAATGGGATATTTTGTCTTCCTTATTAAGCACATTGGACTTTCTGATTAGCAAGTCTTTTATAATAATATATTTTAATACTATTAAGAAAAAAATTGATATTATAACTCTGTAACACTGGCTGAAAACTTTTTGACTAAACAGTTTTCTGTTAGAAAAATGCAAAGTGGAAACATTTTGTGGGAACCTGTCCAATTTTGATGAAGTTTTCTAGGGTGAAGTATTAAAACAAATCATTTTAACTCTCCTGTTTCATTTCAGTAATGTCAAAAATTCCATTTCGGTAAGGTCAAAAGGTTTCATTTTGACTTTTACATTTATGAGAGCTCATTGGCAAGCTGCACCTGTGATCCCTCCTCCAGTCTCTCCTTTGAGCCTTCTTTCCAAGTGCCAGGCCTGCACTCTTCCCAGTGGGGAGCTCAATGGTTCACCTCACTGTAGACTGGATCACCAGGTTACAATACCACTTCCCACTGTTCTGCCACAGCTCAGGGTGAGCAGTGCTGCATACCCCTTTTTACTGCCCTCTTACATGGCAGGTCTCAGGAGTTTTTCTCTCTCTCCAGGTGGAACACTGTAGTTCTACTCTAGATGTTGGTGTGGCGGTTCCTATTCCCAGTTGTGTTACCACAAGAGGCCAAGCTGCAGCTGCTGTCTACAAGACTTTCCTTTAAAGGAGCCTGTGGCTAGCAGCTGGTTATAATAACTACGTCTAGGTGTCTTGCCCTTTAAGAGCTGGAGAGCAGAGGCCAGCCAGTCCTGATTACTGAAGAAGCACACATGAGTTGGATCAGGTACGTGATTCCTTATAAAGAGCAGCAGGAAGCCACAGGGCCTGTCTAAAACGGGAAGGAAGCTAGCGTCAGAGGGCTGAGCTCCAGCTGGAAAGGAGTAGGATTAGTGGCTTTGTATGAAGCAGACTGGGGCAGAGGAAGAGCTCCATGTGGGGCAGGAGAACCATGGATAAATATAAATTTTTGTGGTGTTGTGGACTTTATTCTGGGGATTGTCTGAACCTCTTGTGCTATCCCACCAGCCCTGGGTGAGGGTGCTGTTAGTGATAAAAGAAATTGCATAGGGTTCTTAAAGTGGAGGCTAGAGGGGCCTTGTTAGGTACCTGCAAACTGAGCTTTGGCCCTGTGGGAGTGCTCAGTAAACTGCCAGCCTTCTACAATGATTTTTACTGAAAACATTGATAATTTTCCCAAATGTACATAGTGAGCTTGGAGGCAAGATTAAAACCCCAACAGGGCTGCATGCCTGGGTCCTGCTGAAAACCCATTATCTCTCAAAGCTTAGGTGAACCTTGTTGTCACAAGTTCCAGAGGGATAGGTGTGTTACTCTAGTTCAGCAAAACAAATGAGGGTTTTCTCCCACAAAAGCTCATGCAATAAATTTCTTAGTCTTTAAAAGTGCTACAGGAACCCTTGTTTGTTTTGTTGTCACAAACACATCCTGCAGAGCCCCTGCCTTATTTGCAGAGTTCTGCTTCAGCTTCTGCCTAACTCTAGGAAGGGAATGACAGACTCTCCTTCTGAAATTAGTTTTCTATCCAATGTGTCTTCTCTTCTTTTTCTAGGCAATATTCAACATCTTTAAGATTTTATTATATCAGGCTCTCGCCTTTGAAAAATAGCCCTGTTACCGGCTGTCACTGTCCAGGACAGGAATTTACAACAGACTAGTTCATCCCTTGTTATTTTAAGGTCCTTTGGTATTTGTCCTGAAGATACCTTATCTCTGTCATGGTTTCACTTCCTCCTTCTTACTCCCCTTTCAGTCTCTTTTGATTTACTGGTAACTCCATACAGTGAACTAGAATAATATCAAGCAGGTAAACTGAGATATGAAGAATATGTATATAAAATAATAGGTATCTCCCACTTCCTCCACAGTATTGTATTAAAACATTACTTTTAAGATATACAGTATTTATTTTATCTGATAGTGTAATGTTTTGGCATCAAAACAAAATTATTCAGTACTATGGAAACCAAATGTTTTAATGTCTTGAACTCCTTTTTTTTTTTAAATTTCTTTTCCACAGAAATTTGGAAATTTTGATTTTCATTCAGACTCAGAACAAAAACGAACAATTTCAGAATTTCCTGTTGATGGGAAATTCCATATTTCTGACCAACTCTACTGTTCCACCTGATTCTCATCTCACTTGGACCACATTTCAGGGGGTTATCAGTGTAGGTGATGAGACACATAGACCTATTTTATTTTATTGTTAACCATTTTAAATGATATGCAGTCAGTGTTTCAAGGGCACATTTTCCATGTGTCTCTATCGAAGTGTGGAACCCTTTACCACAGTTAAAATGTTATCCATTTATGATAAACTAATTATGAGGAGATGCTGCTGCAGGGCTACTTATTTTGGAGCTCTTCTTTGTTGATGACAAACTGTTAAAAGACTCAGTGAAAGACAAAAAGGTATGCATTAGTCCATTACTGAAAATGTAATAACTTATTGTTGGATCCTGTACTTTTCAGATTGTACAGCAACATATGTGACAATAAAAAATAACCTAAAGCAGTAACTTAAAGAACCACAGCTAGCACTGATAACTAGAGCTGGATGAATAACTGCTTTTTTATTGTTGTTGGTATTTTTTCCCAGCTTGCTTAAGAGTAGCCCCCAGCCCATGTTTATCTGCCTCTTAGGGCATGCTCCCTGGGGCAGGTGGAGAGTCCTGGTGGGATCCTAGGTGATTCCTCCCATGACTCATGCTCTTGGCTCACCTCTGCCTTTCTTTCTCCCTCTCCTCTGACCATCAGGAAGAGGCTGTTGTGTGCCCTCCTTCCCCCACCTCTGGCCATCAGGAAGAGGCTGTGGACAAAGGGCTTTCCACTTTTAAAAGTGGGTGGGGGGAGGCATGGCCATCTGCCTCTCCTGATTCTGGTCCTCCTGAGCCTCCATGGTGTGGGGGGGAAGCAAATTTTCTTTGTCCCCAGGGTCCCAAATCTTAACCCACCTCTGTCTGCAAAAGCTCTTATTCAGCCAAGAGCATAGCATACCATTTTACTTATTTATCTGGATGCTTATTATAAAATAAAGGGGTGCCTCTAAATCCTGCCTGCCTGGCTATCTTGATATTTGTAGTGTGATGCTTACCTCAGTACCATCTCAGGATACCTTCTTGATATCTGAGCATTATGTGGTGTATTTATCTAAACAACTAAAGCAGAAGTTGACTTGTTTTCTGTGAACTACACCTTTAATTTAGGAGACTTTCTTCCCAGGAAAATGCCATTCTGTGTTCCAGTGCAGATGCAGAATAAGTGACACAGAGACTGTGTTTCTTTGTTCTCTCTTTTCTTTTAATTTGGTAAATAAGTAACCTAAGGGGGCAAAAATTGTTTGCTCTTTGTGGGGGAAGAGAGGGAAATATAAACTGCACCCAACTACAATTAAATTTCAGAAGCTTTTGGGATTTGGAACACAGAGTGTTATATGACAGAGTCTGACTCTAAATAGTTATGTCATCACTTTTTTCACTTTTTTTGTATGTAATTGTTTTTGAGAATTTGCTTGTGGGGGGGGAAAGGGTGTAACTGATTTTGGAGCATGTGTCCAGTGCTTGGGATGGTGTGGTTTTGACTACCATGCGATATTTATGAATGATATGACAAATAATGAATTGGGGGATGGGGAAGAGGGATGAATCACAGAATTATTCATGGCATAGACTGCAAATGTGTTCCAATGAACAAAGAAGTTCCAGTGAAAAGGCTGAGATGTTACTCTGTTGGTCTTCAGGCATGACCTCATAATTTGGTATTTCAAGGAGACTTTGGGCTTAGTTGTCCTGCCACATCAGCCGGCAGGCAGAATGGGTGGGAGAGGTTAGTGTTAGCAGGAAAGTAGACCGTGTCTACACTGGCAAAGTTGTTTTGAAATAGTTATTTCAAAATAACTATGCTGATATTTATTCAAAATAATTATTTTGAAATAGTGAGTCTTCACAAGGCATAAGTATTTCAAGCTAGAGAGTCTACATTCCCCACTGGGGACAGGGAACCTCTGGCGGGCTCGTTTCCCTGCTGGGGACAGGGAACACCCAGTGGGGCTGCTTTCCCCCAGGCATGCCAATCTGCCCCCCACCCCTCTTTCAGACTGGGGGGGCCTGATCGGCATGCCTGGGCTGGGGAGCGGCCCTGCCGGGGGTTCCCTCTCCCCATCAGAGAATGCAGGTCTGCCATGGGGGAATCTCTCCCCTGGTGGGGAAGAGAGCCCTGTTGGGGGTATCCCTTCCCATTATTTTGAAAAAAGCCAATTCCGTGGCTTGGAATGACTTTTTTTGAAATAAATATAAGAATATCTCTCTGAAATAAAAGCAGGTTTAGTTATTCTGAAATAGTGCTTCATTATTTCATAATACCAAAGTATTTATTTTGAAATAACTAAATACCTACATGGACATGAAAATGTCTTTTCAAAATAAGTCTCCTTATTTTGAAAATACTTTTCAGTGTAGACATACCCGTAGTACGTGTGTAAGACCATTGTGTAAATACCATGCTAGCCTAGATTTTACCTTCTTTCTTCATAACTTTTCTGTACAGTCCTGTTAGAATAAATCAGAGTTGTCAAGGACAGACAACTCCCGTGACGTAGAGACAATGTATTCCACTATCAAAATCTGAAGTGCTTGTCTGTTCTTATTCCAGTCACACAACGATTTTCCTGTCCTGCCATTAACATGCCATTGATTGGGACATGAAGGAAAATGAAATACAGACAAAAGCTGCCACTTCATTATCTTCTAAAATAAGGTGGTGTGTTAATTTTTTCAAAGCAACCAGAATTCCAGGGAAATTTTAAATGACCTCTTGTCAAGTAATCCATATTCAGAATTGGCTCTTCATCATTAGGATTCAGCCTAGTTTTGAATACTATTGCTCTCCCATTTTGAAGAGGAACAAAAATATTCATGAAGGATACCTCAGTCTGCCAAGTTTTAAAGTCTATTTTCTTTTTCCAGACTGAGTACACCGGTTATCTGCTGGATCTCTTATCCATTTACCTGTGGGAGCAGGAGACTTTTAAATTAAACCTACAATTTGCAATGAAAATTACAAACACTGCTTATAAATGTACAGATTTTAAATTCCTTTATGTCTTCTTTATTAACTTAAAATGGGGTCCAAGATGCCATCAGGAATGTGAATACCTCCACTCACCCTATACTTCCATTGTAGGGCAGGGATGTTTGTGAGGATAGGCAGCAGCAGAATGGCTGCTGCACCACCGCAAGGACTTCATATGGCACAAATTGCAGGGAGGGTTGTGTAAGACTCTCCCTTCTTACCCCATGTGTAACTTATGGTAGACTGGTAACTGAGAAATCTCTCCATCTTCATTTTGCCATTTCTTCCTGCCCAGGCATGATACATTCTGGGTGAAGAGAGGCTGGAAGGATCATGTCCCTCTCTTTTAACCTCTTTTTTAATGGTTTTCTGTTCCCTGCTGATCCAATCAAACATTTCCTCTCAGCCCCACTGAGAAGGTGATGCATTTTGGGAGCATTGGTAAAGGAAGCTGAAAAAAACTTTGCTTTGCATTTCAAGTTTTCAGAGCATCTCAATTTACTGAGTTCTACTCCCGTGACTTTCAAACTAATGTTCAGTGTAAAATGTCTATGAAGTGCCTCACCTGTCACTATATGATTCAAAGAACACTTTCACTCAGAGTATGATTGATTGCATTCCTACAGATTTGTCTGAGGCTTGTTGTGCCAAATATCCTGCTGATTTTTTTTTTCTGTGTTGTAGCACAGGGATCTGCAACCTGTGGCCCTGGAACCACATGTGGCTGTTTGGCTGCCCCCTTGCAGTTCCAGACTCCAACCCCACATGCCATCAGGGGACCCTGCGGGAGGCCCACTACTCCCTCTGAGCCCCTCTGTCAGGTGATCCTGCGGCAGAGGCCATGGCCCAGCTCCACCCACAAGGAGGCTACACCCATTGTGGCCCTCAAACATTTGGTTATTGAAGGTTTTTTTTTAAAAAATGGCTCTTATGTTTTTGGTTGTCACACTTTGTTGTAGCATCATGAAAAAAATTCTTGAAAACAGCATCTAACCCATCACTAGACTCCATCGTTTATTTTCCTGGGGTGAGTCACCCTCAGAAAGCTGAGTGACTCACTCAGGCTAATTACGCACAGACCAATGGGAGAATAGTCAGTTCTTGGAAAGGTTTTCTTTTAACATTTAACTAAATAAAACTACATCTGACTGTGTACACTTCAGCACAAATTCTTTCTGACCTTTGTCACTGCTTTCCACACAACTAGCCTGTGGCCAAGAGATATGTTAATACATACTTAAGTTATGGTTGAGAAAAGAAAAACCTTTTCCGTGTAGAAAATGTTAGTGTATGATTGTCCCCCCCCAGAAAAAAACCTACTGTACATGAACTCTTATGTATTAATCTTGTCCTGATTACCAAATGGGGGGGGGATCCTTTTTAATCAATCTTTCATGACCAAAGTTTGTAAATTAAAGTAAAATCTGCTGCTTAGCAGATTTGTCTATCTACCATGACTCCTTAAGTAAATTTAATTGTTCCTCTGTAGTTTCTGGAAACAATTAATGTCATTTTGTTTTATGGATACTCAAAATAGAAGTTTGTGGCTAATGAATCAAGTAACCAACTATTCTTATCCATGGGTTTTATTCGGAAGCCAATCATTTTAACATCTCATTTATATGTATAAGAAAATAGCCCGACTAATACATAGCAGGTATTATTCTATATTCTATTAGAGAAATAAGCTTGTATTTTTATTCATTGGGGCAGAATAAAAAAATATGCAAAGATTTTTATTTCTAACCATAATTACACATGCATTACTCATCCTCTACCTTCCTGAGGCCATTTAGAGAATATTTTAGTAGATTACTGTAAAAACCTAGAAAAGGAAGATTGTAATTTTTGTTTAATAATTTCATGTTCAGTGCTGACTTCCATTATCTTTACTCACTGTCAAGAACTGATGAGTGGTGAGGCTTTTCAGATTATCATTTACAATTGTCTTCTATAATTTATTTCAGTGATATCATTTCCATAATGCAAGTCTTGAGGCTAAAGATGATTCTGGTTTGCTTTATTTCTGTGTTTCCTTTTTACCAGATTTTCATTTTTATGATGTTTTAAGAACAGATGGCTATACACCATCAAGATCTGTGATGGGACAGCAATAAAGAGAAGTATTTACTGTTTTTGTTATTATTACTTTATATCGTGGTTACTCCTAAGGGGCCCCTCCTAGAACAGCTCTTTATACAAATAGAAAACAAGAAATGTGCTTCCTGCTTTGGAATTCATAAATTATATGCTTATCATCAGTCTAGCAGGTAGCATCAGTATTTATCTGCTGTTCATATCTACAGTGTTTGCTTGGGACATCCCACATCTGACGAAAGATATTAGATTCTATGCAACCATTGTAAGGAACTGTAGTGATTGGTTTCAGGGAGGGATGTGCAAGACAAAATGTGCATGCAAAGATCATGTACTAAAAAGTAGGGGAAAAAGGAAGGCAAAGAAACATCCTCTTCTTGATAATCTGAAATTGTTAGGAATGGTCTGCTCCATCCGCAAAGCATCCCTTATGCAAACAGGATAACTTCTTGTACATTAAAGTGGATTGTGTGTGGGGAGGGGTATATTTCTTTTTAGTTCAGCTGAAGGTTTAATAATGGCCATGAAACTTAATCATTTGTATATTGTTCTTTTGGAATTCAGCTCATTCAAATTTATTTCCAGGAGGAATTTTATCAAAACTGATAAGCTGTATTGATGTTGCTGTTATATCCAAAAGTGCTCTTACCCAAGCTTCTGATACTCTAAATCCAAGGAGCCAGTCACATGAACTGGAATCCTGTCAGCAGATCTATCAGCATGACTCATTTTGGTGTGATTCTCAGGCACCTGTGTGTGAAGTCAGATGTAATAGCCAGAAGTTGGAACTATAATAACCTGAAATTTAACATTTTGAGAAACTGAGATTTGTACATTATTGAAAATGGAGGGAGAGTGGCAGATTATCTGGAACCTCAGGCGGCTTTTTTAATTTCCTTGTGACAATTAAATAACCCCCTATGTCAGGAGAGACTAATACACTATACTGTATCATTTTCTGACTTGTACAGCTGAGATACAGAACTTGTCATATTGTATCATCCAAGCAACTGCTGCTGTTGTTTAAGGGAGCACGAGGAGGTGGCCCCATTGAGCTAGGTATTGTACAAACATAAATAGAAAATTAATTTTGAAATTGACTCCCAACCTATCATATTAAATTAGCCCAATTTTTCTGATCATTCCATCTCAGGGAACTTGATGTTCAGTAATCACTCAGACAAACTGATTGACGTGGATCTGTTTTATTCAGCATTTTAGTACCAGATGTTCCTGAATCACATAACATGAGCTTCTGCATTACAGAGCGTGAGCTATGTGTTCCCCACAGAAATGTTTGTTTCAAGTATTTGAAAAAGTAAGAGATTCAAAATATCCTAGGAGCTCTCTCACCCTTGTGACCCAGCTCCTCTGAAATCATGGACAAACAACATCCCTTACACCATAACCTCAGCCTTGCAGAATGCAATGCCATCCACAGCCCCAGAAACAACTCTGACTTTATTATTATGGAGGCTGACAAAGGAGGTGCCGCCGCCATCATGAATAAATCGGATTATGATCAAGAGGCTTATAAACAACTCTCTAACACAACATTCTATAAACCACTTTCCTTTGACCTCACTGAGAAATACCAAAAAAGAACTACAGCACCTACTCAAGAAATTCCCCAAGGCAACACAGGAAATAATAAAGACAGACACACCACCAGAACCCTGACCTGGGATATTCTATCTGCTGCCAAAAATCGATAAAAAAGAAAATCCTGGACACCCTGCCATCTCAGGCATTGGCACTCTTACAGCAGCCTTATCTGGCTCTGTGGAGTCCCTCCTCAGACCCTATGCTATCAACACTCCTAGCTATCTTCAAGACACCATGGACTTTCTGAGAAAAATCCAGTCCACTGGTGAGCTTCATGAAAACACCATCCTGGCCCCTATGGATGTAGAAGCTCATTACATCAACATCCCCATAAGGATGGATTACAAGCTATTAAAAGAACCATCCCAGGTGATGCCACAGCATACCTTGTGGCTGGACTTTGTACTCACCTGCAACCATTTCAGATTTGAGGATAATTTATACCTTCAAGTCAGCAGCACTGCTGTGGGTACCTGCATGGCCCCACAATATGCCAACATTTTTATGGACAACTTAAAACATCATTACCTCAAGTCTCATCCCAAAGTACCTCTCCTCTACTTAGGCTACATTGATGACATCTTAATCATCTGGACCCATGGTAGAGATGCTCTTGAAGATTTCCACAGAGATTTCAACAATTCCCACTCCACTATTAAATTTAGTCTGGAACACTTCACACAGAAGATCCATTTTCTGGACACTACAGGACAAATTAGGCATGAACACATGAGCACTATCCTATACCAAAAGCCTACTGATTGGTATAGTAACGTACATTACTTGAGATTTCATCCTGAACACACCATATGAGCCACTGTCTACAGTTAAGCCCTAAGATATAACTGCCTTTGCTCTGATCCCTCAGATAGAGACACGTTCAGGATCTCTATTAAGCATTCTTAAAACTACAGTACCCACCTGCATAAGTGAAGAAACAGATTGACAGAGCCAGGCGGGTACCCCGAAGTCAACTGCTACAGGAGAAGCCCAAGAAAGAAAACAGAACACCTCTAGTCATTACCTACAACCCCCAAGTCAGATCTCTATAACACATCCTCACGGATCTACAGCCTATTCTACAAGATGATTTTTCTCTCAAGCCTCAGGAGACAAACCTCTCCTCACTTACAGACAACCCCCCAACCTTAAACCGATGTTTGCCAGCAACCACAGTCCTAACAACAAAACCATTAAAACAGACACGCGTCACAGCAACAAACCATGCTTCCAACTTTGCCCACATATCTGCACAAAAAGCACTGTTACAGGACCTAATAATAACAGATATTCCATCAAAGGCTCATTCAGCTGCTCATCCACCGATGTGATTTATGACACCATGTGCGAGAGATGCCTCTCTGCCTTATATATTGGACAAACAGGACAGTCTCTGCACAAAAGAATAAATGGGCACAAATCTGACATCAGAAATCACAACATTCTAAAACCAGTGGGTCAACATTTCAATCTTCGTGGTCACTCCATTAATGATTTGCTAATTGCTGTGCTCACACAGATGAATGCTAAATCAAAGGCTTCAGAGAGAAGCTACTGAAATTGAATTAATTTGTAAATTTGATTGCACTGCTTCAGGACTTAATAGGGACATTGGATTTTTCTCTCCTTACTACAGGTGATTTGACCTTATCTTCATCTGTATGCTGTTCCCCAGTGTTTCAATCTTTATAACTATTTTGATTTGATGTTACAGTGTGACCTGTTTCCATGACTTACAATTCCTTGCATTTATTTGCTCCCATTTTGTCAGTTCCCCCATCTTCAAAGTGTCTGACGAAGTGGGATTTTCTCCCGTGAAAGCTCATGCAAAAAATAACATTTTTAGTCTTTTAAGTGCCATAGGACTCCTTGTTTGTTTGTTTTTTTACTGAACTAGGCTAACACAACTGCCCCTTTGGATATTAGCTCCACAGAATACTACTGCCCTCTCCTTGACAGAACTGAAGGCCTGAGTTGATCAAGCAGTCCCCCTACCCACTTTATTGCCAGGGCCATCCTGGGTGGGGAGGCAAGCGGAGGCAATCAGGGCCCTGTGTTTCCATGGGCCCTGAGCTGTCCTGCTGTGAGCAGGGCCCAGGCTCCCACTGCTGCCCCCCACATCCGTGCATTTCCCCCCACCATGCTGCCTTCTGCACATAGCTGAAAGCAGTGGTTGGGAGGGGAGGGAGGTGGGAACATGGAACCTGGCCTCTTCTTGAGGCTGGCCCACCCTAACCCCAGGGTGGGGAACAGCCCAGCCAGGGGTGGAGCAGATCAGCCCAGAGGCCAGGTCTGCTCCCATGCTCCTCCCCTGGGCTGGCTGTTCTGCCCTGGGGGTGGGGAGGGCAAGCTCAGAGGTGGGGCAGGAGAACAGATCCCAGCCCCTGGACCAGCCCACTCCACCCCTGGAGGCAGAGGGGCGGGACTGCAGGGCCAGCCTCTGGGCCAGCCCACCCTGACCCCCCAGCATGGGCGGGGGGGGGGGCACTGGCTGATTAGCCCCAGGCCTTGCAGCCCACTAGGGATGGCACTTTTTATTGCTATTGATATATTATCAATTAGGAAACACAAGCAGTAGTGTGGAAGGGTGAACTTGCAGGCTCACAGGTTCTTGGCTGTACAGTAGAAGTAGCTTTATATTTATTTTTGCAGAGTTGTCAAAGCATGAGGGTTGTATTGACACACTCCTTGCTTTTCTGAGTTATGTACAAGTTGATGGGATGCCACTGCTTACTGGTGGTTGCTGACTTGTTCTGTTGACTTTTCTTATTTAGTGTCTACTTATTCGATATTGATTTGGAGGAAGAATGTTACCTACCTCATTGAGATCTCTTGATATAATTGATACAGTTTTCTATTCTGTGGTTGCTCTGCAGCCAAAATTTGCACAGATTCAATGTTTGGGGCAGACTACGTTCTCAATGAAAGGCAACTGTATTGGTACTTTTCTCTCTGGGACATGTAACTGAGTAGATTGTAGCTAGGGATAGAAGAGAAAAAAATTCTCTGGTTAACTGGGGCTGTTGTATACTGCAAACTAATGAGGACCAATTGAGAAGTCAGAAAATAGAATAACAAGAATGGAAACAAATTTTAAATAGCCGTCTTTAGGTTCCCCATTGTCTGATTTTTTTTCTAACATTCATCATATATTATGTCTCTTCATAAATATGAATTACTTGTCTTTTGTCTAACACTTTTTCCCTTCTACAGGTAGAAGAAAGAAAAAGCTTGAGGTCAAAATATTGCTGCTAACTTTATTTTCTATTTTCAGTGTGTTTAAGATGACCCTTAAGTTCTATCTTGTTTTATTATGTCTAATTTAGTACTCTCAGAATGCTGAACCCAAGGTGACAACCACAGGCCTGGAATTATGTCAGCAAATCTAGCATGACTCACTTTTGTGTGACTTGGAGATCTATATTTGAAAGCAGATGAAATAGCCAGAAGCTGAAAGTATAACTCCAAATGCAGTATTTTTGAAAGCCTGAGAAATTAAGATTAGCACATTATTAAAAACCTATTCTGTCAGGAAATCAGACTAGCAAAGCCCAAAGTGAGGAATGGGAAGGGGGGGAGAGGTGCTGCCTACCTTTCTTACAGGGTCCCCTCTCAGGAATGCCCCTCTCGCTACATATACTGCAACAACCTGCCACCACTTCCTATATACCCTAACTGTACCCATACCGATGCCAATAACCCTGAGGCAATATCCTGAATATCATGTTCACTGTAACCCCCAACACCTCAGCTCCCACTCAACATCAATATCCTATCACCCCAGTACTCCCCACACATCCCATAACCCACCACTAACTCTCCACTGGCCCCACATTCACTGCCTCCAGGACCTTCCGAGCCATTGACCACTGCACCATCGCTGCCTACCATCCTCCTCCTCATCATCCTGAGCTAGTGTGGCTCCTCTCACGTCTAGCCTCCAAGATCTGACACTCCCATCACTGGTATATGTCTCTGCTCCATTCAGGTTTGGCTGAGATGACTGTGTCATGACAGAAGAGCAGCTGGACCAAAGCTAAGTAAATGGCAATGTGGCTTCGTGCATAAGGTAGCAGTCCTGCTCAAGGTATTTTTTTTGTTTTTTTCCTTCTCTCCCCCAGGGGTCAGAACCTATCATGAGAAGTGCCAGTGTAGTGCACTGAGTGCACATTAGTGAATCTGAGTCTTCAAATAGCATGCTGCAAAATATTTTCTAATGATTGTATAGAGTTATAAATCAAAATGAGAGACGCGGAGCCCAATTGAATGAAACAATTAAAAACACATTTAACTTTAAGTACATGCTCAAGTGCTTTGATGTAGCAGGTTCTAAATGACTATATTCCGTTATTATTAGTTAACAGAATCATGAATTACAAAGGAAAAAATGATTATGTCCTGTGTGTCAAAGCACCTCATCAATGGGAGTTCTGAATATAGGTAGATTTTTAAGATTGAGCCCTTACATAGTATTGGCAAGTGATAGTTCTAGAGGGGATAGAGCAATTAATATGTTCCTTGGGCTGAGCTGTCTTGACTATTTCTTTTAAAAATAGGCTTAATGTACTTTCTTCAAGGACAGAAATGTGTCAAGGGTAGGGCAAAATGTTTTGTTTCCTTTTTTGTTCGACAGGAGTGTAGTAATTCATATTTTACAGAAGGAAGAATAGTTTACTGCCTAGAGCACTGATCTAGCAGTTAGGAGATATGGAGTCTATTCTTGGCTTCTCCAATAATTTAGGCAAGCTGCTTTGCTTCTGCTTACTGTCTCACCCTTGTGGAACAGCTTCAAAATGAGACACTGTCAGAGCCCCATATGAGAAGTTCTGACAGGCCGGTGCTAGGGCATTCTTTGCAGCATAGGATACACACATTCAAATCTCTGCCACATCCTGCAAGGGGAGAGTTAAATCATGAACTAAGTGTTATTAGCAGGACCAGGTCAACCCAGGAGCTCTAGGAGCTGTGGGCCTTGTCTCAAGGGGCGCCCTTGACTCCCACTGTCCCACAACATGTGGTCCCACTTGTTCAGTCCAGGCCTGGAGGGCATTCGAAAGAGCCCAGCTTGTGCTGGAGGTGGGGGTGGGGTCATGTGACCTGGAGGCCAAAGACCGTGGTACCTGGCACTCCCATCCCACCCTGGGCTGGCTTGTCTGCCTCATGAAGCAGGGAGGGCCAGGATTGCAGCTGCACTCCAGGAAACAGGGCCATCAGCATACCATGTGTCCTTTGGCAGTAGTGCTCTAGAGGGCCCTGTGGCTCAGGCTGGCTTGGTCGATCCCCAAGGGATCCTGCCGTGACAGCCTGACGGCACTCCTGGCCCAGGAGCGCCACTGGAGGCTACACCACAGGCCAACCAGGCTCCCTCCGGCGCTGAGTACTGGCCCTGCATGGCTGACAGGTCTGCAGGCAGTCTGCCATAGTGTAGAAGGGATGGCCACGAAACTGGGAAGCCCCTGGGCTTAATCTGGCTCTGGTTATGAGGAGGCATTTCCTCTTCCTCTCATTTATGAGTGGCAGAAAGGTCCAGTTTTGAAAAAGAAAAGAGAGAAAGAAAGGGTTAGAACTGCCAGATGACTGTCAAATTCATGAATAGTTTCAGGTAGACTTAATCAATGAATCAGAGCAGATTTTACAGCTGCCATCTTTCTGACAGGCTTTTTGGAGAAAGTAGAGAATATGTTTGTTATGACAGCTATAGGCAAATCTATGTGCAATTTATTAATTCTGCTTGAGGTTGAGACCTCTTTGAATTTTTATGCCCTTATGAAGGTCTTTATGGTATTTTTGTGTCCTGCCACTTGTGATGAGAGAACTGGTGTCTGTCTGTCTGCCTGCCTTTTGGTTAGACAGTCATTAAGAATCATCAGTGACTGAACAGGACTTGTGACAGAACAATGGGATGGCTGCAATTGAGCTCAAATGACTTTTTTGAGTCTGGACTCCAGACTGGTGGTAACCAAGCAACACACCACCTAACGGGACTTTTATCACCACAGGGAGGTCTTTAGCCAAGAAAGTCACATGACAGAAGGGACTGGATGTATAAAAATAGAAGGTTTTCTCTGAGCTGCTTTCTTAGACTAGAACAGATAGCCACTGAGCGGGAGAAGTAAGGTCAGGAGGGAAGACTGGAAAGGCACTGACCAAATCCTAAAGAGTTCTCAAGAGTGATGAGGAAACTGAGTCAGAAAAGTGCATGCAATTGTTCTAGTTTGCATGGATCTGTCTCTCTCATGTGCTGTTTTGTTTACTGTTTGTATTACCATAGGGTATGTCTACACTGAAAATTTGTTTTGAAATAAGAAGGCTGATTTTGAACAAAAACTTTTTACCTGTCCATGCAGACATTTTGGTATTTTGAAATAAGCGCTTTGTAATTTCGAAATAACAAAGCATGCATTTATTTTGAAAGAGCAATTCTTTCGAAAGAATAGTTATTTCGAAAAAAGCCATTCCAAGCCATGGAATTGGCTTTTTTGAAATAATGGCCCTATGGTTTTTACTGCCTTTCCCTATTTCAAGAAAAAGAGTCTAGCAAGGACACTATTTTTGAAAGAACTCCTGCCTTATTTTGAAATAGTCTTCACTAGACACCTATTTTGAAATAATTCAAGATAATGCTGTTTCAAAATAAATTCAAAATAGTTGTTCAAAAAAACTTTCAAAATAACTTGGACAGTGTAGATATAGCCACAGTGCGTAGGGGCTGTCATAAGCTAAGATCACATTGTGCTAATGTAGGCCCAAAAGCAGGTTGCTAAACAAGGATGCAGGCCTTAGACCAGGGGTCTCAAACTCAAATCACCACGAGGGCTGCATGAGAACAAGCAGGGGGCTGCATGAGAGAGGGCTGCATGAGGACTAGTACATTAGTCTGAGGGCCACACCACTGAAACCTTTTCATATAACAATATTGCAGATGCTGGTAACAATAATGTCATTGCTGGCCACAGGAAATAGCTTTAAGGGCCGCATGCAGTCCAAGGGCTACATGTTTGAGACCCGTTTCTTAGGCCTTTTTGTCTGCTGTTTGCTTAATCCATGCCTGAAACATTCTCTGTGTGTGCTGTTCAAAGCTCTGTGTACCAATGATCTTATGTTCTAGCTTTATTTGTTTGGGAACATTTTTTGTTAAATGTGAATTGCCTAATTAAAAACAAGAAGTGCCTTGTGTTAACTGATGTCAGTAGAACAAATATTAATAGGAAATTCCATATAGTATTCTTTTTTCTTTTGGTTTTAAGTTTGTATAACTATGTAATATTTTTTGTAAGTAGAAGTTAGGAAGTTAAAGAATGAATGTGGCATGTGTGTAATTAAGGAGTAAAAAGGTGGCAGCTCTAAATCTCCTTAGTAACAGTGAAGAGCGAAAATACTTTGTTTTTTTTTATGACCCAGATTGCCAAAGAATGTAAATAAGAGAGAACCCTGAAATATGGGAGAACTTACTCCAAGAATAGAAATAAGACAGAGTGTGAACAATAAAACAGAAGCGGTCATGTTTGCAACAACAGGGTTGAATGACAATCACACCAGGATGTGAAAGCAGCATGAGTCTGGAAGATCCATTGGCACAAATGGAGACTGACCACTATACAGATGGGCTGAAAAAAATGAGGCCTTTGGGTTTGTTCTGCAAACGTCTAGGGGTATATGATTTGTGACTGACAGAGCCTGACACCATTCTTGTGTTCAGTCACTGGCCAAGTGGACTGGCTCAAGCAGCTCTGAGGCTAGTAATTATATTCTGCTTGCAGAACTTTCTCTCTCTCTCTGTGGGCAGTTGCTTTTTGAAATCCTTGGATTCATGATAAATTTGGTGCATTGCCTTGTCCCCCTCAATAAAGTCCTGTTATTTATTTTAGAGTATAATATTAGGTTCTGTGACAAACACACAACAAAAGGATGGTCCCTGCCCCAATTGACTTTTAGCATAAAGAGACATCCTAGAGTTTAGACATCTTCTTCAAAGTGTCCTATTTACTTCAACTGTCATGATTTCCTGAAGGATCAGTCTGTAAACCGGAGTACCTAACAAAGGTGGAGCAATGAGGAGTGTTGCCTAAGCTATTGGGGATTTTGGGGGGATTCAGCACTAGTCTTGGGGTCCAAAGCAGCTAAACTGTGGGGTTTCACTTTTGAAAAAGGGTTCCACATTGAGTAAGCCTAGGAACCACAGAAAGAAACTGCCTGGGGCCTGTAGTTAGGGATGGTAGTATAAAATTTAGACTTGTGTAAGTATTAAGGCCTCTGTATCGAATTTGGGGCTGCTTGACCATATGAAAGCTGAAATCTTCAAGATGCATGTATGAACAAAGATGTGTTACTGCAAGGTGGAGGCCTGGGAGCTACAACAAAGAGGGGAGTGGTAAGGTGGGGGGGGGGCAAATGTCAAGGAAGGGACCCCCAAAACACTGACCCCCTTGACTTTTGCCCAGGGCCCCCCAAAACACTAAGACCGCTCCTATAATATGTAAAATGTGAAGTGGTACAGTGCCCTCCTTTGTTAGCTGGGGCTGTGGAACATTATCAGCTTGGAAATGTTGCAAGGACTCAGCTATAACTGATGGGGAAAATGTACATGTCTCCTCACATGGATTTAATATATTTTAGAAGAATAGCCACTGCAACATTATCAGGAAGCAATTAAAACACTTTCCCTAACTGCTATTGTTCCCTTGCAAATGATGTTCTAAGATTGCTGCAGGTTTCACTACTCATAATGGATTCAACAGACAGCCATTTTGTTGCATTAATTATGATAGCTATTATGGGCAAACTAATGTCCCTTTGGTTGCTGTTGTGACTATAGTATCATGATGAAGAAAATGATTTATTAAAATTAAGGATTATGATAGACAAGTTTGGGGAAAGAGTGTCTAATTTGCACAACCCTTGCATTTGCAAATTTTAATAACAGTAAAATTGCTGAAGGTTTAATTTTTTAATTATTTTTATTCCAGGCTAATTCTGTTTTTGGCTCTGGACTATGCACTTTACCTGCATATACAAGTAGAAGACAAATAATGATTTGGAATCATAGATGCTGTTTTTTAAATGCAGTTTTCCTGCCCATTTACGAAATTAACACATTGGGGAGAAGAGGTCCATCCAGAACTGATGATTTTGTAAGTAGAAGAATGATGATTTAATATGAAGCACTCTGGAATAAAATGTTCTGCATAGAGCAGGTAAGTCAATGTTTTAAAAGGTTTGCAAAATGTGTGCATGGGTACCCCATGTTTTGTGCATTAGAACTGCTCTGCTAGGAAGCTAGGAATAGAGGCAGCAAACCAGGTTCCCCATAGCCAACATGGAGATCTTGTCCCTTATTTTCATTTTGTCAGACTCTCTCCCTTGAGTAGTTCCACAACAAATATGCTGGACCTACAAATGGGGAAATAGGTACAGGAAGAGAAATAATTAAGGAAACAGAGCTGTAACAATGCAATTAGAATTCAAATTGAGACACTCTCAGAATGTGTGCCTATTATTGCCCTTTTAACTGTTTTTTAGGTCACTGCATTACACTGAATCATACAAGCAGCTATATACCCAGTAACTTTATTTCTGAACCACTATTAAAAAAAAAAAAAAAAGATTTCCCCAAGACTCAGGGAATCTATATTCTGCTGTCTTATCTACACTTCTATTTTCCTAAGATCATTTTAAAAATTATAAATTGTAATGAGCCTAGGCAATGACCCACTGGCATGAATTGTTAACAGTGATATTGACAGTGATATTGACAGGTGGGGGAAGCTGGGCCATGGTGCCTACTGCAGGATCTGCTGTTGGGAAGGGGAGCCCACCAGGAGAGGGCCTCCTCCCCAGAATCCCCTGTCGTGGATGGCCCACAGGGGCCTGGAGTGAGGAGTCACAAGGGGATAGCCAAATAGCTGTGTGGAGCTCCGGAGCCACAGGTTGCAGACCCCTACCTTAGACTGTGCTGGGTATGCTTCAACTGCTACCTCAGTAAAAAAGAGCAGTCCAGCTCATTTGGGTCTGACCACAGAGGAGGAAGGACACTCGGTGGACACTCGGTGGAGGCTCCAGGCTGGACTACATCACTTTCTCCAACTGAGGGAACTGGAAGACCTGGAGACTTGAATGGGGACAGCTGCCTATGCACAGTGAGCTGTTTGAAGCCAGATGGCCAGAGAGCTACCTTAGTTGTGACCTCTACTCCAGCATCAGGAGGGATGGTAGGAAGTATCCCAAGCTGATGGAACCGGTGCTGTCTCTTGCCTGTCATTGGTCAGTGTGTTGCGGTGGGATGAGGAGCAGGGCCGTCTGAGGGGTGTGGGGCCTGGGGCAATTGGCCTGTGGGAGCCTCCCATGCCCCCCCAAGGGTGTCTGGGTGGGGCAGCCCAGAGGCTAGCCACACCCTCCCACCCCTCTCTTGAGCCAGCCACTCTGCCACCTCGGGCCGAGTGGGCTGGTCTGGGTGCTGGGCTCTGCTCTCCTAGTTGGCCTCCCGCCCGCTGATTGCCCAGGGTAGAACAGCCAGTCCAGGAGATGGGTGAGAGAATGGAGCTGGACCTCTGGGCTGGCCTGCTTTTCCCCTGGGCTGGCTGTTCCCAGTCCTGGGGGAGAGGCGAGCTGGCCCAGAGCAGATACCGCTTCTGTGCCCCTCTGCTCCCAGCTCGTAGCTGTAGTGATGGATCGCACCCTGGGCGGATAAAAATAGAATCTGCATTCATGGGTCAAACTGCAGCAATGGGTCTGCAGTTATCCACACCTGCATCTGTAAGCACAGATACCTGTGGATCTGCAGGGCTCTAATTA
Organism: Podocnemis expansa; assembly: GCA_007922195.1. NCBI lineage: Eukaryota > Metazoa > Chordata > Testudines > Podocnemididae > Podocnemis > Podocnemis expansa. Next base: position 15,834,781 of record ML681996.1, read on the forward strand.
TAGATTCAGTTCATATCAGTCTTCATAGGAACTCCATAATATGTTGTGGGATTCTACTGACCTGTAAGCTCAACCTGGGTTCCGAGAATCACGGTCATAAAGGGTAATGAATCTCTTGTAGGCCAAATTGGAGCCTTTGTTACCCTTTTCAGCTTCATCATCTTCACTTTATGTTCTACGTTATGCCAGTGCAAATATCAAAGAACTGGATTCTGAATTTCTTACTCTCATCATAGGGTAACCAGATGTCCTGATTTTATAGGAAAAATATCAGTATTCAGGAGTTGTTCTTACATAAGTGCCTATTACATACACCCCACCTCCTGTCCTGATGAATCACCCTACTCCCATGAATGAATATGGGCCAAAATTTATTTAAGAATCAAACACATTTAATAGTCCACTGTTTTACTTAGATATCACCACACTTCTCAATATGCAGTGAGAAAACACCACTTGAGAGGGGGTTGAATGGTATGTATGCCCATAAACTTCCAACTATCCTGTATTTCCATTTTTCTAGTTTAACAATTTTATAATCATGAAGATCTTCAAAATATTAGGAGCTAAACCTCATACAAAATTATTCTGAAGAAGAATTTAATGCATCCTCTAACTTTATTAGTGGAACTTAGCCTGGCATTTTTTCCTCCCTTTCCTTGTGTTGTATTGCATCTTCACACTCCTTTCCCTCAACAAGCTGTTCCTAGTAGGCATATATTGATTTAATCAAATCTTACAGCTGTAGCTAGGAAGTGATCTGAATAACAATTAGGCTTTTATACCAAATATGACTTAATTGAGAGAATAGTGCTGAGGCAAAATGGCAGATTCATTAAACTGCATAGCTACTCAATGGATTCACAGTTTAGAAAATGCAAGGGGTTTTTTTTGTTTGTTTAAACTAAATAGCTTGGTTGTCAGATATGCTTATAATACATTATACTACCTTGAGATAGATTGATAAAGAACAGCTTTAGGCAATACAAAGATTGTCAATGATTTAGAACTACCTGCAAGAGACGGGTGAGACTTTTCAGTGTGATGCTTTCCTACTGGGACAGTCTGTTTAGCATCAACAGAGGAAGCTATATAAAAAACAAGATTTATGTTTCAGTTAGTCTTTGGTAAAATAGAACAGAGGTCTTACATAAAAGAAAAAAGTAAAAAAAGGCAACTTGATTAGGTCTTCCCAACTGCATTGAGGTCTTACTAAATTGAAATGGCACTATTTACATGCTTATGTGTGCTTATACACTTATTAGTTATAAATATAATGCAGAGTAGAAAGATCCTTGACTGACAGTTTCAACATCCCCTTTCCTCTTTTCCTTCCCTGACATGCACAGACTTCTTGGGGGGGGGGGGGAACCCTACAGGAGTAAAAAGTAATCCACATTACAATGAGCATTACTATCAGCAGCCTTCCCTACATTACTAGGACCAGTTAGGATTAAGGTTCAAGCAGTGGTTTCTTGCTTGAAAGGAAAAGCTTGCAAACTCTAGGCACTTGACTGTGTTTCCACTCATAAGATAACCCAGTGTTTCCCCACTAGTTTGCCATCACACATAGGTGTGCCTTTAGGTCTGAGTAGGTGTGCCACAGAATTTTTTGAAAAACTATTTGAAGAGGTCTGGATTGGCTCATGAATATTCATGAGTTCACTTGGCAATTATATGATGGTGTGCCTCAAACTATTTAAAGGCATCTCAATATGCCATGAGAGAGAAAAGGCTGGGAACCACTGAGATAACCAACAGGCAGTAATAGTTATGGAAGTGAACTGTTAACATTGTAGTGCTTTTATGTAAGTCTTTAAAATACCCTTATTTTGTGCAATACTGATTTATCCTATTATGCATTGCACATTTTGGTAATTGATATTTGAAAAGTATGATATGGGTGGGTAGTTTGTTTATTTTTGTGGGCTATTTCTAATAGATAATGGGTATTTTTTTAGTTATCTGTGTTGGACCTGATTCACCTTCTATTGTAGTCAATTGAAAAATTCCAGTATGTAGGTGTTACTGATACTTACTCTCTGATATAAAAATAAGTCAAGGACCCACCTGTAAGGAGCAGAATAAAGCCATAATCAAGTCTTTGGAGGAAGGGGAAAGTAATGGGAAAACAAAAAATTTACTCCAAGATAAGTAAAACTGATTAGAATGTTCCATACCTAGAACTGCAAAATAATCATGGCTGGTAGAGTAAGAAATCCAGCAATATATTTACACTTCCAGCAATCACGCTTTCAGTGACATTATAATCCTAATGCAATTATTTGAATTTAGTTGTATTTGATTCATACTGATTTGCTTCTAACAAGTTCAAAGAATGTGCATGAGGAATCCACAGATTTCAAAAGTTTTGGAAGAATGAAAGTGAATCCAAACGTACACATGGTAATCTGAAGCTTATAGCCAAGCTCCCCTTCTCAAAATTAAACTGCAAACCTTAGCAAAACAATCTTTCATGAGATTCTTCTACTTCTTTCTTGCATCTGAGTCTCAGATCTCCAAGAGCAGTGTTTTTTAATTCCGTTCTGGTTCTCAGTAAAGCCAGGAAGTTGAGAGGGTGTGAAAGTTAGAGGGAGGCAATTACAGTTTAAAAGTGATTATTGGGTCAAATAAAACACAGTGTTTGTTTTCTTGTGTTAACTCTTTTGTATTCACTTTTTGTGAGTGTTGCAACATGAACTAAAGGATTTATTACCTTTCGGACTAGAAAGAATGGAGAAAACTTATGGAAAGTGAATATAGAAACTTATAAATATGAATATTTTCACTAGACACCTGATTCTAAGAGGTGGGCTTATCCAATTAGGAGCACAAGGTGACTGTTGAGTCCAATCAGCACTAACTAGCACAGTCCAAGTTGTAAGTGTCACTATTCATAGGCTAACTGGGTATAAATTCTGCTTATTTGAGGGGATCAGAGACAACTTATTTAAAGTTGGGTTTTTCACCTTAGCATTTACATCATATCAAATGGTATTGGTTTGTAAGTGCTGAAGAGAACTATGCTTTGATCTTGGTTGGAGCTTTAGGTACAATTGCAATACTAAGAAACAAAATTCTGAAAAAACTTGTACAAAGAATATTTTTGAAAAATGTTATGAGAGGTGAGAGTTTAACAAAGAATGGCTGCTGTTCTTAAACCTTAACAATTGCTACAGGATCTCCATAGTATTAGCATTCCCTGTGTACACAGGATCTTTATAAAGCTGCCTACACTTGCTTGCATCTCAGGAAAATGTTATGTAAATTACACTGGCAAGATAACCCATTATAAGCATTGCAGCAAATAAGTACCTAGGGCCACAACTCTGATTAATCTTTTTTTTTTCCCCTAGAATTTAATTTTTATAGGTGTGCTGCTCAAAGAGGAATGCAGAAGACTGCCCTTGTTGTCTCTTCTATCTGAAGATATTTTCAATCTATGCCTTTTGGATTCTGAACCCTCCCCTGTCAATCTACCCCTCTTGCTCTGGACGGGATTCAATGAAGCAAAGCAAAAGTCTATTTCAGTAATGTTCTGTTGTCTTTATCAGGGTGCTGAGTACAAAACCTTCTGGTCAGCTGCTGCTGTACCTGCTCTCAAGGGCTGATTAAAATCCATTGCTATCAAGAAGTTAGAGCATGTCAGAAAATTTTCCTTTAAAATGTGGTCTGCAGAAAATCAAATGGAAATGTTTGGTTTCGGGTCAGTTTGCCATTCATTTATTTTTTTGTCTGAGCTGCTGCAGTGCCTTGTGAAGGTTATAATTCAGGTATTTCATGCTACAGCTGTAATTTCCCCTAGAATCGAAATTCTTCTGATTTTTTTAATCAGTTGTAGAGAAAACATCTAACATGATAAGGGACAGTCCTTACTTAATAGAAAATACATGTTGTGTACAGGTGAACAATAGAATGTTTTGGTTTGCTGTCAGTTCTGAAAAAGATTAAAAATTGTTTTGTGTTGATCCCAAAAGTAAATTTAATTTTTTTTTTTTTGTGATTCAAAATGTTGGGTGTGGGAGGAAGAGTACAAATATTATTGTCATGCCAGAGTTTTGACGATGGTGTCTCCTTTATAAGCTTTAGCCCTGTGGTTAAGGGGGATGTAGAAGGCCCAGATTCAAGTCTTCCTCCTGCCAACTACGGAGAAAGAATTTGAATTTAGGCTTCCAACATCTCAGGAGGTTGCCCTAGCCATTGGGCTATGAAATATTCTGGCATGAGCTTTCTCAGCCTCTCTTGTTGAAGCTGTTCTCCTGTTTATAAATCATTAGTCACTGGAACAGGAATTTCAACTTGACCCAATGACTATTCACTGTCATGAATGAGTATGAATTGCCACTATCAATAAAAAAGATTTAGTCTTTGACCCAAAGTCAAAGAATGAGAGCGACTTTGCAGACTGGTTAGATTATCACCTGTTACATGGATACCGGAGCTCACACCCCAGGCCCACTGACTAATTTATTTATAAAAGGTGGAATAGCTTCAAGAAAAGGAAGAAGGCAGAAAGGGGAACTGAATCCAGCTCTACTACATCCTAGATGAGAACACTAACCAGTGGGCTAAAGCTTTTAAGAAAGGCATCTGTTAGAAGTACAAACCATGTTGTCTCCAACGTGGATTGGGTTGAACGTTCAACATCATGAACAAGCAAGGAGGCATAGTCATTACAATCCGTTTATGCTTAAAAATATGCTGAAGCTTACATTTTCAATGACTTTCCAGAGGCCATTATTTGGTTACATGTATACATAACTGTGATGCGGTCCTCCCCTCGTCTGGGGTGAAGCACACAAATGGGTAGGCCGTTCAGGCCTTCAGCCCCGGCAGGGGCAAGACAAATGCAGTTATATATAGTTCAGGCCTTCAGCCCTGGCAGGGGCAAGGCAAACCAACTGCAGCTTGGCTGGTAGCAGGGGAGGGAAGGGGAACGCAAGCCTGCCTGCTCCACTGTGTTCCAGCCCTGGGCCCTATCAGTGGCCACGCAGAGGACCACTGTGTCTGTGGGGCTCCCACTGAAACACACTGACTCACAATTTTCCCTGGGCTACTTCCTTCCCTTGCCCAATGAGGCCTGGGGCACGCTGTCCTCATGGTCCTTTGGGTAGGATCCCCAGGGCATCCCCATCAGGCCCTCACTATCTTCAGGCAGTAAGGCCAGGAACTCAGCCTCCTCGGCCAATGGCAGCTCCTCTAGGTTGCACGAGTCCAGAAGAGCTGGTTCGCTGTCCTCCCCAGCAGAGGGGAGCTCATCCAGGTCCTCCCCAGCGTCCAGCTGGTCTCCAGGGCTCAGGCTCTCTGCGGAAGGAAGCTCGTCAAGGTCCTTCCCTGGAGGAGTCTTCTCCAGGGGTGCAGTGGACCAAGGCTCCTCTCCCCAGCTCTTCTGGGGCAGGGAGTCTGGTCACCTGTCAGTCTCCTCCACTCCCTGTGGAGGGAGGTCTGCCAGGAGGGGCAGCCACTTCCCTCTGGGCTCCCTCCATGGTTGCCTGGTCCACTCCCTTTTATAGTCCTCTGGCTCCCTGCGCCCCTCCCTTTGGTTCTGGCCCCGCCCGCTCTGCCGGGCCTCTTCTGGCCAGTAGGGGGAATGCGGGCACCCAGCTGCCTGTCTGCAGCTGCCTAACTGTTCGCCAATGCTACAATAACTAATTAATAGTAAAAACTGGTGAATATAATTATCCCCACCCCATTTCCTGTTCACAGGGTTTGCATATATTGCTGAGACACTTAATCCTCAAACTCATTATTTTATGCAACAGAAATTACTTCACAATCCTTAACAAGCAGCACAGAGGGGGAAGAAAAGTGATAAAGTCCTGGATGGGAACATTGCTTATGTAGGAGGGGAAGGTAGAGAGAAAAAGGAAGATAACATAATTTTTAACTAGGATCTTATCTACAGGACAGCAAGGCTTGCTCATAGTAATCCCATTACCATAGTAGCTATCATTCAGACCAGGTACTCAGTTTAACTCTTTCCCACAATGTCACCTTCACTTCTTCCTCCAGCTGTTTAGTGACTTCTTTGCTTTTGTCAAAATGCCTGAATAATCAAAAATGAAATTTTTCCAATTAAAAACAAAATGTTGCATTTGACACTAGCAAATTGTTCTGACTTTTTAAATCCAGTTGAAACTATTTGATCTTGACAACTATTCATGAATTCTTTCAGTCAACTACAAACTGCATTTTTTTGGTGAATGATTTGACTGAAAGATGTTCTCCAACTTTGCAAAGTTTCAATGAAAAGATCTATTCAAAGTAATATGGTACTGACAAGTAAACCACAAGAATAAATGAGAAGGCTGACCTAAACAACAATTATCATGAGTACGTAACTATTCAAGTGTGGAAGGACAACACCGGGAGAAAATGCAAGGAGGTAGATGCAATAGAACTAAAAATTGACAAGAGAAGGTAAGGCAATCAGCCTGGTATCTTACGTGCCTGGACATGAATTCAAGGAGTCTGGGAAACAAGCAGGAAGAATTGGTAGTACTGGCGCAGACAAGGAACTATGATATAATTGGCATAACAGAGATGTGGTGGGATAGCTTGCATGACTGGAGCTCTGCCACGAATGGGTATAAATTGTTCAGGAAGCAGAGACAGGGAAAAAGAGGGGGGGAGTAGAAAAGAACTCTGACTGCTCAGAGCTCCATTATGGTAGTGGAAACAAGCCAGTTGAAGGTCTGTGGGTTAAGTTTAGAGAAGAGGACAAAAAGGGGGATGTCGTCGTGGGTGTCTGCTATAGACCTCTAGACCAGAAGGAGGAGGTGGATAAGGCATTCTTTGGACAACTGGCAGAAGTTTATAGATCACAGGCCCTGGTTCTCATGGGGGACTTCAATTACCCTGACATCTGCTGGGAGGCCAATACAGCAGGGCACAGACAATCCAGGAAGTTTTTGGAGTGTTGAGGACAACTTCCTGGTACAAATGCTGGAGGAACCAACTAGGGGCCTTGCACCTCTCAACCTGCTGCTCACAAACAGAGAAGAATTGATTGGGGACATAGAAGTGAATGGCAACCTGGGCAGCAGTGACCATGAGATAATAGAGTTCAAGATGCTGATTAATGGAAAAAAGGAAAGAAGCAAAATGTACACCCTAGACTTCAGAAAAGTAGGTTTTGGCTCCCTCAGGGAACTGATGGGGAGGATCCCTTGGGAGGCAGATCTGAAGGGGAAAGGCATCCAAGACAGCAGGTTGCATTTTAAAGAAACCCTTCTAAGGGCACAAGAAGATACCATTCTGATGCGCAGAAAGAACAGCAAATATAGAAGGCACCCAGTGTGGCTTAACAGAGAACTCTGCTCTGAGCTAAAGCATAAAAAGGAAGCTTACAGGAAGTGGAAGCTTGGACAGATGACTAAGGAGACATATAAAGATATTGTTCGGGACTGCAGGGATAAATTCAGAAAGGCCAAAGGACAACTGGAGTTGCGGCTAGTGAAGGATAACAGGAAAGGGTCCTACAAGTGTGTCAGTAACAAGGGGTATGTCTACACTGTGTGTTAAAGTCGACTTAAGGGCCCTTAAGTTGACTTAAGCAAAGCCCTGTCTACAGTGCAGGGCAATAAAGTCAACTTGAGCATCAGCTAAATTTGACTTTATAACTCCCATTTATAAAGTCAACTTAAGGCAATGTGGAGGGGGAGTTTGCTTAAGTTGACTTTACTGGCCTCCCAGCCACAGAAAACGTGGGGATGGGGGCTGGCTAGAAGGCACAACACAACTGGGAGCATTCTCAGCTGTATGCAACCCAACCAAACTCCCCATGTTCCCCAATTGATCCGGCATCTCCCCCATTCTGAGCCAGACCAGGCATCACAGCCTGACCAGCCATTTCTCTGGTTCTCAGCCCAACTCCAGCATCTCAGCCAGACTCCAGCATTTCCCTCCATTGCAGCCAGACCCAGCACCTGAGTGTGATCCGGCATCTCTCCCTGCAGCTCAGTGTGACCCGGCATCTCTCCCCGACCCGGCAGCTCTCCCCACAGCTTAGTGCAACCCAGCATCTCTCCCTGACCTGGCATCTGAATGCAACCCGTTATCTCTTCCTGCAGCTCAAGGTGACCTGGCATCTCTCCCCAACCCAGCATCTTTCCCCGACCCAGCATCTGAGTGAAACCCCAGCATCTCCCCCTTTCTTAGACCAACCCCGCATGTTTTCCCCCTCCTTAGCCTGCCCTACATGTCTCCCCCGTTCTCAGCCCTACCCTGCCTTTCTTGCCCCTTCTCTGCCCAACCCTGGGTGTCTCCCCCTTGCCCTTCTCTGCCCAAACCTGTGTGTCCCCCCACCTTGCCCTTCTCAGCCCAATCCTTGGTGTCTTCCCCTTCTCTGCCCAAACCCCTGTCTCCTCCTTGCCCTTTTCAGGCTGACCCTGCCTGTCTCTCCCCCCCACCTCCAACCAACCCCGTGTGTCTCCCCTTCTCAAAGGACCCCCCAATACTGTTGTAAAACAAACAAGAAGTCCAGAGGCACTGTTTAAGACTGACAAATTTATTTATTGGATGAGCTTTCATGGGAGAAAAATTCCACTTCATCAGATAGTTTGAAGATGGGGGAATTTACAGAATGGTAGGAAATAAATGCAGGTGAATGTAAGACATAGGATCAGCTCACATCTAACAGCAAATCAAAGCAGTAGTTAAGATTCAAACACTGGGAAATAGCACATGGAAAGAAAGAAAGAAAGTTGCTATTTCTTTTAGATTAGATTGTGTGAAAGCAGGATTAAATCCTGACTAGGGATTTTTCCCCCATTATAACAGGTGATTTTACTTCACCTTCCTCTATGTGCTGTTTCCTACTGTTTAAGTCTTAACTACTGCTGCGCCCTGCCCCTGCGCTGGCAGTTGCCCTGCAGCACCTGGTCCAGAGCCAGAGAAGTCTGGGCAACACAGGGAGGGTGTGGAGTCCTGTGCTGGCACATCACTGGGCTTCCTCAGGCTCCCTGACCTCCTTGGCCTCCCTGTTGCAACACACAGTATGGAGGGTGGTGTGGTCACTCACTTCCTGTAGTAAAGGAGTGGCCAGAAGAGAGGGGCACCTCTGCTGTGATGCACTGTGGGCCAGGTACCCACAATGCACCACTCCTAGGGTGACCTAGCAGCTGCCAGTGTGAACACGCTAAGCTGGCTTAATAAAGTCTACTTTAAGCAAACTTTATTAAGCCAGCTTAACTGAGCCCTGTAGTGTAGACATAGCCAAGAAGAGGATCAGCGATGCTGTATGTCCCTTACTGAATGGGGCAGGTATCCTCGTGATGGAGGATGACGAAAAAGTGAACTGCTCAATGTTTTTTTTACTTCAGTTTTCACAGGCAGGGCCAGCTCCCAGTCCACTACACTGGGTATGGCAGTTTGGAGAGAAGAAGAGAGGCCCTTGGTGATGGAAACTCAGGTTAAGGACTACTTAAAGTGGCTGGATGTGCACAAGTCCAGGGGCTGGATGAACTGCATCTGAGGATGCTGAGGGAGTTGGCCGATGAGATAGCAGTATTGCTGGCCATTATCTTTGAAAACTCATGGTGAATGGGGGAGGTGCCAGAGGACTGGAAAAAAGCAAATATAGTGCCTATCTTCAAGAAAGGCATAAAGGAGGATCCAGGGAATTACAGACCTGTCAGCCTCACCTCAATCCCTGGAAAAATCATGGAGTAGGTTCTCAAAGAATCCATCCTGAAACACTTGGAGGAAAATAGAGTGATCAGGAACAATCAGCATAGATTCAACAAAGGTAAATCATGCCTGACCAACCTCATTGCTTTCTGTGATGAGCTGACTGGATTTGTGGATGTGGGAAGAGCTGTTGATCTGATATAGCGCAATTTTAGCAAGGCTTTTGATACGGTTTCCCGCAGCATTCTTGCTGGCAAGTTAAGGAAGTATGGGTTGAATGTGTGGACTGTAAGGTGGATAGACAACTGGCTAAATCAATGGTTTCAGCATGTAGGAATCAAAGGTTCCATGTCTACTTGGCAACCAGTAGTAAGTGGTGTGCCCCAGGGGTTGGTCCTGGGGCCAGTTCTGTTCAACATTTCCATTAATGGTCTGGATGATGGGATAGACTGCACACTCAGTAAGCTTGCAGATGACACCAAGCTTGGCGGAACGGTAGACACGCTGGAGGGTGGGGACAGGATTCAGGGAGACCTTGACAATTGGAGCCATGGGCCAATAGAAATCTCATGAGGTTCAACAAGGAGAAGTGCAAAGTCCTGCACTTGGCATGGAAAAACCCCATGCACTGCTACAGGCTGGGGAGCGATCAGCTAAGTAGCAGCACTGGAGAAAAGGACATGGTGGATGGGAAGCTGGATATGAGTCAGCAGTGTGCTCTTGCTGCCAAAAAGGCCAATGGCATACTGGGCTACATCAGAAGAAGTGTTGCCAGCAGATTGAGGGATGTGATTGTTCCCCTCTATTCGGCACTGGTGCGGCCGCATCTGGAGTACTGTGTTCAGTTTTGGGCTCCCCACTGCAAAAAAGACATAGACAAATTAGAAAGAATCCAGCGGAGGGCAACAAAAATGATCAAGGGGCTGGAGCACAAGCCCTATGAAGAGAGACTGAAGGAACTAGGCTTATTTAGCCTTCAGAAGAGAAGACTGAGGGGGATTTGATAGCAACCTTCAAATACTTGAAGGGATGCTCCAAGGAGGACGGAGCTCAGCTGTTCTCAGTAGTAATAGAGGACAAAACAAGGAGCAATGGTTTCAAGTTCCAGCTGGGAAGGTCGAGGTTGGATATTAGGAAAAAACTTTTTACTAGTAAAGCAAATGGGCTACCTAAGGAAGTGGTGGAATCTCTATCTTTGGAGATATTTAAGACTTGATTAGACAAAACCCTGGCTGGGATAATTTAGTGAGAGTGGTCCTGCTTTTTTGGCAGGGGTTTGGACTATATGACCTCATGAGGTCCCTTCCAATCCCATGATTCTATGATTCTTCCAGTTTTAATTGCACAAAGAGAACAATTTTGGCACAGATTCTTTGCCTATAGATGACGATACTTGCCAATATTAGAAACAAATTAACAAGTTAGGAGGACCCCAAGTCTTTGGAGGTTACATTTACAAACAATTTTCTACTAGAACATGCACTAGGATATCTCTAGCTGGTATTACATAGGTGCTACTTAGTGCTGGAGTGAAGTATAACAGTTGCATGTACATGTGTGCGCGCACACACACACACACGCATCTGCACAAAGTGCTATGTGATTGCCTTGTGAATAATATCAGGAAACTATTAAAGTTTGCATCTGAAAGAAAGCACAAAGAGCATTTTCTTTTATTATTTCAGTCAACTTTTTCATAAGTTAGAACCATAAAAATCTTTGACTAGAGAATTCTATATTTAGATGCTGTGGGACTGAAATAAGACTAAATTAATGGAAGTGAAGTATGTGCCATATCATATTTGTCTACTATTTCCAAGGGGGTAGCCATATTAGTCTATGTTCAGTAACAAAAAAAAAAAAACAAACAAACAAACAAAAAAGTTCTGTGGCACCTTAAAGACTAAGGCTATGTCCACACATACATTGTTATTTCAAAATAAGTTATTTCAAAATAAAGTCCTTATTTCAAAATAAGTTAATTCAAATTAAGAAGATGTTAATTCGAATTAAGGGAAAGCCTGCTATTGAACTGGCTGTTATTTTGAAACTGTTATTTTGAAATAACACCATTCGGACACGTTGTTTCAAAACAGTTGAATGGTGTTGTTTCGAAACAACGTGTCCAAATGGCGTTATTTCAAAATAACCATTTCGAAATAACAGCTGTTTCAAAATGAATGGGGTTTAAGCTGTTTCAAAATGATGGTTCTTATTTTGAAATGACAGAGCCTGTGATTTCGAAATAAGAAAACGTCATGTGGACCTAAACTTTTTTATTTCGAAATAACCAGTGTTATTTCAAATTAAAAGAGATGTGTGGACATACCCTAACGAATTTCTTTGGGTGTAACCTTTCCTGGGCTCCAACCCATTTCATCTGATGCATGAAGTGGAAACATGCATCTGACAAAGTGGGTTGGAGCTCACGAAAATTTAAGCCCGAAGAAATTTGTTAGTCTTTTAGGTGCCACAGGACTCTCAGGATATGTCCACATGTAGGTTTTAAAGCGAAACAATGCTGGTTGAAAGAACAAAAGTTAGATTGATATAATAAGACCTTTGTAATGCACCTATATTCAATAGTTGTACTAGTTAATTAGTTTGAAATGATCCCAATAAATTTGTAAATAATCTTTAAAGCAAGCCATTTAAATAATCATGGGTGAAGTGTAAGGTAGGTGCATGTATAGACTCATTAAGTCGAATGTAATGAATTTCAAAGGGAAGTATTGTCCTAGGGAAATGAAAAAATATTTTCTGGTTCAGACAAGATCAGAAATGATTTACTGGTGTGTGTGTGTGTGTGTACGTACACAGAGAGAGAAGCCTGGTTCTGTTTCAGGGCTAAATATTTAGCAAGATGCTCTAGGGATTTATCTGTGCATGTTATTAAGAGTTGGATGGCTAAACCTTGCCCAGTGCTCTGAATATTTACCATCTAGTGTCTTATGGACTATTTGTTGCCAACATGGTTGAAATTAAGCATTCAGCTTGCGAGCATGTGGCTTAAAGTAATTACATAAATTAGTGACTTGCTAAAGAAAACATATATGCGATCTGATTTAATAAATGTCTGCTTTGCTATTGTTTAGCACTTGTGTGGCCATAGGCAACTAGCTTTTGAAAATGTGATGTACAATATCTCTGAAATCATTTCATGTTCTACCTTTTGTAAAGAGTGGGGAAGAAAACTGTCATGTTGTCACTAGTGGTGACCATCTTCATTAAATGCTATCCAAATACCACTAAAAAGGTTGATAGCCGATAGCTCTAATTCAATATTGTTTTCTGGCTTCCTTGACATCAAAGCAAGATGGGGAGACTTACCCCCATATCTGATTCAGCAAGAAACTAGGCAGATTACTCTTTCAGTAATCATTCCTTTTCACAGCTTCAAAATACCAAGAGTTGTAGAGAGGCCTCATATGTGGAGGAGAGATCATGTAAACAAAGTCTAATAGAGGTATCTACACAGTTTTTGTTTCCCTCCCCAAAGCTGCAATGCAGCATTTACATTGGCTATGTCTACACACACATCGTTATTTTGAAATAAGTATTTCAAAAGGATTTATTTCGAAATAAAGTCCTTATTTCGAAATAAGTTAATTCGAATTAAGGGAAAGCCTGCTATCGAAACGGCTGTTATTTTGAAATGGTTATTTCAAAATAAGGCCGTTTGGACATGTTTCGAAACAGTTGTTTCGAAACAATGGCATTGTTTCACAACAACCTGTCCAAATGACCTTATTTCGAAATAACCATTTCAAAATAACAGCCGTTTCGAAATGAATGGGGTTTAAGCTGTTTCAAAATGACGGTTCTTATTTCGAAATGACGGATCCTGTCATTTCGAAATAAGAAAAGGTTGTGCAGACCTAATCTCTTTTATTTCGCAATAACCAGTGTTATTTCGAAATAAAAGAGATGTGTAGACATACCCATAGTTCTCAACCATAGTCACAAAAGTAAAGCTGATTGGGTAGCACAATAATAAATAGTAACATTTTTTTCAATACCTATGGCTATGTCTACACTAGAAAAAGTTCAAATTTGTTTATTCAAACTAATACGTTCGAGTTTAGTTTGTACTAAACTTGAACTTACCAGTTTGAATTAACAACGTGGACTAATTCAAACTAACATTAGTTTGAATTAGTCTACTTTGTTCATTTGAACTAACTGCCCTTAGTTTTAATCCTTGTCTACATTGTCCTTAGTTCCAACCAACAATCAAACTAAGGGCTTAGTTTGAGCTAACCAGAAGGTCTTACTAGTTTGAACTAAGTTTTCTTTAGTTGGAATTAAGGAATTCCTTAGTGTTGTGAATTGTGAAAGCCTGGTGTAGATGGGTACTAAGTTAATTTGAATCAAGCATCCTTAATTTGAACTAACTTGCAAGTGTAGACATACCCTATGGTAGTTGCCATGAGGAGACATTTCCTCTCTATTGTTGGAAGACTAAAATTTCTTCATCTTTCTTGCCTTAAAAAGCCACTTTTGTGTTAGTTATTTGGACCATCTCATAGAATTTTAGAGAGATTCTTGCTTGAAATCCATAGTTGTGTACTGCCAGTGGGTGTGTCCACACTAGGGCTTTAAGTCAACTTAAGAGCCCTTAAGTCAATTTAAATAAAGCCCTGCATATATTTAGACAGTATTAAGTCGACTTAAGCAAGTGCTTAAAGTCTACTTAATAACACCTGCCTGTTAAGTCACCTTAAGCTTTTAAGGTGACTTAACAGGGCAGGCCCCTCCCTGCCCCTGGGTGGATCGGGCTAGGCCCTGATCCGGCCAGGGGGCCCGATTGTGCGCCAGCCCTACAGTGAGGAGCTGGGGCCGGATTAGCTGCCAGCCCCTCACTGCAGGAAGCCAGGAGTGGGTCGGACAGCGCTCCTGCTTGTCTGTAGGCAAGCAGGAGCACAGTTGGGATAGGACTGCACTGCTGCTTCCCTACAGAGAAGCAGGAGCACTGGTTCCGACAGTGGTCCTGCTTGCCTATAGGCAAAGAGCAGCACTGTTGGATTTTGACAGCGCCGCTCCTTGCCTACAGACAAGCAGGAGCTCTGTGGGACCACTCCTGACTGCCTGGTCAGGATCGGGCCCCAGAGCCCATTGGGCTCAGGGTGCCCAATCCTGAGTAGGGGGCAGGGTAGGAGGAGGGGCATGCTGGGGTATGTCTGTGCTCTGTCCACACAGACGTACCCTAAAGTCAACTTAACAAGGTTGACTTAAAGTCAACCTTGTTAAGTCAACTTCCAGGGCCCCCTGCAGTGTAGACATAGCCAATGTGATTGAAACTGAGCATAAAGTTTAACTAACAGAGCTCATCTGGGGGAAATTTAGCCTAAGGGGGGTTGTTATGTGATGTTGTTTTATAGTGATAATGTGATTTTGTGGTCTCTTTTATATTAAAATATATATATGACTGGATAGCGTAGTGGTTAAGAGCACCGTAGTGGTTAATACCGACGCCCTTTGATACGGGAGACCGGGGTTCAAATCCCGGTAGGTACATGTCTACCTTCCCAGTAGGGGTCCTTGGGCAAAAGACCCCCTAACGCCTCACTTGCCTACCTTGAATATGAGAGTGACACGAACTAGGAGAGTCATGCCCTCTCGGACATCTCCCGGATTAACAAGGTCCGTGCCAGATGTTGGGGAACCAGGACAATCTGATGATAAGTGGGCTACTGGAACAAACCATGCATGGACGAGACAAGAGAACCTGGAATTGATGGAATGCTACTACAACAGCAGACCTAATGAGAGGGGATATATGAAACGTATGGGGGAAATATGGATGGACAAAAGACCTACATCCACACTAACTGAGAAACAGCTAGTTACCCAACGCTTCAACATAGTAAAGAGGCAGCTGCTCTCACAACTGGAGATAGACCAACTGCACATTACCTCCCAGACTCAAGAAGAAGCCCCAGAAGAACAACTCAAGGTGCAGCCAACATCTGAAGCTGGAACTTCACTGCCACCCCCTCCATTACAGAACACAGCAGCTGATATCAGGCATAAGATCATGGATAAACTAGCTACAGTCAACCCTCAAGACCGATTACCAAAGCTCGTGGGAGAAGTACCATCAGATAGTATGCTAGAAGATGCCAATAGAGCCCTAATGACAATTCCTACTACCACCATCACTGAAACCGATGAACTGGTATATGCTACAGCCTCTGTAATCCTGGAGATGCTTGGCTACACAATCAAGAAGAACAGCAATACATACCCTCCCTGGAAAATGAGGTTGGAGGATAAGATCAAGGCAACTCAGAGAGAAGTTAGCCGGCTGGTGGAACTACAGAAGGGTGTAGAGATTAAGGATAAGACTCGGCTACTGAGAAAATACGAGGGCCTGACTCCATCTGAAGCCCTAGAGACTGCTAAGCAAAGGCTCACAGCACTGGCCACCAGGCTAAGGAGATACACTAGAGAAGCAGAGGCCAAAAAGATAAATGCCCTGTTCTCCAAAGAACCATCCAAGGTGTACTCCCAACTGCAGTGCAACAACACAATAACAGCAGAGCCACCAACAGCAGAAACTGAAGAGTACTGGAAGAACATCTGGGAGAAAGAGAAGACTCATAACACCAGTTCAAAGTGGCTGCAGGACCTGAGAACAGACCACAGCAATCTCCCAGAACAGGAACCAGTCACCATCACAATAGCTGACATCCAACAGCGGGTCAAGAACATGAAGAGCTGGACAGCACCTGGCCCGGACATGATCCACACCTACTGGCTAAAGAAACTAACAGCAGTGCATGAACGCCTAGCAGCACAGATGAACCAGCTGCTAGCAGCAGGCTCCCACCCAGACTGGCTAACACAAGGAAGGACAGTGCTGATCATGAAAGACCCCCACAAAGGAACAGCACCATCCAACTACCGGCCAATAACCTGCCTCCCCACAACATGGAAAGTCCTATCAGGCATCATAGCCGCCAAGCTACAGGACCACGTGGGCCAGTACATGAGCACAGCTCAGAAGGGCATTGGGAACAACACCAGAGGCTCAAAACACCAGCTGCTCATAGATAGAGCAGTTGCCCAAGACTCAAGGTCTAGACAGACCAATCTGAGCACAGCGTGGATTGACTACAGGAAAGCCTACGACTCAATGCCGCACACATGGATCTGTGAATGTCTGGCGCTATACAAAGTCAACAGGACACTAAGGACCTTCCTCAAGAACTCAATGGGACTGTGGAAGACAACACTGGAAGTCAACTCAAGACAGCTTGCACAAGTGGCCATCAAGTGCGGCATATACCAAGGTGATGCGCTGTCCCCGCTGCTGTTCTGCATTGGCTTGAACCCCCTCAGCCAGATAATCACAAGGACTGGCTATGGATACAAGTTCAAGAGTGGAACTACCATCAGCCACCTCCTCTACATGGATGACATCAAGCTGTGTGCTAAGAATGAACGAGACATCGACTCACTAATCCACCTGACACGGATCTACAGTGAGGATATTGGGATGTCATTCGGACTGGAGAAGTGTGGCCGGATGGTAGTAAAGAGAGGAAAGGTAGTCAAGACTGATGGGGTGGAACTACCAGGAGGCCACATAGCAGACATACAGACCAGCTACAAGTACCTTGGCATCCCACAGTCACATGGGACTCACGATGAGGAGGCAAGGAAGACAGCAACATCCAAGTACCACCAAAGGATAAGACAGGTCCTGAAGAGCCAGCTCAATGGGAAGAACAAGATCCATGCCATCAACAGGTACGCCCTGCCAGTCATCAGATACCCTGCCGGTATAGTGAGCTGGCCAAAGGAGGACATGGAGGCTGCCGATGTGAAGACCCGGAAGCTCCTCACAATGTACGGAGGTTTCCACCCCAAGTCCAACACCCAGAGACTGTACTCCAGCCGGAAAGAAGGCGGGCGGGGTTTGGTGAGTGTCAAAGCCACTGTCCTGGATGAAACCCAGAGCATCCAGGAGTACATCAGTAAGATGGCACCCAAAGATGAGCTGCTGAGAGAATGCCTGAGGCAGCAACAGACATGGGAAAGTCAAGCAGAAGAAATGCCATGGCAAGACAAGACCCTGCATGGAATGTACCATCGACAGATAGCTGAGGTGGCTGACATTGGGAAATCCTACCAGTGGCTGGAAAAGGCTGGACTAAAAGACAGCACTGAGGCACTGATCATAGCAGCACAAGAACAGGCACTGAGCACCAGATCCATTGAAGCAGGGGTCTACCACACTAGACAGGACCCAAGGTGCAGACTGTGCAGAGAAGCCTCAGAGACAGTCCAACACATAGTGGCAGGATGTAAGATGCAGGCAGGAACAGCATACACTGAACGGCACAACCAAGTAGCTGGCATTGTGTACAGGAACATCTGCACAGTGTATGGGCTAGACCCTCCCAAGACCAGATGGGAGATCCCACAGAAGGTTGTGGAGAATAACAGGGCTAAGATCCTGTGGGACTTCCAGATCCAGACGGACAGGCAGGTACTGGCCAATCAACCAGACATCGTGCTAATAGACAAGGACCAGAAGACAGCGCTGGTGATAGATGTAGCAGTGCCAAGTGACAGCAACATCAGGAAGAAGGAGTATGAGAAGCTGGAGAAGTACCAGGCCCTGAAAGAGGAACTAGAGCGGATGTGGAAAGTGAAGGCCAAAGTGGTCCCAGTGGTGGTAGGAGCACTTGGGGCTGTGACTCCTAAGCTGGGAGAGTGGCTCCAACAGATCCCAGGAACAACATCAGAGCTCTCTGTCCAGAAGAGTGCAGTGCTAGGAACAGCTAAGATACTGCGCAGAACCCTCAAACTCCCAGGCCTCTGGTAGAGGACCCGAGGTTGAGGATGACACATACCACCCATAGGGGGTGAGAGAGGAATTTATATATATATAATATGAAATAAAATGGGTCAGTCATCAGATTACTAAATAAGAGAGTTTAGTCAGATCAGCTCCAGAAATCCATTTCCACTTGAATGAAACTGCAGTAATGCAGTGAGGCAAAATAATAATGGGGTAAAAATATCACTGCATCATCTTAGATGAAACTTGATTTTTATTCACAGATTGGAACATATGGCAGATGTGAGTATATGTAAATTCAGCCTGTGCTCTCCTTGCTAGGAGTCTGTGTTATCCCAATCCTGATAAATTGTCTCTCCCTTGAAGACAGGTAGATTGACAGATCCGAGGAATTACAAGGCAGAGCTGTAACTAAAGAATCCAGTGCCTGGGGCAGGTTTTGAGTGATCGGCAAGGAATATGCCCTTTAATGGAGCAGCTCAGTGGAACCAATCTGGTGCACCTGGAGCAAAGCCCCTCTTGCCCTGCCATAGTTACAGCTCCGATACAAGGTAATTTCTGGCTAGGAGATGAAGACAGTTTATGCTAGTGTCATGCTGCTCCTCCTGCTTATTGACAGTCACCACAACTGTCCTGTACCTGAAGAGTAGGGCTGGTCAAGAAACGGTTTTCGCAATCCATAAGAATTTTCAGGCTTTTTTGCCTGTCACAAACTGACCCAAAAATTAACCCCCTTCTCTCCAATTCCTCTCGCCCAACTAACATGCTGAAACTGTTCATCCTGATCATTTTCAAACAGGGTGTTTTAATTTGAGAATTTTGAAAATGTTTTTAATATAAGTTCAAATTCAAACAAAAAATGTTAACTTACAGTTAGAAAATGTTGAGATAGGACATTTTCACAATATTGAAACTTCTGTTTACCACACAGTTATCAAATTAGAAAATTTATCATAACTAACTTCTACCAGGGGTGTATCTTCGTCTGTTTTCTTGAGCTGCAGGGACTGCACAGACAGAGTTGGATGTAGGAGCAGGTGACTACATGGATTTCTGGACTTTGGGTAGGAGGTCAGGAACAAAAGAGTAAATAAAATGTTTGAAAATAAATTGTTCAGGTACTCCATATGTGGATTCATTGTTCACTAACTCCCTAGGATGTTTTGAACCTTTGTAAAATCTTTGGAACCTTCCAGAATTTCTGAGAACTGCATGTGCTTCGACATGTTCCGTTTTCCTAGAATGTTTCATTTCTGCAGCAAACCAATTCAAAACCAATTTATTGACCTTATGCAAGGAAGGTGCTTGATAATATATTGATATGTCTCAACAAAGTGACATACTACACCATAATGGACCGCACTCCTGACATTAGTCACAGTAGAAAGATGTCCATTTATAATAAGATTTGTTGACAATGGGGATGGCTGTATCCAAGTAAAGGAATACTTCATCTGTTTACAGTCTGTGGATGACTTTACTAGAAAAGGCCTAGCAACTTTTTATGAATGTTTTGAATGAGAAAAAAATAAAGCTTCAGATTTCTGTGGTCAAAGCTATGACAGTGGAAAGAACATAAAGGAAAGAGACAATGGTGTGCAGGCAGGGATCCTTGTACTAAATCAAAGAGTTTTCTTTGTGCCTTGTTGGCTGGCTTTCTCTCAGCCTGATTGTGTCAGATGCAGTGTTATCTTGTTGAGATTTAGTATCTCTCTTCAGGATACTGCAAAGGATATATGTCCTGTTTTCAGCATCACCTATTAAATGGAAAATCCTCATGGATAATGTTACAAATCCGACTAGAAAGCCTTTAAATGACACTCACTGGGACAACAGTATTGACAGTGTAAAGCTAGTGATATACCGAGTGACTAAAGCTTACAACACCCTAATGGATTTGGCACAGTCAAGTAATGCCGAGGTCAGAATCCAATACAAGGCACAAAGTCTGGCAAATCAGATCATTGACAAACTTTCTGGTGTCAATCATCTTGTGGCATAATCTCCCATTACTAATACCCATTGTAAGGCATTACAAGTGGAGTTGATGGACATCTTAACTGCGACTGCTCTGAGAAGCTGCCTTGATTTCATTGTAGCCTACAGAGACAACAGATTTGAAGGTTCCATGACTGCTGCCAAAGAAATAATGGAGAAACTTAGGAGCTGAGCTTGTCTTCAAGGAAATTCATATTCACTGGAAGAAGAGACTGTTTTTTTGTTACAAGGGCAAATATGAGGTGTTGGGAAGTTGGACTAAAAATTCATTCAGTAAGATGGCATCTGCTTGTACATAAAGAAGAAAACAGGGATAGAAGGTCATAAAATGTGTAGATTTGGGAGCCACTATTCTAGGAAGCCTTGAGTATTTTTCAGGATCACACGTGGGTTCTCTAGGAAAAAGAGATGATGTTAATGATTCAACAGGAAATACTTTGAAGCCTCTGAAGTACAATGTTTCAAAATGTTTTGTTCAAAATATTTTTCATGAAAATTTGTCAGACTGACATATCTATGGGAAAGTGGCTTTCAGTAAAATTGTTCATTTTTTTCAGTGAAAATAAATAACTTTTCAGAAACTACAAAAATGGCAAAAAGAGAACTTGAAAACATTTAAAGACATTGTTGATGAAGCCAGTTTTTTCCCATTTATTTATTTGTTTTTGTGGAGACAGAGAACATTTCCTGACAAGTTGTAAGCTGAATTTTAGACATTACATAGACTTTAAAGGGAGAAGGGACCATCATGATTATTTAATCTGTCCTTGTGCACATCAAGGCCACAGAACCTCACCCGCTATATCTGTAGGAGACCCAGAATCTTTGGATGAATTAACAAAGCACTCAATGATTTAAAGATTTCAAATTCCAGAGAATCCACCATTTACTCTAGTTTAAACTTGAAAGTGATGCATGACCTATGCTATGCTACTGACTACAAAGGTATTTCCCATCTGGAGTCCCTTTTCCAGCTGTTGGATGCTGTTTGCTACTAGCAGTTGAAGATGGGCCATATGCCATGGTAATTAATTTCATCATACCATCCCCTCCATTAATTTATCAAACTAGCCTTGCAGCCAGTTAGTGTTTTTGTCCTCATGTTCCCTGTGGAATTTCACTCCATTGGTAGTTAGAAACCTTCATCTAATTTCAAGCCTAAACTTTCTGATGGACAGTTTATATTCATTAGTTCTTGTGTATACAATGGTGCTGAATTTAAACAACCTCCCTGTCAGGTATTTATGCTTGCAAACTATTTAGGATTGGTCTCTATATCTCCTTTCAGCTTTCATTTTGTTAGGGTAAACACACCAAACTCCTTGAGTCTCCTCTCATAAAAAGGATTTTCCATTCCCCTGCTCATCCTAATGGCCCTTCGCTGCACCTATTCCAGTTTGAATTAATCATTCTGAAAAATGGGAGACCAGAAGTGCACACACTATTCCAGATGAGGTCTCACCAGCGCCTTGTATAATGATAATTCATCCCTATCTCTAATGAAAATACCTTACCTTATGCTTCCTAGCGTTAGCCTTTTTCACAGACACATTGCTTTGGCTGCTCATAGTCATCCTGTGATGAACCAATACACCCAGGTCTTTCTTCTCCTCTGTCACTTTCACATCACAACCTTATAGCAAAGAAACTTGCTGTTGGTCCCTAAGTGCACTTTGCAATATTTAATTTCATTCTTTTTCTCTATTGCAGCTCTTGGAATTATGACAACTTACACCAACTAAGGAGCTAGCCCAGGGTCTGAGGCTTTAAAGAACCCTTGATACAGGAAGGCTTTCAAGCTTTTAGGTATCCCAAATCATGCCCAGGCATATTTCATTTGAGTCTGAGAGGAGATTTTTCTCAGTTCCTGAGAAACCTACCCCTGCACTATTTTAGGAGTGGCCAAATTTATTAACCTTCTGAGTCACACATGACAGTCTTCAGAAATTTGGGAGCCAGAGTGTGACTGATATGGCTCAGGGCTTCCGTCCTGTAGTGGGCTAGTGGGACTTAGGGCTTTTGCCCTTAGGAGGAAGCCTTCTGGGACTTTTGTCCTGCTCCTGCTGAAGCCCTGTAAGGTGTACTCCATGGACTGTCTACACCTAAAACCTTAGTTCAGACTTTCATAGTCCAAACTAAGTAGTTTGAAGTTAGTTTGAACTAATGGCGCTTTTTTTAAGTTCAAACTAACTTTTTGGTTTGAAGTGAAAAAGCATGGCTAGTTTGAACTAAAAGTTAGTTAGAACTAAAAATCCATGCTTAGCTTGAACTAACTGCTTATTCGAACTTACTTAGTTCAAACTAGCATGACTACATCGTGCTAGTTTGAACTTAATTTTTAAATAAGTTCAAACTAAGCAGTTAGTTCATACTAACCAGCTGAACTAACTAGTTTGAACTAAGCTTTGCTTATTTTTTAGTTTGAACTAGGCAATCGTAGTGGAGATGAGGCTCAAATTTGTTTGAATTAAGGCTTCTTAATTTGAACTAATTTGCTAGTATGGACATAGTCCTGTTTAAATCCTGAGACACCTCTTCCCCCTCATTCGGGCAGTAGCTTCTTGCCTCACCAAAGTACAAATGTATTTATTAGATCACTCATGACAAATGACTGCCTGAAACTAAACTTAAGCTTTCTGCTCCACAGACTGATTAGTTGAAAACTAATCATGTAGGTAGATTGCTTCAGACCAATTTAATCAGCCTCAAAATTCTAATTGCTAAAAATATTTTTCTTTTTATCAGTTTTCCCTATGAGATCTTTTAAATAATCTTAACCATATAGTCTACATAACATTAATTTTATTCCTATCATTGTTAATAGCAAAATATATAATAGAATTTCCTAACAGTTCTGCAGTGACTTAAGTCACTGCGTGAACATTTAGAAAGAAGATCCTATTAGACAGTTTGGTATTTTAAAACGACAATAGATGGAAACCTGTCTTTACTTGCTGTCTTTGGGAATTTGTTGGCTTTGAATATATGGTATACAGCTACATTTTGGTTTAAAATTAGGAAAAGGGTTTAACAAGAGAGAACACAGAACTGATGTTTTTCTCTATTTACTTAGGCATTAAACTTTCTCCCTTTTGAGTTAGTTAGAATTAAAGATTCAAAATAATCCAACCTCATCTAGCAGTGCATTATTATATTCCACTGGGGCTTAATGCAAACATTTGATTCCTAGAAACATTTGTTTTCACTTTTTAAAAACATGCAAAACACATAGCACCAAATTTACCTTTCTTAGAACCCCATTTATTTCATTAAAGTTACACCATGGATGAATTTGGTTGATTCAATATAGTTGGTCAAATGTGTATTTGTAGAATGCCACCATTATTCAGTAACCAATATTTGACTATTTTTGCATTAGATGACCAGCTAGAGAAGTCTATTGCTCTTGCAATTGCTAGAAAATGCTAGTATTTGAATGTTATTGAATTAATATTTGTCTAATAAATTATTAGTTGAACTTGTGCAGTTGCTTAACCAGCTCTAATCATAAGTAAGTATGCAATAGATCACCTTGTTTGTAAGGTCTTGATCATGCAAACATTTATGCACAATGGGCCTGAACCATAGTCTGTTGAAATTAATAGAAGGACTCCTATTGCTTTCTGTGGGGGTAAGATTTTTGCTCCATGTTTAAATAAAATAACTAAGGTGGGAGTAATTCATTCGGCAGATATTGCAGTTGTATTCACTCTAGAATTAAGAAAAGGTGTTTTGGAGAGGTACCTGATTAGACAAAAACCACTCATAATTTGCCTTTTCATATGTGGTAGTAGTGAGAATGAATTATCTGGAAGACACATTTGGATAATCTAGGATTAAGATGTTACATGATATGATTAAAATATGACCATGTATATTGTTGCTGGCACTATTATAGAATTGCAAGAAATCTTTTACAAAGTATGCCATGTAAAGTATCAAGGAAAAGTTATGATTTGCTGAATATGATTATCCAGTTGATTTGCATGTATCATTTTAGTATCTGAAATGATAAAAATGACTTTTCATCCGTATTTCAAATGTTTGTACTGAGATAACCAGTCTAAATACTTTGTGAATGAGCAAATAGTAGTTGGTGGCTTATCAGAGGGTACTTAGCTTTCACAATGGGCCATGCAAAGGAGCCCGTCAAGTGAGCTTTCCTGTGGCCAGTTTAGCCAATTAATAAAGGATGCTCCCATGACTCAATAAAATGTGCAAAGACATGTGACTTGCTTATATGATCCTGACTGCTATCTTGTTTATATGAATTTCCACAAGCTGAAAAAATGAGTATTTACCCAAGTGTCAGAGAGGGTGTTTAAGGTGATGAAAAAAAATCTCAATTTTTTCTTCATTTCATGTTACTTTTTTCTGGACTAGGTTTCTAACCAAGAAGCTCTAAACAAGGACAGATGCCCTCCTACTCCCCAGATGTGTGGGTATTTTCCAGAGACTTTCGTGAATTAAGAACTTTGCAGCTCAGTTATCTCCTTTACTTCAAAATTGACTTGTGAAATTTTATTTTCATTTATATGTATGTGACCTTTTAACCAATACTCTTTTTAAAAAAGTAAATATTAGTTTAGTTAATAAGCATTGACTTTGTGTGTAATTGGGTTAGAACTGAATTATTCATTGACCTATTTTGTAATATGCCCAGCCTTTTGGGATTGACAGAACTTTTTTTGAATCTGATGGATAAATATTTTCAGCAATCGCTATCATATTTGACTTGCTGTCTAGCAGAAGCCAGAGAGCTGGATGACTTTAAGGGAGCTGTGTTTTTAATCTTCTGACTAAATAGTGAGGTAACCAGAAGCTGTTTTGTTATTGGCTTGGTATATCTTGTGGGGGAAAAACCCACCAGTATGTGAGGGTCTGCATGCCCCCATTCTTTGCAGTTTTGTTTAGTTTAAGCCATCTCATTGTGGCTCCCCTAGAGGCCAACTTCACAGTGATGTAGTCTGACTAGGATAAATGTTAATTCGGTTTTGGATCAATACCACACACTTATCAAACTCTGATGTTTGAGAGCTTAAGGGTTAAAAAATCAGTTACAGGGAGTTTGCTGAGAACAGATTGGGGCTTGACGCACGTCTACTGCATTGATTTAGTTTTAGGTGTCTCCAGGGCTACATGACTAGCATACTGATTGAATGACAGTCTTAAGAGAAAAGCTTTTTCATGTATTTGGGGTGAAGGTAAGACAGAAACCAAACTACTAATGGGAACAGAATCTTGAGATTATTGCTGGAGTTCCAAATATAAGCTATACTGATGAAGTATAAATTAGATGTTTTAACCATCCAGTATCCTTGTTCAAGGCTGTAAATACATATGAGTAAGACTAAACTTCTATGGTTCCATGTCTCTTGGAATAATAGAATAAGACATTGAGTCTGTTCTTTCGTTGAGTAATCAGAAACTGTGATATGAGAACTCGTGGCAAGGAAAAGAAGGCAAAGAAAAAAAATTAGATAAATTGGGAGCTCCCAGTTGTGCTCAAATCTCTAGTACCTTGGGCTCCCCTCAACTATCATTTGGTATCTTTCGAGAAACAGTACTCTTCCGTTATCCTAGGGCACTTTTTCGCTTCTGCTTTCCTGAAGACTTCATGAGGTCACAAGCGATTCCTCCCCCTGAAACCAAGGTCTTTTAGAAATGGCTTGGTATAAGGTGCCAGTTCCTACAAAAGTATTTTGGGGTCACAATACATCCTTCCCTGTTCAGCAGATGAATTCTGCACAGAGAAAGGGCTGATGTCACAGAGAAAGGACTAAGGCCTTACTTAATGTGATGGGTTGGTAAAGAATAAAAAACAACAAGCAGTGGTGTGGCACTTTAAGGCTAACAGATTTATTTTTTGCATGAGCTTTCGTGGGAGAAGATCCCACTTCCTCAGATGCTTCCATCTTCGAAGCATCTGAGGAAGTGGGATCTTCTCCCATGAAAGCTCATGCAAAAAATAAATCTGTTAGTCTTAAAGTGCCACACAACTGCTTGTTGTTTTTTTACTGGACTAGACTAACACGGCTATCCTTTTTGAAATTGGTAAAGAATATCCTTCTTACCACGTAGTAACGATTATGGGGCTTTTCATCGCTAATGTATGGTTCAAAGCAAATCCCAGGAGGGTCCCTGTGGTGGTTCTTGGGGTGCCCAGATCTGTGAGTCACCTTGTTACTCTCCTGCCTACAGCAGAAAGACTTGTTGCTTATCTGGGTGTCAGATCACTGTTCAGCCCCTTATCCTCTGATCACTCTCAGTAATATCTGATATGCTGTCCCCAATGGACCAATATAAACACCAATTTTTATGATTCAATGCAGAATCAGCTCCTGGTTCAATATCTCAACCCTGAGCAATGATTATAGAAAAAATAACTTACTATCAAAGATTAAAACTTAAGAAATAGTAAGGACAACAGAGTTCTGTATAACACACAATCAATACATGCTTTCCAGACTTAAAAGGCCAATTCTTCTGTCTAAAACAGTTTATCTCCCCCCACATGTCCTTTTGCAGTATTTCCAAACAAGATTGGTTGGGATACTGTAAAAGTGTTGTCTGTTTCCTTCTAAAGTGTAGGATATAGGGGTATCTTGCCTTCCCCTCATATTCTGAGAGCTCATTGTCTGCCCAGAAGGACAGAAAAACACCCTGTGATTCAGTATCCTAGGTCTGGTCTCCGTGTTGATTCACATCCCAATGCTGACTTTGTACATACATGGACTATGTCTATACTTGGAAGGTTAGTTTGAATTAACTTAATTCAAACTAATTAATTGGAACTAATAATGATTAGTTCAAATTAAGTTAATTCAAATTAACATGGCCACCCTAGGAAGACCAATTCAAACTAGCATGTCCATGGACAGGACTTGCTCATTCAGATTAGGAGATGGGCACTACGGGAGAAAGGCCATGCCCCCCTGCCCCAATATATAGAAAGAGAAAGGCAACCTAGGAGATAGAAGGACAAAAAGCATTAATTTGAATTAGCCCAGCTACATTGAGTTAATTTGAATGAATAAGTTTGAATTAACCTGTAGTTTGAAGTTAAGGAAGGTTTTATAACTTTGAAGTAAGCTTTAATTAATTCAAATTTAGGAATTCCTTAGTTGGAATTAATGAAAGCCAGTATGGCTATGCATTAATTTAATTTGAATTAATCCTCATTAATTTGATTTAAATTGTAAGTGTAGACATACCCATGGGATTTTCATTATGTGCATTTACAATATTTAATTTACATTGAACTGCGTCAGGTGAAGAGGCATTCCTTCTCTGGCAGAAACCCTGACTTGATTCAGACTCTAGGGACGTTTTCATTACATGTACATATCTCTTTACATATTAGTTGTACATACATTTCACAGTGATATTAAATAGCAGGCTGGTCTGCTAGAAAAAATTTTGGTGTTACAATTATATACAAGTAATGTTATATGAGTAGGTCAACCCTCCTTGGTATTTAATGTTATGATATTTATATTTGATGCTAACTAGGTATTACAGCTCTAGTATATATGCCTTTGAAATGTGTATGCTCAAACTGAATGTTTTGATACATGGATGTTAATTGTTCCTGTTATTTGTAGCTGTGAAAACTTTGCGTGTACTGCCCCAGCAGTGGCAGTAGGAATAGTTAGTATATCTGCGTAGGTTAAGTTAGCTTAGTTGAATAAAGAATACAAGGTTACATAATGTCAGGTGTAGCAACCTTAGCAGATGGCCGAGCTTCCAGAACTGGCGTGGTAACAGCATGGCAGAGCAGTGCATGAACCAGCAGCCTGTGGGGAAGCCTTTCGAGAACCTTCCTCATGAAAGTCTGTGAGAGTAAAAAGGGTGGGAAAGGAGGGGACACGCTGGCAGCCCCTCTGATTGGACAGAGGCCCCCATATTTATTTGGGAATCCAGCCTAGAAGGGTCTTGGCTGTGCATTGCTGTGTGAAGGGGGTAGCTGAGACTTGTTGCTCCAGCTACGGACCTAGACCAGGTTAGGCCTCAGCCTTGGAATCAGGGACAGAAACCTACCTGAAGATCTGGTTGTCAGAAATCAGAGCTTCAGGTACTGATTCTTTGGGCTTGGGAGGCTGAAGAGTATTTTACCACGACTCTGAACAAGTCCCTGAAGAAAGTGGAGCTGAACTTTGTAAGAAGCTGCTCTACCTATTTGAACTTTATATAAAGGTGAAGGGACATTAATTAGAGGACCTTGGGTGCCCCTGCACCTGAAGTAGATGAACCATGCTGGGACTATGAGGTACCAGGACTTTGAGGGACTGTCTACCAGGATGGTCGGCTCTACGGCCATAGCCAGGCTGAAGAACTAACCATAATTATTTGGGTTCTTAACAGCCAGGGTCCCCACTGGGACTGGGGGGTCTCCTGTGGCTGTACAGGAGCCATACAGAGGGGGCAGTGATAGGGGCTCACCTTAGAAGGGAATTCTCAGGCTCACAGCCACTGGTCCAAAGGATCACTGTATCCTGGGGAGGTACTTATAACATATAGGGTAACCTGAGGTAAAAATGTATTAGGGCATTTAATTATGTTTATTTGTTATTATAAGTCTGTGTCTGATGTGTGTTCCCAATGGTGTATATGTTAATGTCTGTCCTGGAATATACTTACCCGAACTCAGTCCTTATACAAATACTTACCTGAACCCAGTTTTTATACTTAGCTTATGTGGGATCCTCTCCCCTGTTTCCACGTTTTAAATAAAATTCCACAAGTTGTTTAGCACTTTCACCTGGTGTCTGATTCACAGTCAGTGGACAAAAAGGGTGGCTACATGATAGATGGTAGTGGTGGAGAACAGTCCTGGATCGAGAGAGAGAGATTTCTCTCTAACAGGTCCTGGCATTCATTGAAGATCTGACATGACACACTTTGAACCAGCATAGACACAGGAGGATCAGGAGATTCTTGTAACCTTCTTTACTATTTGGCATTAAGGTATTTTTTGGTTCACAGTTTGGTTTACATTAGTGCCTGATGGATTATAGGACCTCTCTCTCCATGAATTCATCCAAGCTGTTGGCTGCAGGTGTATTTCTTTGGCCTCTGTGCAATAAAACTTAATATAAATGTATATACAATAGAACATCTTCTAAATTTCTTTTAGGGACTGATCCAAGGATTCCCATTGACTTCAGTGCATTTTGGATTAGGGTCTATAAAAATAAAAGAGGGGAAGGAGCATATAAATAATTTAAAAAACTCTGTGGGTATGTCTATACACACAGTTTTATTTCAAAATAAGTTATTTCAAAATGACTCATTTTGATATAAAACCCTTATTTTGAAATCACTTATTTCGAAATAAGGGAAAGCCTGCGATCGAAATGGCTGTTATTTTGAAATGGTTATTTCGAAATAAGGCCATTTGGACATGTTGTTTCAAAACAACTGTTTCGAAACAACATGTCCAAACAGTGTTATTTCAAAATAACCATTTTGCAATAACAGCCATTTGGAAATGAATGGGGTTTAAGCTGTTTCAAAATGACAGTTCTTATTTCAAAATGACGGAGCCCGTCATTTTGAAATAAGAAAACATTTTGTGGACCTAATCTTCTTTATTTCAAAATAACCAATGTTATTTTGAAATAAAAGAGACATGTGGACATACCCTGTGTGTTTTAATAACTCCTTAACAACTAGTGGGAGGGTTGGTGCTGGAGGGACCCAAAGGCCAGGGGCATCTCTCAGCGGTTCTCTGACTCCAACCAAAAGCAGGGCTAGCTGGTGCATGGTACAGCCTCCAGTGCAACTCCTCAGGGCCATGCTGGCCACACCTGTGCACCAGCCTGCCCCATTCCCAAAGAGCAAACAGGAACTGGCCTACCTGGCCCCCAGGGGCAGACCAGCTGGTACAGGGGTGGAAGTGGCAGGTGGAGCCTGGCCTCTGGCAGCCCCCCCACTTTGTGCCAGAAGGGCAGGAGCCTTCCCAGCACCCCTCCCCCAAACCCTGCCAGCACTGAGTGGGACAGCGGGAGGAGGGGCAGATTACGAAAAAGCCTTAGGGCTGAAACCCAGAGCTCCTCTTTAGGCTGGTGCCCTATAGGCCCTGCATGGATCCAGCCCTGATTTACATAGTTGTAAAGGAATCACTTTTGTTTACGTCTTTGAAACAATTAAAGATTTGGAAATGGGAAAAAAATGTAATATTGGCAGTCACGTTCACTTGTAAAATTTCTACTGGGGACAACACCATAAATGAACATTCTTTTCCTTTTCTTTTTCTTTATTCTTTCTTTTCAATTGAGTTCTACTAAAAAGTACCTATCACATGTTTGAGGTATTTGAACAATTTTCTTCAACATAATTAGTGCCACAAAGGGTGAAGGAAAGGAAATGACACTTACGGTGGAAGAATTCCATGTTGTACCACAGACTGGGGACTTACTGGCTAGGCAGCAGTACTGCAGAAAAGGACCTCATGGTGGGGTTACAGTGGAGAAGAAGCTTGATATGAGTCAACAGTCAGCCTTTATTGCCAAAAAAGCTAATGGCATACTGGGCTGCATTAATATCATCACTGTCAGAAAATGGAAGGAAATGATTATTCTGCTCTATTTGGCACTGATGAGTTTGCATTCAGAGTACTGTGTCTCATTTTGGGCCCCACTACAGAAAGAATGCAGACAAACTGAAGATAGTCTATAAGGTGCCACAGGACTCTCATTGTTTTTGCTAATTATTTTTGTTTCCCTTCCTTGGACTAACAGATTTCTTTGGACATAAGCTTTTGTGGGCTCCAGTCCTCTTCATCAGGTACAGATACAGATGCATTTGACGAAGTGGACTAGAGCCCACAAAAGCTTATGCCTGAAGAAATCTGTTAGTTTATAAGATGCCACAGGACTCTAGTCGTTTTTGCTGTACACAGGCTGACATGGCTGCCCCTCTAAGGGATTGGAGCATGTGAATTATGAGGAGAGGGTTAGGGAACTAGGCTTGTTTAGGCTCCAGAAGAAAAGAATGGGCGGGGATTTGATAGCAGCCTTTAACTATCTGAAAGGGGGTTCCAGAGACAAGGGAGCTAGGCTGTTCTCAGTGTTAGTCCATAACATAACTAGGAGCAGTGGTCTTAAGTTGCAGTGGGGGAGATCTAGGTTGGATATATAGGGAAACAATTTTTCACTAGGAGAGTGGTGAAGCACTGGATTGGGTTATCTAAGGAGGTGGTGGAATCTCGATCCTTAGAAGTTTTCAAGGTGGGCTTGACAAAGCCCTAGCTGGGATGATTTAGTTGGTGGTGGTTCTGCTTTGAGCTGGGGGTTGGACTCAATGACCTCCTGATTTCCCTTTCAACCCTAATCTTCTCTGATTCTTTGACAGTAGTGACATAAAGGTGGAGAGTAAGATGTACATTGAAAGTGAGATAGTATAGCTATATTTTGTCATTCCCAGGTAGGTCACATTGCTAGATAGTTATCATGTTAAATTATATTTGCAAAAGACAATGGGAATCTCAAATTAGACTTTCAGATATTTAGACTTTCACTAACTCAATTAAAGTCTTTTTAAAAGTATCTAAGCACCTATAGACATGTAGATTCCTAGCAGAATTTTCAAAAATGCCTGGGCAGGTTACATGCCTAGCTCTAATAGATCTTATTAAGAGCCTAACTTGCTTTGGCGTATCTGAATATCCCATTAGTCACCTTCAATGACTGAAAATCTGACTAAAGGACTCTTATTATCTTAAAACCACACCAACACTGAACATTAGGAGAATGTCTGAACTAAGGGGAGATTTCATTCAAGTCACCTACCTGGAGGGCAATTGCAGTGAAAAAAAGGATGTAGCTATAAATAAACCTGGAAACCAAATTTTTGAAAAAAATCTAAATCATTACAAAATAACCTCTGCACAACATGGGTATTTGTTTTAATTTATCTGAATTTATTTTATATTTTAAAAGAAAATTCGACTGAGGAATCTTGTTAGTTAGAAGCAGGAGCCAAGCCCCAGACTAACTGAATTTTGTGTATTTATCCATGGCCATATTCTGCCAATCATACGCAGCTTCACTAGTTAGTTCAAAAGTAGTTCCATTGATTTAAAGGGGGACTCACCACCTTGGTGTTTTGAGTGTAAAGAATGATTCACAGCATCAGTTAGGAAATAAAGTGTACTTACTTGTTTGTGGTACTTTTTTCTCCTGGTGGTTTGTGCCTAACTGACTGCTAAATTCCCATTCATATAGAAGAGTGGCTAGTTGGTTAGTAAGACTGCACTCTCCCTGAAGATCCAAATACAGGCAAGATGCAAACTTTGTGGAGAGTTCCATTGATTTCACCTTCATATTTTTTTGCAGCTCCAGCTATACACTACTGATTTTCATCACACCACATATCCTGCTCTGAGAAGTATGGTATTCTTGGGACCTTAGTGACTAGAGGTTAGTGTTTCACTTCTTCACTTTTATTGATACTTCCAGATGTTTATTTCAAGGATGGAAATTTTGAGGAGGATAATTTTTATTTAGGGGCAGTTTGAATGAATTTAGCTTGGCACTGGTATGAATGGTCTAGCATTCCTAATGGGCTGGGATACTCTCCATTAGGAAATGGGAGAAACTCCATTGCGTCACTCATTCAAAGTTATGCTAGACAAATCATCCCATTCCTACACTGGAAATGATGGGGACAGTTTTGCCTGATATGTCTGTTAAGTCCCTAATCACTATAGTTCTCAAGAAGGTATTGGTACAACAGATCTCAGTACGTGAGTATTTGTTTCATATTTAAAATGGTGCTCCTTGGATGGTTCTTATATATATTTATAATAGAGGGATATATTCACTATATACAGTCCCTATATGGATTTTTCCACATAAGTATCTCCTTGTGGAGTTTCTGTAGCATCAGTCCGTTGAAGAGAGTGGCAGAGTTTGCTCCACTTGTACTTAAGAAATTGGCATGGAAAAAAATATTAATCAACATAGATCTTACACATATCTAGATAGCAAGGAAATCTATGCAGCAGCCCAGGGCCTATGAAAAGTTTCTGTGGCTTTTTCCTTCCTCCAAGGATCTGCTGAATGTTTACAGCATTACTGTGCATATGTGCATATATTGCTAATGTAATTTGTTGTGAAAGTGCCTCATGTTTGTGTATCAGAAGACAGAACTTTGCCATTAAAGTTGCAGTACCTGTTAATGTTGTTGTGAACAAAAAAACTCCCAATGCCAGGTGGCAAGGGGTTTACAGAAAAAAATTGATCCTGGTATGTTTATCCTGGTTCACTGAAGAATGTCATGTGAGATCTTAAATGAAAGTTAAGGTCACTCTGGTGCAATGTATGGAGAGATACTATGTAAGGAGTCAGGTACATATACTAAATTGTGTCTTAAAGTCTACTTTACTTGTATCAAGGTAGAATTGACAAACAGGTTTTATGCGTATTGGCATGTGAATTAAATATTGTAAGTCAGCAAAATGGCTACACAGACACATAAAATGTCAACAGGAGGATATGAAATCAACAGGTCAGTAGGATGCAGGCCAATATGCCTTAGGGTTATCCTGACTTGGAGTACACACAATGGTCTCTGGGGATATAAGTTGCAGGCAAAAAAGACACTGCTTTATCCTGAAGTAAGCATGTAGCATGTTTACCTTCACAAAAAGAAGAGGTCTGTCTACTCTGGTAAAAGATATTGCAAAAAACTTTGGGTGAAAAGGCTTCTTTAGACAGTAGATAAGCCTGTTAAGTTTAGTCTCCAGAAAGCATGTTATGATTTTGTTATATGTGACCCTTTTGTTTCCAATATTCTTAACCATTTTTCTTTGAATCTTTGATGATAAATTTATCATTGTTTTCATATAGCCATGATATTAAACTAGGTGAGTTGAATTGTACAAGTTGGTGTATACATTGTTCCGCTGAGGACAGCAGATCTGTTATTTCTATGAGTGTTCATTGGATAAAGGGCTACATGCTACAGGGCAATACTTCAAGGTTTCTGGGATAGGGGTATATTTATTTTTAATCTGTAAGACAACGTGAGCACTGTGTGCTAGGTTGTCTATCCCACAAAAGATCTGAACAGTTAAAATAAGCCTATTAACCTTTTAGGCTGTGCTTGAACTGAAGCCAGGGACACATGAGACCTAATGGCTGAGGAATCTCAGCAGGGAAGTATCTGGGCTAGGTTTATAAAAAGAGGAAGCTGGTCTGCAATCACTGTACACAGAGGAGAGGATTTGACTACCTCGAAGAAAGGGGAGCTGTAGGGAGATCCTCTCTTGGAATAGAGAGTCCTGTAAGAAGCTGAGAGGGTAAAGTAGCTACAGGAGGTGGAGCAAGTTGTAGTGATAAATCCACAGGGGAACTAGAAGATAGAGAAAAGAGGTAGGAAAGCACCCAGGGAAACAGCTAAGGGGTCAGAGTGACTAGACCATGGTCGCTATGCATAGGATCCTTTGGCTGCAACCTCACGTAGTGGATAGGTCAAGGTTTGCCTGCCCACTGAAAAAGCAGTGCAGACTTGTAAGTGTATCCTGAGACTGAAGATAGACCACTTGTCCAGACAAACTTTGATACCTTGGAAAGCAGAGGACTAAGTAGTGACCTGGCTGGAAGACTAAGTCATGAAGATGGAGCTGCAGAGTCTGAAAAAGACCACGGGGTGTGCAGCTGAAAGAGAGGACATCACACTAGAAAAGAGCTAACCTTAACTACCATTCCCAAGACGGTACTACAGCTGTGAGTGCACCCCATTACAGGACTGCATAGTCCAGAGAGGAGGCTGTTTGGATGACTAACACACTGGTGGTGTCTGGGAGCTGATGCCCACCTAAACATAAGCAAATCTCCCTCCTGCTGGAAGCAGAGGGAGTAACAAGGTGACTCAGTCCTGCATACCCTGAGAACTGTCACAATGAAAGAATATGTTTTTCTCATTTTTCCAGTTAGGCTGACTGGCCCAAAGAGATGCAATTTCACAGCAGTTCAAAGTTGCCTTGGAAATACTGTTAAAAGCCAAAAGCTTACTACCTGGCTTTAAAAAGTCCTCACTGAGATGAATGCAGCACTTGGAAGGATGCAATTTACTTCACAAAAACAAACACACAGTAGAACAAGCAAGCCCAATTGATTTAGTTCAGGGGAGGATGAAGGCTGCTTAATCTCCTTAATCCCAGTAGTGGATATTCTTTTTATATGCCTGGTGCGGTGCTTTCATACCTGCAAATGTTTTTGTTGTATGATTGTTAATCTCCCTGTGTTCACATAGAACTCCTATGCTTGAAATGATTTCCCCCAAAGGGGGGAATGAAAATGTCTTGGGGATTTGTCACATGATGATTTCTGACAAAATTTATTTTCCAGATTACATATTGTTTGAAACTGGATACCAGCTTGACATTCTGGAAATAAACATAATATTAAAAAAAAAATCAAAAGCAGAGTATTTTTAAATACAAAGCTGAAGATATGGCAGTATAATTTTACATTTTGCTTTGTAGAATATTATAGGGAAAATCACTTCTTTAAAAGCATTTCCAGAGTTAGACATGATGGGCCTGATTCTCTTCTTTTTCTACAAGAGTGTAAATCAGAAGTGACTTCACTGAAGTCAATGGAATAACACAGGCATAAAACTGATGTAGGGTTACAATCAAACTCAGTAGGACTATTTCAGGCACTCCTGGATCTTTGGATTGTGTGCATAGTGCACTGGACTCCACTTTTACAGTGAAAAAGCAGGTGCCTGGGAGCATGTTATTTATAATCTATTTTATTTGTTTTTAGAGTTCGAGGGTGCTTCTTCAGAGTCAATGGGTTTGATTAACAATGATTCTGGGGCAAAACTAAAGCGAGTCTGTTTGAAAACTTTTCCAGATGAAAAGGCAACAGTTATACACAAAACCACAAATGGATGTCAGCTGATGCTTGTGAAGCAGTTTGAGTGATTTCAGTGGGAGCTGCTAGAATGCTCACAACTTTTGAAAGCCAACCCATGTTCTCAGGTGCCTAGACATGTATCACAGAATCTAATTTTAGGTACCTATTCTTCTTAAATCATTGGCCTCAATTTTGTAAATATTCTTTTTGTTATTTGTATATGTTGAACAATTAGCTTTCTTGCTTCTTCTGTTTTGTTCTTTCATAAAAAAGAATGTTATAATGTATAACACTGTAACCGAGTGGAAAAGGCCTCTTTCTATATACATAACATGCATTGTCATTTGATTGTCTTACCAAAAAAAGAAGAGGCTTCACATCTACTACTAATACTAATACTAATGTGCTAAAATTCACCTTCAGTCTATGGTCTTTTTTTTTTTCTTCTCTGTTACTTCAACTTCACACATACATCATTTCACTGAAAGAGGTGTAATGGAGAAGAGACCCCAGCCCATAGACCTGAGATTTTTTTAATAATATTTGTGCTTTTTAGACATTTTGAGATATTTGTGATATGATGAGAGATCTGAAGTCTTCTCTTTAATGGCAAAACAGCTACATGACAATTTCCAAAGGGGTAGCCATGTTAGTCTAGTTAAGCAAAACAAACAAGGAGTCCTGTGGCACTTATAGGCTATGTCTACATTTATAAGTTATTTCAAATTAAGGAGGCTTAATTCAAAATAACTTAGGGTATGTCTACAGACAGCTCACATTTTAATCATTCTTTGTTTCACAGAGTATTCAAATTTCTCCTAATTAATGAATTAGCATTTTTGCAATTTAGGAGTAATAATGGAATTTTTGTGTCAAGTTAGGAATTTATGACTTATAAGGTAGATGACTTAAACAAAAATTCAAGGTATTGATAGCTTTTTCATCAGTACTTATTGGCTTCTCTGATTTCCTAAATATAAATGAACAACATCTTCCTAAGCATGGGTAGGTTATTGAAAAGGATCATCTAAGACTTTAACTGTAAGCTGTAGGATTGCTTTCTTTATGAAGAGAATGTCTTCCAACATTTTCGAGTAAAACTTTTAATGGTGTAGTAGTATCACATACTTATACTTCATTCTGTCTCCCTTCAGTCTAGCTATTATTTTGTATAAGAATCCACTCATAAATAAACTCGAAGTGGATTTTCACAGATGGTCCTACTTCTGTCTTCTTACAATATAGTCAACATAATCAAGGTAAATGTTACTCTGTAACTATTATATTATAATTTAAAGTTATAGTTCACACTTAAGCATTGTTTTAGAGACCTTTTGTTCTTCTGTATTCTAGTTTATAGAAACTCTGTCACTGAGTGACATTGTGCAAAACTGATATTCTGCTAGTAATTCCTAAGACAGAGTTTAGCCTTTTCAGTAGTCAGCAGGCACATCCTATCTATTATGGTCCTATGGATATTTGCTTCACATCAGCAGTTGTACTGTTCCAATAACTGTGGCACGAGGTTTCAGTTAAGAGGATTAATTGCTGTTAGTTGGAAATAAATGCAGGGTTTCTTGAAAGAAGCATGGTATAACTATATATAACTGTACATTTTAGCAAAGCTTTTGACACCATCCCACATTCTCATAAGTGAAATGTGTTCTAGATTAAATTACGTTAGGGTGGGTGAACAGCTGTTTCAGAGACCATACGCAGAGTGATTATTGATGATTTGTTGACAGAGTGAAAGGGTGTATCTTAACAGGTTCCAGTAGGGTTAGTCCTGAGTCTGATGCTAGGCAATATTTTCATTAACTACTTAAGACAATGGACTGAAGAATGTGCTTATGAAAGTTGCAGATGACTGCAAGCTAGGATGGGTTGCGAGCACGTTGTATGGTGGGATTAAAATTCAAAATGATCTCTAAAAACATTAAAGTTGGTTGAATTTAATAAAATGAAATTCAGTATAGATAAGTGTAAAGAATTTTACTTAGGAATTAAAACTCAAATGCTCAACTGCAAAATGAGGAATAATTGGCCAAGCTGTCATACTGCAGAAAGGGGTTTGGGGTTATAGTGGGTCACAAATTGAATCAATAATGTGATGCAATTGCAAAAAAAGTTAACATACCCCCAGATGTTAACAGGATTATTGCATGTAAGAAAACAGAAGAAATTATCCTGCTTTGCTGGCACTAGTGAAGCCTCATCTGGAATGCCATGTCTGACACTGGACACTACACTTTGGCAGAGTCCAGAGGAGAGCAACACAAATTATTAAAGATTTAGAAAACCTGACCTATGAGGAAAGTTTGTGGGGTTTTTTTAAGCACATAGGCTATGTTTACACTGGCAATTTAGTTCAAATTAAGGAGGCTTAATCTGAACTAACTTTTTACCTGTCTACATCAGGCAAAGAGGACAAATTTGAACTAATATTAGTTTGAATTAGTCTATGTTGTTAATTTGAACTAATAAGTTTGAGGTTACTTCAAACTAACCTAGAACTTATTAGTTCAAACTAACAAATGTGAACTAACTTTCTGAAGTGTAGACTAGCCATAGCCTTGCGATAAGAAGATGAGGTGGGGTGGGGGTACTTGATATACCGTCTTTATAACAAACAACGTATTTGAGGACTATGATGAATTGTTCTCTGCATTTACTGAAGGTAGGAGAAGAAGTAAGGGCTTAATCTGCAGTACAGAAAATTTAGATTAGCTTTTAGAGAAAAGTATCTAACTTTAAGGACAGTTAAGCACTGAAAAAGGCTTCTAAGGGATTTCGTGGAATCATCCTCATTGAATACTTTTAAGAACAAGTTGGATGAACACCTGTCAGGGATGGTTTATGTTTACTTGGTCCTGGCTTAGTGCAGTGAACTGTATTTGATGACTTCTTAATGCTCTCCACCCTTGCATTTCTATGACAGCAGCACTGAAATCCCTGACTGACTGCTGCTATGATATTATTCCTAAATGTAACATGGTTTGTTAGTACTTGCACATAGCTTCAGATTTCCACTGGTTTGTATACGGATTTACTGAAGTAAGGGCACATTTGTGGGGAAATAGAAAAGTTATAGGGCTTTGTCAAGACTATCCAACCAGATCCAAGATTAGCATACCATATCACCTAGCTTACATTCTGTTTCTCTGTATAATCTGTAATGCCTACAGTACATAAGGTCTCATGTGTCACGTTCTGTTTATACCATTTGGAAGTTCTTTGAAGATCCATTTAAACTGCATTAGTTCAGGTCTTCTGTTGGACTTGCATATCTTTGAACCTGTATGTTAAATCTGGCAAAACAAAATGAAAATAAACACTTGACTTCCTGCAATATTGCATCAATATTCCTTTGTATATACAACTGATAGTGCTTATACTGCACACACAATAGAAATGGATAAATATATAAAGAATGTTTTCTCTGTATGAGGCAGCTACTGTTTAATACATCACAGTGTGGGGTGTTCCCATTACAAAGAATACAGAATCTACCAGTGAGCAGTGTTATAAACCAGACTATGTATTGGCTGTTTAGCAACCTAAAATCATGTATGTAAGAAAAAGGGAAAGCACTTCCAGTTAGTAATAGCTGAATATGCCTACACTACCCTGATCAAAGAACTAAGACACCTGAAAGATTTTAATTAAAAGCATTAACTGGGCTTCCTGAAGCTTGTCTAGGGTGAAAATCCTACCCCTATTAAGACAATCAGAGATTTACCATTTACATCACTATGACTAGATTTTCATTTGACTATCTAATGTGGAGAAAAAATTTCTTGCCAAATATGTATATTTTGTTGTGTTTTCAGCACTGTTTGAATGCACTATTTTGCTTGGCAATTGAAATTTGAGGATCAAAATAGCCTCTATTATTACAGAACACTGTTTGGCTGTTCTTCTAAGAGGCTGTATTTAACTGACTCAGTTTCTAAGCGCACTCCACTGTGTCTTAAAGGAGACACTGCAAGTGTGCTTTCCCGTATCTCTTTGGACATAAGCAGTCTCTTCCTTATAGTCTTTCATTTATTCTACCCTAGGTATGTCCATGTCTCTTCACTTACTGTAAGGGACTCTGGCACAGAAATCCTTTTGAAGACTTTCCCTTCACATTTTCACAGAAACCACCTGCACCTCAGGCTGAAATTATGCCTTCACATGCACCTGTGCACTTTTTGCTGGGAATAATCCTTGGTCCAGAGATGTATATTTTCTTTCTTAGGTGGTTCTGAGCATCACTATGCTGTGATCAATAGTCCCTCAAGCACACAGGTGTGAAGTGCACTGATAAAGTCCAAGCTGAGTTCTGCAGAATACATTCTTTGCTTTGGTCGAATAGAGCCCAGGAGTGACAACAAAATGCTAGATTCTTCTCAGGAGGATAAGAGGATTGTGCTACAGAATATATAATTTAACCATTTTGTTTTTGGTGTGAAAGAGCTCTTAGAAAAGCAGAAAAGTCTATGAAAATTTAATTCTCTCCTGGGTGGCCCTAATATACCATGAACCTTACCAGCTTCCAGATTTAATGGGCTTTTCTTCCGACTTGACAGCTCTAATTAAAAACAGGCACTATCGTAGCATGCTATTCTATTAGCTTGCATAAAATCACTCATAATTGCATGAGCCCGTCAAAACTCATATTCAAACCTGTCTGGTCTCCTGACTGAAGCAAGATGACTTTTTTTTTCCTTTTGGCCACCCATGTCTTCTGAATTAATTGTTGAAGCCCTTTAGTACTGTAATCAAGCATCTGACATTTCTTTTTAATGAGTTTTTTTCTCTTGTTGCTATGTAATGCTGCAGTCTTTTAGATGTGTTGACTAACTAGTAACATCTAGCTTACTTTCTCACCAGCTGGGAGTCAAAAAGGGTAAAGAACTGCCTCTATAGAGATGAGTTAGGTTTTCCCCAGATAAAAACCTTGCAAAATATTCAGTAGTGTTCTTCCTTTATTGGGAAAATTTTTTAGTTTAAATAACTGCTTCAGTGACTTTTGGGGCTGTGCTGACTGCCTTGCAGTCCTCCTGGTTCCCTTGCTTTGCTTTCCAGAAATGCTCACTTTGAATGGACTTTCCATTTCTAGCTACTTTGTGTTGGTAGTGCACACCCTTTGTAAACCTGTCCTTTTCCCATAATGGGTTTTGTATTGTGATTAAACTAAATATTTCTAAGTCAGTGGTTAAAGGTGATTGAAATGAGGAAAAAGTTCCTGCCGCACTAACTAAGGGAGATTAGAAGCCAGAGGGAGGAGTGAGGAGCTGTTCTGGCTTAACAGAAGAGGGGAACTGTTTTGCCTTCCACTCCCCTTTAACATTTGTTAAAACGCTTCTGTGAAAATTACTGTGACTATACTAGTTCCAAAGGGGTAGCCACATTGGTCTAGTTCAGCAAAACAAACAAGAAGTCTTGTGGCATTTTTAAAGACTAACAAGTTTGTTTATCACATGAGCTTTTATGGGAGAAAATAGCACTTTGTCAGCTGCTTGAGATGGAGAACTTGCAGAATGGGAGGAAAATAAATTCAGGGAAGTATAAGTCATAGGATCAGGTCTGACTGTTTCAGCAAATCAAAGCAGTTGTTTAGATTCAAAGAGTGTGAATCGGCAGAGTAGAGGGAGGGGAAGTATGGGTAGAGAGAAGGCAAAGAGAAGGCCAATTTGGCCAAATCACTTTTTGTAATAAGAAAACCAAGAGCTATCTCCATATCTCTTAAAATGGAGATATGATGCAAGGGTGTCATATTTACATATGAATACAAATCTGCAGTTTCTCTTTGAAGCTTTGTTTTGTAATCAATCTGCTTAAGTATGGCCATTGACAAATCTTCCATGGAATGAGCAGGGAGATTGAAATGTTCTCCTATTGGTTTTTTTGAATGTGGTTATTTCTGATGTCAGATTTGTGTCCATTTATTCTTTTGCACAGATACTGGTAGAAGCTAAACTCAAGTTGCTTGATGGGACTGAATCAGGGAGCCTGGATAGTCTCCATCCAAGGATATTGAAGGAACTGGCACATGAAATTGCCAGCCTATTAGCAAGGATTTTTAATGAATCTCTAAACTTTGGGATTGTACTGTATGGCTGGAGAATTGCTAATATGGTTCCTATTTTCAAGAAAGGGAATAAAAGTGATCTGGGTAACTACAGGTCTGTTAGTTTGACCTCAGTAGTATGCAAGGTCTTGGAGAAAATTTTGAAGGATAAAGTACTTAAAGATATTGAGGATAATGGTAACTGGGATAAAATACAACATGGTTTTACAAAAGCTAGATCATGCCAGACAAATCTGATCTTTTTTGAAAAGATAACAGATTTTTTTGGTAAAGGGAATGTGGTGGATCTAATTAATTTAGATTTCAGCAAGGCATGTGATACAGTTCCACATGAGGAATTATTACAGTTACAGAAGATGAGGATTAATGTGAATATTGTAAGGTGGATAAGGAACTGGATAAAGGGGAGGCTACAGTAGGTAATACTGAAGGGTGAACTGTCAAGCTGGAGGAAGGTTATTAGTGGAGTTCCTCAGGGGTCAGTCTTGGAACCAGTCTTATTTAACCTCTTTGTTACTGACCTTGGCACAAAAAGTGGAAATGTGCTAATTAAGTTTGCAGGTAATACCAAGTTGTGAGATATTGCC
Organism: Podocnemis expansa; assembly: GCA_007922195.1. NCBI lineage: Eukaryota > Metazoa > Chordata > Testudines > Podocnemididae > Podocnemis > Podocnemis expansa. The sequence goes on from ML681996.1 coordinate 15,877,756, forward strand.
AATACTGAGAAGGGTAGGGATATCATACAGGAAGATCTGGCTGACCTTGTAAACTGTAGTATTAGGAATAGGACAAAATTTAATAAGGGGAAGTGCAAGATCATGCATTTAGGGACTAATAACAAGAATTGTTCCTATAAACTTGGAACTCAGTTGAAAGTGGAGGAGGAGAAGAACCTGGGAGTACTGACTGATTACAGGATGACTTAGGTGCCAATGTGATTTGGCTGTGAAAAAATTCTAATGTGGTCCCAGGGTGTATCAGAAGAGGTATTTCAAGTAGAGATAGGGAGGTGTTAGTGCCACTGTACAAGGCACTGGTGAGACCCCCGTCTGGAATATTGCATATGTAGTTTTGGTCCCTCATGTTTAAAAAAGAAGAATTTAAATTGGAACAGGTGCAGAGAAGGGCTATAATGATGGTCTGCAGAATGGAAAACCTACCTTATGAGAGGAGACTTGAGGAGCTTGGCTAGTTTAGCCTGACCAAAAGGGGTGATATGATTGCTCTCTATAAATACATCAGAGGGATAATTGCCAGGGAGGAAGAGGAATTATCTGAGTACAGAACCAATGTGGACACAAGAACAAATGGCTACAAACTATCCATCAGGAAATTTAGGCTTGAAATTAGATGAAGGTTTCTAACTCTGAAATGAATAAAGTACTGGAATAGCCTCACAAGGGGAACTTTTCGGGGCGGAAAACATAACTGCCTTCAAAACTGAGCTTGATAAGTTTATGGAGGGGGTGGTATGATGGGGTGGCCTACTTTAAAAATTGACTGATCTTTGACTACTGGTGATCGATATGCCATTGGCCTAAGAAGGGAGGGTAGAAGGAGTGAGTTCTGAGTTATTACAGAGATTTTTTTTTTTTATTGGATGATTGGCTGGTGAGACTTGCCCACATGCTCAGGGTTTAATTGATTGCCATATTTGGGATCAGGAAGGAATTTCCCTCAGGGCAGATTCGCTAGGGCTCTGGGGATTTACAGCTTTCCTTTGTGGCATGAGCCATGGCTTACCTGCTGGTGAATTCTCTGTATCTTTAAATCATGATTTGAAGTCTTCAATAACTCAGTCATAGAGTAGAGCCTTATTGCTGGAGCAGGTGGGTGAGGCTGTGTAGCCGGCATTGTGCAGGAGGTCCTACTACATGACCATATTGGTCTGTCCTCACCTTAGAGTCTATGGGTATATCTAGGCTTACACTTTAACTAGAAATAATGATGGTTATTTCAGTTTAAAATAGTGCACGTCTCCACTAGCTTTCCTTATTTAGAAATGAGGAGCTCCCTCATTTTGAAATAAGGAATGGTTATTTTGATATAATAAAACCTGCCGTTATATTGAAACGGTGGTTAAATTGAAATTATTTCAAAATAACTCAGTGTGGACGTGTTATTTTGATTTAACTGTTATTTCGACTTAACACTTTTTGTCCTTCTCCTTCTCAGGGTGCCTTCCTCTTCCTATATATTGGGTGGGGGCTTGGCCTTTCTTGGGGGTCATCTTGCCACACCTCCCATGGTGTCCGTCTCCTGAATCGAACTAGCAAATACTGTCCATGGATATGCTAGTTTGATTTGGATTTCTAGTGGGGACATTATAAATCAATTTAATGATTGTTATTTTGATTCAATTATATCAATAAGTTAAATCAATTAACACTAAGTGTGGACCAGGTATCTCAAACATGTGGCCCGCAGGCCACATGTGGTCTCTATAGCTATTTCCTGCAGCTCACAATGTCACTGTCATTACTGATATTTGCAATAGTGTTGTATGAAAAGGTTTCAGTGGTATGGGCCTCAGGCTACTGTACTAGTACTCGTGTGGCCATGTGCTAGTCCTAATGCAGCCCTCATGGTGATTTGAGTTTGAAACCCCTGGTGTAGACTTAGCCTACCCGTCTTAGTCTATGAAATTAAAATGTTCCCCTATTGGTTTTTTAATGTTGTTATTTCTGACATCAGATTCATGTCCATTTATTCTTTTTTATGGAGACATGTCTGTTTGTCCAATATGTAAGATGGAGGGGCATTTCTGGCACATGATGGCAGCTATTACATTAGTGGATGAGCAGGTGAATGAGCCCTTGAGAGAGTGGTTAATTTGATTAGGGCCTGTGATGGTGTCGTTTGTGCAGACATGTGGGCAAAGCTGGCAGCATGGTTTGTTGCAGGGTTATGTGCCTGTTCTAATGGCAGGTGTACAGTTGCTGGTAAGTATCTGCTTAAGGTTGGGGGGCTGTCGGTAAGCAAGTAAAGGTCTTTCTCCTGAGGCATGAGAGAATGAGGGATTGTCTTGTAGGATAGGTCATAGGTCCTTGATGTGGTATAGAGGTTTGACTTGTGAGTTGTAGGTGATGACCAGTGGCATTCTGTTGTTTTCCTTCTTGGGCTTCTCCTCTAGTTGACTTCTGCATATCCGTCTTGCTCTGCCAGTCTGTTTCCTCACTTCCCCAGGTGGGTATTGTAGTTTTAAGAATGCTTGATAGAGATCCTGAAAGTGTCTGTCTCTGTCTGAGGGAATGGAGCAAATATGGTTATATCTTAGGGCTTGGCTGTAGACACTTACATGGTGTGTCTTGGATGAAAGCTCGAAGGATGTTGGTAATTGTAGTGGTCAGTAGGTTTTCAGTATAGAGTGGCATCTGTGTGTCCATCACTTTTTTGTACTATCGTACCAGGAAGTGGATCTCCTCTGTGAAGTGGTACAGGCTAAGTCTGATTGTGGGGTGGAAATTGTTGAAATCTCTTTGGAGATCTTCTAAGGCATCCCTACCATTGGCCCAGATCATGAAAATGTTATCAGTATAGCATAGGTAGAGGAGTCATACTTCAGGACAAGAGCTGAGGAAATGCTGTTCAAAGTTGGCATATTTGTGGCCATGTGGTTGCCCATAATAGTGCCGCTGAGTTGAAGAGAGAGATTATCTTCAAATCTAAAATGGTTGTGGGTGAGTCCAAACTCATAACTTTCAGATACAGGGTGTGCTGTGGCACCATCTGGGATGGTTCTTCTAATGGCTTGTAATCCTTGTTTGTGTGGGATGTTGGCTGTGATAAGGTCAGGGCAGAGGGGTACAGAAGGGTACACGAGGGCAGGTATGTGAGCCCTAGAATGGTGAAGGCCCTTTTCCCTGGCTGCAAATAAAAGGCCTCTGTAGGCCAGTTACAGACAGCTGCATGCAATCAAGGGCTACCCCAGGCCTATAAAGGCTGCTTCCACTAGGAGAAGGGGGGGGGGGAGCTGAGGCTGTTGTTCAGTTTGGAAGCTCCCCAGGCTGAGGAGGAGACTGTTTCTCCCCTGCCTTAACCAGAGACAGAGACTAGCAGCTGGCGCTTCCATTGCTCTGAAGGTTCTTTAGCTGGGACCCAGGGCCAGGGAAGGAAGAGGGTACCTGATAGACTGCTAAAAGCCAGGGATCTTCCTGGATGGGGGCTGACTGAACTGTGACCTATACCACTTAGAAAGAAGATCTGAACTGTTGGGCCAGGCCTCACACACCCCTTCCCTCCAGAAGGGGGGTAACCTTGCCACATGGTGTAAAGAGCTTCTACATCCATAGTGGCCAGGATGGGGTTTTCTGGAAGCTCACCAATAGATTGGATTTTTCTCAGAAAGTCCGTGGTGTCTCGAAGATAGCTAGCAGTGTTAATAGCATAGGATGTGAGGAGGGAGTCCACACAGCCAGAAAAGTCTGCTGTGAGAGTGCCAATGCCTGAGAAGATGGGTCGTCAGGGGTTTCCTTTTTATGTAAATTTTTGGCAGTAGATTGAACACCCCTGGTCAGGGTTCTGGTAGTGTGTGTCTTGATTTGTTCCTGTGCTGCTTTGGGGAGTGTCTTGAGTAGGTCACATAGTTCCTTTTCTATCCCTCAGAGGGGTCAGGAAAAGTGGTTTGTAGAATGTTGTGTTGGAGAGTTGTTTCTAAGCCTCCTGATCATCATCCAACTTCATTGTGACTAGGACAGCACCTCTTCTGTCAGCAGGGGTTTAAAATAGGCCAGAACGTGCTGGAGCTGTGTTCCAGGGCCCACTATTTTTAGGGGGCCAGCATTCTGGGGCCCCTAAAAATAGAAAATGGAGCTGGAACACTGTTTTCTGGGCCCACCATTTAAAACAGTGGGCCCTGGAACACAGAGTTCCAGTTTCATTTTCTATTTTAGGGGCCCTGGAACACTGGATCTGTTTTTAAGGGGCCCAGCATTCTGGGGCCCCTGAAAATAGAAAATGGATTCAGAATGTTCCAGCAGGGCAGGCACTGCTACAGGAAGAGGGGAGATATGTGTGCCCTGCTGTGAAGTGCTGGCTGGCCCCTCCTGCATATGTGCAGGCTGCACTCAAGGTAGAAGCCTCAGGGCACAGCCTGGAGGGGGAGAAAAGGGCAATTATCCCCTGCCCCCACCCTGGCCCTTGGGAGTTCGTGCTCTGCTGTGGGTGAGCAAGTGCAACACAGGGTCAGGCTTCCCCTTGGGCAGCTCAGCTTGGGGGGGGTGGTAAGAAGTGGTTGGGATGGTGAGCTGAAGAGGTATGGAGGGAGTGAAGACAGGAGGGCTGGAGTTGGGACACGGGGGCAGGGAGCTTAGGGAATAGGGATTGAGGCTGAGGAGAACATGGGGAAAGAGGGGTCGAGGGGGCAGGCATTTGGGGGGCAATAGTTGAGGTGGGAGGCAGGGTTCTCAGGCTCTGTGTTCTGCATGGCTGAGGTTATCGTTTAAGGGATGTTGTTTGTCCACCAGTTCAGCCTATGCACAGTGGTGAAGACAATCAATGTAGAAGTCTAGATCGTTGTTCCAGCTGTCAAGAGTCCATGAAGCCTATTTCTTCTTGCAGTGTGGAAGGAAGGTATCTGAAGGTCATTGCATTGATTGTTGGTGTGGTGAAAATATTCCTTGAATTGGAGATGGCAAAAGTAGTCCTCCAGGTCACCACAGATCTTTATCTTGTATGTGGGGGTTGTGAGGCAGAAGGAATGTCCCTGAGATAGTAGAGTCCTCTGCTGGAGTAAGTGTGTGGCATGAAACATTAGCAATGTTGTAGGGTGGGCTGAAGATATAGCTGTTGTTGTACCTTGTGGCACATAGTAGTTTAGAGAGTTTGATGTCTATCTTTTTTTTCCCTCTCTCCTTCTGTTGGAAAGCAAAGTGTGTGTTGTAGATGGATTTTCTTTCTTCTTGTGAAGTCCAGCCATGTGGAAAAATGTGGTGTAGATAGGTTTTGTATGACAGATTCCAGTGCTGAGAGTTCATTTTTAATTTTCTTCTGTTTGCAGTACAGGATTCTGATCAGATGATTTCTGTTTCTGTGAGCACAGTTTCTTACTGTAGTCTGTAATATGTCAATTGTAAAGGATTTTTTTCCTTCAGTCTGTTAGGTAAAATGTCCAATTGTTTGCATTTGGAAAGGAAGATGTCTGTCTGAATCTGTGCATGTTCCATGAAGTTGGTAAAGCACTTCAAATGATTGTATTCAGTACCTTGCATATTGACAGGTCCCCAAAGGGGTAACCATATGAGTCTAGTCAGAGGCATCACTAGTGTGGGGTCCAGGGGCATCAGGCCCCCTTAAACTCAGGGCCAGCCCCTGAGCAGCACACCTCTAATCTGCACAGGGATGCACCATCACTCCCTTGTGCAGGGAACACTGCCCACGCAGCTGGCAGCTGCGGCCTCTACCTGGCCAGAAGACATAGTCTTCCAGCTGGTAGGGAAGTGCCCCAGGCTGGGCCTGGGGAGTTTTTAAAACTCCTGCTGTGGCCTGACCCTGCTCTAAGCTTGTGCAGAGCAAGGTCAGGCTGGGAGCCTCAGCCTCTGCTGTGGCTGCACTCTCCTCTGGTGGCCAGGTAAGGGAGCCAGGGTGGAAGTCCAGGGGCAGGCACACCAGCCCAGTGGGGAAAGGGCACGAGGGAAAGGGTTGGCCTGGGGCAGCGGGGGGTTAGGGAAGGGCTTGGTGGATCATGGAGGGGTTAGGGAAGGGCTCGGGGAACCGGTGGGGAGTAGGGAATGGCTTGGGGCCTGGGCCACCAGTGGGGGGCCCAGGCCCCACCTAGTCTTTATGTGTAGCAGTGCCCCTGAGTCTAGTTCAGCAAAACAAACAAGGAGTCCTTTGGCACCTTTAAAGACTAGCATATTTATTTTTCACATGAGCTTTTGCGGGAGAAAATCCTACTTTGTCAGATGTTTAGAAGATGGGGAACATACAGAATGGGAGGAAAATATATGCAGGGAAGTGTGAGTCATAGGATTAGCTCAGAAAATGACATGATCTCTCTTGTTCAGGGCTTATAGTAAAGCTATGATTCATCTTTTTAGTAACAACAGTAACAGTAAAAGTAAACAAGAGTCAGAAGAAATTTTTTGCACTCCTTGGTATTTACCACACATTTGTAATAGATGTGTACATGAACACCTCTACTGAACATTACAGGTTCTGCCCAGTTCCCAAGCATTGGTCTCACAGATGCAAATTATCTGTCACAGACTCCTTGTACACTGTACATTGCAGAGCTTCTGGTAGCTGGTTACATACCTTCCGTCATGGAGAGAGAGACAAAAGTTGTGTTCACTTTAAGGCACTCTAATATACTGCCAGCTTGGTTGTTACCAGCTCAGGGAAGGTATGTTATACATGGCATCACCTGGAGACTGAAAATTATAATACTATTTTAGCATTTCATTAAACAACCACTAGACTTGGCTAATGTGAGGAAGAACTGTGGGACTCAGCCCTAGGATATTTCCATCTTGGAATAAGTTTTTGCTACAGTTCATGGGCCAAACCTCTCTGAATGCACAGCTCCCAAGATACCCTCTCTTAAAATACTCAGGTTTTTTTTTATCCTTAACTTCTTCTTACCCATTAATTTCAAAAATCCTCCATCATTTATAATGACAGAAGGGCCACTTCTTTATCAGCCTCCACATATCCATCAGCTTTTCTCCTGCCAGTATACCCTTTTTAAAGTTATCATTCCTTTCACTCTTCAGTCTTGCATTTCCCTGGCCTGATCATTAATAAACACCTTGTTGTTTAAGTTATGTGATGCATTATTAATCACACAAGTGGAGTTCTTAAATGTAATTTCTTTAAGTTAGATTAATTTTCTTCTATTTAGTGTTGCACTGCAGCTCTTGTTGCATTTGAAAAATGCCCGGTACCTGGGGATTCTTTTAACTGAAGTGTTTTTGCACTTTCATCTTAATGAAAGGTGTGCACATCTAACAAAATGAAACAAAAATCACACCAGTCACCCCTTTCATGACTCCAAGAAAAGCTTCATTGAACACAATGCTGCTTTTAAGTTCCAGAAGGGTAGCCATGTTAGTCTAGTTAGGAGACCTGTGGTGCTTTTAATGACTCACATGTGTGCACCACATGAACGGTCTTGAGGAAAATTCTCTTCTTTTTATATTCCTTTCTACACTACAGTTGGATTTCATGCATCTGTTAAGTGGGATTTTACTCACAAAAGCTCAGGTGATAAATAAATTTGTTAGTCTTTAAAAATGCCACAGAGCTGCTTTTAGTATTTTTGTTCTAGATCTAAAAGTGATTAATGGTAAGACTGTGAACAGATTTATCTGTTTTTCTATGCTAGAAAAGAGCTACTTCAGGACCTCCAACACTGAGCTGTCTAATGGCAGATTCATGCACCATTGGAAACACCATTGCAGTAGTGGGGGTTTTAAGCATTCTGTTCTGTTAAGCTAATATTTTTGTGGGTATTGGTGTTTTAGAAATGTGACTGTGCATTCTGTCATCTCAGCTGATACTTTCTGAGAAAGAACCAGACCCTGAGAATGGATATGCCTGTTTCAGCCTGGAGCCCTACTGCTTTTGCTGGATTCAATTTTAGAATCTGACCTGCCTCTAGTTAGTATTTGTAACATGCTCCAATCTGTGAAACACTATATACTGTATTCTAACATTATTTTATTTATTTATTTCTATTTCCCCTATTAGTATCTTCCCGAACTGAAATGTGACAGATAACTCACTTGATTCTGAAAGGCATCCTTCAAAGATTATCAGAATTTGAGAAGACCTAAGAAGTATTCAATCAAAATACATTGAAGAGAATACAGACAGTAAATTATTAAATCTTCAAAAGCTTGATACAAAGTTCATTGAAGTCAAAGGGTGTTTCTTCACTCACCTCAGTGGGCTATGGTTGTAATGCATCACTGGTCCCTAGGAAGATATTCTCACATTGGTCCTTAAAAAGACATTCTTTATATTGCACGCATGCACACACTAACTTTAGCATGGAAATTTAAATATACTCTTCCCTTTACAAGAAGGCTATTTAATACCTAGTTCTAAATTCTAGCACTCAGCTAGTGTTCCCTATAAGAAAACTTTCTGCTTCTTTTCTTAAATCCTTGTTTTCAGTTTATCTCAGACACTTGGTGGTCTGAGCACTTCTCTTAGGCTTCAGTCATCACCATTCTCAGAATGGAATTCTATGACTTTCCACCTAGTCCAGGGACTCCAGTTCACAGTGATCATCCCAGCAAGTCAGTCCCATTATCTCAGGAACGGTGACTGGTTAGCCTTCATAAAGCAATACTAGTCATTCAGAACAAAAGTGTTACAGAAAAAATGTCTTAAAAGCAATATACAGCTTACATGATGGTCTTAGCTTCCCAGGCAGTCCTCAGTCATTCATATGGAGACCCTACTAGGAACAAAGTATTTCAGGTCCTTTCCACAGGCTCGCTGTCTTGGGCACAGGGACATGTCAGTTCTTGGTCAAAGTGAAAGTGACTCTGTCAGGCTGGTCACTTTTATACAGTTTTCATTTCTTTGTTTGCCATGTGACTTGTACCTAGTCAAACTAGTATATGCTATTTTCCATAAGGGATCTGGCTCTTCTAAACTGCTATATGCCTAGGGATTTATATTAATAATCCCCTTTGTGATTTTTAGTTTCTGCAGGCAACCCCTATAACAAAATTCAATTCAATTATAGTTAGTGGTCTACATTTTCATCATCCGTAGGAAGCGAACCCTTGTAACTCCCCCAGAGAGCTCGAATACAATCCCTAGCCTACAACATGTATAGAGTATTTATAAAGTTGATAGAATAGCTTTTCAGTCTTCTACATGTACATATTTGTCACACCAGTACACCTACAGTTATAGGTACGTAATATCAAATGGTCCTTTTTGGGCTATCAAAGGACAAAAGTCGCTCAGTAAATTTTGTAGTTTTTTTATTACAAAAAATCAAGGTCCAGCTGGCTTAATAAGCAGTTTCTGCTATAGAGCTAAATAATTTTTTTGCCATTCATAATGTGTATTTTTATTAGCTATATTTAATTAAAATCAGTTCTATATGCAGAAGAGGGCTGCAATGATGTCTTTTCCACCACCAACATTTCAGTTCAGTATACAACCAAATATCTTTTGCATAGGCATTGGTGCACACAACTCCCAGCATAAACAAATCAAATAGCCTCCACTCAGCTGTAGAGCAAGTAGTCTGCCTTTTTGAAGAGGATGTCAAGAAGTATGAATCACTCTTTCTATTGATTCTGGGATTTTTGCTGCCACTTTGCTATTTCTAAATTAATTGTCTAAACCATAGTTTTCATGACACAAAACTTATCACTGTCTTAGGTAGCAAAACACGTCTATATAAGATGGAAGAAAATTAATTGGAAAGCAGTTGAATTCATAAGCTGATAGCGAAGACTCTTTCTGACACAATGCATTATAAATGAGGAAAATGTGTTGGTATTGGGTGGGAAACTTGATTTTTATCTAAAATTATTATGAGGAAAGGATTTTATCAATAGGATTTTATTAATCATATTTTGGTTCAAGAAAGATATGAAGCTAACCTGAATTAAATAAGTTACCGTGGTCTGTTTATGAACAAAACAATCATACTAAACACAGTTTGAGAAACAGTAATAGTATGATCAGGTACTTGTGACCCAAGGACCTCTTGACACCACCTGGCCTGGGTCTAACATCTACCTACCAGTTCAACAAAGAATGTTGTGCAAAGTCTCTAATGAAAGCCTATGTCACACTGGTCATCACAATCATTGTAGAAAACTTAAAATATACTAAAAGTCATGTTCTCTAGATCTGAGAATAAAAGGTAATCCATATGCCCTAGCAGGCAGGAGGGACAAGACCTGTGTCTGGTTGTGTACAAGTTAATATTGTATATTTCACAAAGGATGCTCCATTTACAGTTTGAGCAAAATGTTAATCAGTAGATTGTGGGGAAAAACAAAAACCACAGGAGTTATCCTGGATAGGAGTAAGTGAACTTTTGAAACTATACTGGGGGTGCAGAAGAGCAGCCTTGTTATTCTATGATGGCAAGTTGCCAGAGTGATCATTCTAGATGCCAGCCTAGCTGAACACTGGGAAATGGATTTGGGGTAAGCTTCCTGTGGGAAATAGGGGAATGATTTGTTCAATGCAGGCTCTAGAAAGAATATTATTATTTTCTGTTACATGTAATAATTCATTTCCAATACTCTCACGTTATCACTGGGATCTTTCGTCTCTGAAAATTTATTCTTTTCACATATATACCATCTAAGTGCCATGTATTGGCCCTAGCCTACATCTTTCTGCACTTTTCGGCAGCAGTCAGTGGGAGATGGGTAAGGTACATAAAATACCTTGCCTATCTCCCATCACCTAACTAACTCCTACTTTCCTCCCTGTAAATGCTGCACTAAGGTGTCTGGAAATGCTGTCTGGTTGACTTAGCACTACTCCGGTTACGGGGCTGGAGTTACAGCATTGAGCTAGAGATCGATTGAGCGCATCTTGACTGATCGCTCACTCAGATCCAGAAGAAGGCACTGCTGGCAGCGGATTTGCTGCCTTTGGTATAGGCATACACTTAAATAGAGTGGGGATCCTGAGTTGCATCTTGCAAAGTGGGTTGTAGTGGGAATCATGGATCTAAGTGTTGTGTGAATCTTCAGTGGAACAGGGACAGGGAACTGACCATTAGCAGAACAGCTAAGATGTCCTCACATGAGGGACAGATGTTCCCAGGTGCCTTACAACCCTGGGACATGTCATAGTGTTTATGACTTCAGGGCTAAGTTTTTTAATGATTTCTACTTAAATTCATGATGAAGGAGGACTTTTTCTTTATAAACTGATATGCTTGCCTGATGTATAATAGTTGTGTGTGTGTGTGTGTGTGTGTGTGTGTGTGTGTGTGTGTGTGTGTGTGTGTGTTTAAAGAAAATAATGAAGGATATCTGAATCTTTTGTAGCACTTCAACTTCCCATTTAGGGAAATTTGTTCTGGAACACTTAAGGAACTAGCCAAAGCACTCCTTGACCCATAGTCAATTATCTTTGAGAATTCATGCAGGACAGATGAGATCCCAGAAGACTGGATAAGAGCAAACATAATGCTTATCCTCAAAAAGCAGAAAAAATAGGAATGAAAGAATGGTCATTCTAAGGCCATCTCTGTATTGCAGCAGGACGTCAAAGTATTTTGAATAGATTTTTCACTTACTAAATTGTGAATGTTGTAGGAGTGTGATCATGCCATGCTTCTTGGGTCAAGCTCTTGCACCCCACTAGTCACCATTGGGTTGACATTCAATGCAGTGTTGGATATCTATCCAACAATGTAACTAGATGCAGCTGCTTGTGGGAAGCATATCATCCTCCCATGATACAACATGCTGTCTCCCTCTCCCTTCTTATCACAACAAACCAGGAAACACCTTTTTTTTTTTTTGCCATTTTCTTCTGCATCATGCCCAGAGAGATACGTAGTCCACCTGCTATGCTTTATCATTTTTAGTGTTACAAACAGCTCACACCTTATCCTGCAGTATTTCAAAAGCCAAACAGAAGATGTGGTGTGAAAATAGCAGTGCTGCTGAGGCCAACCTGCTACAAGTTATAGAGCAAAACAATTCCCACTAGCTGCAAGCTGTCACACATCTTCAGTCTGTGGAGTGCCAGTTCTGGAGCCAGGAATTAAGCACTGGTAGGACTGGTAGGACTGCATTGTAATGACCGTGTAGGATAATAAACAGTGGCAAAAGAACTTTTGTTTATGGAAGGTCACTTTCCTTGAACTTTGCAGAGAGCTGTCCCTGGCACTGAAGTGCAGAGTGCATGGATGCTTGCGTGAGAGTAGCTCTGGCAGTGGAGAAGTGAGTGATGATCACTCTGAGGAAGCTAGCAAAACACAGACTGTTACAGGTCAGTTGGAAATCAATTCAGAGTGGGAAAATTCACTGTGGGAACTGCTATGATGCAAGTGTGCTGGGCCATTAACAGACTTCTGCTGCAAAGGGATAGTGACTCTGGAAAATGTGTGGGACATAGTGGATGGATTTGCTGTGTTAGGAATCCCTAACTGTCAGGGGGTGGGGACAGGGGAGCATAGATGTGATGCATATCCCTATTTTGGCTCCTGCCCAGCTTGCCACAGAGTACATAAACCACAGGAGAAATTTCTCATGCATGTTGCAGGCACTTGTTGATCATAAGGGACATTTCACCAACATCAGTGTGGGGTGGTCTGATAAGGATGCACATCTTTAGGAACTTTGGTCTGTTAGAAAAAAAATTACATGCAGCCACTTCATTCTTTGACCAAAAAGTAAATATTGGGGATGTTGAAATACTAATGGTGATCCTTGGGGATCCTGTCTACCCCTTGCACCCCTGGCTAATGAAGCCCTACACTGGGCCCCTGGATATTGATAAGAAACATTTCAATAAAAGGCTCAACAAGTATAGAATGGTGGTAGAATGTACATTTAAACATTTTAAAAGGAGGTGAAGAAGTTTACTCACTAGACTTGACCTCAGCCAAAACAAAAAACAACAACAACAAAAAAAACCTGCGTATCTGTGCTTGCTGGGTGCTCCATAACTTGTGTGACACACACAGTGAAAAGTTCCCTCAAGCTTGGCCCATGGAGGCTAATAGCTTCACTGCAAATTTTGAACAGCCAGATAACAAGTGAACTGTGGAACGCTATCAGGAAAGCATTGAAAACCCCGTTTTGCAAGAAGCAGCAGTAATGTAGGTGCCTCTCAGCACTGTGGACTGAATCTCATCCCACACTCGCTCACATATCCATCTGTCCATTCACTCACTCGTTATTCTGCCACCCATTCACTTCCCCTTCTTTCCCCAGGAGTAATGTCTGGGCGATGAATGAATGAAGACAGATTGTTTTATGAACCAGTTACATTTTATGTTATCTTTTTCGAGGTGGAAGGGGGCAGAAAAAGAATGGCGTCGTTTCAAAGTAGTCATTGCCTCTTCCTATTTTTTGCCACTGCCATGGAGTGCAGTACATACTGCACCCTGATCACCTCCATCTGGAATGCTTGGGGGAGGGGGTCAGCAAGAGGACTTGCTGTGCTTTCTGGATGGGATGCAGAGGGAGTCTGTCCAGCCGCTGCTGTTCCTGGAGCTCTGCCTGGTGACACAGCATACTGAACTGGTCCTTCATAACACACATCTCCTGTCATGTTTCACACTCCTGTTCCCATGCTGCTCTTCTGTCTATGTCCATATTCAGTCTCTCAAACAAGGACATCCTCCAGGATCTGAGCTCTGTATCAGCCTCCACAGAGGTGTTCATTAGCTCATTAAAGATGTCATCCCTGGATTTTTTTTCCATCTTCCTAATCTGGGAAAGGTGCTCTGCAGGAGCTGACTGGCCTAAGGTCAAGAAGCCTATCCTAAGGCAACCAAAGCCTATAGTTCCCATTGTTAGAGGATCCATAGTAGTCTAAAACAAAAAACATTGTTACGGCAACTCTCTTGGCAATGCAGAGCAGGAGGGCAGAACCCTCCCTTGGCAATGCAGAAGGGGAGGACAGTAACTCCCTTGACTGTACAGAGTGGGAGGGCAGAATCTGAACATACCACAATGGTTAGACAGCCATTGCAGATATGGCAACAATGGGTCCATATATTCATTACAGAGCTTTCCAGCACAGCTTCTCAATAAGTAATTAAACAAGGAGAGAGATCATTATGTTTCTGTGGCAGTGTGGACCAATGTTCCCTCTAATTTTTCATAGTCTGTGTGCACAAAAAATTTCTTTTGTGCAAATTTTCAGAACCAGTATCCAAATCTGTGCGCACTCCAGTGAGTGTGGTCAAACTTGTGAGTGCAACGAAGCAAGTGTGTGTGATGCAAAAAATATCTAAATTTTATTTTGATATGATGATGGAAATGATTTTATAAATTACAAAACCTTATTTTAAACGTGCTATTTGAAACCGCTATCTTAAAGTAGCACAAAGATATTAGCACTGTTGAATTTTTTGTGTGTGCTTTATTTTGTTGTGTGCATGGGCTTCACAACCTGTGTGTGCATGCACATCCGCACAGCTTAGAGGGAACATAGGTGTGGACTTACCCTGCACTACAGAAACCCAGCAAATTCTATGGACAGCAGAAGCCCTGCTCCTTGAACTCTGCTGGACATGCTCCATCTGCTGCCCCAGCATAAAAGGAAGCTGCTCAGTTCATTCAGGGCTGACCAGCAAAGAAGGAGGACATGCACTGGAAGTTCCTGGGCTGCATCAGCTCCAAGCAACATGAGAGCAATGCTGGAGGGAGCACTGAAGAGCAGCTGCTCTGCAACAACCACCCTGAAGCTGATGCTCAGGTGCATACTACAGCCAGCCATGGAGGATTCTTTCTCATTGCATTCATGTGCACAGTAACAGTCTGTTCCTGTATGACCCTATGCAGAAGTTTAACTGCACCCAGGAATGCCATCCCATCCCAACAAAAAATCCGTTTTAAAAAAAATTAGAAGCATAACTGGGGATATAATCACAGCAATGAGATTAGAGAGCACACTTACCAGTGTCGTCCTAGGTGTCTCAGTCACTGATGCTGTCCTGTGACTGGCTGAACTGCTCCAGAATGATGAATAAGCTTTGGTTGTCTGGGACAATGGATACCCCACTCTCCTGCCACCTGTTCCCTCATCTTCCTCATTCATCCTTGAGTTTGATTCCTTGGGCGTATTGATACTATGGAGTGGCACAGTGGTGGGGTCATTGCCAAGAACTGCATGCAGCACATCTTCAGTGAGGAGTGAGAATGACTGTTCACCTTCCTCATCTGCTGAAATGCCTGCCTCAATATCTTGATTTTAATGCATCAGTGCTGCTTGTTCCTGTTGTGGCTTTTCTCAACCATACCCCGTGAGAACATGATGTAGATACTGTGACTTCTTTCGTTGGCTTGGAGCTGAGTGAGAACAGACTCCTCACCAATGTTCCCTCTAAGGTTTGACGGCTTGTGTGCAAAATTTTCAACCCGTGTGCAAAACTTTTTCTGAATAAAATTTTTGTGCAACTTCACATGATGGAAATTATTGAAAAATATAGAACAATGAAAAATTAATGTTATTTAAATTGTTTTTATTAATAATTTGAATGTATTCTATGCTTATTTAACATTTTGTCTCATCAGTTCTTCAATCCTGTTTGTCTGCCTTTGTCGGCTTTCCAAAATGTATAAACACATAAAAAAGTTAAAATTAAAGCAATTAACTTGCCTCTCATTTTTCATTTTGCACAGCAGCCCATTTTACAATTTTAAAAAAAATGGTCCTAAATTGTTCCTAGCCAGTTCAAATGTGACCCTTTACTTGTTTTACTTAATTGGTCACTATTACTAATCTTGATCACAATATACTTTATTCCTTCATTTTATTAGTGTTTGCTATATATTTTTTCCCCAGTTTAACCCTTCCCTAAGGAGCAACAGGCCAAAAGGTAAAAGAAAACCGACCCAGGGCTTGACCCTGTGATTACAAATCTGTTATTCTACCAGCTGAGCTACAGGCATTCCATATATAAAAACTTCTAGGCATAAAGGATAACTGTGTACCCCACTGCCCCTTGATCCCATCCCCCCCAAACTGCTCTTTATTCCGTGTGTGCATCTGTGCAGCAAACTCTTAACATCAGGATTGTGGGTTCCAGCACTGTGCCCCCCCAGTCTACTTATCAGAAGTAAAAGGCTGGACAATCACCTGTTTTTAGAATGCCTGAGGGAGGAAGGACATGAAGGTAAAAAGGAGCCCTTGGATAGCTAGCAACTCCCCCCCCCCC
>ML681996.1:15893976-15905912 GCA_007922195.1 Podocnemis expansa
CCCCCTGCCCATCTTCAGCTGCTCTCCCACCCTGCCCCCTCCGCCAGTTGATCCTTGGCCATGGTTAAGGCCTGTCCCCCTCACCCCTTATCCAATCCTCTTTGCCAGACTAGGGTTACCGGGTACCAAAGCATGGAAAGGACGACAGGGGAGTACAAAAAGGAGGATGTTGGAGGACACATATGCATCTGGGACTCCACCTGGGCCCCCTTCATCCACCCAGCCAATGCTCCCCCCCAAATGCTTGCCCCATTGATCACCCAACTCCAGGGAAATCTGTCTAGCCCCTAGTTACAGCATGAGATTAATTGCAAGAACAGAGGCTCAAGAATATCAAATGAATGGCTTAAGTATTTTTCCTCTTCACATTAAAGTAACTGTAAAGCCAACCACTTTAAGGAGTCACAAAACTAAGTATTGAATGTTTATATCAAGGTGCAAGGAGAATCACACTGCAGAACTCCTATCCAGACTGATGTTTTTACACTGTGAGTTGCAAACGGAAGCACACCTCTAATAAATTTAATGTAGTGATTATGGACAAGATTAAAATCAGTTTTAACACACTAAGTTCCTTCACAGAATTCCCTCATTGTTTGACACACAGAGGGATGGGCCCTTGACTACATGAAGCCTAACAGAATTTGAGTTGTTGGCTTCTAAAGGAAAAGTAATCTCTGTCAGCAGTATTCTCCCCATGACTTGAAATTAGGGGTGTGGTGCAGGGGGATGTTTGGGGGGGGGTATAGGAGGTGCTCACTCATTTGCTCTAACACTGTTACTAGCCAACAACTGGGGGGTACAGGCGGAGTGTACAGAAATCCCTGTCTAGCCTCAGTTTTGAGCCTCACTGTGCAGTATTTTTAAAAAATCACAGACAAGCTCTTTAGATTTTATACACTCAGGAAAGGAGAAATGAGAAAAAATGAGATCTGCTGGTTTTTATGTACAGACCTACCTGAAACATAACCTTTTACCTAAAATGCAAATGTCTGGAAACATCATATCCTACTATGTCTGCCATAAACCACAGATGGATATATATCTATTTTATGACCATTGACATTTTGTTTGCTTTTATGTGAAATACACATCAAATGCGGCCGGGGGGGGGTATGAAGTAGAAGTTTGTGACTATCAAATGCTCCACCCAAGAGGACAGCACCTATTCTTGAATGCAATGATCAGTTTTTTCCTAAATATAACAAAATAAAAATAACCATAGAGTATATAGGCAAAAGCAAGCTGCTTGTTTTCTATGATTTGATAAACTAACAAAGGGACAAATATTGCAATCCTTACTCCATCAAATTTCCCACTAACTTCATTTAAAGCATAGGATCAGGCCCAGCCCAGCAGCTACTTTAGAATGGATAATACTTTCATATCTGTGTATCTTACTAAAATTTAAGGACACATCTATAGTGGACTAATCTCTTCTTGGAAAGGAGAAACAAACTGAAAAAAAATCACACTGGGAAAAGGAAAATCTTACAGATTCAAAGCTCCTCACAACCAAAAGTGAACTTTGTTGGCCCTCTAAACAAAAGATTTGTTGTCAAAAGCCAAAGTTCATTAGCAGGAATAAAGATCTGGCTTAGCCTAGCCCTTAGAGAAAGAAACCTCCCCAGAAACTAAGCAAAGCAGGAAGCAAAGAAGGAGTCACAGGTTTCTCTCTGGGCACTTCAGAGATCCATCAAGGTGAAGAAAAGCCCCAACCCCACCAAAAAATAAGATCAAACCTCCCCCAAAATCAAGTGCAGGGAAAGGGCAGAGGACCTGAGCTGGAGCCTGGAAAGAAGCCGGGGGTGAGGAGCCAAAGCAACAAAGCGAAACCACGTGTAGCGCTGCAGCTGGAATGCCTGGAGCAGGGAGGAGGGCAGGGCAAAGAGGAGCAGCCTTAAAGCGATACACCACTCCTCCGTTTCTTGGCTGAGAACTCAGCCGCTCTGTCGGGCTGTCCCAGCCAGTCCTGCCCCTCCCCGTGCGCGGGGACTGGAAACCCTTGCGCGGGGAGGGGTTTCTTATGTGCGTGGCCGCGCAGCCGCGCACCTTAGAGGGAACAGTGCTCCTCACCCCCACAGGCTGAGATCCAAGACTCCATGCTGGTGGCTGGAGTGTTCGGTCACCATGATGCTGTTTGGCTATCAAGCTCACCATGCTGACCAAACAGGAAATGAGACTTCAGACTTTCCATGGGGGTTGTGGCAAGGAGCTATGTGCTGCTTACGAGGTCAAGTGCAGCAGACTGCAGAAGTGGCCAAAACCAGATAATTATGGGATTGTTCCTGGAGGCCAGTGACATTGATTTACATTGCACTCTGCCTGCACTGTTGGAAATTTGAACCTCAGGGCTATGCCACTTGCAGAGGTGGTTTATTAATCAAATTTCAGTGCAATTTAGGTCAGTGTGTCTGGTATGCCAGTCAAGATGCACGGTTTAGGGGCTCAGCGTGCATGGCGTTACTTTGACCTCCATTGACAATGTAGACCGGGTATAACTCTGAAACCCGGACAGATACTGAAACAAATTATTAAACATTCTGTTTGTAAGCACCTAATGGCTAGTAAGATGACAAATAAGAGCCAACATGAATTTGTCAAGAGCACATCATGCCAAACCATTTAATTTCCTTTGATAGGGTAAGCAGCCCAGTGTATAGGAAAGAATCAGTATATGATATATACCTTGATTTCTAGTAAAAGCTTTTGACACTGTATCACTTGACATTAGCATAAGTAATGAGAGAAATAATCTCAATGAAAATTACTATAAAATAGGTATGTAACTGTCTGAAAAACCTTTTCCAAAGAGTTATCAATGGGGGTTCATATCAACTGGGAGGGATCACACAGTGGTCTGTGCTGTGTGTGGTACTGTTGCATGTTTTCATTAATGACTTGGATAATAGACTGGAAAATTGTGGATGACACCACACTGGGAAGGGTTGCAAGGACTTCAGAGGACAATATTTGAATTTGATATGATCTTCATAAATTGGAGAATTAGTCTGAAATCAGTGTTATTAAATTCAGTAAAAACAAATGCAAAGTGCTTCAGCAGGAAAATCATATGTACATTTATAAGATGAGTAAAAAAAATGTAGCACAGCAGAAAAAGATGTGTGGGTTATAATGGATGACATTCAGTATGTCTGTAATATGGCACTGAAAAAGGCAAATGTCATTCTGAGAGATTAGCAGGAGCATCACAGGGAAAATATGAGAATTGTTCCTATCTACTAAGCACTGATGAGACCAGTTCTGGACACCTCACTTTTAGAAAAATGTGGATAAATTTGGAGATAATTCAAAGGCAAGCAGAAAGTGAGAGATTTAGAAAACCTGACCCATGAAGAAAGACTGAAAGAATTAGACATGTTTAGACCAGTGAAGAGAAGGTTGAGAGAGTCATAATGAGTCTTCACAAATATAGAGAGAATGTTGAGCAAGGGTAGAATGAAAAGTAATTTACAACACAGGGGGCTCAGTTTACATTCAAGGAAAAACTTCCCAACTATAGAGTGTGACAGGCCACTCCCAGATTCTAGTCTGATGTGCTAATGAGACCCCTTGATCTCCACTCCTGAACCCCAACTTACCCCAATATACCAGGTGACCACTCACTCCTGAGTCAGTACACACCAGTC
Source organism: Podocnemis expansa (assembly GCA_007922195.1). Classification (NCBI taxonomy): domain Eukaryota; kingdom Metazoa; phylum Chordata; order Testudines; family Podocnemididae; genus Podocnemis; species Podocnemis expansa. The sequence continues at coordinate 15,897,627 of ML681996.1, forward strand.
TCTTCCGTATAATACATCCTGGGCAGTGGATATGCACCCTCTGGACACTGAAGGGATGGTCTCCAAGTGCGTACTCTCAGCTCCCAGACACTACACCAGGAAGTTCCATCTTATAGGAATTGGGACCCTTTCCCAATCCCCATAGACTCATAGATCCATGTCCATCCATTTAACATAGAAATGGATAGCCCCAGCCTCACTTATTCATACCTTCTAACATCCAAACGGCCTTAGATAAAACAAATACTAGTTTATTGATTAGAATATGATTAAGTGAGTATATAGCAAATCAAAGCACAATCATTTAATAAAGGAGTTAGTATTTATCAGAAGCAAAATAAAAGATAAAAAATGCACATTAATCAAGTATCACTATTCCAGGATTACTCTTTAGTCTATTCTCCTCATTCTTACTCACAAGACTGACTGGTGGTGGTGTTCAGCCAGCCTAGACCCTTCTGGCCATGTTGCTGGGCCCAGTTTCTTAGAGTTGCTCACAAGATGGTGCTTCTCTGGCAAAATCTAACAGCTTCTCTCCCACTCAAAGGGTATGTACACACACACTCCTTATTTCGAAACAACAGAGGTTGTTTCGAAATGAGGAGTGCCATGGCCACACGATGCACGGCCATTTCGAAAGAAGCAAACCGCTTCTTTCGAAATGGCCGTGGTCTTTGCGAAACAACTTAAACCTCGTTTCCTGTCGAAACAGAGTTGTTTCAAAACAGAGGTTTCGAAACAGCCCTGTTCGGACATGTTGTTTCGGAACAAAGTGTTCCGAGACAACATGTGCCCCTCCTCCCAGGGTGCTAAGCACCCTGGGAGGAAGGGCTGACCCCTCAGCACCCTGGCCAGGGTGCTGAGGGGTGTCCACGGGCTGGGGGGAGGGGCACGGGGCTGCGCCGCACGCTGCTGGTGCCTGCAGGGGACTGCAGGTACCGGCGGAGTGTGGTGCAGCCCCGCGCCTCACCTGGCCGGTGCCTGCAGGGGCTGCAGAAACCAGCCAGTAGAGGAGTGGGGGGGCGCCTCACCCCGGGGGGCTTTAAAGCCCCCCCACCCCCAAACCTGGGGGCGCGGCCCCGGCGCGCGGCTGGAGACCGCTGCTGCCGGGGCCGGAGTGAGCGCCGGTGCGGAATCCCCGCGCCGACGCTCCTGCCGGGGGGGGGTGTGGGGCGGGGGGGTGCCCTGGAGCCCCGTCCCCAGAGTCCCCGGTGTGACGCTCCCTTGTCCACTGGAGGTTTTTAAGAACAGATCATACAAACATTGCTACGGTACGTGCTAGGTATATATGGTCCTGCACGAGCATGGGAGGCTGGACTAGATGACCTGTTCAAGATTCTGTAGTCAAATGGTTGCAGATGTTGGCTATGTCTACACTACAAAAGCTAAGTTGACTTTATTAAGTTGACAATAAATTCTAAAGTCGACTTTAAGTAGACATTATTAAGTCAACTTAGTAAGGCCACATTGCATTAAGTCGACTTTATAGAGTCAACTTAACTAGCCCCACTGCACTAAGTTGACTTTATAAAGTCAACTTTAATGGCCACATTGTGTTAAGTCAACTTTATAAAGTCAATTTAACTCAAAGTCGACTTTAAGGGCAGGAGTTAAGTCAACTTAAGGAAGCTCTTAAGTCGACTTAATGAACTCCAGATGTAACCAGGGCTTTGCTTAAGTCGACTTAAGCTTCCTTAAATCAACCTAAGCTCATAGTGTAGACATACCCATTGTGAGCACACTTCACAAACCTAGAGTATGGGTAAATAAATCCTATATTGTAACATTGTTCAGTTGTTTTTGGAAGTTTAGTTGGGCTGCGCTTTTGGAAACATATTATCAAAGTGCAGCCAAAATGTGGAAGAATATGTTGATGAGGCAACCATATAAAGACCTCCTAGATACAGTAGTCCTAACTAATTAAGAAAAGTAGGAAAGATATGTGATACATTTTGGAGGCAGTCATGACAAAGCTGTAGTTATTATAATACTGGTGTCTTTAAATAAGCATGGACTTTGCACTGATTTAATGCAGACCTTTGTATCTGTTAAAGCAAATCTTAGAGGAAACCATGCATAGGCATATAACTGAAGCTTGCAGGAAGAAAACCTGTAGATGCCATGAGATGTGGCAGAAGCTGTTAGAAAACTAGCAGTCAAGGACAAATATATACAACATTTTAATAGCATGTTTTCCTGTTACGAAGAAATTGTCCTTTATGAGCTATAAAGGTCTATTGTATGGCTTCTATTAGTCTCACAGCAAGGAGCTATACAGTAGTAATGTTAAAATACATATGCCAACAAAAAATTGAAATAAGATAGTTATGTGATATTATGCTTCCAAACTTTATAGGTCTTTTTAGTGTGTGCTTCTCTTTGAAGTGAAAGTAAGATTTCAGATATAGTAATTTATTGGCTAGTACCTACCTTAGAAAACATGAATGTATATGGACTGAGGTATAGAAATCTTCAAAGTGCTGTACAAACATTAAGTAATTAATTCTATAGCTAAATAATGCCAGATCTAATTGAAATTACATGGGAATTTAGGTAAGCAAAATGAAGAATTCATGAGAAATCGCTTGCAGGACTACTTCATTATAGGTCTCTTGTTGAACATATTTATGCTTTTGAAATTGAATCTTAAACAGTGCGGCAACATTTCTTGAAATCCTCTCTTCCAGATTTGATTGAGTGGTCAGTCAAGAGGCACTCAGTCAATGTAGAGCTCAACACTGCAACTTCAGCCCCGTAAGCAGAGTTGCTTTAAGTCATCTGGAAAGTATTTCCATTCAACTTAGCACAGTGTATACAGGGAGATAATTGGGAGTTACTAAGGTGAAAGGACATATGCAAGGTATTTTTCGTACCTTGGATATTTCCCTTTGACTGCCACTGAAATGTGCTGCGAGCGTATACTGGGACCTAGCTACCTAAATTCCACTTCATGGTGAGAGATGGCTAAGAATGGGATCCAGAAAAGCAATCACAATGATTGGGGAATATAAACTAGCCAGTGGGAGATACCTGAGATAGAAGTGTGTACTAAGCTCAGCACTAAGTTTGGGCTCTAGCAAAGCTCTTATCGCTTCTTGGGATCCATAGCTGGGAATTTGTCTTCTGGTTCCTAAGCTGTTACTTGTGAAAAGGAGTTAAGTACCTGGCTATAACCTTTCATTCATAGGTCAGAGGACTCAGCTGGAGAATTCAATTTGCCCCTTGCCTGATGAGGAGAGGAGATTTGAACAGGAAATTCCTGCATCTCAGGTGAGTGCCTTAATCATTCAATGATAGCATTATTCTAAGGCAGTTAATATTAATTATTCAATTAGTTAACTGAAGTTGAGCCAGAGGGACACATCAGAATGTCCCACAGTCCAGTTAAATAAATGAGGAGTCCTTTGGCACTTTGTTAGTCTACCCTGGAGCCTTAAGTCAACTTAACCTTCCTTAAGTCAACTTAAGGAAAGTCATGTCCACATTGGGCTTTTATTAAGTCAACTTAAGCATTTGCCTAAGTTGACATAATAACTCCAGCTCTTAGAGTCCACTTAAGCATTAAAGTTGACTTTATTAAGTTGACTTAACGCATTGAGATAGGGTCATCTACACTGTAAGCTTTGTGAAGCCAACTTAATAAAGTTGACTTTACAGAGCCCTCCAGTGTGGATGTAGCCTTTAAATAGACTTTAAGTAGACTTAAAGTCAACCTTGTTAAGTCAAATTCACAAAGCCTCAAGTGTAGACATATCCCTTGTTTGCTTTGCTGAACAAGACTAACATAAGTATCCCTCTGAAGCCTGTCCACAGCCCAGTTGTTAGGGGTCTCACTTGAGAATCCCTTTTCAAATCTCTTCTTGCCAGTTCCCCAGTACAGCTGTGGTCTCTATCTCCAGAGTGAGTATAATCCTTTATCACCTTGTGTGGAGTTAGGTATGCTCCGAACATACCTACAGGAAGAAGCCCTCAGGAAGAAAGGTGGATGAATGCCCATCTTCCAATGGACTGAATTGATGCTTACATTGGACTTATATGTCAAGGTGCTGGCCAGCTGATGTTTTGCAAACAAATGTATTCACGGTGCTTAAAATGCCTCAGACAAGGAGTCCGACCACTCCGAGTTACTTCTGTACTTGTTTTCTCCATTTTAGTGTATTGGTTTTAAGATTGTCTGTTTTAAAATACTTGTTTTTTATATTGTTTTTTTATTATACCTAAATTCTTTGGAGCTAGGTATGAATCTTTATAAAAATCTGTCTGTTGGGTACTTAAAAATCTGGCCTTGTTAGGAAACTAAGGGTATGCCTACAGTACAGCAAAAACCCCACAGCACCGAGTCAATTAGCTTGAAGTGCAGAGGCCCAGCCTGTGGGGCTAAAAATCACAACATGGATGCTGGGGCATGTACCAGGCTCTAGTCTGAGACTCAGTGTCTGTGCTGCAGTTTGTACCTCTGTAAGCTGAAGTTTGTATCTCTGTAAGCTGAGCTGAGCAAGCCACGTCTAAACATAATTTATTGATGTGTAGATATACTTTTCAATGAATTTGAGTGCTCTTGAAAATGTCACCGCACTTGAAGTGCGAAGTGTGTTTCCTTGACTTTAGCCCAGTGCTGCCCACATCCCCTCCCACTCTTTTTCCTTTATCCTAGAAAAGAGTGAGATAGCTCCTTGCATCTATCTGTCCTTGTGAATTTACGTCTGCTGGGACTGACACCATGTTTGGAAAAGAGGCAAAGGTGCACTGACCATGGCTTCATAAGTGCAGAAACCAAAGTCAGACCTGGAACCCTTGTCCCCCAAATTCAAACCAAAAACCTTTGGTGCTTGGGCTAAAGAAATTCCCAGCTGTCAGTAAACCATTATAACTTCTGGGTGAAAGTGACAGATGAAAATTTGATTAGATTAATCAAATTTCCAATCCTGTAAAGTGCTAAGCACCTGATGGTGGTGATCATTGTCACAATTCCATGGTAACTGCATCTGTATTCCTCCTCAGTGGTCCTTCCAGGGCACGCACTCACAAGTTTCTAGGTCCTCAGCTGTCACCTCTCCTGGGCATAGGACTGCATCTCCTTCCCTTCTGATAGGTTTTTTTCCAGGATCCACAGTTCCCAGCAAGCTCAGTTGCCTAAATAACCAGTGTCTGTACTTTGCTTTCTCTCCAAAGGCTATGAACCAACAGTTACAATTTATCACATAGCCCTTTCTAAGAAAGCTGCTTTATTTTTAAGGTGAAAATATTACAAAGAAAATGTTTTAAAATAATGGAAGAACCTATATGCATGCTAGGAAGCCTATCAGAGGCAACCGCAGGCTAACATCAGGCTCTACTAAGTGTCAGTCCTTCAAAACCCATAGCTGGGTTTCCCCCATGATTACAAGTTGATAACTGACTCCTGCTCATAACCAAAACAGTGAGTGGGTAAATAAAATTAGATTCAAAAGGTTTGGTTTCTACAGATGGGAGATTTGCATTAACTATTTCCTAGATATTCCCCAGTGAATCCATTTCACCCACTTGCTGTCCCAAAAGTCCATTTTCGTCTGCATATTTTCAGTGTAAGACCTCTAACCACACAGACCTCCCATCATATCCCCCCTCTACTCCAAAAGGTTACATCTAAGACCAACCCACAATAAAAATACATTGGATTTAGTGCATTTAATACAATGTACCCAAAGATAATTAAATCAATAAAGTTTCTCTAGAATATGCAGAAAACTGTCACATCTGTCATTGTTATTTCCATTGTCCTTCTTCCTTAAAACTCATAAGTGAAGTGACATAGGATTTTTATACACTAAAATGACCACTACTACTTTGATTCCTGCTGACTGATCATTGCTGCACATGTGCCTCTTTAAATTAGCCATTTGAGGGTTGGATAAGGGCTTAAGTAGGTGATAGATTTAGTTGTGCTCACCCAATGACCTGTTCAAGATAGACAGGCCTACTGTACATTTGCTACATTTTTGCAGGAGTAAAGTTCTGTCCTGTGCCTTCATTAGCTAGGGAAGAAAAGAAAAACGAAAACTCCTGAACTAAGCTAAGCTGTTTCCTTTTAATTGGAAGACTCTGATCTAACTTTAGTTGATAAGGAATCACCTTGCACCAGTAAGTTTCCCTGATTAATCCCTGAAAGAGGAAAGGAGAAAAGGAAAAGAACAGCAAAAGTGACTGCTCTGTGAAAAATAGGACCTAAGTGTTATGAGTTTGTCTCTGAAATGAGAAATGGTTTGACCCTTGCAATGTCTTTGTGGGGCAGTAGACCTAGTCCATGGAAATTATCACACAAACACCTGCAAGTAACTCCCTGAGAATTTTTCTTTTCTCCAGATCCCAAGTAAGTAAATTCTTTTCTATGTACCTTTTGTCATCCTGTCACGCACAGTAACTAAAAAGGCTAATTCAGATAAATGGACATTTAAATAGTCACTGTCTCTTGCAAACATAGTTAAATATTTTTGAGTATTGAAAATATTGATGGTTAGAAAATTCTACCAGAACTCCTTGATCAAAATTCAGTGTGTAATAAATATACAAATGACTGGAAATTATGATAAAATTTTTGCTGGCAGCTCTGTGGTTATTTTTCTAGGTTTGTATCTGTTTGGTCTTGTATAGTTGAAACAAGTCTTAAATGATAATAGCATGACTGATTGCGGCACTATTTTGACAGAGTAGACTAAAATAAAACAAACAAGGATTCCTGTGGCACTTAAAGACTAACAAATTTATTAATTGCATGAACCTTTGTGGGAGAAAATCTCATTTTGTCAAGCGCTTTGAAGATGGGGAAACTTACAGAATGGGAGGAAATAAATGCAGGGAAGTGTAAGCCATGGGAACAGGTCACACTGTAACAGTATGTTACAGTGCTGTTACAGTGTGACCTATCGCCATGATTTACTCTTCTCTACATTTATTTCCTCCCATTCTGTAAGTTTCCCCATCTTCAAAGCATCTGACAAAGTGGGATTTTCTGCTGCAAAAACTCATGCAATAAATAAATCTGTTAGTCTTTAAATCCCATAGGACTCCTTTGTTTGTTTGTTTGTTTTTGTTTTACTGAACTAGACTAACACAACTGCTCCTTTAGAACTTAGATTAAAAAAGAAGTGAAAAGACTAATATGTGGTGTTTGCCTTTAAAGAATTAGGGATCTACATTTTAATGTTTAAGAAATTGTGTTTAAAAAGGTCTAGAGTATAAGATTTTGATTGTGATCTAGCTTATATTGTTGCAGACAAGAGGTAAGTTCAGTGGTCCCATTGTGCTCACTACACAAGCATATAACTACAATAAGAAGAGAAACAAGATTGAAATGATGATGGGAAAGTAAAGTTTTAGGCCCCAGTTTTGAATGAATTTGGTGCAAATCCTCATCTACACAGGACTCATTGTAAGGTCAAATGCCTACTTTGGATATAATGTTTCTAGCTTCCCTGCTGGACAGTACTTGGCTATGTCTACACAGGGCAGGCTTGTTTCGAAACAAGACGTTTCAAAACAAGCTGTTTCGAAATAACATGTTATTTTGAAACACCTTATTTCGCAGGACAAAAACTTTGTCTGCGAAATAAGGGAGCGAAATAGCAGGTCCACAGTGTGGACCTGCTATTTTGCTTGGGGAGGGGAGTGCGGGCACTCGCAAGGTGCAGCGCAGAGGGGTGCTGCACCCCATGGGTGCCTGCAGAGGGCTGCAGGCACTGGCAGAGTCAGGTGCGGGGCTGTGCCTCACTCCGCCGGTTCCTGCAGGGGAGTGCAGGCACCGCGCCTCACCTGGCAGGTGCCTGCAGTCCCCTGCAGGCACCCGCCAGGAGAGGCGCGGTGGGGCGCCTCACCCTAGGGGCTTTAAAGCCCCAGCTGCCCCCAAACCTGAGGGCGTGGCGCCGGAGCATGGCTGGAGACCGCTGCTGCCGGGGCCAGAGTGAGTGCCAGCCCGGAATCCCCAGCACCGATGCTCCGGCCGGGAGTGGGGCTGAGGTATCCCCCTCGGCCCCACCCCTGGGATCCCTGGCGTCACTGCTCCTGCCAGGGGTGGGGCTGGGGCATCCCCCACTGCCCCGCCCCCGGGATCCCCAGCATCACTGCTCCTGCCGGGGGTGGGGCTGGGGCATCGCTTGTGGCCCCACCCCCGGAATCCCCCGCGGCGACGCCCCGGAACCCCCGGCAGCCCTGCCCCAGAATCCCCCATGGCGCCGCTCCTGCTGGGGCCTGCAGGCACGCGCCAGGTGAGGCGCGGGGCTGCGCCGCACTCCGCCGGTGCCTGCAGTCCCC
>ML681996.1:15906312-15958705 GCA_007922195.1 Podocnemis expansa
GGGCTGTTTCGAAACCTCTGGTTTCGAAACAACCCTGTTTCAAAACGAAAGCAGGTTTAAGTTGTTTCGGAAGAACCACAGCCATTTCGAAACAAGCTGTTTGCTTGTTTCAAAATGGCTGTGCATCATGTGGCCATGGCACTTCTTATTTTGAAACAACCTCTGTTGTTTCGAAATAAGAAGTGTGTGTGGCCATACCCCTTAGGCTTTAATTATTTTCTCCAAAAATGTATTTGCATCTGCATGAAACGAGATTATTTTCCATACCATGGTGAAATCAGTTGGCCTGGCTTTATTCTTAGTAGCTTCAATACAGTGAAAAAGAAAAAGAAATACACAGGTTATATTGATGGTGTTAAGTAATTTGTTTGGTGTTCTCAAGTACTATTGCAAGCTGTCAAGATGGTTATTTATGAATTATTTATTAAACCACTTTTTCCTCTTCAACTGTTGGAACTGTGGCACTTAAGATTTTAGACCTCTTGGCTCAACTGGGGAATATTGTAGAACTTTAACTAAGCAATGTTTTCCTTTTAATATTGTTGCAAGGAATCCATTTAGAATGACGCAGTCCAAATGAGGACATCCTAATATTTCAATGTTAATGTCAACTGATGACATTAAACAATGTATACAAACAACGCAGTAAGTTAGTGAATAGATACTCAACTAAACTTTTCAAAAGGAAAGTCTGTAAGGCAAGAACCTTGGCAAAAGCTTGGCATAACTTCTGAAGGCTAGGAGTTACAACTGTAACCCCTGAACCTTAAACAGATACTCATCAGCAACTACAGACCTAACAACAGAAACATTAAAGCAGGCACATATCCCTGCAATAAACCACGCTGCCAAATCTGTCCACATATCTGCACAAAAGACACCAATCATAGGACCTAATTAAGCCAGCTACTCCATCAAAGGGTCCTTCACCTGCTCATCCACTAATGTGATTTATGTCATCATGTGCCGGAAATGCCCCCATGCGTTATACATTGGACAAACAGGACAGACCCTACACAGAAGACTTAATACTCATAAAGCTGATATCAGAAATCATAACACACAAAAAACAGTTGCTAAGTACTTCCATCTTCGTAATCACTCCATTGATGACTTGCTAATGATGGTCATCAAGAAAATCAATGGGATAGCAAGACTTCAAAGAGAAACAGCCGAAATTGAATTAATATGCAAATTCAGTTGTGTGAGTGCAGGGCTGAATCGTGGCTATGGATTCTTTTCACATTATAACAGGTAATTTGACTTCACCCTCCCTCTGTATGCTGTTTCCTAAAGTTTGAATCCTTACAAATGCTCTGATTTGGTGTTGCAGTATGACCTGATCCCATGTCTTACACTCCCCTGCATTTATTTTCATCCAGTTCTGTAAGTTCTCCCTCTTCAAAGCGTCTGACGAAGTGGGATATTCTCCCACAAAAGCTCATGTGATAAATAAATCTGTTAGTCTTTAAGTGCCACAAGACTCCTTGCTTTCTTTGCTTTACTAAACTAACACGGCTGCCCCTTTGGAAATTGTTCAGTATGAGGCACTTACTACTGTCATATTTGCTGATCTCTAATTTGCCTCTGAAGCTCACCATAAGTTAAATGAGTTTGTTTACATTCTGCCCTGGTAATTGTCAACTTTTTGGTATGAAGTACCTGCAGTTTAAAATAGAGATGTCTCCTAATAAGAAACCGTTGTCTGAATTCCCTTCTCCCTGCACTCAGGCAGATGAAATGAACAGGCCAGTAAAGTAGATCACAGAACTTCACCACTGTAGATCCTGCAAGCCCTTAGACGTGTAGTCCTTACTCAGTAAAGTCATTAATCAATAGCCATATTGAAATCAATTGGAATAGGCATATGTGGGGAAAAGACTTCATCATTGTATCTGATATTAGAGGATAAGGTCTCAAAACTTGACAGGGTTTGCAAAACTACATTCAATTTGCCTATTCTGATCTGAATTCTTCGTGCTTCCAAAACTCATTGGGAGCTAAAGGGAAGCAAAGAATGAAGGTTCAGACTTTATTGGGACATGGGAACAATTTTTGTAGAAACTCTCCCCAGTCTTCATTTATTCACAGAAAATGAAATGCTGATCAGAACTGCTCCGAGTTGAAAGAGAACTTCTAGAAGTCTGAACCAAAACTTTACTTCTTTGGACCATTTCTAATTTAAATGAAAATGAGGGACCAAACTATAAAGTCATTATTGAATTAACCTTGCATTGAGGTTAATAGGAGGTTGAGTGTACTGTAAGATAATGCTACCGTGTATCTTTGACATTTATTGGTTGTGCATTTTTTTGGGAAGAAGTGAGAAGGTGGACATATGGATCTAGGCTAAGGGAAGTGCAGAAAGAAAAGGCAAATCCCTTTTTTCCCTAGCTAAGTGTTTCTCATCCTTTTCAGTAGATGATTAGAGTTGGTCAGGAATGTTTTAATAAAAAATTTTAATTAAAAGTGTTGACACATTCCCATAAAAAGTTTCATTTTAATTAATTAGTTCTCACAGAGCATTTATCAGGAAAGTTTTCTCAGGTCCAGAATGGAAGTTCTGGTCAAGAGTCACCACCCCTATCCAATCCAGATCAAGGTCCATGTTCTGAATTAGGTAGAGCAGGGCCTTGAACCTAAGTCTCTGAGGCTATGTCTACATTAGAAAGCATAGTTTGGACTTTTTTAGACCAAACTAAGCAGTTCCAGGTTAGTTTGAACTAACTACAGCTTTTTAGTTCAAACTAGCCCTGCTTTTTAGTTTGAACTAAAAAAAAGTCCAGCTAGTTTGAACTGAAAATCAGTTCTAACTAGAAAATGTGATTAGTTCAAACTAGCCATTTAGTCTGAACTTTTTAACTGTTCGAACTAACTAGTTTGAACCAAGCTTTGCTTAGTTTGAACTAAATTTTTTTTAGTTCAAACTAGGCAAAGTCTAGTGTAGACAGGGACCAAATTAGTCTGAACTAAGCTTGCTTAGTCCAGACTAATATTCTCGTGTAGACATAGCCTTACTTTCTTTGAGTGCCCTAACCACTGACCTGTTGTCTATTGTATGATCTGTGTGTTGGAGTGTCTCTCCTCCTGGTTTCTCACAATTTTTTAAAGAGTTTGTTCTGCTGCATAATAGGATATTTCTTTCCAAATGTGTCACTGGGAAAACACTTTTCCACCCAGTTTTGTTGGAAATCCCTTATTCAACCCTTTGACCTGCTGATATTTACATTTTTACAGTCAATTTTATAATACAAGTGATAGCAATAAGTTCTTGTAATTTGTGTTTGTGTTAGGAAGTTGACTGAGGATTCTTGACGTTGAAGATGTGTGGGAAGTGAGGGCGTGAGATTCTTTGCTTTCAGTGAAAAAAATTTTCAGTACCTGGGTTGTGATCTCCCTAGTTTCCATTAATTACCAAGTGGTTGTGTAGGGCTGGCCTAGATCACACAGAAGCCCATCCAGGGAGATCCAGATATAGATGACTAGAGAGTCAGTACTTCTTTATGTGATTCACCCCACCCCCTCCATGCGAGGCAAAGTGCCACGAATCACTGCAGAGTACATCTTTGAAAACTTGCCCTTTATCCCTTATCTGTGCTGTGGAATGATCTTCGTAGTTTTTATTTATAAATGATTTTTCTTCTCATTCTAGTCTGCTTGTCATTTCTAAATTCTATAGATTCTTGCTCACCAGAAAACAAACAAACAAAAAAAGAAAACCTAATAGCTTGCACAGTTCTTTTTTTTTTACAATTTACATTTTGCAAAGAAGGGCAGCAAGCATGGATCTCTGAACCACTCCTGAATCTGCTTTTTGGCAGAAAGTTGCTTGTTTGTCTTAAAGCAGCGTAACTTTCTTTCCAACATACTAATAAAAACCTCTACAGATTTGCATACTAAACCTCATCCCTGTCTACCACACACACATCACACTGTTCAATCAGTTTAGACAGTGGATGTGACTCAGTCTGAATGGACATATCATCATCCCTATTGTTTAGTTTTTGGGAGAAGAAAGTATTAATCAATTCCCAATTACTTTGGTCCTGTGGCTCATTGCATTTTTCACAGTGTTTCTAGGCATGCTAGTCTGTTACATCTGTAGCTAGAATCATTTTTCAGCTTTGCTCAATGTCAAAGAAGAACTACACGATTGAATGAGGCTTACACATAGGTATTTAAGAACATCACTTGTGTTTATAACAATAACTCTGGTGTTACAAGAAGAAATAAGACATTTGTCACTTCTATTTACCATTATTTCCAGTGACGGAAAAATTACTTATAAGTGCTACTTAAGCAAGGAGTCCTGTGGCACTTAGAAACTGACAAATGAAGTGCCCCAGGACTCCTCGCTTGTTTTGCTGAAGTAGACTAACATGACTACTCTTTTGGAACTTGCTACATAGATATTATAGCATATCTTAGCAATGGGCTTGGGAAAAGATGACTTTCTATCAAGCTAAACTCTTCTGCCCAGCATGAGTACATTGGCTAGACAGTCTGGTTCTCCATGGAGAGTAATGATCATTTCCCTCCCACTTAAGCACATATACCTCCATGTTTAGGAGCAGAAGAAGAAAGACTTTGAGGCTGTTACTCCATTTTAAAGATGCTCTATGGCCCAAATACATCCACGAGGTTGGGAAAGCACCTGACCACCAGCATAGCAGTGGTTTCATTGCTATGCCCTCAATGCATGTTGCCATGTCAGGAATCCTAATGGAGTTCATCTTTGAGATAAATGTGGGAAATAGACCAACCCACACAACCTTTTGGCATCCTACATTCTGACTAAGGAAGAGGACATCCTCTTTATCAGTTCATCTCTTCTTTTGTGGGTCAGAGGGAGGGAAAGGGAAAGAGGAAGTGGTGTCCAGGAATTGGTTCAAAGCAAAGAAATTGCAAAAATGTAGAATGTTTAATTCAGTAGTCTTATTTTTCTGAGGAATATCCTAACTCAGTCTTTTTATGATACTTAAGGTATCATACCTAGAGATTGCTGCTGCTTTTGTTGTTAAAACATCTTAATGGGAGTCAGAAAATGTGCCTTCTATTCTCTGCTTGTCCACAGAATGCCTTGGGTGAATCAATTTCTGGAACTTCAGTTTCCAATCTGTACAATGGGACTACTAATAATTGCTCATGGGAGAGAACAATTATTCATTGATATTTTTAAAGTGCCATGAAATTTGAAATGCAAAATGTTCTCTGAAGTACTGTGACACTTTTGGAGAACCGAGTAGCAAGTTCAGCCAAATTTCTCATTTTTTTCCCTTGCAAAACTAACCTGTTTGAGCAGAAACATGACACGCAAAGGTGTATTTGAGATCTATGTGGTTAGACTATTCCAGTATTAAACAGCATGCGTATTTAGAAAAAAACAGCTTATGGGTCAGACTTAAATCACATGATTAACTTCAGAGTGACTTATAAACCCATTCCCAAATAAACTAGTCATCCATTTTTTATGGAATAGGTAAATAGAACAGATGTATTCATCTGTTAGATCAGGGATCAAAAGAGTCTATTCATCTATCTGCTCTTTTACAGTAATGACTATTATTAAGATGAGCATTATGTGGAAATCAGCAGAATAGAATATCCTTGCCATTAAAAAAAACTAATCCCTTTCATTGTGCAACAAGCATGATCAATAATCTTCCAAAGGAGAAGCACCTTAGCATTCATTTTATTTCAGTTTATTGTTCTGTCTTTTCCTTTTTAAAGATTCCCTGACCTTCAATCTTTTGTGCTGTTTTTGGGCTAAAATGGATATCTTTGTTTCATTTATTGGCTCTTTGCAAGCATCAAGCTGTGATAAAGTTGTTTTTTGTGTACAGAAGAGTTAAGGGGAAAGTGATTGACAATTAGGAGACTGCTTTTGCCTTAATTCTAGCAAGCAAGTTGGAGTAGGAAGGAATGAGGTTTTTGTTTTTATTTTGTTTTTGTTTTGTTTTTTAAACCACACATGATTTTTGATGATAGATTAGCCAAATGGTAAGGAATACTTGACATCCCTTCATTTCAGATTTGTTTCTTTTGAACAAGTTAATCTTGCAGCTGTCTTCTGTCTCTTTTGTTCACACACAAAGAATGTCTTAACATGTATATAGAAGATGAGAAATGTATCAAAATTGGCATCCCTTATATTCTTCAGTTTCAGGTATTTATTGATTGCTGCAGAATTGTATCTCAGAATCTGTTTTCACAAACAATTATTTCTATCCTTATACTTGCAAAGATGCCATTCAGATTGTTAAGTTCCAAAGGGTAGCCATGTTAGTTAAATTCATCAGAAGAAACAAGGAGTTCTGTGGAACTTAAAGACTAATAAATTTATTGATCGCATGAGCTTTCATGGGGGAAATCCCATTTTGTCAGATGCTTTGAAGATGGGGGAACTTACAGAATAGAAGGAAAATAAATGCAGGGAAGTATAAGTCATGCAATCAGGTCACACTGTATTAGCAAATCAAAGAAGTTGTTAAGATTCAAACACTGGGAAACAGCATATAGAGGAAGGTGAGGTTGTAATAGGAAAACCATCCTGTTGTAATAGGAAAAGAATCCATACTCACAATTTAATCCTGTTTTCACACAGTCAAATCTGCATATCAATTCTAATTCTGCAGTTTCTTTTTGAAGTTTTGATGTGTTACCAGTTGCTAGAGTGCAACTGTTAACAGGCACAGTGGAGTGAGAAGAGAGATTGAAATGTTCCCCTACTGGTTTTTGAATGTTATTTCTTATGTCAGATTTGTGTCCATTTATTCCTTTGCCCAGAGACTGGCCTGTTTGTCCATTGTGAACTTTCTGTGAACCACTGCAATGTTGACTTTTTGCGTTTGAAGAGAGCCCAAAACAAGAACTTGGAGAAGTGTGAACCTGCCAAATAAATTCCTTTCAGTTAAGCCATTCACTGTAGTGACTTCATGATAATGCAATCTGGCATTTTTTCAGTGATGTCACATGATTACAAAAAAATTGCTGCAGAATTCGTCATTTTTTCAGAAGCCTGTTGCATCATTTTCCTGCTCTACCAAGCCCCACCCCCAATAAACTCTTGCTCTCCAGCTGTCCCTAAAAGGGAGAGTTAATTGGATTAGTGTCTGTTTCTCTACAGCTGACAGTAATTTTTTCAATGGAGCAGTTTTCCATTAGAAAATTCTGACTTGGTGTTCCATGATTGCTGGTGCTCAGTTCTGTGGGGAACAATGTAATAGGCAAAGGAATGAATCATAAAGTTAGCGCACAAGCTCCCACTTACCTGACACACATGACTGGGGGGAAGAGATGGGGTTCTGAGCTAGGCTTCTTGGACAACACTGTCAGAACTGGCCAATAGGGAAGGCTGGACAGCAGGGCTGGCAAAAAAAGATGCTGGTACTCTGTGCTCCAAAAACAAGCACCATGAATATAGAAAACCCAACAACAACAAAGCCCATCATTGAAAATAATCACAATTGTCAATAATTGTAGCAGATTATGTATTTTTGTAATGACGGGAGAATGAAATGAAAGTTTTTTCACAAAGGAATAATAAATATTGCTGTGGAATTTTGGGGTTCTTGCCATAGAATTTAAGGTTCTTTATCACTATATTTGGTTTCATATTTTGGAGTACATGGAGCCCTAATCATTATATGATACAATTAAAGTCTCATTTACTATTTATCCCTGAGTTTTCAAATGAGCACAATTCCACTGGCTCTGAAAGTGAAAAAAAAAGTGAGTGCAAGAGTGTGGAAAATTAAATTAGTAAATTCAAACATAAAGTTAAATAAAATGGTATGTTTTGAGAATTTTTTAAGCACAAACCAGTTTTACCTCAACCTGGGCAGAATGCCAGATCTTCCTTGAAAGGGGAACCGTTCCAGATTTAGAATACAGAACAGCCTAAATCTATTAGTGGCCTGCCTTTTTTTAAAAAACAAACAAAACCAAACCACAAACCAGATTGTTCATGTAATTCTTGATATCTGCCTAAATTGTTAGAAAAATATATGAATAATACATGTTTAAAAGTACTTGAACCAAGAGAAGCAAAAAAAAAGAAAGAAAAGAAAAGAAAGAAAAAAGTTATTCCACAGAAAACACTTGAAAGTTGCAGTTAAGACACACAAATATAACCATTTGTCCTGGATTTACAGCAAGAAATTGAATATAAAAATTCTACTAAAGTTTTTGACTGATGATGAATTTAAATGTTTTAAAATGAAATGAATATTCTAGCATAATTCATCCTCAGCAATGTGACACTTTCTCCTTCTGACACACTATTATGACTAGCAGATATTATTTCTCTATTACATAAAATAATTTAAGTGGAAAACATGTAGTAGCAGAGTACATGATGACTGTAATTCTGCTTCCTTATGTGCATTTATAAAATCAAGTTTATTTTAAGGGATTTATTCACATAGCAATACTTCAGGATTTGTATGCATACACGCACACAGATGTACCTCCCTGCCATACATTCATTTGAAAATAATACTTTTGAGGGCCAGCTACTGCTTCCAGTTAAGTTAATGGGCATTGTGACTATTTGAGTTCCAAATTATTTCAGTGAAAGTATAAAATAGTGTTTTTCTATTTATAGAAATTTGAGACATTACAATACATGTAAACATGTCTAGTCTACATGGATTAAATAAACATTTTAATATTTCCTTTAGCCCCAAAAAACTGCAATGTACAGCATTACATCCTGTTTCACATTTGTTACACTGCCAAAGGTTATCAATTTTCAAAGTATCTTATTTGTTAAGATGAGAAAAGATATTTTCAAAACAAGATTTAAAAAAAAAAACACCTCAGGCAAAGGCAGACACCTAGCATGGAAGATTTCAGCCCAAATTGTTAATGTGGTGAAGTTTATAAGTGACTGAATATAGAGTCATTAAAGAGAATGAAGGTGGCTTTTTTTTTAAATATAACAAGCAGTGATGAAGGTTGGGATTATTTGCTCAAGGATAGCAAGAGCTGACATCTCAATAGCATGTCTGTATTAATACTCAATGTTTTAATAATTCCTATTACTGTATTGGGATGCAACTGTGATGAGAACTTTTAGAAAAGTAAGTTTTGGGAGGGGGGAGAAAATCTCTATACTGGAAATCTTACAGAATAAAGTCTTCAATTTTTAAAATACAAAAGGTAATAATAGTTTCAAAATATAGGGAAACTCTGTTCATGTTCATCTTTTACTTTGGTGTCTTCATCTCGAAGAGATAATAAGGCTAAAAAGTCCTGACTGTGGATTTTTATAACGGAAGTATTTAAATCCTTTATTAGTCAATCAAATTGTTCTGGCTATTTTGCAAAATGAACTCATGTTTGTGATTTGTCAAGTTTCTCTGACAAAATCATTGCATATCCGCTCTTTGACTTAATAAATTGGTTATTCCACACATGGCTGGCTTTCTAAGCAGTTTCTCATGTCAGAGGGTCTAATTCATTAGAAATTAAGCCAGCTATGAAGTAAGTATGGACTTCACTGAAGGCAAAATTGTAATTGTAAAATACTGTACAAAAATCTCTATTTATGGTAATTCAATCTACCTTTTCATTTTGTATATATACTTCAGTTATAGTCCCTTCTGTTACAGACCATCAAAGGAGCAGGACCTACAGTCCTATTGACAGGTCTCAAAAAACAATGTTCAGTAAGGAAAGAGCAGTATTGTACTATAGGATTAAGTTATGGAACAATATATTCTGAAGGGACCAGGCTTAAAGGGATTGAAAACTACCACTAGAATTTTGACTAAATTAAAAGGGATACCAGGCTCTGTTCTCAAACACTTAACAGTATTCTCTTTACACTACTTCTGAGAGTACTTCTGTTGAAATCTATGGGTTTATTCATAGTAGTAAAATAAACCATGGGCTTAAGTGCTTGCAGGATTGGGGCCCTAGTGGTGGCAGTATTCTCAGGTTGTTCCACCCTGAGACAAAATAACTCATACTGGTTCATGGAAGGGGTGTGGTGATTGTTAAATGCTGTTCTGAATAATCAGGCTAGTGGTGGTAGCATCCTAGAGAGAAACTAAGTTTTGGTGGTCTGATTGTAAGGCAGACGCATAGCGAGAGACTCTAGAGTAGTAATAAAACCGAATTCCAGGAAAGGAGTGACTTTTTGACCTTGTTTTGCGTGTATGTAGACCTTTGTTAGAGTAGGATGGAGATTTCAGCAAACATTCACCGCATTATAGCAACACTATGAGCTTATATGATGATCTGAGTTTCGCTTATGGCTTTTAAAATGTTTTCCTCTGGGAACTCACTTCAGTGGCTTCGATAGATTCATACATTACTCTCACCATTTAAAAATGTGCTCTTTGTTTTCAGTCAGACTGTGTCTAGTGTTTACTTCCACCATTGGATTGTGTTATATTTTTTTCTGTTAAACTGAAAAGCTCATTATTCAATATTTATTCCTTGTGCAGCTATTTACAGAATGGGGAAATATTTTTTCGCTGAATTTACTTGTACATAAAAGTGGCTTTACTTGAATTAAACTCTTTCCATTTCCAAATGTAAATAGGTATGTTATTTACTTGTGTGACTAAGTCCAAGAAAGGAGGAGTGAGAAGTAGAAGTAAATGTCCATGCATTTCTTTGCCATCTAAGCCTTGGTCTATATGGCTATGTCTTCACGTAAAATCTTAGTGGCTAGATTGAACTAAAAGCTAGTTTGAACTAAAAAAGCACACTTAGGTCAAATTAACTGCTATTTTGAACTAATTAAGTTCAAACTAGCATGTTTCCATTGGGCTAGTTGAAACTAAAAATGCAAATTAGTTCAAACTAAGCAGTTAGTTTGGACTAACCAGTCAAACTAACTAGTTTGAGCTAAGCTTTGCTTTGTTTGAACTAAAAAATTTTTTAGTTCAAACTAGGCAATGCCTAGTGTAGACAGGGTTCAAAAATTAGTTTGGACTAAGCTTGCTGATGGGAGATATGCTAGGTATGTAAGATGCCTTGAGTATCTCCCAATGATTTACTTACTGCTTGCTGCACACTGGGCTAAGCCAACTGGAAATGCCTTCCAGTCAGTTTACAGCAACTCCCCTTTCAGGGCTGGAGTTGCTATGGTGATTTCCAGAGTGGGTCTAGACAGGACTGTTTCCCCCAGATGATTGTGCTGGCAGCAGCAATTTTGCCAGCAAAACAACAAGAGTCCTATGGCATCTTATACTAACTGATTTGTTTGGCCATAAGCTTTCATGGGCTCCAACCCACTTTGTCAGATGTATCTGATCAAGTGGGTTGTAGCCCACGAAAGCTTATACCCGAAGAAATCTGCTAGTCTATTAGGTGCCAGAGGACTCTCGTTGTTTTTGCTGTACACAGACTAACACGGCTCCCCTCTGAATTTTGCCACTGTACGTATAGACTATGTCTTAAATGCCTTTCTTTTACTATCTGGTTTTCGGCCACCTTGGAGCTGCCTTCTTTTTGCTGGTTACTTTTAATTGACCTACTGCCAATACTAGAAAGTTTTAGTACCCCTCATGATCATCTAGAAACCAGCTACTTAATTCTCCATGGGTAAAGCTCTTATGAACAAGATGGTCAACTGATGGCCAAAGCCCTGCTAACACTAAAGTTTTCACCCTTGCTAGTGCTGATGGAGCTGCAGGAGGAAAAAGGGGGTAACTTGTCAACAGGCAGCACAACCCTCTGTACCATGGGGAGGGGTGCAACCCACAGACAAACTGACACATACTGATTTGGCACTGCAGAATGTGCACGGCATAATATTTATTTGTGTCTGTCCCTATCTTTGTTGATATCCATATCTGTTTTATTGGATGGTGTCTTGCTCATTTTTATTGCTAGTGGCATGAAATATAGAGAAGATTAATATATTGGAAAAGTTAGGGTTGATGTCTATAGCTGTTGGAAAAATGAAGGATGTGATGTCTTGTACATATTAAATCCTGTCATCTCCTGATGCATTCAGATGCAGTTATATGCTTTAGAAGTATTTGGTACAGTAAGTAATATTTCCTAACAAGCTCATTTAATTAGAATAGTAATTAAATCCATCCTTACTCCCATTATTAATATGGTAACAACAGAAGGAGAGATTAAATATGGTTATCTGTTCATTATACATATCAGAACACTTTTTGCTTGGGAGTGTAAGGCTTTCTGATGATAAGTATTATGTAAATAGGTCTCACATCAAACATGGCAAAGAGTGTTTTTCAATCAGACTTGTAAGGCATTTTCCTCTCACTTCAACGTTATGGTTCTGAAAGCTGTTTCATTATTTTGTCCCAAAAGGCACATGCTTTCTTAAGATATCCATTGTGAATGTCCATTTCAGAAGCAAGTGTTCAAAGCCATTTCGGGGTCATCTTCAGGGCAAAATGAAAGAGGAATTTGAGGGAGGTCTTCGGAGAGTTAAAACTTAGTGTAAGAGCAATAACAGATGTAGGTAGACTACAGTAAGAATGCCAAAAGTTTGAAATAGGATATCCCAGAATACCAATGAGGTCAGTAAACATAGCAAGGTTAGTAAGATACACTTTACTGTGCTTAATTCCCGAGGGTGAGTTGTGTTAGTTTAGTTCAACAAAGCAAACAATGAGTTTTGTGGTGCTTTAGACTACTTGTTTATTTTGATTTACCTTGCTTTGTAAAAGAAAATCTGGCCATAATTATAGATAAAATGTCCTTTATGCATATGGTAAAATGTGCACACTTATAATATTTCTTATTAAGGAAGAAAACGAAGAATTAATATTTTAAACTAAACCAAAAAAGTAATGTAACAAATGTTTAAATATAGCGGTGCATGTTTTTGTATAGGGGAAATATTCTATGTGCAGAGCTCCAAGTCGTAGTGCTTCTCGTCATTTAATTTATTAAGGGCATCATCCAAATTTCACTGTACTTAATGGAAAGACTCTCATTGATTACAGTTGGTTTGCCAGCTTATGTGACTCAGAGTTCAGGGCAAGTGCTCTTGTATTCCTCCCTCAGAGTCCGCCAATGGCATTCACTCTTGACTCTCAGCTCCTGAGCCACCTCTTCTCTTGGTCAGAGACCCATGTCCTTCTCCTTCTTAATCAGGGTTTTTTTTTCTCCAGGCTGTACAGTTGCCTATCTACTCTGTGATATCCCCAGCAAGCCAGACTACATAAACAGGCCAGTGTCTCTGCACTTTGCTCACTTTCTTCAGAGGCTATAACAGTGTAATTGCTCACAGTTATAAGCTACCATGCAGCTCTGTCTAGTTAAGCATCTTTATTCTTAAAGAGAAATCATTAAAAACAGAGGATATGCCAATAATCTTCTCAGAGCCCATTACCACCTTTGTACATTCCAGCAGGGGCTCTTGTAGGAGTCAGTCCTTCAGATTTCCCAACAGGGTTTTACAAGTTCCTAATGGCTTTTGTGCAGAATAAGCACATCCATGAAAAAGTTAGACATTTCATTATACATGGTGGGACTTGGGCCTTCAGATTCTGAGACTAAGTAATCAGTAGACCATGGTTCCTTCCTCAAGGCATAGCTTCAAAAGGCTGGATTTTTGCATGGGGAAGAGGAGGAATTTGCATCTATCTTCCTCTAGATAATAATTAGGAAATCTACTTCATGCATATTGTCCCAAAGAACATTCTTATCTGCCATATTGTCCAACGTAGTCTTTTGATAAGTCAAGCCCAAGAAATGCACAATGAAAAACACAATCTCACCAATCCATATAAAATGATGGAGTCTAAATTAGCTGTTATCAGTCAAGAAAGATCTTGGAATCATTGTGGACAGCTCTCTGAAAAATTCCACTCTATGTGCAGCAGCAGTCAAAAAAAGCTAACGGTGTTGGGAATCATTAGGAAAGAGGTAGAGGACAGAAAATATACTTCCTCTTTATGAATCCATGGTATGCCCACATTTTGAATACTGTGTGCAGATCTGGTAACCCCATCTCCAAAAAAGATATGACGGAACTGGAAAGAATACAGAAAAGAACAACTAAGATTATTAGACACGTGGAAAAGCTTTCATATGAGGAGAGAATAATAAAATGGAATTTTCAGGTTGGAAAAGAGACTACAAAGAGGGGACATGATAGAGGTATATAAAATCATGACTGGTGTAAAGAAAATAAATAAGGAAGTGTTGTTTACTCCTCGTAATATAAAAACTAGGTATCATCAAATGAAATAAATAGGTAGCAAGTTTAAAATGACAGAAGTTCAGTATTTCTTCATGCAACACACAGTCAACCTGTGGAACTCCTTGCCAGAGGATGTTGTGAAGGCCAAGACTATAATAGGGTTCAAAAAAGAACTAGATGATTCATGGAGCTAAGTCCATCAATGGCTGTTAACCAAGATGGGCAGGGATTGCTGTTAGCCAGAGGCTGGGAATGGTCAATGGGATGGATCCCTTGTTTAAGTCCTGTTCTGTTTGTTCTCTCTGTATCACCTGGCCTTGGCCGCTGTTGGAAGATTTGATACTAGGCTAGATGGACCATTGCTGTGACCCTGTGTGACCATTCTTATGAGACTGACACATTTGTCACCGTGATCATGCACTGTAGTATTAGAATGATTTTTCAGGATATTGGCCCATGGATTGTTAAAAGTCTGTCAGCAGCATAAAATTTAGATGCTTTGAAAAAGGGCAAGAAAAAACTCTACAAATTCCTAACATAGGATCAAAATCAATCAGTTGTAATGTTGCAACCATAGTATGAATAGTAAAAAGATACAATTTAGCTCTATTGATTTTAAAATAAATTGTTGTACATTGTTTCTAGAGATACTTATATCTGAATTCTAGCTACTTGTGTAAATCCAGATTAACTCTACTGATTTACTATAAGTCTTATATACACAATGTGTTTTTGAAAGGCAAAACACAGAAGATATTTTCATCTGTGCAATTCTGAATTTCTGTATATTTAATATCATTGACTAAAGACTTAAAAAATAAAATAAAGAACAAGCCAAAAAAGTACCTTAGCATTCCCTCTCCTTTTTTTTTTAATGAAAACTTTTATAACTTATTTTGGTACTTGTGACTTTTCTTTTTAAATTATTTGTCTTGATTTTCAGGAATGCTCACAGGAAATGAAGTTCATGCAAACATATTTGCAGAAAAAGTGTTCTGTTTGCCATTGCAATTTATTTTCCTTCTCTTGTTTTTTATTTTTTTTAATTTTTCCTAGAAAAAGGGAGTAGAACCATGTCCAATCCCACATAAAGAGCATATAGTCCAGGATCTTCTAGAAACCAGTCATTCACAAACAACAGATTCTGTAGAGTGAAATGTTTGCATGTGTTAATATTTGAACAAAAATACTACAATCTGTAATCACAGTTTGTGATAATATTTGTCAAACAATTTACTGCAAAAAAGTTCGCCCAGTCATTAGTTCTTGTTGCTCAGTAGCTTTTGTGATAATCTGCCATGCTCGCAACAGGTAGGAATTCTGTTGAGAGGTCAGACTTGATCATTATGGTTCCTTCTGTCCTTAAAATCTGACTATTTGGCAAAAGTACTGTTTTAATTAACTATACCACAAATAATTTCAATGTATTTCCAAATAAAGCGATAATTAATTAGAAAAGCTGAAAGATTTTCTAATGTAATTTTTCATTTGGAATACCTGAATTACATTCTTATTTGTAAAAGCCAGTTAACAAAACAACTAACAACCCTCTCTCTTAAGTTGACTCTTTTCTCCTGTGTCTGATTAGCTTCTATGTGTTTAATAACTTGGGTTCTGATCCTCCATTATGATCCTACACAGGCAAAGCAGTCCACACACATGGAGACACTTGGGCTGCAGCAGTGCTCTGAGGGAACTCAGCAGTCTACAGGCAAGGATCTCAATGCAAGACTGGGACCTTGTGTTTAATAATAGATGTATGAGAGGGAAACTGAAATGTTGCTTGTGAGAGATAACAGCATTGTTTCTCCTTCCACATCATGTTCTTATCTCTTCTGCTGATTTTCCCACTAGCCTCCTTTCCTCTTCCCTTTCAATTCTCTTTGTTTTTTCTCTCATCCTTTTATTTTAGCCCCATGCCCAGGGGTCGGCAAGCCAAAGGTGGTGAAGAGCCATTCCCCCCACCTTTACACCACAACCACATTAGCCCGAGCTGGCCCAGAGGCCCCTATCACTGGCAGGGGGTGTGTGAGTGGCTCTCTCTCCCTCCCTCCTCCTGTCCCTGTGCTCCACTGGTAGGGTGAAGCAGTGCTCCCTGCCTACCCCCAGCTGGCCATGCCTCTTCAGGGGCCAGCCAGTAGCCCCCCCTTGCAGCCTGGTGTCCCCAAAGCAAACTTGGCTCTCTGGAGGAAATTGCCAGGGAGCCAGAAGGGGATGCTAAGGAGGCCACAGGTGGCTCACTGAGCCCATGTTGCAGACCCTTACCCATGGCTATTCCTTATCAGGAAAACTTTTAGCTTAAATTTGAAAATGAAATAGAGGAATGACAAGTCTTGAATTTTCTATTTCGACCTTACTTATAAAGGGCTTGATTCTGCACCATTAACATTAATGGGAGTTGAATAAGAGCTGAATCAAGTCCATGACAAGCATTTGACATCCTAGTCATGGTCAATGTGCTAATGTGAGCCTAAGGGATTTGACTTGAACATACTTTATATGATTTCTTGCTTGTGTTCACCTCCCCTCGCACACATACAGAGCAAACAAATGAGAGAAACAGTGATAAACTGTGAAACAATAATGCAAAGGACATAATATAACAATTTAGAAAAATCATAGTCATTTGTATGCATCAGACAATATTACTTTAGATGCATAGTTATAAATCTTATTGCAAGAGGATTAAAATAAACATGTTCTTTCAGAATTCTTAAGTTAGACTTGAAGGGCATTGCAAATGAAGACACCATGAAAGAAAAATGTAAGACTAAGCGCTTATGATATTTTTGGCAAGAATATTTGGAATAATTTATGCAAAAGAAAGGCAGAGTTATTCTGGTCCCATTTCTTTTTTGGAGCTACACAAGCATAAGGGGAAAAGTGAGAATTATTAGGCAAAGGATTCAATGGGGTTGGAGCATGAATTACCTTTTTGTCCCTACAAAGTTTGCCTCCCAGCCAGGCTATGTTTCTTTGGTGGGGCTATAAGGGGAAGCACTCATGTTCTTTTTTTCTTTTTCCCCCACACTGCCCTCCTGATCCTCTATTATGATCTAGATAGGCAAAGCAGTCCACACACATGGAGACACTTAGGCTTCATCAGTGCCCTGTGGGAGCTCAGCAGCCTACAGAAAAGGATCTCAGTGAAAGAAAGGGGCCTTCCAATATATGTGCCAGAGTACTTAAATGTTGCTGCTTGTGGCAGTTGGCCCACACTGAAGTTAATCAAGTCACACTGATTTCCTTCAGCTGAATATCTAGCTCACTGCAGAGAATCATATAGTTCAAGATCTTTCCTCTGGCTTTGGTAATTCAGATATTCAGAACAGCAAATGTAAATCAATGGAGCTAAGTTAATTTGTACCAGGGGATAATCTGTCCCATATAGGGAAGATTCTGTTCAGAGCTGAGTTGGGACTTGAAACTGCTTATAATTTTCTATTTCTCAACAGTACTAAATAATTTTTTTAAAAAAGCATTCAGAAGAAAACTGACTTTGATTAAGAAAAATAGTTCTGTAGCCTCTCTGAGCTTCAGGAATAGAAATAATACATTAAAAAATACTTCATAGAAGATTAGAGTTGGAAGGAACCTGAAGAAGTTATGTAGTCCAACCCACTGCTCGAAGCAGAAGTAATCCCAACTAAATCATCCCATCAGGGCTTTATCATCTGTGCTAGATAGGATATGATTAGGTTAACAGACAACCAAGCAATCAGAAAATCCTTTTACTGTTTGTGATACTTTGATAATTTAACTCAACATTTTCTCCAATAGAGAAAGGAAACTCAAAAATATGTAATGCTGCATAAAGAGATGTCCCAAGCAATATTTTTAATATAAATCTAAACATTAATTTTAAGAAAACATCCAGTTCATGAAGATGCAACAAACTAGCATGCCTGTAAATCATTAACATAGTTGAATAGCAATTTCTGATTTTAGCCAACAGGTCAAAATTGAATCATGACTTACTAAACTAGTTAATGAAAAACTAGCAAAACATCAGATACGAATTTCTTCTTGTATGTAAATAATACTCAGGTGAAACAAAGGAAGAAAATTTAGTTCAGGTCTTTCTGATCTTTGCATTGCATCTGGGTCTGGTGCATCTCAAAACTGAAATGGAAGCAGGAGGAGGAAAAGAAACCACCTGCAAACTGCCAAAAACATCCTGAAATTAAATGAAGCCATGGGCAATTCCACCAGTTTTCAGGGAGCTGCCCTCACTGAAACATGACTGACAATTCATGTCAAAATCCAGCCCACCCCTAACTCCAGGTAAAATAAATAGCAAAACTCAGCGATTATCACTTTAATTACAAGAAGATTAGGGGGAGAAATAAAAGATTCCTCTTGTTAAAAACAGAATGTATTGGGTACGGAAGAGGACAGATGAGAAGAAGTGTTTGTTGTTAAATCATTACCGTTCCACCTCCGTCTTTGACGAGCTGTAGCCTAACCCGAAGCAGTTGTAGCTAATTATAGCTGAATGTGCTTTGTAGAGCTATCAGGCTGCAACTCCGGTAAGTTAGCTTCCCCCCCCCCCCAAAAAAAAAGAGAAAAACAAACTCAGACCCAAACCAGTGTTCTGAGTGTGTCCACCCAGCTATCAGAGACATGACTACAACATATGTAGATTTACCTGTACTAATTTTCATCTACCTAGCTTAAGTAACAATAGCAATGAAGTTATGGCTGCATGGGCTAGTAGCTCCAGTACATAAGCCAAGGTCCTGGATGACTTCAATAGTTCATACTGTTGTGGCTTCATTGCTGTTGTTATTCAAGCTAGCTAGATCAAAGATGGCATCTGCTATGTCAGCATGTAATTTAGTCACTCGTGTGATGTCAGGCTTAGATGTATTCTTAGCTAGGGGCTTGTTATTATGGAGAGCTGACTGCAGCCATGTGACTTACCAGTTAGTGCACAATGTTTATAAAGGACAAAGTCTTTTCCTGCTTCTACAGTGGAGACCCGCTAAGTCTCCATACTCTTTTAAAAATAGTCTTTGCCATGCATGTTCAATCACGAAAAGCAAAATCCTTGCTTAGGACAATTGGACTTTTGCTCAGGCAAGCTTCTTTCCCTGCTAATATGGATCTGCAGGTCTGAAAGTCTCTCCCCCCCCCCATCCTAGTCGGTGAAATTGAGTAATATTGTCTCATTTTGGGGTGTATAAATGTTTTGAGATTAATCTTTCTAGCTAGAGCAAATAATGAATGATCTTGAAACCCAATGCATTGTTCTTTTCAAATCTTGCACCCTAATTCAGTATTCTCTTTTCCAATAAATTATTGATGGAAGCCATATCTCTCCTCCATGCTGTCAGTGTCTGAATCTATGGGATAGTCTTTGCTGGGGCCGGTTCTGTTCAGTATTTTCATCAATGATCTGGATGATGGAGTGGACTGCACTCTCAGTGAGTTCGTGGATGGCACCAGGCTGGGGGGAGCAGTGGGCACGTTGGAGGGCAGGGGTTGGATTCGGTGAGACCTGGATAGATTGGAACAGTGGGCCAATGGAAATCTTGTGTGGTTTGTTAGGGACAGGTGTAAAGTCCTGCACTTGGGATGGAAGGACCCCGTGTGCAGCTGCAGACTGGGGAGCGTTCAGCTATGTGGCAGCACTATGGAGGAGGACCTGAGGGTTGTGGTGGATAGGAGGCTGGATGTGGGTCGGCGGTGTGCTCTTGCGGCCGAAAGGACTGATGACGTACTGGGCTGCGTCAAGGGAGGTGTTGCCAGTGGTTTGGGGGATGTGGTCATTCCCCTCTGTTCCGCACTGGTGCGGCCACATCTAGAGTGCTGTGTTTGGTTTTGGGCTCCCCACTACGGAGGGGATGGGGACAGGGACGTGCTGGAGAGAGTCCAGCGGAGGGCAACAGGAGTGATTAGGGGGCTGGAGCACTGGCCCTATGAAGAAGGACTGAAAGCATTAGGCCTATTTGGTCTGCAGAGGAGAGGATTGAGGGGGGATTTGGTGGCAGCCTTCAACTACTTGAAGGGATGCTCCAGGGAGGATGGAGCTTGACTGTTCTCGGTAGTGACAGAGGACAGAGTGAGGAGCGATGGTTTCGAGTTGCAGTTGGGGGGGTCGAGGCTGGATATTGGAAAAAACTTTTTTACTGGGTGAGTGGTGAGGCATTGGGTTGGGCTGCCTAGGGAGGTGGTGGAGTCTTCATCTTTGGAGGTGTTTGAGGCCCGGCTGGACAGGACCATGATTGGGGTGGTTTAGTGGGAGTGGTTCTGCCTGTGGCTGGGGGTTGGACTGGATGACCTATGAGGTCTCTTCCAACCCTATGATTCTATGACAGAAAAATCACTCCTGGCAGATCAACCTTCCCAATTGGCTCTGTGAAAACCTGTTCAGTCAATCAGGAAATGGCTCTATTAAGAACAACCCAGCTAAGAGCATCATTGCCCTGGGAAAAGACCTGGGGCCCAGGCCTGGGCCCTGCTTCCTAACCCCAATCCTGAGTTAGGGCCCTGGGCTCTTGCTGCTGCCAGCCTGGACCCTGATCCCCAGCTGGGGACAGGGCCAGTTGAGGCAGGCACCACTGCAGCCAGCCCAGCCTGGATGCCCAGCTGAGAGAGGCAGGCACTGCTGCGGCTGGCCCAGCCCCAGATAGTTGGATGGGGCCACGAGAGGCAGGGGGTGTGCCAGCCATTTGGGGCACTGGCGCTGGGACTTGGGGCACATGCCCTCCCATGCCAGGCACCAGTGACACTCCTGACCCGAGCAACTGGAGTAGCACTGAGTCGAAAGAGGTCCCCCTTCAATTCAGTGCAATAGATGTGCTGGGGATTGAACTGAGGCAAGCTATTTTAAGTAATTGTGTATCTTCATTTGGCTGCTGCTGAAACCAGTTGGCAGTGTACCTGTCCTCTATTGCAATAATAAGCAATACTAATTACTGACCTGAGTGACATGATACAGTATTCACTGGAGGTACCATTTATCCATACACACAGGACAATTTGGTGTGATAAGTTCATTTCTGAAATATTAGCTCTCTTCCTCTTGTTTCTATTTGAGCATTACTAATAGAACTCACAAGGAATTAATGTGGCCCATTAACTTCAGTGGGGTTGCGTGCTTGAGTATGCTTAGCAGGATTCACTTATCCTGAGCCAGATGTACTAATAATCTGTAAAATTCAAAGTTTTGAGGAACTGTAGAATTCCAGGGATCAAAGAGAAGTAAAACCAGGAATGAAAGACTTTCAGAAATGTTAAGTATGCACATGTATTTTATGCTAGGAATGTGCCATAAACAGTGAAGTTAAAAAAAAGGAGAGGCAATAACTTATATACCAGATATAAACTGGTCATTTATAAACCTCCTCCTACATCCACAGAATCAGTGTTGCCAGAGTAAATTCAATGAGTGCAAGACTGAACCTGTAAGTTGTGCAAATCAAAACAGTTTTTTCTCCACTTTTTATCTTTTATTCTTCTGTTAGCTATTTATTCAATTTAGGTATCCACTGATTGCAATATTATCGTAAATTCTTCTAAGTCATATGTTCATTCTTTGTTTTATATTATTATTTCTGTCATCCACACATTTGGCCCTATAATATGTTTATTTAATATATGAAAATAAGTTTGGAAATAGTTGTGGCTATACTTCCTTTTAAAAGCTGACATGAATTGGTAAGAAGAATGTTCTAATTCCAGTTTTAAAGAAATGTTTCAGGATTAAATTTACATAAATATAATCTAGCCCCTAATGTAAATTTAGGCTATTTTATAGTTTTGAAATTAAAGAAACTTCTGGCTGTATTTTCATAATATCCTTCCTTAACATTGTAAGATTTTATAGGGTTTCAAAATGCATTTAAAAAAATGGAGGGGAAAATTTTGATCCAGATACCTTTATTATTTTTGCAGATAGGTTAAGGGACTAATAATGTATACTATTGAATGTGAAAATGATCTTTTTCTATTATAGCTAATTAATTTGTTTTTCATACTACTTAGATAAAATTAAGGGTATAGAGATCTTTCTGACTTTGTATATCTTAATGGGATAAAATCTGTATTTACATATTATATCTTTATTTTTAGTACCTAATAAAATGACTTTTACATTTGATGGAGAACAAAATCAGCAAATTTGTTACATGAAAAAAATCTTGTTTACTTATGTGCAGATGTCCTCATTTTCTCATAATTAGGAAGTTCTCACTGCTCTACCAAAGCAAGCAAGCCTGAAAGGGAAGCACCTGCTACCATTTTAACCCAAGAAAAGAGGTTCATTTAATTAGACCCTATTCTAAAATAAGATTGAAAGGAAAAGGCTTGTGAAAACCAGTTCTCAGGGCTTTTAATTTATGCATTTTTCAATCAGCTGATGTTTGTTTGAAATGTTTATAAATAAATATAACAACTTGCAAGAGTTCTTTTAGCAATGCCAATAAAGCTATAAATCATAGTGTACAAACCCATGCATGAATTGTTCTTTAGATCTAACAGGGATAAATTTACCAATAGAATGCATCATGTGGCTGGATGATACTGTAACCATATCGTACTCCTGGTGTAATGTCTAATATTTTATAGTCATACTATTCTTATCATAGCTATTGGAATATATATTTTCTGACATCATCTTGTGTAAGAATTTAGTAGGGAGATGAATGTCATGAGGACCTAGATTTTAAACCCAGTTTTGTATTTAAATGGTGGACTGAAAGCTGGTACCACACAAATTACAGGAGAAAGGTAAATATAGTTGATTTCCCTAATTAGTTCAAAGAGGTTATTTGACCATGATAGAGAAATCCTGTCCACTCTTCCAGATCCCCCAAAGACCACAGATCCATTGAAATTCAGTGAGTTCTGTGCAAGGAGAAGGCAGGATTTTAGTTTAGGGATGATACTTATGCAGAAGCAGAGGTGAGACAGTGAATCTACAAGGAGCTACTTGATTTCTGTCTGGCAATTACTCTGAACTAAATGTTCATGGATAGGCAAGTGCTTTAGGTGGTGGTAGTAGGCACAAACTAGCTTTGGTGGTAATTCAACATGGACTCTCTTGCTCCAGAAAAAGGTGATGAAGTGGAAAGAGTTTAGTCTAATAAGGAAAACAAAGAGAGAAATCATAACTATCATAGAAGAGATGAAGATGGCTACAAATTAGTTAATCTCTTATAGCAGAATTCTTTTTCTACAGTGTATTTTTCTAATCCTGTGTTAAATGTGAAATGCCGCAAGTGGTGGAATTTCCAAGTAGTGAGACTACTTTACCTTTGTCCCATAGGGTACCAATTACAGTCCCCCTTTCAAATCTTGGACCCTGATCCTGCAATTGATTCTGCGTTTGCACTCAGTTACAGCAACTGTTGTGTCTGCAGTCAGTTAGAGGTCCTAATATATTACCATAGGTGAAAGTTTTTTGAACGTATAAACATTGCTTTTCTTTAATTTGTACTATTATGTCTAGCCCATTTTATGATCTTTAATAATAATACTCCATCTGTCTTGTTTTCAGCCTTCAAATATTAGAGGACTATTATCACCTCTGTCCTACCAACTGTTGAGCTGGGGATATTAACTCTCAAGTGCCCATGGCTGGGCCCCCTATATCATACTAGTGAAGACCAGAATCATAGAATCATAGAATGATAGGGTTGGAAGGGACCTCATAGGCCATCTAGTTCAACCCCCTGCCAGAGGCAGGACCACTCCCACTAAACCATCCAAGTCATGGTTTTGTCCAGCCAGGCCTTAAACACCTCCAAAGATGGAGATTCCACCACCTCCCTCGGCAGCTCATTCCAATGCTTCACCACTCGCCTAGTAAAAAAGTTTTTTCTAATATCCAGCCTCGACCTCCCTAACTGCAACTTGAGACCATTGCTCCTCATTCTGTCCTCTGTTATTACCAAGAACAGTCGAGCACCATCTTCCTTAGAGCATCCCTTCAAGTAGCTGAAGGTTGCTATCAAATCCCCCCTCAATCTTCTCTTCTGCAGACTAAATAATCCTAATGTTTTCAGTCTTTCCTCGTAGGGCTTGTGCTCCAGCCCTTTAATCATTTTGGTTGCCCTCCTCTGAACTCTCTCTAGCATGTCCCTGTCCTTTTTGTAGTGGGGAGCCCAGAACTGAACACAGTATTCTAGATGTGGCCTCACCAGTGCAGAATGGAGGGGAATGATCACATCCCTCGATCTGCTGGTAATACTTCTTTTGATGCAGCCCAGTATGCCATTGGCCTTTTTGGCAGCAAGAGCACACTGCTGACTCATATTTAGCTTCCCATCCACCATGACCCCCCAGGTCCTTTTCTACACTGCTGCTACTTAGCTGAATGTTTCCCAGCCTGTAGCAGTGCATGGGGTTTTTCCGTCCCAAGTGCAGGATTTTACACTTGTCCTTATTGAACCTCATAAGATTTCTATTGGCCCACTGTTCCAATTTATCTAGGTCTCCCTGAATCCTGTCCTTGCCCTCCAACGTGTCTACTGGTCCCCCCAGCTTGGTGTCATCCGCAAACTTACTGAGAATGCAGTCTATTCCATCATCCAGATCATTGATGAAAATGTTGAACAGAACCAGCCCCAGGACTGACCCCTGGGGCACACCACTCGTGACTGGTCGCCAGCTAGACATGGAACCATTGATTCCTACACGCTGAAACCGTTGATCTAGCCAGTTTTCTACCCACCTTATAGTCCACCTATCCAACCCATACTTCCTTAATTTGCCAATGAGAATGCTGTGGGAAACTGTATCAAAAGCCTTGCTAAAATCAAGGTATATCACATCAATCGTTCTTCCTGCATCCAGAAAACCAGTCATCTGATCATAGGAGATGAGATTGGTCAGGCATGATTTACACTTGGTAAATCCATGCTGACTGTTCCTGATCACTTTATTTTCCTCTAAGTGTTTGAGGATGGATTCTTTGAGAATCTTCTCCATAATTTTTCCAGAGATTGAGGTAAGGCTGACTGGTCTGTAATTCCCTGGATCCTCCTTTTTCCCTTTCTTGAAAATAGGCATACATTTGCTTTTTTCCAGTCCTCTGGCACCTTCCCCGTTCACCATGAGTTTTCAAAGATAATGGCCAGCGGTGCTGCTGTCTCATTGGCCAGTTCCCTTAGCACTCTTGGATGCAGTTCGTCCGGCCCCATGGACTTGTGCACATCACATCCAGCTTCTTTAAGCAGTCCCTAACCTGACCTTCCGTCACCAAGGGCCTCTCTTCTTCTCTCCCATCTGCCACACCCATGGTAGTGGGCTGGGAGCTGACCCTGCCTGTGAAAACTGAAGCAAAAAATGCATTGAGCACTTCAGCTTTTACCTCATCCTCTGTCACGAGGATACCTGCCCCATTCAGCAAGGGACCTACACCATCCCTGATCCTCTTCTTGTTACTAACATACTTGTGGAACCTCTTCTTGTTATCCTTTATATCCCTCGCTAGCCACAACTCCATTTTCCTTTGGCCTTTCTGATTTTATCCCTGCAACCCCTAGCAATATCTTTATATGCCTCCTTGGTCATCTGACCAAGCTTCCACTTCCTGTAAGCTTCCTTTTTATGTTTAAGCTCAGAGCAGAGTTCCCTGCTAAGCCATTCTGGCTGCCTCACATGTTTGTTCTTTCTCCTAATTGGAATGGCAACTTCCTGTGCCCTTAGCAGGGTTTCTTCAAAATATAACCAACTGTCTTGGACTCCTTTCCCCTTCAGATTAGCTTCCCAAGGGATCCTGCCCATCAGTTCCTGGAGAGAGCCAAAATCTGCTGTTTTGAAGTCCAGGGTTTTTGTTTTGCTTCTTTCCTTACTTCCTTTAATCAGGATCCTGAACTCAACCATGTCATGGTCACCACTGCCTAGCTGCCATTTACCTCTACGTCCCTGATCAATTCTTCCCTGTTTGTGAGCAGCAGGTCGAGCGGTGCAAGGTCCCTAGTTGGTTCCTCTAGCATTTGTACTAGAAGGTTGTCCCCAACACTCTCTAAAAATTTCCTGGATTGCCCGTGCACTGCTGTATTGGCTTCCCAGCAGATGTCAGGGTAATTGAAGTCCCCCATCAGCACCAGGGCCTGTGATCTAGAAGCTTCTGCTAGTTGTCCATAGAACACCTCATCCACCTCCTGCTTCTGGTCTGGTGGTCTATAGCAGACACCCACCACAACACCCCCCTTGTTGCTTTCCCCTCTCAATGTAACCCACAGACTTTCTACTGGCACGCTTCCACTTCCATAATGGAGCTCTGAGCAGTCATAGAGCTCTTTTACATATAGTGCTACTCCTCCCCCTCTTCTTCCCTGCCTGTCTTTCCTGAACAGTTTATACCCATCCATGGCAGAGCTCCAGTCATGCAGACTATCCCACCACGTCTCCGTTATTCCTATAATATCGTAGTTCCTTGTCTGCGCTAGTATTACCAATTCTTCTTGCTTATTTCCCAGGCTCTTCGCATTAGTGTATAGGCACCTAAGATACCCAGCCGATTGCCTTACTTTGTCATGTTGATTTTCAATTCTATTACATAGACCTCCTTACATTTTTTCTTGGAGTTCTCCTCCCCCACTCTCCTTGCATATTGGGGCTTCAGTAGAGCCCTTAAGACATTCATTTGATTCCCCGGCCCCCATGTTCCAGCTACCTTCTCTTTTATTGCTGGTGCTACAGTCCCAGCACCCCCCAAGTTCCATCCCTTCCCCCAGATCACCCACATTGCCACTTACCTGTGGGCGTTGGTCTCCTTCCCCCGTTGAACCTAGTTTAAAGCCCTCCTCACTAGGTCAGCCAGTCTGTGCCCAAATATGCTCTTCCCCCTCCTGGACAGGTGAAGGCCATCTCTGCCTATCAATCCTCTGTCCTGAAACAGGACTCCATGGTTAAGGAAGCAAAATCCCTCCTGACCACACCATCTTCGCAGCCAGGCATTCACCTCTAGGATGCATCTGTCTCTTCTCAGGCCTCTAGCCTTGACTGGAAGGATCGAGGAGAACACCACCTGTGCTCCAAACTCCTTCACCCTCACTCCCAGAGCCCTGAAGTCACCTTTGATCTGCTGAGGATCACCTCTCGCAGTATCATTGGTACCCACATGGATAAGAAGCATGGGGTAGTAGTCTGAGGGGTGGATGATTTTAGACAATCCATCCATTACATCTCGGATACGGGCACCTGGCAGGCAGCATACCTCTCTAGAGGCCTTGTCAGGGCGACAGATGGGTGTCTCCGTTCCTCTCAGGAGTGAGTCCCCAATCACCACAACCCTACTTTTCCTCTTAGGTGAGGTGGCTGTGATCTGCCCAGCCTTTGGGGTGGATGGCATCTCCTCTGCCTCCTTCAGTGTGTCCAGCACCGCATAACGGTTCCTCACCACAATGGATGGTGGGATGTGAGCAGGCGTGGAGCACTGTCTACTGCCAGAGGTGACCAGCTGCCAGTTTCCTTCCTCTGCCATAGGCATCCCGTCCATTTCCAGAGCTGTGGCAGTAGCCCTTGGCACCGGGATAGGGACCTCCTCCTTGCAGGTCTCATCGTGGACACTGTCAAGGAACTTTTCCAGGACATAGATACCCCTGACTTGTGACATCTCCTCCTGTAACTCTCCTACCTGTTTCTGAAGAGATGCCACCAGAAGGCACCTATCACATAGGCTCATCTCCCTAGCCTGATCATCAGTGGCAGGAAAATGAAGGCCACAGTCCCTGCAATTCCACACCAGGATTCAGTATCTTCAATGCAAAGCTATTGTTTATTGAAAAGCGGATATCAAATATAAGCAGAAAGGACAATACAATGCCTCTTTTTAGTAAGCCTCAGTTTCCCAAGCATAAACCCTCAGCAAGTATGCTAGCCTTACATAGTATCACAACTGATAAACAAATCAGGGAAGTAGGATAGCTACCTAAGTGAAGACTATGTCTTTCTTCTGCAGGACCACTCATTTGGTCTATTTTCTGAGTCCCTTGGAACAGGGTCTAAATTACCCTGAAGCCCTCTGATCTCACATCCAACAGTATCACCAGTCTTCTTATGAGGCATAAATAGAAAAGCTAGATACCATGTGATCCTTCTAGTAAAGAAGACACGTCTCCAAAATCTGCTGTGCCAGAAGATTATGTGGCAAATTGCAATTAATGCATAATTTAGGAGAAGGCTGCATGAATTGGCTGATATTCACTCACCATATACTACACCCCTACAGGCACCTTACGACATTCTATAGAGTCAGTTGACCCAAGTCAGTAAGCACCAAGTTCACCATTATGTGCCTGCACACATACACACCAAACAAATTGGCAACTGGCTGACTGTGACCATTGGTCTTCACATCAGCACAGCTGGTTACATAAGATCTGGATAAACATTCATGACACACATTTGTGCTCGGTGCAACTTTGGTCTTTTCAGTGATTTTTCCACAGTCAAGCACTAAGAGGCGCTGCTCCTAGAATCCTCTAGCAAACAGGCTGAACAAACTTGTCCATTGTGATATAGTGATTCATCCAGTGCCTTTTTTGTAACAAAAAAAATAAAAAAGCGCTGGTACTTGGCCAGGGGCCTGGAGCCACCAGTGGTGGTAGCAGGAGCTGGGGCCACATCCTGGTGGGAAAAAAAAATGTGCTGGTACTCAGTATCCCAGAGTTCCATCACAAAAAAGCCCTGGATTCAGCACATCCCAACACCAAGCTTGTCTGAATTATAGTTTAACCAAGACATGCACATTTTTAGTAACTTTTTATATGAAAAAGTCTAAATCAATCCCTCTAGCCCTTTAATTATTTTGCATCTCTTCTAGAATTCCCTCTACATCTTTTTGTTAGTGAGGCACCCAGAACTGAACAAACTCAAAATCAATTGGTGTCAACTTTCATAAAGCCTTAGAATACAATCAAAGAAAACTCATTCTTTTTCCTTCACTTTTTTTTTTCAAAAATGTTTACTTAGAGAGATGAAATTTACCTTCACCGAGCCTTAAAGGATGGTCCATTCTTCTTTCTTTTACTACCCTGACTATTAAAAATAATTGGAAGTCTTAACTTACTCTGCACAGAGGTAATGATGTGCATCTTTTCCCTTTAAGCAGGCTATGCAAAGACAAATGAAACCCTTCCAGAAGCTTTCCTTTTATAATGCCAAATTCCACTGCTACACTTTGAGAAAAGCAATTGATATTTTTTAGACCAGGTAATGGTTACCTATTAAATGAAAATAAAAAGAGCATATCTCAACAATCCACAGAAATATATAGTGCAGTATTAAAAAAAACTATTTTCAAATTCTAATGTACAGTTATTTTATATATAACATTAAATCACTACCTCTTTCCATTATCCAACAAAATAAACAGGAAGTCTATAATAGTGATCATTTTCAACAGAGTTAGGGCTGAAATAAAATCCTGCATAGGAATACCTTCCAACTTTAAGATAGAAGGTATTCAGACTTAGATTTTTAGCAATGTCATGCCCCTATCTTGCCAAACAGAGTGAATCAACCCACCCAGAATCCAATATCTCAGATGTTGGAAAATTCAGATTTCAGTGGGCTATTGATGAGACTTTTGACACCTAAGTGCATAGATGCCTCTTAAAAGTGAAATGTGGGCTCTTAAATGAATTAGGAATTGCAACGCTGAGCACAGTAATACCTCAATGCATCTAAAACTATGGGCCTAATCCAAAACTGCAGACCAAAGAGTGTTGTTCAATTAATTGAGAATAGGTTTTGTATACATAGGAAGACATATAAGTAGATTCTCTAGGCCATTTCCCATACTGTCTGAAACAGATGCTCTTCTGGAGGAAATGATTGATTACATTACTGCAATTACAATAGCCTTATTTTTATTAGCACTTGCCTATACTTTTTTGGGTGCATGGAACCTCACTTTCACTTCAGGCATTTGACTTACCACTTGGACTTCTTACCATGCTTCTTCTGAAAGGAATTTCTGAGCCAAATGATATTCTTCTGCGGAAGGACCAAGGCTGGGGAATTCAATGAGAATTAATCTGGTTTTCACAGTCCTTTGATCTGTGGTGAGAGGTCTGGCCCTTGCAAACCAGGAAGAAAGGATATTCCACAAACCCATAGAGATCATGAGATCTATTGCAAAGTCCTGCTGTCCTTTGGAGCATATGCAGAGAGCTAGAAGATGTGAAACAAATGACCAGGACCATAACTGGAGCGCAGAGTTGTAACTAGGCATTTTAATGCCCAGAGGCAACATATGGAGAGGGCATGTAGGGATCATATGCTCCTCTTCATGATTTGGTTTAGTCCTCCCCAACCCAGACAGGTTGCATGACCCATAGAAGTGAGTAGAGGGAGAAGGTTTCACTCCCTTCTTGAGCTCTGCCATTTGGGGCTGGCCCCATTTTTCCATCGTCGTGGCTTTTGGCCCTGGGTTGAGCTAGTCCTGCATGGTGGGACCCGGAGACAGAGCACCACTTCCACTCAGCAGGTTACTCAGTCTGTTTGGGTTATAGTGATACAACCAACAGATCTGGTGGAACATGTGATCTCACGTGTCCCCTCCACATGTTGCTTCTGGTGGGAAAATGACCAAAAAGCAGTAAGGAACATTAATATATTTGCTCACCCAGGTGATAAAATGTCTAGTAGAGCTCTGAAGATGACCTGAGCCCTCTATATTTTCATGATAACATGGCTCACTTAGGAGTAAAGCTAATTGGGGAGCATTTTTTTCCATCCTGTGCAAATGTTCAAGATTTCAAAATTTTTTGTTTCCTCAATGAGGAAGCTGAAGTCTCTAAATTTTTTGTGCACCCAAAACCAGGAAAAAAAATTAATTCAAATAAATTAAAATGCTTCATTTTTAGTTTGTTTTGCTTGTGTTTTTTTTTTAATAAAAATCAAATGTGTATTATATATTTTAATATAAATTTCATTATAAAGTCATTTTGAACCAAAAAAATTAAACTTTTTGTTTATTAAATGTTGTGGAAAGTGGGCATTGAAACATCATCAAGACATTTTTCAGAACAACAATTCATCCAAACTGATAACCTGCAAAACTTTTGGTTTCAGTTTATCAGCACATTTTTAAACCTGTTGGGGGGAGGGGGGAGAAATTGCTATCTGATTCAAAGAAGGGATTTTAGTCTGCATTTCCTATCTCCCTTAATCACCAGACAATAGTCAGCCTTTCTCTCTCACTCGGTGAGTAAGTAAGGATTTATACAACATAGATTGAAAGCACCCAATCACCCTGTGCCTAGGACGTTCATGTGGCTGGTGGTGGGGTTAAGTTCAAGTCCCTGCTCCAAAGCCTACATCTCAGGCAGGTGTCCTAACCTCTGGGCTAAATCTTTAAGGATGGACCCAAAGAATTTGCTCATCCAAAATGGACTTGTCCAGTTTAATAACAATTTTCAAACATTTGATTATGAGCTGAATATTTTCTCGCTGAACCAAAAAACAAACAACCCAGGCCTAATAATTATTTGTCCGATTTAAAAACCATGCTCCTGCTAGAAATTTTCAGAGGGGCAGGTGTGTTAGTCTGTGTACAGCAAAAACAGTGAGAGTCCTGTGGCACTTTTATAGATTACCAGATTCTTTGCGCATAAGCTTTTGTGGGCTCCAACCCACTCTGTCAGGTGCATGAACCCCAGTTCATAGCCTGTGCTGTAAATAATCCTCATACAGACCTATCTGAGAGACGTGAGCAGGATTCAGCATAGAAACAGAAAAATCCCTGCAAGTTCTAAGGAAGATAGTATTATAGGGTAGGTCTACACTGGAGCCTTAAGTTGACTTAACCTCCCTTAAGTCACCTTAAGGAAAGACGTGTCCACATTGGACTTTTGTTAAGTTGACTTAAGCACTTGCTTAAGTTGACTTAATAACTCCAGCCCTTAAAGTCAACTTAAGCATTAAAGTCGACTTTATTAAGTCAACTTAACACATTGTAGATCGGGTTGTCTACACTATAGGCTTTGTTAAATCAACTTAAGAAAGTCAACTTAACAGAGCCCTCCAGTGTGGACGTAGCCTTTAAGTAGACTTTGTTAAGTCGACTTAACTTTTAAGTCAACTTAAAGTCAACCTTGTTAAGTCAACTTAACTGAGCCCTCTAGTATAGACATAGCCACAGAGAGCAAGTTTGCCTCAAAACCAAGATGACTTGGGAATCCTAAAAAGAGTCTTCAGCAAAATGCAGGGGAGCATGGTGTTATGTTAATTTAAACCTCTGCTGACCATTGAGCAAACTTCTGGTCCAAAGCTGCTTTTCATATTTTTTCACTTCATAAGAAAAAAATAAGGCTGATCTTGGCTGTAAATCACTGGTTTATGACTAGTGCTCATTGGTACTTTGTGCTGTGTTACTATTGAAACAAGAAAAATAAAATGAGTTGGCACATTCAGTTCTTCCTTTGTCCCAGAGGGAGGTTCTTATCTGTTCTTCTGGCTGGAAATGCTCTATTTT
Organism: Podocnemis expansa; assembly: GCA_007922195.1. Taxonomy (NCBI): domain Eukaryota; kingdom Metazoa; phylum Chordata; order Testudines; family Podocnemididae; genus Podocnemis; species Podocnemis expansa. The sequence goes on from ML681996.1 coordinate 15,938,892, forward strand.
TGTCCTGGTTAGCCACTGGCTTTACTTTCCAATTAATTTGTGGGGGAAAAAGTATTTGAATGGTGCCAACTTTTGGGCTTGTTTGTATCTTTGACTTCATGGTCGAATGGCAATGTGTTTGAGGTTTTTTTCAAATTGAGCCTACAAGGACTTGTTCAACAGACTTTGTGTCTTGGAATGCAGCTTGACATGCTGGTGGTAGGAGTGTGTTAGAGAAAAAGCTAGCAAGACTTATGGGTCATGGTAACACTAGCATCTGTAAAATTTGTCAGCCAGAAGAGAATATGGGATATGGACTTCTTTTAAATTAATTCAGTAAAAACAATAGAACTAAAGGCTAAAAACAATGAAAACCAACTTTGCAAATATTTGCAGAAATCAGTGAATGATGAAGGGAAGTCAAACTGACACCATATGAACTCCAAAACTTAGGGGAAATTCTAGATTTTAAACAAAACCTAGACAAATGATTTTTGAGCACTGAGACAGTCAGTAACTCTTATGAAAGGAAAAGCCCTTGTATGGGTAGAAAAATAAAAGCATGGTATGGAGCTGAGCACTACAGGTGCAGTATGTGGCTCAAGCTAGTGGAGGTTCTCAAGCCCAATCTTGCCTTCTGTTGTCTTGCAATACTTGCTTGTTTAGAGTACTTTTTGTTTTGCCTGCCTTTTCCTTCCCTCATGATGGTGTTTTCATTCTGCTGAGGAGGTTTTCTTGTCTGCCAGATGCATGGGGGAACCAAGTTCCTTTGTTATAGGCCATTCTCCTTTATAACCCTTGGTGTTACCACTCCTGTTAGGGGCATTCCTGAGGTGAGGGTGCCTTAACTGCAACAGAGCACTGTTTTCTTAATGTCAGTGCTAAAATCCTTGAGTTTCACCTGATGCTAGTCATGACTGCTTCATTACTGGGGTGAGTTAAATCCCAGGACTACATACAGAAGGATTCTCAAATGTATTAATTTATTTATAGATTTTTATTTTGCTAAGTATTTGAACCCCTCACAAATGTAAATATTTAGTCTTATAAAACTGCTGCAATGTGAGTATGAATGTATTGTTATCTCAATTTTATAGATAGGGAAACACAGGGAGATCTAAGGTTTGACCCAGTTCTAACTGAAATCTGTGGAAAGACTCCCAATTTATTTCAAAGGGACTTGCACTGGTCATGAAGGCCCCAAACCAGCAAAGCACTTAAGCATGTGCCTAAATCCCAGTGACTTTAATGGAAATTAAGTATTAGCATAAATACTTTTTTGAATAGCTGTGTATCTCATATAAATCTCAGTGCCTGGAAGAGAAATGAATTCCTTGATTCCAATGTCAGCTATGAGGTCTTGTTTCCTTCCTCCCTTTACTATCATTTAGCTCTTCAGTGTTCAGCCTAAAATTAAAAACAAACAAAAAAATCACTTTGTATGTTAGTAGAAAACCCTTGATCTGAATGAAAATAAGATTACCAGTCACTGCTGCAGTAACCTCAACTCTGAACTTATATTAATAGGCAGGAAAAAGGAAAAAAAAAACAGCAGTGCATTTTTATGTTATTGGAGAAATCCTAGTTATATTGCCTCTGTATTTTTTAAAAGAAAAGATGGCTTTAAAAAAACCTTAAAGGCTGAATTGAATAGAAACTTTCCCTGACTCTTTTTCCTTTTTACTTAAAACATTATATGATCTAAAATCCCTGGCTCACAACTGGGTCACACCTCCAGTTGAGGAAAAACCAGACCTGCTAAAAAAGATGTTATATCTGCTCAGTGATCTAAGTCCTGCAGTGAGATCACCGTGGATATGTTGGCTATGATTAAAATGTATCAGCTATTCCAAATGAAACTGATGAAATACAGTGTATGACCTCAGCAGACTCCTATTTGTTTCTGACTTTACCATCAGTAAGTGTGCCATCTGCCTAACACCACAGGAGGCTGTTGTAAATTAGACTTTGCTAGAAAGTTGATTTTTTTCCCAGAAATAAATGAAAAGTGCATCCCTTATCTTTAATATGAAGCTGTTTGCACACATAGTGGAGAACAATAGTGATGGAGGAAACTATTATTAACCTCAGCCCATTTAACCATAATCAACATGATGGGACAATTGGGTGGGATCCCATAGCTTAGCATTTTCTACAGAAAATGATGGTTGTAATGATTAATAACTATCATGTCAATTAAGATTCATCAATCTCCAGTAGATTTTACATCTATTTTTTACAGAATAAGGAAACTGCAGAAAAGAAGTCCCCTTATCTGAGGCAAAATTGTTAAGTTAACTCTTGTATGTTTTGGTGTTCATTCTGCTTTATTCTTCAGGTGAATTTCTACATTATGTGCATGTATATTATTTGCATTTTGTAAGTAGATGATTCAGATGTTTCATATCCAAAATATTTGAAATCAAGGAATGAGATCCAACTTTTAAATTGTATTTGTATCTAGTACTTAGGAGTTCCCAGACTGGATTGGATCCAAGGTACATCTATTCTTTCACAGTGGCTAAATGCTTCAGAGTAAGGTGTAAGAACATATGAGGCAAATATATGACGATCTGTCCCACATTGGTCTCATTGTGATGTCTAAGAGCTAGAGATGGGTTTAAATCCTGACATGTGATTGAATTTGCATCTAGATCCCTCTGAACTGGGTGACAAACAGATGACTGATCCAAGCTGCCTCTTGTTTTGTATCTGCCAAGTAAAAAAAAAAAAAAAAAGTGTCCCTGGCCCATATTTAGCATCTAACTGCAGAAAAGAGAATCATTTTAATTTTAATATTTTCCCAGTATATCACTTTCTCGTCTGTCACTTCTGACCTAGAATATGCATTCACTGTCCCAAAACTTCACTGAGTTCGTGAAGGGTACCTTGAATCCTTCAGAAATATTGACCACTTCTACATCAGGAAATATGGAGTTAAAGTACAGACCACCCACCTGCCTACAAGAGCTTAATACTCTCTTCTTTGATTGCCCCACTTAGGTCTGTTAGACATTATTACAAGAGCATATGGAGCACTGTGTGGGTAACAACAGAGGTATGTACTTGGATGAACCATAGGTATGTCTACACTTCGAAGGTTTGTTTGAATTAACTGAATTCGAACTCATCAATTTGGACTAATAATTATTAGTTCGAATCAGGGGCGTTGCTGCCCCAGGAAGCACCCGGGACACCAGCCTAGGCCATGCCCCCAGCCACAGGCCACACCTTTGGCTGGGGTTGGGGCTGGGATCGGCTGTGGGTGGCTAGGCCCAGGATCCCTGGCTGGGGACGGGACCAGGAGCAGTCTCCGTGGCTGCAGGTGGCTGAGCCCTGGATCCCCAGCTGGGGATAGGGCCAGAAGCGGCCTCCGCGGCTGCAGGCGGCTGAGGCCCGGATCTCTGGCCTGATCGGGCTGGAGACCGGGACAGGTGGGCCCTGCCAGATTTGGGGCACTGGCGTTGGGATTTGGGGCATGTGCCCCGTGTGCCTGGCGCCAGCGACGCCCCTGGTTCGAATTAAGTTAATTCGAATTAACACAGCCATACTAGAAACCCTAATTCGAACTAGCATGTCCATGCACAGGACTTGCAAGTTCGAATCAGGCAAGGGGCGCTATTGCTTAGGGAAAATCAAGCTGTGGTTAATTCGAACTAATGAGTTTGAATTAACTATCAATTTGAACGTAAGGGAGGTTTTATAGATTCAAACTAGGCTTTCCTTAGTTTGAACTAAGGGAACTCCTTAGTTTGAACTAATGAAAGCAAGTGTGGACATGCACTAATTTAGTTTGAATTAAGCCTCCTTAATTCGAACTAAATTGTAAGTGTAGACATACCCTATCAGACTATGTCCTCACTAAAGCAAAAGATACAAGGAGTGTGGTGGCATTTTTAAAGACTAACAAATTTATTTATTGCATAAGGTTATTTTCTCCCATGAAAGCTCATGTCATAAATAAATTTGTTAGTCTTTTAAAATACCACCAGACTTGTTTCTTTTGCTAAACTAGACTAAGATGACTACCCTTTTGGAATAAGGCAAAAGGCTCATTTAGGGGGTAAGCTTAATGAAAACCTATCTTTGCCCATGTTAGGAATGTCTACACTAGAGGCTTAAGTCGACTTAACCTTGCTTAAATCGACTTAAGCAACTCCATGACTATATTTGAAGCTTTTTAAGTTGATTTAATTGCTTCCTTAAATTGACTTAAGCCAGTGTAAATGGGGATTTGGCTTAAGTCAACTTAATTGGCCTCCAAGCCGTCTCCCACACTCTCTTAACCACCAGAGGCCATGAGCCACTTGGGGGCAGCCACCACCAGCTGCCTCTATTACACAGAGCAATCATTCTATTACACGCCTTTCTGGGGTGGGAGGACAACACCCTGCCACCCCACACCGCTGAATCTACTGAGCCCCCCTTCCTTGATGATGACTAGGAGGAGGGCTCAGTGGATGAGAACATGGCGCTGGGTCAGGGGGGCACCTCTCTGGCCACAGAGACCACCATGCCTGAGCTGTTCCCTGAACCAATTCCAGACCTGGGCATGCAAGAGGAGTCTCCTTCCACACAGGATGACCCAGGCAAGGTGACAATATGACAGATCCCTTCTTCACCTGCTGGTAAGAGCTGCCACTCTTGGGCATAGTGGTGCAGGCAGGTGGGACAGGGACTGCAGGGGCACAGGGCACAGGGACAGTGCAGAGGCCCTTCCAGGGTGGCAGAGAGGCAGAGAGACATGTGGTGGGAGGACCCAGAGCCGAGCGGGGCAGGGGCATGTCTGGAGATGCGGTGAGGGGAGCGGAGGTGGGAGCGTTAGGGCCAGACAGCATGCCGCCAACATCCCCAACAGGGATGGGGAATCAGGGGGATGGTCATGGGACAGCAGCTGCTGTCAAGCTGCACACCGCACTAGCTCATAGGAGGAACTCTTGTTCTTTGCTTCTGTCCTGCAGACCCTATGCCCATGACACAGGACATGCCTGGGGTGTGGTCAACCCCAATAAGGAGGAAGAGGGGGTGTTAGTCATGGGATGACATCCTTGAGGATCAGCTCTAGCTGGCAGAGCATGCTGATGCAGATCTGAGGTCCTGGCAGGAGCGGAAGCCTGCACATTGCAGGGTCAAGCAGGGCATGCTCGACTGCATAATGGACCTGATGGAGTGGCAGACTCACATGCTGGAGGTAGGCCAGCTAATGGCAATGAGAATGTAGAAGTGGAAATTCTTCTTTGAGCAGTGCTGCCGACTGCTCCACTTTAGGTGTTCGCGTACCGTGGCACCCCAGATCGGAGATTTTTACTTAGCAGTGGCTCAGGCAGCGGGCAGTTGACAGCGGCGTTCATTTTCCTGCCTTTGATGACGTCAGCCGCTTACTCTGCCCGCTGCCGCTCCTCCTCAGTCCCTTTCTACCACCTTGGACTCGGGACGGAGTCTGCAGTGGCTCTCCACAAAGGATCACTTCAGTTGTAGTCAGAAAAAAAAAAAAGAGAGAAAAAGAAAATGAAGAAGAGACAAGAGAAAGAAATTAAAAAAAAAAAGGAAATCAGCGCTATGCTGAACTTGTCCGGCTTCAAGCGTTGTGAGTCATGTCATGAGGCAATGCCTGCCTCAGATGGCCACAATTCCTGTGTAAAGTGCTTGGGAGAAGGACATCTCTCCCAGAAATGCCAGCACTGCAGGAATTTGACATCGAGAGCTCAAAAAGAGTGGGAGTGCAAGCTCAAACTGCTCTTATTAGAGGGCTCTCTTCGCTCAGCATCAGACCCCGGTGCCTCTCCTCACACAGTTGAGGAAGTGCACAAGTGCGGGTCTGCTGCCTCCTCTCCTGTCCCAAAGAAAAAGTCTAGGGGGACTGAAATTCATGATAAGGCTCACCAGCGCAGCTCTTTGCAGGCATCTGAGAACCCTGCCGAGCGCAAAAAGCATAAGAGCCGCCCCGCACCGACGCCGGCAACACTTCAGGAACAAGAGCCGCTGCCAGCTGTAACAGCGCCAAGCTCTGCACCGCCGTTTGTGGTGCCCTTCATATAGGCACCAGCGCTTCCCAGAGTGGTGGTAGCACTGTTCCCCGCACAGTCGCCTGTGCTGACAACAGCACTGAACCCGGCACCGCGGGTTCACTCAATGACCACCCCCCAGTCTTCCCCATGCTAGCACAGCCATCAACACCACAGTCACCAGCACCACAAGCACTACCTCTCACTCCATCCTTAAACTTGGTCAGGAATGCTTCCCTGCAGCCATTACTTACCAAGCATAAGAAAAAGGCAAAACATATGGAGCTGATAGAGGACCTGACTATTCACTCCTTACCCATGTCGCCTTTGTTTCAGTCAGACTCTTCAGACACATGTCCACCATCTTCACCATTGATGTGTTCTGGCTCGTCGGGCTCATCCAGCCCTGCTCCAAGCCATCCATCTCCGCAACAGGCACCTCAGGCAATAACTGGCAATACTAATTTTACTCTGCCTTGGCCATACCCCCCTTGGGTCATGTACCCTCAACAGGGTGTAAATTGTCTACCATGGCAGCCATCTAATCTGCCGCTTCCACCAAATGGGGCCTCCCCAGCGCCTTTACAGGCTCAGCCTCAGCTTCTAACGATGACGACTACAGTACCAACCACTTCAATGACAAGTATGGATAATATCTCAACAGAGGTTACCCCCAGGATAAAAATGATGACAACAGACAGTTCAGAGAACTGTTTAAAAGGGCAGCTGAGACCATGGAAATCTCGTTACAAGACACTCAGCCATCACACCATAAGTTATACAAGATTCTGCAGACAACAGGGTCTCACAAATTGGCTTTCCCTATGGACGAAGGGATTATGGAGCCCACAAATGAAATCTGGCAAATGCCGGCATCAGCACTTCCTGCTAACAAAAGGGCAGATAAAAAGTATTTCATTGCGCCCAAGGGGAATGAGTTCCTTTTTACCCATCCCCAACCAAATTCCTTAGTAGTAGACACGGCAAATCACAGAAACAGACAGTCAAACTCTAAGTTTACCTTTAATAACAGAGAGGACAAGAAATTGGATGTATAGGGAAAGAAGGTGTACACTTCAGCAGCATTGCAGCTGAGAATAGCAAATTATACAGCTCTGCTGACCAATTACAACCATGATATATGCACCAACCTCATGGCTGCCTTAACTTTATCACACAAGATAAGCAAGAGCGGTTCAATGGTCTTGTGATGGAGCATCTACTAGCAGCTCGGACAGCCCTTCAATCTGCTCTGGATGCCACTGACGTCACCGCCAGGACCCTTGGAACAGCGGTGGTAATGCGACGCTCTTCCTGGCTCCAGGCAGCAGAGCTCCCTAAACAGATGCAAAGGACCATCAAAGATCTTCCCTTTGACAAAGATCACCTGTTTCAGAAAACAACAGATCAGGTTATGCATGGCATGAAGGACTCCAGAGCAACCTTGAGAACACTGGGGATCTACACCCCACAGTATAAACGCAGGTTTTACAAGAACCAGCCTGCCAATTACAGATACACACAGAGTCAATCCAACCGGAGAGGTGACTCCTACAGGAACAAATCTAAACAGCCACGCAGGGGCAGGCAAGGAACCCAACCTCATCAAACATCACAACCTGGCAACTTGAAACATCAGTTTTGATGGTCAGGTCGAGGGAATAACCAGTTTGCGGGGCTTACAACATTCACAAACACCATCTTGCAACTTAATTTTCAGAAACAGATTACAACCATTCCTCCAGTACTGGAGGCAAACAACATCAGACAAATGGGTCATAGAGATCATTCAGTATGGATATTCCATCCCATTCTTCTCCAAACCCAAAACCCAACCCCCTTCCCCATCCCTTTTCAGGGACCCCGCTCACGTACAGCACCTCTGGGCTGAGATCCAACATCTGTTACACATAGGTGCCATCGAAGAGGTTCCAGTCGAGCAGAGGGGAAAGGGATTTTATTCTCCCTACTTCCTAACAGAGAAGAAGACAGGGGGTTGGAGACCAATACTCGATCTCAGATGACTCACCAAACACATCCAAGTAAAAAAGTTCAAGATGGTGACCTTAAGCAACATTCTTCCTGCCCTCCAACAGTTCGACTCGTTAGCATCCCTTGACCTAAAAGACGCTTATTTCCATGTGTCCATCCGTCAGCCACACAAAAGGTTCCTATGGTTCCAATTTCTGCAACATCACTATCAATAGACAGTCCTCCCATTTGGGCTATGCACAGTGCCCAGGGTTTTTCTAAACTCCTGGCTCCGGTAATAGCATTCTTACGCAGGAGACACATAGAGATATTCCCATATCTCAATGACTTTTTAATAAAGGCCTCCACACAGCAACAAGCAGCCCAGACCATACAAATTACAACCAAACTCTTCCTGGCGCTAGGCCTGAACATAAATTGCAACAAATCAACTCGGTCTCCAACACAACAAATACATTTCATTGGAGCACGAATCGATTCAGTAGTAAAAACAGCATTTCTACCGACCGACAGACTCTACAATCTACAACACCTAGCGTTCAGCATTCAGAGTTCAACCATCGTCTCAGCCCACACGGTGATGAGATTGCTAGGACATATAGCAGTGACCACCTACCTTGTCAACAATGTGAGGTTGCGCATGCGCCCACTACAACTTTGGTTCCTTGCTTGCTTCAAATGGGTGAAACATCATACCAAAACTCTTTTAGCTGTTCCCCGTCTGATCAGAGACTCACTGTCCTGGGGGATAGATCATACAAGTCTGATACAAGGGGTCCCTTTCACCCCACCCCAACCACAAACCGTCATCACAACAGACGCATCACTCCTAGGATGGGGGGCACACTGTCAAGAACAACTCACCCAAGGCAAATGGTACCTGGTGGAAAGGACACTACACATCAATCTACTCAAGCTGAGAGCGGTCTGGAAAGCCCGTCTCCACTTCCTCCCACTGATAGCAGGAAAGGTAGTAATAATCCGCACAGACAACAGGTCATGCATGTTTTACATCAACCGACAGGGCGGCACCAGGTCTCACTCTTTGGGACTGGTGCATTGACCACAGAATTTCCCTTCGGACAGAATATCTCCCGGGCAAAGAGAACATCCTAGTGGACTCACTAAGTCGCTTATTCCCAGATCAGCATGAATGGGAAATTCGGGAGGACATCATTCAGGCCATCTTTGCCAGGTGGGGCCTCCCAACCATGGACCTGTTCACCACGGCGACCAACAAGAAATGCAGTCGCTATTGCTCCTGAGCAGGAATTGGCCCAAATTCCAGTGGAGATGCATTCCTTAGCCGTTGGGGAGGCACGCTCCTTTATGCCTTCCCACCAATTCCAATGATTCTCCGCATGCTCCACAAAATACGACAAGACAGAGCGACTGTTATCATGCTAGCTCCATCCTGGCCACGCCAACCATGGTACTCGCTACTCATAACCATGTCCAAAACGCCTCCAGTCACCTTACTCTTGGTACAGGACCTCTTGTCCCAGAACCACGGGGATCGCATCCACACTTATCTAGACAGACTTCACCTAACGGCATGGAACCTCGATGGTTCGAGGATATGGAGCTCCAGTGTTCTGAGTGAGTGCGCAACATCCTGCTGAATAGTAGAAAACCATCTACAAGAGCCACTTACTTGCAAAAATGTACACGATTCTCCGCCTGGTGCGATCAGCGAACACTACGGCCGGCAGAGACTCCCATTCCGGCGATCCTTGACTACCTGCTGCATCTACAAAGCAAAAACCTCACAATTAACATGATTAAAGTACATCTGGCGGCTATCTCCACTTTCCACGATCAAGTAGAAGGCACATCAATATTCACGCATCAAATCATTAAGAGGTTCATGCAGGGACTACACAACCTATTCCCACAGGTCCAGCCACCGGCAACACCTTGGGACCTTACCCTAGTATTGAAGGCGCTGATGAGATCACCATTCGAGCCATTGGCCACTGCCTCACTACTCCATTTGTCTATGAAAGTGGCATTCCTAGTACCAATCACATCAGCTAGGAGAGTCAGTGAACTAGCGGCGCTAATGGCTTACCCGCCTTACACAATCTTCTGCAAAGACAGTCTCCCTATGACTACATCCAAAATTCCTACTCAAAACATCAACATCTTTCCATATCAACCAAGTAATACACTTACCTGTTTTCTATCCAAAACCGCATGCCACAGCGCAGGAAAGTGCACTTCATACCCTTGATGTCAGACACGCACTAGCATTCTACCTAGAAGGAACCAAAGAGTTTAGAAAATCAGCATGGTTGTTCGTGTCCACCACCGAACACTCTCAAGGACAACCAATTTCCAAACAAAGACTATCCAGGTGGAATGCATCCTGCATCTGCACAGCATATTTGATACATCAAACAACCCCACCTGACACTATTCGCCCTCACTCCACCAGATCCCTGGCATCGTCCGTAGCATTCCTTACCAAGGTTCAACTTCATGTGATCTGTCAAGCGGCTATCTGGGCTTCTAATGACACTTTCGCTAAACACTGCGCGTTGGAGCGTATTACATCTTTGGCTACTGCTTTGGGGCAAGCAGTACTCCATATAATTGACAATGCAAATCCAAAGTGCCCACTAACACAAACCAATGACTGCTACGAAATCACCTAAAGTGGAGCAGTCAGGAGCACTACTCGAAGAAGAAATGGAGGTTACTCACCTTCGTGCAGTGGCCGAAGTTCTTCAAGATGCATGCTCCCGACATGCTCCACTACCCGCTCTCCTCCCCTCTACTTCGGGGTTTCTCCTTTTCTCGTTATAGGATGCCTCCAGGATAGAACGGGACTGAGGAGGAGCGGCAGCGGGCAGAGTAAGCAGCTGACATCATCAAAGGTGGGAAAATGAATGCCGCTGTCAACCACCCGCTGCGTGAGCCACTGCTATGTAAAAATCTCTGATCTGGGATGCCATGGTACGCAAACATCTAAAGTGGAGCATGTCGGGAGCATGCATCTCAAAGAACTTCGGCCACTGCCTGAAGGTGAGTAACCTCCATTTACCATATCTGAAGTGGAAGCCAAGCTTCAGCAGCTTAATGGAACTAAATCAGAGGGTCCAGATAATCTTCATCCAAGAATATTGAAGGAACTTGCACATGAAATTGCCAGCCCTTTAGCAAGGATTTTTGAAGTATCAGTGAACACAGGGGTTGTACCTTATGACTGGAGAATTGCTAATGTAATCCCTATTTTCAAGAAAGGGCGTAAACGTGATCAAGGTAAGTACAGGCCTGTCAGTTTGACTTCAGCAGTATGCAAGGTCTTGGAGAAAATTTTGAAGGAGAAAGTACTTAAGCATATTGAGGAAATGGTAACTGTGATAAAATACAACATGGCTTTACAAAAAGTAGATCATGCCTGACCAACCTGATCTCCTTTTTTGAGAAGATAACAGATTTTCTGGATAAAGGGAATGTGGTGGACCTAATTTACTTAGATTTCAGCACGGCATTTGATACAGTTCCACACAGGAAATTACTAGTTAAATTGGGGGAGATGGGGATTAATATGGAAATAGAAAGGTGGATAAAGAACTGGTTACAGGGGAGACTACAGAGGGTCATAGTGAAAGGTGAACTGTCTAGATGGAAGGAGGTTACTAGTGGAGTTCCCCAAGGATCGGTCCTGGGACCCATCTTATTCAACCTTTTCGTTACTGACCTTGACGCAAAAAGTGGGAATTGCTAGTTAAGTTTGCAGACAACACGAAGCTGGGAAGTATTGCCAGTACTGAGGAGGATCGGGATAGCATACAGAATGATTTGGATGACCTTGTAAAGTGGAGCATTAGAAATAGGATGAAATTCAACAATGGGAAGTGCAGGGTCATGCACTTAGGGACAAATAACAGGAGTTTTTCTTATAAGTTGGGAATGCATCAGCTGGAAGTGATGGGGGGAGAAGGACCTGGGTGTTCTGGTTGATCACAGAATGACAATGAGTAGCCAAGGCGATGTGGCAGTGAAAAAAGCTAATGTGGTCCTGGGGTGCATCAGAAGGGGTATTTCCAGTAGAGGTAGGGAGGTGTTAGTACAAGGCGCTGGTGCGACCTTACTTGGAGTATTGTGTACAATTCCAGTCACCCATGTTTAAGAAAGATGAAGTCAAACTGGAACAGGTGCAAAGAAGAGCAACAAGGATGATTCATGGAATGGAAGATCTTTTCTATGAGAGATGACTTAAAGAGCTTGGTTTGTTGAGTCTGAGCAAAAGAAGGCTGAGAGGAGATATGATTGCTCTTTATAAATACATTAGAGGGATCAATACAAGGGAGGGAGAGGAATTATTTGACTAATGTGGACACAAGAACAAATGGATACAAACTGAACTTCAGAAAATTTAGGATTGAAATTAGGTGCAGATTCCTAACCATCAGAGGAGTAAAGTTCTGGAATAGTCTACCAAGGGAAGGGGTGGGGGCAAAAACCTTAGGTGCCTTCAAAACAGAGCTTGATAAATTTATGCAGGGAATGATATGATGGACAGTGTAGCTTGGCCATTGTCTGTCTTTTACTACTCATGATGGGTATGATAGTGACCTGGGAAGGGGCATTGGGTCGAGTGGGTTCTGAGTTATTTCAGAGAAGTTCATCTTGACTGGCTGTTGTGGACTTGCCCTCATGCTCAGGGTTTAACTGATCGCCATATTTGGGGTCGGGAAGGAATTTTCCCCCAGGGCAGATTGGCTTGGGCACTGTGGCTTTTTTGCCTTCCTCTGTAGCATTGGGCATGGCTCACTTGCTGGTTGATTCTCTGTATTAAAGTCTAAATCATGATTTGAGGACTTTAATAGTTCAGTTATGGGTTTCAGGTTCATTGTAGGAATGGGTGGGTGAGGTTTTTGTGACCTGCAGTGTGCGGGATGTCAGACTAGATGATCATATTGGTCCCTTCTGACCTTAGAGTCTAGGGCTGTATTCACACACACGGTTATTTCAAAACAAGTTGTGTCGAAACAAGTTGTTTCGAAATATCGCCTTATTTCGAAATAACATATTTCGAATTAACAAAATGTTACTTCGAAATAAGAAAAAAGCGGGAAACGAAATAGCAGGTTCACACTGTGAACCTGCTATTTCACTTCCTCAGGGGGCTGGCTGCAGGCACCGGCGGGGTTCATTGCTGTCCACGCTGCTCCCCGCAGGTGCCTACAAAGGGGGGCTGTGGGCACCAGCGGGGTTCAGCGCTGCTCCCCACTGGTGCCTGCAGAGCCGGGCTGTGGGCACCAGCGGGCTTCTGCGCAGCCCAGCGCAGCTCCCTGCCGGTGGTGGCAGAGCCGGGCTGCGGGCACCAGCGGGGTTCAGCGCTGCACAGCACTGCTCCCCTCCGGTGCCTGCAGAGCCGGGCTGCGGGCACCGGCGGGGTTCAGCGCTATGCAGCGCTGAACCCCGCAGGTGCCTGCAGCCCCCTTTGCAGGCACCGGCTGGGAGCAGCGCCGGGCAGCGCTGAACCCCGCCAGTGCCTGCAGCCCAGCTCTGCAGGCACTGGCCAGGGGACACCCCTCAGCACCCCGGCCAGGGTGCTGAGTGTTCCCTGGCCAGTGTGCTGAGGGGGCAGCCCTTGACCTGTTGTTTTGGAACGTCTTGTTCCGAAACAACATGTTCACACGAGTTGTTTCGCCCCCAAATGGGGTTTAACTTGTTTCGAAACAACGCCCTTGTTTTGAAACAATGGGTTCCCGTTGTTTCGAAACAACGGTGCGTCGTGTGAACATGTTTTTTTTTTGTTTCGAAACAACGAGGTTGTTTTGAAACAAAAGTGCTGTGTGAACACAGCCTATGAGTCTTTGAGCACCTGGTGTGGGGCTGGGACTCTCGACGGGCCAAGGGTCCCTATGCCCTGGACCACAGCAGCCCTCCTTACCAGTGGCCCAGGACTTGAGGTGGTTGGCTGCAGGCCTGGGACACACCTGCTCAAACCCAGTAGCATCCACCCCAACCTTCCTCACTCCTCCTCATTCCCCTCAACTGCCATCATTCCTGCAGCTCCCATTCCTCACTCCCCTCAGCTCCCCTTATGTCCCTCTGTAAATAAAACCCTTCTACACTGATTCTGTGTGTCGTGCTTCATTTTATTGTTTTGGCAATGGGAGGGGGAGACGAGTGGGAGGATGTGGGGGGCAGGCATGGGTGAGTGGCAGTGGCGACTGCGTAGTAGATTTAGTCCTCAGTGCTGTCACTGACGAAGTTGGGCTTTAGCACATCCCTGATCAGCACTGCTCACTACTGGGCCCGCTGCTTCTATGGCAGGGTGTTGCTGGGGCACTCAAACTCTGTGGTGATCCATTCGACTTCAGCATTCCAAATGTGGAGGACCCATTCCCCCCACAGTTCACAGAGGTTGTGCAGCACACAGCACACACTAACAACCTATGCAATGATGGTCTTGCTGAGCTGCAGGCAGGTCAGGATGGCCCTTCAGCATGCCTTCAGGCAGCTGAAGGCATGCTCGACAACTGTCCGGCAGCTGTTGATCTTCTGGTTGTAGAGGGCCCTGCTGTCATCCAGGTTGGCTGTGTAGGGCTTCATCAGCCATTGCAGGATAAGTGGCATTCTCCAAGATGATGACAGGCTCCTACATGTCCCCAAGGGTGATATTGTGCTTGGGGAAGAAGGTGTCTGCCTGAATGCACCAGTAGAGGCTGGAGTTCCACAGGATGCAGGCATCATGCACCTTTCCAGGCCAGCCCAAACAGATGTTTGTGAAGAGGCCTAGGTGGTCCATGGGGGCTTGCAGGACCAGGGAGTGGTACCCCTTCCTGTTCTGGTAGGTTGTGACCCAGTGGTCTGGGGCTCAGATGGGGATGTGCATTACGTTCATGATGCCCCCGCAGTTGGGGACTCCAAATCCACCAAAGCTGACCACGGTGTCCTGCAGGTTGCTTGGCGTCTTGAGGTGTCTGAGCAGGACCCTGTTGATGGCTCTGCAGACCTGCCTCAGGACAGTCCCAATGGTGGACTTTCCGATTCCAAACTGGTGGGCAACAGAACAGTAGGAGTCTGGGGTTGCCAGCTTCCACAGCGTAATGGCCACTCGCTTGTCCATTGGCAGGGCGGATCAGAGGCGAGTGTTGGTGAGTTGCAAAACTGGGGTGAGCTTGGTGACCAGCTCGAGGAAGGTATTCTTCCTCACTCATAGATTCTGCAGCCACTGTTCATCGTCCCAGGTGGTGAGGATGATGCAGTCCCACCACTCTGTGCTGGTTTCTCATGCTCGGATGTGTTGGTACATGGGGGGCACCTGTCCACACCAGCTACCAGGTGCGGCAAGGGGGTCAGCCTGGTCTGACCTGCTCCTGTTCTGGCAGTTGCCCTGCTGCACCTGCTCTGGAGCCGGAGGAGTCTTGTCAGTGCATGTTAGGTGTGGAACACTGTGCTGGTACATTGCTGGAGCACGTCAGGGTCCATGACCTCCTCAGTTCCATCTTGCCAGGCACAGTGGGGAGGGTGTTGTGATCACTTCGTGTTTTATAGGCGTGGCTGGGGGGGGCATTTTTGTGGTGCACTGTGGGCTAGATACCCACAATGCACCACTTCTAAGGCAACCTAGCCAGTGCCAGTGTGGATGTGGGAAGTCCAGAGGCATTTTGAATGTAGAATCTTTTAAGTTGACTTAACAAGATCAACTTTAAGTCAACTTAAAAGTTGACTTCACTGAGCCCTCTAGTGTAGACATAGCCATTGCACTTATCAGCTTTGGATACTCCGCCCAGACCACTGTGCTCTATTAAAAAGTGGAAAAAGAAACAAAATTGGAAATTTTAATTGCAGTGTTGATATGTAGAGCCCTGCGCGGATACAAATAAATGGATCCATATCCGACCTGCATCTGCAAGAAATGGTCCATGGCTATCCGTGTTGTATCTGCGGATGCAGACATAATGTGGATATCTGCAGATATCCACATATTTGCAGGGCTCTAGCTCCTTGCAGATAAAAATATGCGGATCAGTATCCGTTCTGCATCCACGAGAAAATGGTCCATGGACATCCGTGTTGTATCCGCAGATGCGGATATAAGGCGGATATCTGCTGATATCCGTGGATTTGCAGGGCTCTATTGATATGTTGATAATTCAAAAGATCATTGTACAATGTAACTGTATATTAATTGACAAATAATTTACTGAATGTTCAAAGTTTTGAACATACATTAAATGAAATTGTACTTTGAAAAGGACATCACTGCATCATTCATCTCTGTGAGTAGAAACTTGCTGAAAACTAGATAACTGATTCATGTACAGGGAGAAGGCAAAGAGGGGGATACATAGAACTAAAGTTCAGAACAGTAACTTAAAACTGACATGTCTTACTTTTAACAGAAAAGCAACACTAAAAAGGGCATTGAGATGAAAAACTATATGTTGTATTTGTTTCCCTCCGGACTGCAACTGAATGGCAAAGTCATATTCTGTCTTCAGTTTTTAATGCAAAAGTGCAACAATTCTAGTTGGATTTCCATGCATGAACGGAGAAGAATTTTAATCCTAGGAATACACAGATAAATGTGGATTCTCTGTTCCAACATGATCCTTTAATAAGATTTTCATACTGAATGCCATGATTGCTGATAAGAGGAAGCCTTTCAGGCCATAGGAAAATAAATGTGATTAGAACTGACCTTGGCATTCATATGGGCAGTGAAATGGCTTCTTTTCAGTGTGAACATTTTGGTAGGTTTTGAAAGACGGGAAATGCAAAAGAATGAGACTATCTTTAGTGCCAATTTTGGACTAAGTGGAAATGCAATAAACCAGTGCTCACTGCAGGTGTCTCTATCTTCTAATGGTCTTCCTGCTCAAAGGATTCTTAATTATGCTGACATTTTAATTTCTCTGCTATTTAATGGGTTTTCAATTTCTCAGTTTAATATGAGATTAAAATGGAAGACAAGAATAGTCAACTTCAGTCAGCCAAGCTGAATATTCAGGGATTGTGTACTCGTCTGTGAATTGGAAGCACATTGTGAGAGACTGAGTCAGAATTAAGAGTACCTTTAAGTATCACTAAATGACCTTTATATGTAGTCTTAGATTGGTGGTTCCCAACCTGTGTTCTGGGGGCCAAAAGAGGCCCTGGAGGGCTTTCAAAGTGGCCCTTGGCTCCCCTCCAGGAGGCTGAAGAGTAGATTCACAGCTTCAGAACCCAAAGGGTGTTTCCACAGGGCTGAAAGACTGATGCAGGCTCCTTCCTGAAAACAAAGGGATAGGAGCAGGGCCAGCTCAAGTTTTTTTGGTGCCTTAGGCCAACAGTGATTTTGGCACCGCCTGCAGATAGGGCTCTGGCCCCAGCTGGTGAGTGGTGCTGTGGGTGGGGGGTCTGGCCATGGACAGGGAGCAGAGCAGGGTGGGATAGGCTTGCTGGCTGCAATGCGGCACTTGGTGTCCCCTAATTGTTGGTGCTCTAGGCGACCACCTAGGTCACTTCTATGGAAGGACTAGCCCTGGATAGGAGATTAGCACGCCCATCCCTCTAGCTGTAGGAAGGAACACTGCAAAGCACTCTGCCTGGATCCATAGGTCCTGGGGTCCTTGCTGGAGCCAGAGGGAGGGGAAGGGAGTACTGATTGTCTGTCCCAATGGCTGCAAAAGGCAGCCATTGCCTTGAGAACCTTGTAGAGCATGCAGAGCTGCAGGATGCATGAAGTTTCCCTGCAGCAGCCAGAGAGATAGAAGATTAGTGAGCGGGAGGCAAACTGCTTTTTTTGGAGGCTGTTGGCAGTCTTTCAGGGCTGTAACAAGGATATCTGTGGCTTTCAAGCTAAAAAGGTTGGGAACCACTGTCTTAGATGATAGTCACCTAAAGGAGAAACTGTCAGTTTATTTTAATTTTTTCAAAGCCTTTGTGGAGGCACAGAAGGATTTTAATCACTCTGCAGAACTATATAATGAATATTAATTTTCTACCAATAATTAAGAACTTGGTACTGCACACTTTTACAGTATCTTTTTACAAACAATTACAGTTCATTAACAGCAACTGTGATACAAATATGCCGAATTTTTAATGCTTCCTTCTACTTGCTATCAGAGTAACTTCCATCTGAGATCTTGCCATCTGAATTGATTTACTGACTGATTTTTAACCTTCCAGTACAGCTGTAAGAGAAGGGAGCAACTACAAAACCAAGTATACTTAAAAGGCTAGATTCTGCGACCTGGCTGAGATGTGCATGGAGGTGTACAGGAAAGGGTACTGCAAGGTGGGGAAGGGAGGGGACCTACATTGGCTTTGCCTCGCTGAAATCTTAGATTGGCCAGATCTTGTCCAGTTCCAGCACAAATTAGAAGTTTTCTAATAGCCAGGGCATTTGGGTTCTACTGTTGCTCTGATGGGTGACCCCAGGCAAGTTAAACAATGAGTCTTGTGGCACTTGTAAAGACTAACAAATTTATTTCCTGCATGAGCTTTCATAGGAGAAAATCCCACTTTCTCAGACCCTTGAAGATGTAGAACTTACAGAATGGGAGGAAAATAAATGCATAGAAGTGTAAGTCACAGGATCAGGACAGACTGTTTCAGCAAATCAAAGCAGTTGTTCAGATTCAAACAGTGTGGAACATCATATTAGAATGAGGGGAGGCCAAAAGAAAGCAAAATCACCTTTTGTAATAAGAAAGCCAGCAGATATCCCTATTTAAACCCAGGGTAATGGTGTCAAATATGCATATGAATTTCTACTCCTCAGTCTATCTTTGATGCTTTTATCTGTAATCAATTTGTTTAAATGTGAAATTAACACATCTTCCCTGGAGTAAGCAAGATTGAAATGACCATTTCAATCTCCACTCACTCCATGGAAGCTATGTTAATGAATTCAAAAGGGATAGCCGTGTTAGTCTAGTCCAGTAAAAAAAACAACAAGCAGTTGTGTAGCACTTTAAGACTAACAGATTTATTTTTTGCATGAGCTTTCATGGGAGAAGATCCCACGTCCTCAGATGCTTCGAAGATGGGTGAACTTACAGAAGGGAATGAAACTAAATGCAAGGGGGTGTAAAACATAGGATCAGGTCATAAAGTAACAGCAAATCAGAGCAGTTTACAAGCTCAAACCATGGGAAGCCTGAAGTCAAATTACCCTTTGTAATGGGAAAAGAACCCATAGTCTCGACTGAGTCCTGCTTTCACAGAATTTAGCTTGCATATTAATTCGAGTTCAGTTACTTCTCTTTGAAGTCTTGATGTCCCAGGTACATCCCTAATGACAGTCGTTAACAAATCCATCATCGAGTGATTAGGAAGATGGAAGTCCTCAGCAACTGGTTTCTTTGTTCTTTGATTTTTGATATCAGCTCTGTGCTCATTCAGTCTCTTACGGAGCAATCGTCCTGTTTGTCCAATATATAAGGTGTGGGGGCATTTCTTGCACATAATGGCACAGATCACATTAGTAGATGAGCAGGTAAATGAGCCTTTGATGGAGTAGCAGGCTTGATTAGGACCTATGATGGTGTCTGTTGTGTAGATATGTGGGCAGACTTGGCAGCATGGTTTTTTGCAGGGGTGTGTGCCTGCTTCAGTGTTCTTGATGTTAGATCTGTAGCTGCTGGTGAGTATCTGTTTAAGATTAGGGGGCTGCCTATAAGCAAGGAGTGGTCTGTCTCCTAATGCTTGAGAGAGAGAGGGATCATCTTTTAGAATAGGCTGTAGGTCCTTAATGATCTGTTGCAGAGGTCTGACTTGAGGATTGTATGTGGTGACTAGTGGTGTTCCGTTGCTTTCTTTCTTGGGTCTCTCCTGTAGTAGATGACTTCCGGGAACCCGTCTAGCTCTGTCAATTTGTTTTCT
>ML681996.1:15958715-15981312 GCA_007922195.1 Podocnemis expansa
AGGGGTCAGAGCAGATGCGGTTATATCTTAGGGCTTGGCTGTAGACAATGGATCGTGTGGTGTGTTTAGGATGGAAGCTCGAAGGATGTAGGTAACTATACCGATCAGTAGGTTTTCGGTATAGGGTGGTGGTGATGTGTCTATCCCTGATTTGTACCTCTGCAAAAGATCATTAAGGACCTACAGCCTATTCTAAAAGATGATCCCTCTCTCTCTCAAGCATTAGGAGACAGACCACTCCTTGCTTATAGGCAGCCCCCTAATCTTAAACAGATACTCACCAGCAGCTACAGATCTAACATCAAGAACACTGAAGCAGGCACACACCCCTGCAAAAAACCATGCTGCCAAGTCTGCCCACATATCTACACAACAGACACCATCATAGGTCCTAATCAAGCCTGCTACTCCATCAAAGGCTCATTCACCTGCTCATCTACTAATGTGGTCTATGCCATCATGTGCAAGAGATGCCCCCACACCTTATATATTGGACAAACAGGACGATTGCTCCGTAAGAGACTGAATGAGCACAGAGCTGATATCAGAAATCAAAGAACAAAGAAACCAGTTGCTGAGCACTTCCATCTTCCTAATCACTCGATGATGGATTTGTTAACGACTGTCGTTAGGGATGTACCTGGGACATCAAGACTTCAAAGAGAAGTAACTGAACTCGAATTAATATGCAAGCTAAATTCTGTGAAAGCAGGACTCAGTCGAGACTATGGGTTCTTTTCCCATTACAAAGGGTAATTTGACTTCAGGCTTCCCATGGTTTGAGCTTGTAAACTGCTCTGATTTGCTGTTACTTTATGACCTGATCCTATGTTTTACACCCCCTTGCATTTAGTTTCATTCCCTTCTGTAAGTTCACCCATCTTCGAAGCATCTGAGGACGTGGGATCTTCTCCCACGAAATCTCATGCAAAAAATAAATCTGTTAGTCTTAAGGTGCCACACAACTGTATGTTAATGATGCCTCTTGACTGGCCTGATGGCAGAATTTTTTTTTTTAATTTAAACTTGTAATAAATTAAACAACTTCATTTTGCTTGCAAAGAGAAGTTACAAAGTTTTGCCAGTTTACAAATGAAGAAATCACAGTAGGTATTTTTGCATGTAATTACTCTTCATTTATCAAGTAAAAAAAAAAATTCTCTGCAGCACTGACATTTACCAAGTCAGTGACTGCAAGTTATTTATAAAATAACAATAGGATACTAAAACTGATGTGAAATGTTGTACCTAGATAGGCTTTGTTAAAAGTAGCACTATAGCTGATAATTTTAGAAAGTATACAGGAAGAACTCTGACATGGCATTGATGCATTACAAGATCGAGTAGAAAAATCTTTTAAATTCTTTTTGAAGATGTTTCTTGTTCACAATTGTTGCACTTAAATTCCATCTCTTATTCAGCTTTCCTTTAACATGAAAAATGAATAGATTAGGAGTAGAAAGACCACTCTGATTATCTACTGTGATCACTGTAAAAGACAGACCATATGCCATCCCTGAATTAATTCCTGCTTGAATTAGACCACATATTTTAGAAGACCATCCAATCATGATTTTAAAATTGCCAGTCAGGGAAAAATTTCTTTGATGATCCTTGGTAAGTTGCCCCATTGGTTAGTTACCTTCACTGATAAAAATCCATGCCTTATTTTCAGTCTGAATTTGTCTAGCATCTGCTTCAAGCTATTGTCTGTTTGACTGAAGTGCCCTTTATCAAATTTCTGTTCCCATGCAAGTACTCACAGACTGTGAGCAAGTCATTCCTCAACTTTCTCTAGAAATTAAATGAATTGAACTCCTTGAGATTGTCACTATAAAGCTTGTGCTCCAACCCTTTAATAATTCTTGAGGATTTTCTCTGAACCTAATTTATCAACATCTATTGTAAATTCTGGACACCAGAATTGGATATGGTATTTCAGAGACAGAGGTAATACAATCTTCCTATTTGAGATTCCCCTGTTCATCCATCCAAGGATCATATTAGTCCTGTTTTTAATAGCAAGGTCAAAGAGTAGACACTATTATTTTTTACCAGACAGTTCTTTGCATGTTCATTTTTTTTCAGTAATTCCAACACAGTTTATGGCAGCAAGTCAAGCAGCAACCCATATGTTATTTGCTGCTGTAAAAGACAATGAAATCCTTCATGATCTTGAAGTATTTTTCTGCCTAGGTAGGTATAATTGTTTCTTTTAAATAATGGAAGAAGCTAAGTACTTCATTAAGTTTAGAACCATCTTTTCATGGGCCTGATTCATAGACCACTGAAGTCAACAGCAATTTTTCCACTGACTTCACTGGACTTTGGATAAGGATTTATATCAATAAGCTTTCTGTTGTCATATCACCTAGAGTATGATAGTAAAAAAGGATAACAATACCTCTGGAAAAAGTACAATCTTTAAAGGAATGTTTTTCCATTGTATACAGACAATAAAACAGGAGAAAACAGCTCAATGTTTTTGGACTTAATTCGATTTTAGACTGTATTTTTCTCAAGACCCCTTCATATCCCTTTTTTGTACATCTTTTCTATGAACATTTAAGTTAACAACTTTGCTGATTGAAATGTGAGTGGAAACTAAATTTCAAAGTTGCATGCATAAAGCATTCATAGGAAATAAAATCGAGATTGTCTTCGGTAAGTATTTACCACACAAGCTCTTGTGTGCTTATCCAGTCAGGTAGCAGAAACAATCTGACTAGATTCATATGACTTGTCTCAAGTGAGCAAAGCACCTTGAATTTTGAAATCTCCAATTAACCAAAATAATAATTGAAAAAACATCATGGGACAAACAAACAATGAATACTTTTTTTTAAAATAGTGGTCTGCTCATGGAAAAGCAGATAAATTAAGCAAATACATTATTCTTCTCAAAGTTTCTGCCTAGATCAAATACATAGCCAATTATTTATCTCCAAATGAAATACTTTATTTTAGGAGATGGAAACATGAATTTAGGAACAATTGGTTGTAAATAGTCATCTTTATTTTAAGTGGTTTCCTGCAGTATATGTTAGCTCCTTATACTTCACAATCTGTGATGTTTAGTTCCTTATGTTTACCAATCCATGATGCTTAACAGTGCTGTAACACTCTGGTTACCTTTCCTGGACTGGCAGAAAATCTCTGAACATCTCAAGAGCATGGATGTAAGTTTTGCCAGCATAAGTGTTGGTATAGCTGTGTTACTTTGGTGGGGAGATGATGAAATCACCTTAATAAGCATCTCGCACTGACACAATGCTGCCCAAATAAGTGCTTATGTTGGAAAAATTCATGTTATTCCGGGTGGTATTTCTTCACACCTGTGAGTAACAAAAGTTTTGCCAGAATAAGTGTTGAGGTAGCTAAGGCCCCTGTTTTTTTTGCCACCAGAAGTTGGTCTATGAACAAATACTACCTTACCCACTCTCTCTTTCATAATAAGGAATTGCAAAGTCAAACTCTCAAAAGTTAAGAAATGCTAGTATTAAGGCTGACTATGCAACCTTAATTCATCCCTCTTGTACATATGCATTATGATTTAGTTGTTAATTACATAATCATACTTTTTCCCTATTTGTCCTTTGCCTCATTTAATGCACAAAATGGATAATGTTCACTTAATGAACAGCTGTTGAATATTTTGTTTCCTCCTCATTATTCAATGCATGGCCTCATGGTTTTACCACTGCACAGTACTCAAACTTTGCTCTGAAAACACATTTAATTTCTTCATGGGCTTTTCTGTGGCACTCACTAGAATAGCTAAAGGTAATATCTGAGAGGGTATGTCTACAAGGTAACTGTTATTTCAGAATAACCCATTTCGAAATAACTCATTTTGAAATAAAAGCCTGATTTTGAAATAAATTAATTCGAATTAATAGTTTGTTAATTCAAATTAAGGGAAAGCCTGCTTTTGAAACAGCTGTTATTTCAAAATGGTTATTTTGAAATAAGGCCGTTTGGACATGTTGTTTCGAAACAGTTGTTTCAAAACAATGGTGTTGTTTTGAAACAACATGTCTGAACACCATTGTTTTGAAACAACCATTTTGAAACAACAGCTATTTTGATTTCTTGCTAGATTTAATAGTTTTGAAACAACAGCCATTATTTTGAAACAATGGGTCCCGTTGTTTTGAAATAACGGTACGTCGTGTGGACATGAGAAATTTTATTTCGAAACAACGGCTGTTGTTTCGAAATAAAACTCACATCTGAACACAGCCAGAGAGATGAGGGTCTGTTTGTTTGTTTGTTTATTTATTTATTTATTTATTCCTGTTTTATAGATGGAGAACACTTCTACTAGAAAGCTTTCAGCTGGCTCTGACTCTAATACAAAGACTACCCTTTTGTCATGTTTCAAGTCTCTACTCCAAAGGATGTAATCATGCTAAAGCTTGTGAAAGAAAAGGTCACTAGCAGTATTTAACATGGACAGAGTAATGTATTTTCTTCCTGCCTTCATTCTCAGAAATGGGGGAACTGTTTGGGCTGAAATATTTCAGAGGCGGACACCTGACATCAAACATTTCAGCCCAAACCATTAGTCTGGCAAAGTTACAAGCATCAAAAATGATGGTCTTACAATGAGTAGCACTGAGCAAGCTTAATATTCAAGTGCCTCTGGTCTTCCACATAACCACCTAATTCTACATTTAGTATTCAACTTCTTGTATGCTATTGAAAATAACCTTGCAGTTTAGCTGTTTACTGAAGGCTATGATGGTGGCTTTGGAGTAATAAGAAAATGTCAGATGATAAATCAAGTAGATTTTTCTTTCATACAGCCTTAAATTTCTTACAGATCTCATCAATCCTATGACCTAAAATAAATAAATTGTAGTTCAAGAGGGGAACAGAAAACATCAGGTGGTAAGAAAAATGATCATAAAAGTAAGAGAAAGTGGTAGTAAACAAAGTTCCTGGCCCAGGGTTCCCAGCCTTATGGCAGTCATGTTACAAGGCTCCCCAGGAAAGCTGATCCGGAAACAGTCAGGATTCTGACAGAATCCGAAGTGATTAGTAAAAGCTCATTGAACCCAACTGTTTTTCATGAGACATTTCAGATTTTATTTGGTGGCATTATCCAAAAAAACTCTCTTCAGTGGAAAATTTCCAACTGTCTCTAGTCAATAACAATGGATTCCTCATTTGTGCAGAAATATGTATTTGTTGCACATACATTAGAGGAAAAGGTTTGGCAATTTATAGGTGAAGTCCTGCAATTTTTTTTATTGATGGAGCTATATAAGGATGGTAAGGGATCTATCCCTCGCAGACTATTCAGCCCTTGTTACATTTAATACCATAGTGACTAAATGGACAAATCCACAAAATCCACAAAATCACAAGCTTTACCTTGATAGCTCCAA
Source organism: Podocnemis expansa (assembly GCA_007922195.1). Classification (NCBI taxonomy): domain Eukaryota; kingdom Metazoa; phylum Chordata; order Testudines; family Podocnemididae; genus Podocnemis; species Podocnemis expansa. The sequence continues at coordinate 15,964,109 of ML681996.1, forward strand.
CATTCAGCACTCTCATCTGTAAGTTTCAGTGCTTTCTGAGCACTGAAAAATCAGTGCATAAGACGAAGTCGTTTATATTGAAGGATGCTTTGTTTGATCTTTCTTGTATCATTGTAAAGTATTTGGACACAAGAATTTTCCTATCCTATTGCCCATTTAAAACTAAGGGTCAGATTTCAATGCTTGAGCTGTGCTGGTGGAACTTGAGCTGAAGGTCCCTGTTACTGGGCCAGCCACTTTGTGACTATGCCCTCCTGGCCCAAAGTCTTTGCAGATGCTCTGCTTCTATTTCTTCTCTTCAGGGAGGGCCTTGACCCTAACCCTAGTCCCAAGAGGGCACTCCATATATAAACTCTTCTTAAGTTCTGCAACTGAGGCTGAATTTATTAACTTAACAAAATATTCAAAATAAATGTTCACAGATCCCAGCTGAGTCCTGCTGTGGGTCTCCCAGACCTTTCCTGACTTGAGTCTTTTCACTGAAAACTAAAGGTTGCCTGCTGGAACCTAATCATTCCCAGCAGTTTTCCCTATCTCCTCACTCTCATTTCCTGCTGGTCTTTAATGGGGGAATCAGATAGTCTCTGTTCAAGTGTACATCCTTAATAACTATGGTTGATTGGTCCAAGGCAACTTGCCCTTAATGGCAAGCCACCCTGCTTCAATCCCTGTGGTAGAATGCTAAAACTGTATTTTAATAATCAGTTAATACATGGTGCCATATGCAACAACTTACCTGAGCTGGTAACAGCTATACCTGGTTGTGCAGTGAAGTATCTTAAAAAGAACATCTTCTTGTTGTATCTCTTGTCGCAGTAGAAGTTCTGTAGCCAGCCCATATCCTGGTACAGAAGCCTGACCTGCTAGTCACAGCCCTGCAACTTTCTTTGTACAAGGAATGAGTGACAGTGCCCAACTGGCGAAGATATGCCTGGAGGAGGGTCTTAGCAAATCAAAGCCTCTTATGACTCTTTATTTTGTTATGGGTCTGGCATGGCCAGATTAAGATTATAAGGTGCCTAAAGCTAATAGGAGGGATGGGCCTAAGTATGAATTACATATTGAAGAAAAAAATCAAGCATTTATTTCCATATATATTTATACATTTAAAATTAAAAAGTTTATTTTACCATCACCACACTTAACACTTCAAACAAACACATTTTTTCCCTAGCTTTTATCTGTGGCAAAGTCACCAATTATGTTGTTATAATTCAAAGACGTGATGATTTTCATTTTCAGTGCTCAAAAGGTACAAAGCACTGAGATGCTCTTGAGCTATGGTGGACTACAGGACATTTTTGACCCTTGTTAAAAGAGAGAGAAGGAACATTATCAGTTACAGTTAGTGATCATTGGTGACAAATACAGCTATAATTCAGTTTCAGCATTTGGGAAACATTCTGTATCATTGGATTCAGTTATAGCTTGGTATGTCCAAAATGAAAATGAGGTGAATTCAACAAATTGAAGCAATTCTTTTGTAAAATCTACTGAGGGATCATCTAGCTACTTCTGACACAGATGTTTGATATTTTCACTGATTTCAAATGTTAAATGTCTGGTAAAAAAAGAATTGTCAGTATATTAAAGGTTTTGTCAATATCTTCATAAGCCCCTATCTGACATTCTAATGACCTCTCCAGTGTGTTGATTGTGGTGAAGGTATTAACTCTGAAAGTTTCCTTTTCACTGAATGGGTAAACAGTTGCATTGTTGGATGTCTTCTGTTTTTTGTGGCATTTGACTCACTTATACTCATGGGCTATGTCTACACTGTCCAACTTACTTTGAAATAGTTATTTCAAAATGACTATTTTGAATTTATTTCAAAATAATTATTCAAAATTGCATTATTTCAAATTTATTATTTTGAAATAGGAGTCTAATGAAGACTCTCTATTTTGAAATAAAGCAGGAGTTCTTCTTCCAAACTAAAGGGTATGTCCACACTCATTCTTAAAATTGAAATAATGCTGATTGCAGGTCCACACTCCGTTTTGTTATTTTGAAATAAAGCGCTCCCTCATTTTGAAATAAGGAAAGTAATTTTGATATAATAAAACCTGGTATTATATTGAAATTGTTAGTTCAAAATAACACAGTGTGGACATATTATTTCAATTTAACTGTTATTTCAATTTAACACTTTTGCCTTTTTTCCATTCTGTAAGTTCTCTCATCTTCAAAGCATCTGATGAAGTGGGATTTTCTCCCACGAAAGCTCATGCAAAAAATAAATCTGTTAGTCTCAAGTGCCATGGGACTCCTTGTTTTTTGTTTGTTTTGGACTAGACTAACAGGGCTGCCCCTTTGGAACATAGCCAAAGAGACTTTGTTAGACTTTCTTTTTCAAAACAGGGGAAGGCAGTGAAAAATATAGGGCCATTTTTTGAAAAAAGTCAATTCCACAGAAATAAGTACTTTGAAAGAATTGCTTTTTTGAAATAAATGCAGTTTTAGTTATTTCAAGATAGTGTTTTGTTATTTTGAAATAACAAAGTGCTTATTTCAAAATATGAAAATGCCTGCATGGACAGGTAAAAAGATTTTTCAAAATAAGCCTCCTTATTTTGAAAAAAAAAATTCAGTATAGACATAGCCGTGGATAGCAGACCTTGAAGCCTCCTAAATTTCATACTTATCAAAACTATCCTGCATTTGTTGAAAAACAGTTCCAAGCCTCCTCATTAGATTTACAGCAGTGGAAAGGCCAATTTGAACAATTTACAAGCTTAGCCTACATTTACTGAAGGGCTATAGAATATAATTCCAGACCTCTCACAGAATAGCAGTTTCCAAAATGCATATTGCATCACTCAGGATCTTCATATCTTCTTGTGTTTTGAGATTCATCATCCCTGATGCGCTCTAGAGTTTCAATAAAATTGGGTCATCCCAGAACAACTGCATTTACAGCTTCAGTGCTGTTACTCCACTGTGTCCCTGCAAGTGATTTGGGCACTGGGCATCCCTTTAGTGGTGAATCTCTAAGAATCATCCAATGACTAGTTGATGCACTAAGTATCTGAGAATGTTGTTTCATTAAGCACAAGCTTCTAAAAACTAAGTTTTCTATCTGAGTATCTTCCTAGACTTCCTCACCACCAGACTTAATAGGAGAAAAACATGAGGAGAGAAGGACTACCTTTCAGCACTGCATTTTCTTTGCTGTCTTTCTTTGGCTTCCTTCAATTTCTGCCATTCTCCTTTCTTTGTCATGGTCTTTGTTGTCCATTGTATGCCTACTGTATACAGAGTTCAAGATTGGCTGGGCCCTTAGACACTTACTTAGCTCACAAAGACAAAATCACAATCACTATAAATAGAATTCACAGGCTTGATGGATTAATTGTACAAAGTAATAACTAATGAGACAAAAAATTTCTCATGGGCTTGCTACCATCACTTACCTGTCACTTTGATATGGAATAGAGGGCCTAAAGTGGAATCTAAAAATAGACGGGCCTTGGGCCATAGCCTTATTAGGCTATAAGTTGATCTGGTCCTTGGTTTTGGTGCTGAAATTAACCAAAGGTTGGGAATGGTACCCAAGAATGCATAAAATGGACCTTTTCAGTCTAGCTCATGAAGGCCCAGGGGACATTAAAGTTTCCGACTTTTGTCAAAGAGCAGTAGTGCTTGCTCTCCTTCAGGATGGAATCCCTCTCATCCCAAGTGCACATATGCACATTTAGGTAGGGGGCTGCAAATTTCTGCTTCTGTGCCTAACAAAATGCATGAAGCCTATTGGTGTTTAATTTTCTCCTATTTTTCCATTTTCAGAAGGGACTCCAACACCTAGGACCCTAAATCCTAATAATTTCCAATGAGACTTAAAATTCTGAGTAGCTAAATTGATTTTGAAACTGGGTCTTGGGCTCCTAAGTTATTTGGTACTTTGGAAACTTTTACCATTTACTAAATACAAAAGAAGGCACGTCTGTTTTAAAATCCTACAGTTGAAAATGAGATGTTAAAAATGTGCAGTCTGAGAAGTAAAGAAGCAGTGAAAATGGAAAGAGTGTCAGTTTTATAAAAGGCCTTCAGTTTTATAGTTTTCTAAAAGCCAAAATAATAATATAATTTAAAAAACAAAATTAGATCCAGATCACACATCAAACCAAGGAAATGGAACTAAGTATCACATTTAAGTGCTACTTCCAGAGTACAGTCTCCAATTTGGGTAATTAGGGAGAAAATGATTTCTCTCCAGTGATCTCATTTTAGAAATAGACTTTTATAGACTCACTGGAGAAATGTATTTTTTTTTAAGTATTCTTGGCATAATGTTAGTTACTGCTTCTGTGAACAAGTTCCATGCTCTAGGTCCACCTCTTGTAAAAGTTCTGGCCTTTGAGCTCAGCAGTTTTTCCCATGTTTGTCAACTGTTTCATTGCTCCAATGGAACACAACTATCCTGAGGTCAGGAAGGTGGAGTATGGAAAGAGCTAGGATGCATCCCCAGTTCCGTCTTAGGCTTGTTTCGCCTGACCAAAAGAAGATTGATGGGAAGATATGATTGATTTTGTATAAATACAAAGGATAAATATCAGGGAAGGAGGGGGATTAATTAAGTTCAATGCTAATGTGTACATAAGAACAAATGAGTATAAACTGACCATCAGGAAGTTTAGACTTGAAATTAGACACAGGTTTCTAATCCTTAGAGGAATAAAGTCCTGGAATAGCCTTCCAAGGGGAACTGTGAGGGAGGAGGGGGGCAAAAAAACTAGCTGGGCTCAGAACTGAGCCTGGTAAATTTATGGAGTGATAACATGATGGGATAGCCTACTTTGACAACTGACTGGTCTTTGACTACTAGGCAGATATGTTCTGAGTTATTACTAAGAATTCTTTCTTGGGTGTCTGACTAGTGAGTCTTGCCCACACCCACATACTCAGGGTTTAACTGATTGCCATATTTGAGGTCAGGAAGGAATTTTCCCCTAAGGCAGATTGGCAAAACCTATGGGGTTTTTTGTTGTTGTTGTTTTTTTAATTTTTGCTTTCTGCTGTAGCATGGCACCATGGCTCACTTGAAGTCTTTAAACCATGATTTAAAGATTTCAGGAACTCATTCATAAGTTGCAGCAGTGGTTCCCAACCTTTTGAAGGCTGGGGGCCACTTTCTTACAGATGAAAACTTTGTGGTCCCCTGGCCACATGTGAGATCAGCGGTGATGCCACAGCCAGAATTTGGCCTGTGCCAGCAGAATCTGGCCCACACCGCAAAGAGGCAGAGCTGCAGCAGGGGGGCATCGGCAGAATCTGGCCCCAAGTCTCTGCAACTCCCTTCCTAACCCCCCTGCTCTGCTACTGACTTTCCCTGCTGGCCTGAGCCAACCACAGTGCCCTGCCACCAGCTTCCTCCAAAGCCCTGAGCTGAACCCCCCTTTCCCTCGCACTCTTTCCCCAGCAACTGCCATTTCCTGAGCCTGACCACCCCACACACCCAGGACCCCCTTACCTGGCTGCTGGAGTTGGGAGTGGCCATGCGATAGGCTGCTGCTTGCTCCACCCCTGAGCATGATCTAAGCATCCTCAGATTGGCAGGTGTGGAGGAATTCCGTTGCTGAGGCCTAACAGTGTGCTGAGGCCTAACAGCATTGAGACATAGATAGCTTAGTAGGCCTGGGGGGGAGAAGAAGCTGCAGTTTCTGGAAGGGGGCCAGTATAAGCAACTAACTGATAAGGTATGCTGTAAAGAGCTTTGCTGAGTCTGTGTCTGTCCTTCAAGGACAAGCTGTACTGAAATTTGGAGACAGAGAAGGTGTTTGGATTTGCCTGCAGAATTCTAAAAGGTCAGTCTAACCCCAGATGAAAGAAAACCCGTTTGAGTCAGCTCCATGGCAAGTCCGGAGGCCTGTGGCACAGGTGAATTATGATTGGAGGGTATGTGGGGGTAAGGTAGGTCAAAAGAAGGGGTTGTAAATGGGGGAATTTTGGTGCAAAAAGGACAGAGCTAGAACTTAATTGGCTATACAGCAATAGTTTATGCTATGTAATATGTCACTATGTAACAATAATAAGAATAATAATAAGAAGAAGAATAGTACACTGTCCTCAGGGCTCTTGGGTACTTGCCCTTGGGCCTGCAGCTGTGTAGAATAAAGCTCCACTCCTCACTAAGTTTGCGGTCCCCTGCTTACTGAGAATTCCTCTACACAGAGGAGTTTTAAAAACTCCCAGCCCAGGGCAGAGCAGCTTCCTGCCATTGTCTGGCTCCTGCTGTGTCACCACCAGTGTCATCGCAGACCCCTTTAAGTAACTCTGCATCCACCCTGGAGTCCACGGACCACAGATTGGGAACCACTGGTTTATTACAGGAGTGTGTGGATGAAGTTCTGTGGCTTGTGCTCTACAGGAGGTTAGATTTGATTGTCACATTGTTCCCTTCTGACCTAAGAGGCTCTGAGTCTATTCTCAGGGAGGGCCAACAATGCTTTCTGCATTCTACAGACTCTGTCCCTCCCAGACAGTGCTGAATTATGGGAATGCTCTCCCCTCTGATTCTCCTTAAGTTATTATTGCCCTAGGTGCTGACCAGTCCTCTCACTTGGCCAAACTAGGAACATCTGTATGGACACAGGGGAGCTGGACCTGCTTAATTGATCAGAGACCAGGTATCCAGTGAGACTGCTATTTACCATTCCACTTAGTTACTGCTAAGAAAGGAAATATTTAATCATCATGACATTATATGAACATCCTATCTGGCTTCTTCCCAAGTACAGAATAGAAATACGTATTGAACACTTCTGCCTCTTTTGTATTATTATTGACAATTCCATCAGTCCATCCAGTAATGGGCCAATACCATTATACAGAGTCCTTTTATTCTTGACGTATATTTTTTTACAAAATAAATAAATAAATCTCCTATGAGCCTTAATTCTTCTGGTCCTGGATTTTGTCTAATGTCTTTTTGCTTCATTTCTTCTTTTTCTACAATCCTTAACTTCTAATTTATGTTCATTGGCATCAGCTTCCCTTTTTTCCATTTGTTTATATATATTTTTTAATTACTACTTCCACTTCCCTGCCAAACGGGTCTGTTTTTGTTTTAAACCATCATAGCCCCTTCTTGACTGTAGAATTTGGTGTGGCGGGAAGGGGTGTGCAGGGCAAGTATTCTTAAATAAACCCCAATTATCATTCACATGTTTCTGTTCGAATTTTTTTTCTTCCATCTGATTTGTCTCAGTTTTGTGAAACTGGTTCTTTCAACAACTAATTTTTAATTTTATGATCAGTTTTTCTTTATGTATCAAGCTGAGGTCTAAACATAATATCCACCTGTGTTGTATGCAACAATTTTTGAGTAAGGCGGTTGTCACCTATTATTTTCAGAAATTCCAAAGACATTTTAATACCTGCATCATGAGACATCCAGCATATGCCATACAGACTGAAATCCATCATGATGACACAGCTTTTTCCCTACACAATTTAGAAGATAGGTGCTTAAGGAGCCAGCCATCCTGTTCCTTAGTATGATTTGGCCATCTGTATCAGGTCCTAACTAATATTCTCTCTTCTGTTCTGCCTGTTAGGTCATTGATTAACAAGCATTCAAGATAATTTGTTTCTGAGTTGGGAATGCGTAATGTCATTTTTGACTGAGAGGGCCACTCCCAATCCATTTCTGCCCACTCAATCCTTCCTAAATAGGTTATAACTGATGATTTTTACATTCCAATCATGTATTTTTCCATCAGATTCTAGTCATAGTAACTAGGTCAAATTTTTGCTTATAAATGAGGCTTCTAGCATAGGCAATTAAAGAGTTTGAAAGAACTATGAGAGAGATTGTGGCTGGCCCTTGTCCAAGTGCTAAGAATGCATTTGGGAAAAGAGTAAGAAACCTCCATTCCTTTTATGATCTGTGAAAGGGCCAGTTAGATTTGCAGCTACTGCATTAAGGAGAATGCTTCCAAGATGTAAAAAAGCAGGTAGGGAAAAAGAGAACCCAGAAGCATTCCAACTCATTGTTTATCTATTTTCTTATACATTTCCAGGGGTTCCGAATGAATTAGAAATTCATCATTGTACTTTATATACAATTCATTTTCTCTATATATGCTCAGTATTTTTCCTCAGGTTTAGTATTTTTCCTCAGATTCTGTAATGTATCAATTTATTGAAAATCTGTCCTGCTCTTGATATGTTTGCTCCCTAAATGTTGAATATTAGTCAGTGAACACATCATATCCATTATCGGGAAAAATAAGGGCCAATTTCTCCATACTTATTGTAAAACAAAATCTGTTAGTTATGTTTCTTGGAATAACTGCAGACTTCCTTGTATAGTGATCAAGTGGACAAACCTCCATTTGTGGACATAATACATTGAAAAATAAACTCATTGATCTAAGAATAAAGTCAGTGGGCCAAGTTCATCCCTCATGTAACTCTTGGGATAAATTTGGCACGGTAGGTTTTATATTCATTGATTTAGAATGGCTTATGTCCTCAAATGACTGAAGATTGGATAGTGCGTCCAAGTGACTTTATTTTTATTCTGTGTTTTAAAGTTGTGTCTGTATGATTTCACCTTAATGATACAATTTAGTTGATCTTGCTTTGTTTATTATTTTGCTTCATTCATTTGAATTAGTCATACGTTTGTAGTTTCTTAATAGTAATAAAAATCTTGGTACACACTGGCACTGGAGTGTGTACAAGATAAATGTGGTGCTCCACAAAGTTCATGGGCTCTAATTAGAAGATTGAATTTAATACATTTCTTTCCCTAAGTGATATTGGATTTTATACATGATTTATTAGATCTGAAAGGCCAAAATACTGTAAGATATTTAATATTCAGACTGCAGACTGATGTTCCCTGACTTTTTGGAAAGTGCAGCAGAATTTAACTTGACTGTGTATTAACTGTTCAAGAGCTTCCTTACTGTTTCTAGAAGCATTTTGCATTTCTTTCTTTTTCTGAAAGAGAATTTTTTGAAGAGTCAATGTCCCAAGTAATTCTTTCAATATATCTAGTTCAGGGGTGTGAAACCTGCAGTGCCAGAGCTGCATGTGGCTTTTTGGCTGCCTTCTTGTGGCTTCTGGCTCCCCCTTCCCCACTGCCACCGGGTACCCCTGTAGGCAGTCCACTCTTGGCTCTGGCCCCCCAGTTCTGCCACCAGGGAACCCTGTAGGTGGCCCATGTATGGGCCAGGCTGCCCTGCCATTGGGGGACACTGCAGGTGGCCTGCTTAGGTTTTGGGCTCCCCTCACTCTGCCTGGGGACCCTAGGAAAGGTGCCTTGGTCCAGCTCTCTCCATCACCTGCCAGGAGGTTACACCCATTGCAGCTCTCAAAACACTTGATTATTGAAAGAATTTTTAAAAAAACAGGTCTCTTTATCTTTTGGGTTGAGGACCACTGATCTAATTTCTTTACCTTGGAAAGTTCCAGGGGATAGCTGTGTCAGTCTAGTTCAGCAAAACTTTCTAGGATGGAGTAAGGATGGTAGATGCCCCATTTCAGCAATGCATTTAAGCATATACCTAAGGGGCCTACTTGTGTGCTTAAAGTTCAGCATGTGCTTAAGTAATTGGCCCTCTAAGAAGCCTAGTAGGCATAATGGAAATAAGTCTTTTTTAGTTATGGAAATCAGGAGTTTTGCAGTGGAGGGCATCCTTGGAATTTCTCTGGGAGAAATAACACACTGTGAAATGTTACAGTCACTCTAAACAAACAAGGAGTCCTGTGTCACTTTTAAAAACTAACAAGTTTATTTTTTGCATGAGCTTTCATTTGCCAAGTGCCACTTCATCAGATCCCAGAGGGGAGAAAACTTAGGCTGAAAAAAAATGAGAGAGGAAGATAAATCCTGTAATTATGTTTCACTGCATCTGGTCAGATTACTTCAGCGATTCAAAGAAGTTTTATAGATTCAAACATAACATATCAGAAAGTGGTGAGGTTGAGAGAGGTGAGAATTGCTGTTAGCAATTGTAGTTGCATCTGACAATGTGGTTGGAGACCATGAAAGCTTATACCCAAAGAAATTTGTTAGTCTTTAAGGTGCCACAGCAGGATTATCATTTTTTGCTGTTAATAATGAATAACAAAGGAGTCCTGTGGCACATTTAAAGTTTAATATTTGTAGTGGGAAAGCCAGGTTGTGCTCTCATTGAGACCCAAGTTGTCACTGAATTCAAACTCTGAGCTCTCTCTTTGAAGCCTTGCTCTAGAGTAAATGTGCCTGAGAATACATGCAGGTAAATCCATTACTGAATGGCCTGGAGATTAAAGTGATTTCCTACTGGTGTTTGAATGTTCTTATTTCTGATGTCAGATTCATGGCAATTTATTTCTTCTGTGCAGAGACAATTCGGTTTGTCTGATGTATAAGGGGCAGGGGTATTGCTGACACCTGAAGGCATATATCACATTGGTGGATGAGCAAGTGAATGATCCCAGGGGTTAAAGTAAGGGGGAATGCACTGGAACACAGTTCAGGGGCCCTCTATTTTTAGGCTGGCAGAGTTCTGGCACCCCTAAAAACAGAGGAAGGCACCGGAATGCTACATTCTGGGGCCCCGCTAAAAATAACATGAGCAGCTGGAATGTAGTGTTCCAGTGGTTCCACCTTAAACCCAGCCAGCAGAGAACTGCGGCAGGCTGGGAGTTTGTGAATCTCCCCCCTGCAGGGCAGAGCAGTTTGTGGCTGGAAGCAGCTTCCAGCCGGTCTAGCAGCCTGCAAACAGCCCAGGTAAGGGCTTTGGATGGGAGGGTTGCTGGGGGTTTTGTGTGTGTCTGTGTCTGGTGGTGGGTATTGGGGCAGGGGGTGGGTTCTGGAGACAGGTAGTGGGGGGCACCTGTGCCAGAGGGGGGCTCCATCCATGTCAGAGGGTTCTGGGGCCCACCAAATTATTCTTTAACCCCTGAATGAGCCCCTGATGGAGTAGTTGGTTTTATTAGGTCCTGTGATGGTCTCTGTAGTGTTGATATGTGGGCAGAGTTGGCAGCAGGGTTTGCTGCAGGCAAATGTACCTGCCTTACTGTTTCTGTTGTTTGGTCTGTACTTGTGGGTGAATATCTATTTATGTTTCTTGGAAAGAGATCTTAAACTTCCTTAGTCTGGAGTTTGTTTTGTACTTCAGTTGTACAATTTTGAGAAATAAATGTGTGCTTGATGGATAGGAAGTGAAAAAACGTTTCTGAGGGAGATGGAGGAGAAGCATATGAGTGCATTTAGATAACATGATCATAAAAATCATAGAAAGGTGGGACTGGAATGGACCTTGAGAGGTCATCTAGTACAGCCCTCTGCACTGAGCAGGGACTTCTCTACCCTGTTCTTAAAACTTCCAGTGATGGTGATTCTGCAACCTCCTAGGGAAGCCTATTCCAGTGCTTGCCCACTATATTCTAACTATTCTAGTATAGATAGAAAGCTTTTTCTAATAGCTAAACTAAATTTTCCTTGGTGAAGATTGTTCATTACTTCTTGTCCTTCCTTCGGTGAACATGAAGAACAATTGATCACTATCCTCCTTCTAATAGCTCTTAACATAGACTCACAAAAGATTAAGGTTAACTTCAGGAGGTCATCTAGTGCAACCCCCTACTCAAAGCCATATTGAAGACTGTTATTAGGTGCCCTCTCAGTCTCCTTTTCTTGAGACTAGCCATGCACAAGTTTTTTTTAACCTTTATTCATAAGTCAGGTTTTCTAAATCTTTCATGATACATGATTTAATAAGATACATCAACAACCATCCTAACATTTAAGTTGTCTCAACTTGTGATTTCTTTGGGTGTGTTCACACAGCATTCTTATTTTGAAACAATGAGGTTGTTTTGAAATAAGAAATGCCATGGCCACACGATGCACAGCCATTTCAAAACAAGGAAACCCCTTGTTTTGAAATGGGAGCCATTCTTTCAAAATGGCTTAAACCCAATTTCCTATCAAAACAAGGTTGTTTTGAAACCAGTGGTTTCGAAACAACCCTGTGTGGACATGTTGTTTCGGAACAAAGTGTTCCGAAACAACATTTGACCTTCCTCCCAGGGTGCTAAGCACCCTGGGAGGTAGGGCAGCCCCCCTCAGCACCCTGGCCAGGGAACCCTCAGCACCCTGGCAAGGGTGCTGAGCGGTGTCCTCTGGCTGGCAGAGGGGGACTGCAGGCACCCGTGGGGTGAAGTGCAGCCAGGCGCTCCCCAAGCGAAATAGCATGTCCACACTGTGGACATGCTATTTGCTCCCTTATTTCGAAGACACTTTTTTTGTCTTTCGAAATAAGGTGTTTTGAAATAACCCTTTATTTCAAAACAGTTTGTTTTGAAACATCTTGTTTCGAAACAAGCCCTCTGTGTGAACATAGCCTTTGATCTTAAGTGATCATATTGAGAGAAAAGTTGTGTAAGCAACCTTAACTGTAAGAAGGTTCTGAAGGAGTAACCATGTCAGTCTTGTTCAGCAGAACAAATAAGGAATCTTGTGGCACTTTTAAAGACTAACAAATAAATTTGTGAGAAATAGATTTGTCAGTCTTTAAAAGTGCCACAAGACCCCTTGTCTTTGTTTTTTTTAATAAGAAATGTAAAAGGTACATGAAATAACATCTAATATCTGAGAGGATTAGAAGCAAAGGATCTATAATTATATGAGACAAATAGTACAGGGAATGATTTTACAGTATGACTGGAGATGCATCTTGGACCAACTGATAGAAATCAAGAGAGTTTTGTTAAAGTCAGTGGAGCTGCCATGATTTGCAACAGCTAAAGATCTGGGCCCTATTATGAAGCCGAAGATGTAAAGATCTGCATTGTTTTGTTTTGTTTTGTTTTTTTTACACTTTTCAGTTGATTTTATTTCCTTTTGCATATATTCATCAGGCATATAATTGGCGTCAAATTGAGTAAGTTTGTTAGCACTTCAACTTCTGAATTCAGAACAACACAACAAGCCAGGATGCCTCCAAAAAGGGAAAACCACAAATTCAGTGAATGCACTTTATGTTGCTTTATACAGAAAAATATATTTGGTAGCTTAAATTGATCATTATTTTCCACCTTTCAAATTGAAGTTCTTGGCAAGAAATGTGGTGTAATGAAGAAGACAATTTTTGTCTTGAAGTTACTGTAGTGTCTATAAAAAGGACTTCAGTAACATAATATTTCATTAGAATTAAAACTGAACTGTATGCACAGTATACTAAATTGTCATGTATGTAATGAACATCACTATGGCAGAATGTCAGACTCTCAGAAATAAGATACAGGTTTCCTCTATTGATTCATTCTGATATCAAGTATCTGAAGTCCACATAAAGAGCAAGTTAATTACTACTGCATCATAGTGGCATATGCATCTTATTAACTACAGCTAGAATGTAATATGGGTTGAAGTATTCTTCAGAGGTAATTAGAGGAAAGAGGGGCAGGGCCAGCTCAAAGGGTTGTGGCACTTCAAGCCAACTTTTGCTTCGGTGCCCCCATGCCCCCACCTCCAGGATGGGGAACAGCTGGTCCAGGGGTAGAGTTCTGTCACCCCTCCCCTGGGCTGGCTGTTTCTCCGTAGGTGTGGGGAGGTACAGCCCAGAGGCGGGGCAAGAGAGTAGAGTCCGACCCATGGGTGGGCCCACTGTACCCCTGGTGGTGGAGTGGTTGGCTCAGGGGAGGGGTGGGAGCGTGGGGTCTGGCTTTCTGGTGCCCCTAAACTTCTGTGCCCATCCTGAGCCGGTGCTACACTGGCTCATCCCTAGAGTCAGCCCTGGGTATGGGAAGAGGTCTTGCCGGGAAAAATTGAGGCAGGCCAAATTGGGGGGGGGGAGGAGCTTAAGTGTCTATTATCTGATGTGTGGAGGAATTCCGGGGCTGAGGCCTGACAGAGTGCTGAGGCCTAACAGTGTTGAGACACAGATGGATAGCTCAGCAGGCCTTGAGAGGGGGGAGAGCTGCATTTTCTCTATTCCGCTAGCATGCCTGGAAGAGGGCCAGTAGAAGCAACTAGCTGATAAGGAAGCTGTAGAGAGCCGTGCTTCAAGGACAGTGTACTGAAATTTGGAGACAGAGAAGGTGTTTGGATTTGCCTGCAGATTTCTGAAAGTCAGTCCATTTGGGTCAGCTCAGGGACTAGGCCAAAGGCCTGTGGCACAGGTGAATTATGATTGGAGGATATGTGGAGTAAGGTGGGTTAAAGATAATGGGTTGTAATTGGGGAAATTTTGGTGCAAAAAGGCTAGATCCAGAACTTAATTGGCTATACAGTAATAGTTTATACTTTGTAATATGTAATATGTCACTATATAAGAATAATGTACACTATTCTCGGGGCTCTTGGGTACTTGCCCTCGGGCCCGCAGCTGTGTAGAATAAAGCTCCACTCCTCACTAAGTCTGTGGCCCCTGCTTACTGAGAATTCCTCTACAGATGGTGTGTCATCACTGCAGAGAGAACTTGAGATAATTCTACACTCAAGCTACTTTTCTCAAGTCAGCCTTGCTCAAGTGAGAGCAGTCACTCTGAGAAATAACATTTACACTGCTATGTCTGCAGTGGCACTGCACACTCTCGTGTGCAACACTAAGACTTCTGGGAGCATATCCCATGGTTCTTTGTGCTACAGTAAACTAAGCTATTATGAATTTTTGCCAGTGCGTTGTTGGAAAACTTATCTGTCTTTTCTGGACGCATGGGAGAATTGTGAGAAGGCACTGGAGGACTAATGACGCTTGACTGGAGCTAGCTAACATCCATACTGCAGAGCAGTTATGTTAGCAATTGACAATCTCTGTTAACTCTAGCTGTGTCTATGGACAGTCCAGCCATTGTACTTCAGGTTAAAACTTTGTGTATGGATGGGACTCAAATTAGGAGAACAATTAAGATATAACTTCAACTAACTCTGCATTGAAGACAAGCCTTGATTTAGCAAAAAAACCCAAACTACTGGAAAAAGGTATATTTGTATTAAGCATGGTGGATTTATATTCCATTCAGACAGAATGGAAAGTCCACTCAGACTCTACATTAATTGTATTTAAATGGAGATTTTAAAGCTGCATTGTATGTGAAATGTTGAAGTAGAGATAAGATATGTAAAGTTAGAATTAAATTACTGTTTCTCAAAAAGAGGAAACAAAATTAGACTTTGCTCCTGTAATTTTCTAGAAAATATGCTCTTTTCTGAAGAAACAATGAAACTCATTTCTTGAACTGCTTTACTGATTTTCATGAGGAAGAAGAATCTTTTGAAGTAGGCTCATAGAAATGTTCTGAAATACTGAAAGAGTTCACTAAAAAAGAATAAAAGAATTGTTTTCGCTACATGGAGATACAAAATCCATGGAACAGAATCTGAATATTCAGAAATTAAAACTAAATAGGGAATTCCAGCAAAATTATTCCACCCAGAAAATAGCAAGCATACAAAATAAATTGAATTGTCAAGTAAGACTGACTGCTTTTAGTGAGCCTAGGAGTTTATGACAGAAACAGAAAGGAGTCTGGTTT
This sequence comes from Podocnemis expansa, assembly GCA_007922195.1. Lineage (NCBI taxonomy): Eukaryota > Metazoa > Chordata > Testudines > Podocnemididae > Podocnemis > Podocnemis expansa. The sequence goes on from ML681996.1 coordinate 15,979,589, forward strand.
TATATGGGAAATGCCCCAAATTTCATTATATTAGGTAGTGGCAGTACTGTAGTATGGTATAGACAACATAGCCACTGTATATATGTGCATATTTGGATTTCTACTCAGTGCTCATTTCTAATAGTTGCTCAATAATTCCTTTATAAAATCTGCTTAATATGCATTACAGCCCCCAAACCATATTCTTGTTAAACATGTTTAACAAGAAATAGGTAGCCTTTCCTTTTTTGTGCATCCTCACTGACTGTAAAGATTCTACAGGTAAAAAGTCTCTCCATTAATACATGCCATTTTTACAATATTTGCACTGCTAGTTTGCAGGAATATTTTATTTCTGCCAGAATATATAACTCATCATTGAGCAGCAAACATTTCAACTGCAATTAGCAAGTGAATAGGTCTTACTTTTATTTTAAAGGAGATAAAGGTAGTAACTGTGTGTGGGGGTGGGGGTGGGGGACAATATAGAGATTTTCTTGCTTTCCTTTCAAGAAAACTAATAAAAATGACTGGGATAATGAAGTAGTGTCTTGCTGTAGAACAGTTTGTAGATGCAAGATAAGTTTAGCTACTGTAAAATCCCATTATGATAAGGTCTAACAATTTGACAGCTGTGCACATCAGGTTTTCACAAATTATACTGACTTAAATTATGGATGATGTCACACATTATGATTTTTAAAAGAAATATGGTTTTGGTGATCAGGAAAGTACAACAGCAGCCTATACTGAGAGTGGGCACTAAGGTGAGGCCTTGGACTGATCCCCTTATTGAACCTTTCTATTGCTTTCTTGTGTCCTTCGGCATCACATTCAAGTTCACTTTTATTTTGTAGACTTTGCCTGTTCTGTCTTCATAATTATCAACTTTTGTCTCCTACTGCTATCTGTTACATTCCCTCTTTTCTGTTGGCACTATTAATACTTCTTTTAGCTTCTTTCTTCCCTTTAAGATTACCCTCACATCTGCCCAGGGACTAAAGCAGTCTTGGAAATCAAGTTCTTATCCCAGTCAAAACCAGGGGCTAAAGTAAGGGGGAACACCCCAGAACTCTATTTTTAAGGAATAAGCGTTCTGGGCCCCCTAAAAACAGGTGAATGCCCCGGAATGCTGGGTTCCAGGGCCCCCCAAAATAGGAGGACATGCTAGAACGCTGCGTTCCAGGGCCCCCTAAAAATAGAAGGCCATGCCAGACCACAGCATTCCAGCGCATCCTCCCCTAGGCCAGCAGAAGGGAGGGGCTGTGGGCTGGGGCTGGCCCAGCAACCTCTCCCTCCCTTCCCGGGAGCCTGTGGCGGCTCCGCCCCTTCTGGCCAGGGCCGGCTGCTGCGCACGGCCAGGCCCTGGCCTCCGGCCTTGGCTCCTCCTTGCTGGTACCCTGGCTGCCCAGCACTGCAGCCTCCTGCCCCCCACCCAGCTCTTGGCCAGATAAGGGGATTTGGGGGGGAGTTGGGGCAGTCAGGCAGCTGGTGGGGAAAGTGTGGGGCAGGGAGGGTGCATAGGGAGGGTAGAGAAGGGGTCAGGATGGTGGACTGGGGGGGCCTGAAGAGGGTGGGAGGTTAGGAGGGCTGGAATAGGAGCAGGGAGCTTAGGGAGTGGGGATTGGGGCTCAGAAGGACATGGGGGAAAAAGGAATCTGATGGGGTAGGTGTTTGGGGGCAGTAGCTGGGGTTGGGGGCAGGTGTTGGTGCAGTAGCTGGTGGAGGTCAGGAATTTGGGGGGC
>ML681996.1:15986312-16228850 GCA_007922195.1 Podocnemis expansa
GCCCGGGCTTTAAGCCAGCAGGGATCAGCGCTGGGCTGCGCTGAACCCCGCTGGTGCCTGCAGCCCCACTCTGCCGGCCAGGGGACACTCCTCAGCACCCTAGCCAGGGTGCTGAGGGGGCAGCCCTTCAGATGTTGTTTCAGAACACCTTGTTCTAAAACATGTTCACACGCATTGTTTTGAAACAACGATTTCGAAACAAGGTTGTTTTGCCCCCAAATGGGGTTTAACTTGTTTTGAAACAACACAGTTGTTTCAAAACAACGGGTTCCCGTTGTATTGAAACAACTGTGCGTCGTGTGAACATGCTTTTTTTTGTTTGTTTGTTTCGAACCAGCCTCGTTGTTTCAAAACAAAAATGCTGTGTGAACACAGCCCTAGAGTTGTGTGGTGCCTTACAGACTAACAGATTTTGTTGGGCATAAACTTTCATGGGCTCTAACACACTTTTGCCAGGTGCATGAAGTGGAAACTACAGTTGAGGGTTATATATGCACATACGAGGATAGAGGAGGGCAACTGTTAGCAAAGTCAATTGAGAGGGCTGATGGGGCCCATTCATGCCAGTTGATCAAAGGGATAGAATGTGTGAACAGAACAATTGCTTTTTGTAATGTGCTACCCATCCCAAGTCCCTATTCAGACCCAGTCTGATTGTGTCAAGCTTGCAAATTTGCTCCAGTTCTGCAGATGTTGTAGGTGTTTGTCTCTGTCTGAGGGATCAGAGCAGATCCAGTTGTACCTTAAGACTTGGCTGTAGACAAGGGATCATGTAATGTGTCCCATTACACATGAAACTGCAGAGTTGGCTTTCATACCTGGCTAGGAAGTAGGTGAGGTGAGATGGTTCATTGTACTAGAATTTGTTTGCTTTTGTGCTGTCTTGACCATTCCCTCATTACTCTCTGACTCAGTGGCGTCGCTAGCGCTGGGCACCCGGGGCACATGCCCCGGGTCCCAACGCCAGTGCCCCAGGTCTCCGGCCCAATCCCTGGCGGTCCACGGCCCCGGCAGCCGCATCTCCGGCCAGGGATCCGGGGCCTATCTGGCTGCCTGGCAGGCCCCGCCCCCTGGTCTGGGATAGGGCCAGGGGGTGGCCGCGCCGCTGCCGCCAGCTGGCCCTCGCTGCCGTGCGGTGCGGCTCAGCCTAGCCTGGCCCGGTGCAGCCGTAAGCGGCCGCTGGAGGCCGGGCCCGTGGCCGCTGGAGGCCGGGCCCGCGGCCGCGGCCCTGGATCCCCGGCTGGGGATGGGGCTGCTGCAGCCGCAGCCAGGCCCCGGATCCCCGGCAGGGGACGGGGCCGCTGCAGCCGTGGGCTGCTGGCCGGGTCCCGGATCCCCGGCTGGGGATGGGGTCACTGTAGCCACCGGCGGCCAGGCCAGGGATCCGGGGCCCGGCTGGCCGCCTGCGGCGGCCCCGTCCCCTGCTGGGGATCCGGGGCCTGGCTGCGGCCGCGGCAGCCCTGTCCCCGGCCGGGGATCCAGGGCCGCGGCTGCGGGCCCGGCCGCACCGGGCTGGGCCAGGCTAGGCTGAGCCGGGCCGCACAGCAGCGCGGCCCAGCTGGCAATGGCGGCGCCGTGGCCTCCCCCTGGCCCTGTCCCGGGCCGGGGGTGTGTGGCCTTCTGGCTGGGGGCGGGGCCTGCCCTCCAGGGGCGGGGCTGGGCCCGTGCCCCGGGTCTTTCCCCGCCCCAGCGACGCCCCTGCTCTGACTCCTTCATCTCTTGCATTATGTCATAAACTACCTTGTGAGTATCCTGGGGGAATAAAACTGTCTAGTTCCTTCATGCATCTAGGGCTGATTTACTTTCTGTTACACTAGGGCCCTGATCTTTGACTGATATCCCTAGGCTCTACTTCCATAAATAATATTAATGAGAAAGGAAAGTTTTGTGTAATACACTAAGCTGATGTTGCTGTACCTGTGATTAGACTTCAGAAACCCTGGGGCAAACTGTATGAAAATATTACTAAAATCCAAAATGATAGCTTGTTTTTTCCCAAAATCCCACAAATTCTTTTAATGCCCTTTTTTCCTAAATAGAGAGAACTTCTGAAACAAACTGCACTCTACATAATACAGAACTCAAGGTGTGGGGAATTGTGAATTTGAGTTCAAATGACCTTTATCCCCCTGATTCTTGGATCAGCCAGAAAGAAATCAGTTTGGCCTTAAGCACATCTTAGAATTACCTCAGGATTTCTCTGATACCTTCAGTGGCCCCGGGCCATTATGGTAACCAGGGATTATTGGAGCGCAGAAGTTCTCTATCAAAACTTTGTCACATGCTCTCTAGCTGAGGCCCTGAGAGTGAATGGTGTAAACCCTGGAAATCTACCTAGGCTTTATGTTGGAGGATACTACCCTGTCATCTTGAAGCAGTTTGATTACCCCTTTGGAACAAATGAACAAAGGAATCATACCATGCTGAAGGAGCTGGTCCTTTTTTCTCTTAATATTTAAATATGGACAAAAATTACATTAAAACCAAAGCAGCAAATATGAGCTGTATAACTCCTGTCTTCCATTGTAATTATGTTAATAATCTCTTTGATTTCTAAAAATAATTCTTCCTTATTAATTTGGTCATTAAAAATTGGCAAGGCAATTGCCCATGTATTTACTTTCGAATGGAGTTACAGTTGCTGTCTGCTTTTTAAGTAATAAAATATGTTTAGTGGCTCCCTGTGCCTCCAGATGCTTGTCTTTGTTCACCATCAATATAGATTAATGATGTCATAGTTATGTGAAATATCAAAGCCAAGGGTCTGCAACCTGCAGCTCTGGAGCTGCATGTGGTTCATTGGCTACCCACTTGTGGCTCTGAGCCCCCTCCCCACCATGAGGGGACCCTGTGGGCAGCTCACCAGGCTCTGGACTCCCCACCAATACCAATGGATCCTGCGGGGGGGGGGTGCCACTTCTGCTTTTAGGCCCTCCCCCCACCAGAGGATCTTGTGACAAGCACCCTGGCCCAGCTACCCCTACCAGGAGGCTACATCCATTGCAGCTCTCAAAACACTTGACTATAGAAGGAATTTTTTAAAAAATAGTCTTCTCATCTTTTGGGTTATAAGCTACTTCACAGCCAGTAGTAGGAGCACAATGCTAGAGATGCCACAAAAATGGCCTAGATTTAATCATACATTAAATGGACATGTTCTGATTGGCATTTTGGTTCAGTAAAGATTTGGCTCTGAAACCTCATTCAGATCTGGTCTTTTACTTCAGATCTAACTATATACAGATGTTAGTTTTTTAGATTACTCCATATACAACCAGAAACTAAAAAACACACAAACATACAAATAAGTTACTCAAGGATTTTTAAATTTCAGAAGAGAAGTTGGCTGCTGTGGGTTGGCTGTCTTATTACAGAGCCGATTCGTCCAATCCTAACTGTAGTTATTTACTTTTTCATGATGGGGGGGGGGGACAAGGTCAATATTCTCTCCTCATTCTCATTTGGGAAACTAGCACCTTCCTTTTCGCTTTCTGCTACTTACACAGCAGTGCAAGACCACACAATTAGGCTCTAAACAAAGAAAGCCCATTTAGGCCCTGAGCCAAGTTAACAGGACTTTTGATTCAATGAGTGTATGATGACACTGTTAAATCTAACTCAATATGTACAAGGCTACCATCTGAAAAAATTCTCAATGATATTGAGAATTGAGTCTTTTCTTATCAGCTGAAGGTCACTGCTTCAGATAAATTAGTATGAACATTAAATATGACTTACTGTCAAGGTGTTCAGGTAAAGAAATTTTGCCATTCAACCAAGTAAGTGTATTTATTAAAATACTAAGACCAACAGTTATTTCATAACCTTAACTAGTAGCTAATTTTCCATTTCACCTATGAATCACTATTCTTAGTTCTTGGAATTTCATCTTAAAATCAGTTACAGTAAACAGATACTTTATAGCATCCTTGCACTTAAGTTAAAGTCAATTTATTGTATAGTGTAACTGTGGTTAACAATCCTTACAAGAAAGCAAAGATCAAAATGTTTGACAGCATTTTTTCCTGAGCCTTTATGTAAGAAACTATAAATCAAATTAATCCATTCGTATTTAGGCATGAACTGATGCCACCATTTGTTTATCAGTTTCAGGACTTTGCTCGTACACTTGAAAGTGATACGGTGTAATGTAAAGTGAAGAGAGATGTACTCAAAGGGATGCAGAGCGCAATGATGGGGATTGAGCAGTAAGTAATATAAAACATACGGGCAGATTCTTTCTAGATTAGGACCATATTTACCATTGATCTCAATCTATTTCTTCTACTTCTAGGGCCTAACCCTATTCCTATTGATCTCAGGGTTGCAAGAACAGAGCTTTAACTAAAAAACACAAGTCTATAATAAGCCATGTCTGCATTAGAGAACTGAAGATCTTTCAAGTTCCAAAGGGGCAGCTGTGTTCATCTAGCTCAATAAAACAAACAAGGAATCCTGTGGCACTTAAAGACTAACAAATGTATTTAGTGCATAAGCTTTTGTGGGAGAAAATCCCATTTCATCAGATGCTTTGAAGATGGGGGAGATCTTGCAGTTGGCCAAGTAGGAGAAAGTGGTGTAGCCATGATGACATGTGTTCTCAACCACTGCAGTTTTGCCCTACATTGTTCTAAGTAATTTCGATTGCAACACCCCTTGCTATCTTTCTGTCATTTCATGGCACAGTTCACACAAGCAGTAGAGTCACCCTGGGAGATTTCTAAAACTCACCAATGCATTTTAGCAGAGCAGTGGGGAGGGCAAAGTGACTTTTCAGCTTGTCTCCATGTGCACTGGCACGAAATTGGTTTAACAAAAATGACATATTTCCTAATCTAATTGGCATGGTACTGATGTATACTATATAGAGCATTATTTTATGTGAATTTGAGAGGTATAAGAAGACTAAATCAAATGGCTTTTGAAACAGCAAATTCCTCCTAAACTTTACCCTGAACAATCATAATTTCCCACTCAGTTACATCTGGAAACTAATCCAGCACACTTTACTCAGGCAAATTTCATAAAAGTTTGAATGGTGACTCAGGAAAAAGAAACATTCAGAGGCAAAGGTTCCCTGTTTTCTTTACTTCCTTATTATGTCTCAGAATAATGTAACTAAAATGTCTCAGAACCTTGTAATACATATGGCATTACTAGTAAAGGATAGAGTGGAAATCTTAATCCACAATGTCTTTGGTTTTGTGCAAAGAAGATGATGGAGTTCTCTGTTTGAATTTCACCACATGGTGGACCAAATTATGTGCATAGAAGAGAAGAGAACCTGGACTTTGAGGAATGGGGAAGGGAGTGAATTCTATTGAGGTGTGAGAGAGCTCTTCCTTAACTGCATTAGATTTCTCCCCCTGAACAAAAAGAAACTGGCAAGACACTGAGCAGAGAGGGAATGACTGGAGACAGTTTGAGAAGGGGTCAAAAGTAAAGCAAATGAATCTGCAGTTGTAAACACTGCTCTGCTCTCCATAAGCAGAGCCAGTCAGGGAAGATAAGAGAATGAATTTGTAGAAGAGGTGTTTTGTGTTTGTGTTATTCCCTGAGCTCTAAATTTAAAAGTTATATTTATTTACACATAGACAAGCTCCTCTGGTATTGTAAGTGGACACTGAAGTACTCAACCTCTAGTGAGTTAAAGATTCCACATAGTTATGGAAATAACCCCCATGCTGTCTTTTAATAAGGTTAGTTCAATATCCAATAATTCTTCTCTCTCGACCTCTGTGCAAACACCACAAAAATGTCACGTTGTTTTAAAGTTAAAATATAAAAATGAATTTCTGGGCTGAAAGAGAGACATAATTTCAATTATTAAACTTACTCAAATAGGTTCCCTAATATCTAAATCTTCTGGTGCTTTATATTTCTCAATCTCATATGGAAATCTCCTTTGCATTAATAATCTTTCATTTCACATACTGGTTTCTGATTTGAAAATACAAGGAAGCAGTTTGTGTACAAAAGTCTTCGTGTGACATCTTCTGGTGTAGTAGGGAGTAGGCATGTATATTTTAAAGCTGTTAGATAGCAATACATCCTGTTGTTGTTAGATGTTCCAATTTGGATTGAATTCTTCTAGGTTTATAAGACTCTTCCAGCTTTCTGACAAGTGGGTACAAACACACAGTCTTTTATCATTGCCCTTGTTTCAGCTAGTATAGCAGTAATTTAGCCATTAACCATGTTGAATTTTTTCCCAATTACCACTAACTTCAATGTCTTTAACTACTTTCTCTTTTTCAGTTTCTTTTCTAAGACCTTGCATGCTACTGAAGCCAAACTAACAGGCCTGTAATTACCTAAATCAAAAAGTTATAACTGACCTTACTGGATCAAAAACAGCATTTGAACTTCTGTGCTAGAAACATGAGTCCTTCTGTCTGAGCTAAGAAATGCTATCTACTTGGGACTTTTAACAGTATTTTCATTTATTGTCTGGCCCAGCCACTAGATGTGGATGAAGACACACACTCTCTCAGGGTATGTCTACACTGGCAGCTCCGTTAAGTTGACCTAACAAGGTTGACTTAAAGTTAAGTTGACTTATAGTGCACATTGAAAACTCCTGTCGACTGCCTGCATCCACACTGGCAGGTGCTAGGTTGACACTTCCTGGTGGCCATGAACTCTGGGAGGGGGGTCTGGAGGCCAGTTAGGCTGACTTAATCGCTTTCCCCCATCTACATTGGCTTAAGTTCACTTAATGAGGTTGACTTAAGTGTTAAGTCAACCTTAAGAGGTGGTGTTACTAAGTCAACTTCAGGAAGCGCTTAAGTCCACTTAATGAAAACCCAGTGTGGCCATGGGAGTCTGTAGGTCAGCTTAACCTTCCTTAGTGCAGACATACCCTCAGTGTGGATTATAGACTCTATTATAGAATGATAGTCAAGAAGAAAATGGGAAAGATGCCCTTTACTTGTCCATTCCAGCTCTAAACAGATAGTGCTTCTAGAATTAGTACCATTCACTGTATCACACTTCAGATTTGTAACAATACTTTCATGAAGCTCCAAAATTGAATGGGAAAATGTTTTCTCAGTGGGTTAAAAACAAAGTGATCTTTTCAAATTTACAGGAGAGAGTTATTTTTTAACATGTGGTCTAAGAGGAGTACTAATATGGGGCTTTTTTTCTTCATAAGAAACCTGACACAATGGTCTTAAACAGGTTCAAGAAAATGTGTTGGAACTTTAGTTTCTCTGGTTGACAGAACACATAATTGTAATGAAAACTGAGAAAGGACATAGTAAAATACATTAAGTGCACTTTTCTTTAAGCTGGTGAAACTATGGGGCTGGTCCACACCTTTCTCTTCTCTCCTCTCCTAAGGATGACCCTATTTATAATGAAGTATTACAACAGGGCTGCTTCACAGCTCCCCTCAGGTAGCTAAGTGGGCTGCTGTAGGTTCTCCCCACCTTAGTAAACATGCTTTGGTCACCTGCCTCAGAGCAGGATATCCCAGGTCTTGAGATTACATCAACATATAAGCAGTTAATTAAAGACGACAAAGCTCAGAATGTGGCTATTTGGCCATTAGAAAATGGAAGCCAAAGGCAAATGCTTAGTTGCAGCACATGAGGCCAAGGTCCTGACTTGGTTCTGGGCTAGCAAAGAAAAGCATTCCCTTTATTGAAGTCTATCACCTTGCACTATAACCAAAAGAGAAACACAAGCCTTCTAAACTAGCTGGCTCAAGCCCAGTTTGCTCCTCCCAGTCTTTCTAGGCCTCTACGCTATATGGCTGAAAGGTTGTCTGGTGTGTGAGTAGGCCTTCCTAGAGTTGAGGATTATCAGGGTGCAAATGTCTCCAGCTGGGAGCCAAGAATGTCTGATAAATCCTGCCATAGTGAGAGATGCCATGAAATCATAGTAAAATAACCTGCTGAGAGACCATAACCCAGTGGACACATCTGATGAAGTGGGTTGGAGTCCACAAAAGCTTATGCCCAAAGAAATCTTTTACTCTTTAAGGTGCCACAGGACTCTTGTTGTTTTTGCATAACCCAATGCCAAGTCACCAGGTAGATGTATTCTGTCAATCTTCAGAGAGCAATAGTATGGTCCTGCTAAGTACATTTTCAGAACTGCATGTGGAGTTTAGCTTTTTTATTCTACTAATACATTAATAGACTTGATCAGCAATTACACTGCACAGAAGTTAGATAATATATCCTATAAGACTGAGTCTCAACTAAACTGAGGCCTCTTTACTGCATTCTAGCAGTGAGAGAGATATTGTGTGAAACCTCAAAGCACTGAAATGGTGCCTTAGTGCAATGTAAATTCGGGCCTTATGTGTTCAAGTCTTTGTTTTCCTTTTAATCAGGAGAATTGCAGACAGCTGCTGTTGTCTTGATGACATACTTGTCTGAGATGGACATGTCTGCTACTAATGGACCTCGTTTTACTTTTTTGCTGTTGTTATTTAGGGTGCATTGTAGAGATCAGATGGAAGTAGAGGGCTGATTTCACTGGGGGCCTACAATCAGGGATAACCAAAGGTGTTGCTAGTCTTGACATCAAGTCTTGATCTCTTGTCAATTGAGCAAGAAGAGAAGATGCAAAATTTGCTGAAAAGCTTTCATTTTGGAAAGTAGCAATGGCTTTGATTATTTATTCATTTTACAGTAGTGCCCAGAGGCCATAAATGAGATCAGGGCTCTATTGTGCAAAGCACTGTGGAAGTATGAGGCAAGAGAATTCCAGTCTCATAGACTTTATAATCAAGAATGACAAGAAAAAGAGGAAGGGGAAAAGAAATACAATCATCCCCTTTTATGTATCAAAAACCAAGGCAGAGAGACTAAATTTTTTATTTTTTTCCCCAGAGGTGCTAAGCCCTTGTAGTTTCTTTTGACTATTGTTGCAAAGGTGGATGTGCAGCATTTCTGAATATCAAGGCCCTGACTTACCCATGCTCAAACAAGAAGTCTACAGCAGTACCAGGAATTGAATTTGTATTTTCTGAGTCTCAATCCAGTATCATAACCTCAAGTCTGTCCACCTTCAGTAATAGGTTATTAGAGTCCTACTAATGCTTCCAAGTAAACAACCATAAAAACACCTGTCTTAGATTATGTCTACACTTACAAATTATTTTGAATTAAAGAGGCTTAATTCAAAACAACTTATTCCCTGGACAAGGAGTTGTTTTATTATATTGAATTAAGTAGTTCCTCAATTTGAAATAAGGAACCACTAATTTGATATAATAAAACCTCCTTTTACTTTGAAATATTGTTTACTTCAAAGTTATTAGCTCTAACTAAGCCATTTAAGACACAGAATAGGCTTAATTCAAACTAATTTCCTTGTTCTTTTGCCTGCCTTTGCCTATTTAAAATTAGAGAGTTTAGTGAAGACTCTATACTTTGAATTAATAAAGCCCACTTCATTTCAAATTAGGGAGTCTTGTCAGGACTCCTAATTTGAAATAATTTGAAATAATGCTAATTTGAAACAATAACTTTGATTTAAATTTGAAGTCATTATTTCTCATTAACTACTTTAATTTTGTAAGTGTAGACATAGCCTTAATGTAACACAATGTCTTTACATCTCTGTATGGCATTAGTGAATGTACATGGCAGTAGTGAAATTTGGTGTCCATATTTTCAGAAAGAATGTTGACAAACGTGTAACAAAATCCAGTGATTGGGACCTGAAGCTAGACAAATTTAGGCTACAAATAAGGTGGAACTTTTTAACGGTGAGGATTACTAACTGGTAGAACAACTTACTTAGCAATGCTGTAGATTTTCTGTCATTTGCAGTTTTTATATGACCACTGGGCATTTTTCTGCAAGAGAGTCTATAACTGAAATGTAAGCTATGGGCATGAAGCAGAAATTATTGTGTGAGCTTCTTTGGTCTGCATTATGCTGGAGGTTAGAGGGAGGATTCATAGTGGTTCCTTCCAACATTAAATCTGTGAATCCAAAACTGTATACAATAAGTTGTTGTGACTGTCTGTGTAGTGATTATAAAAGCAGAGGTATACTCATTTCTTAATTGTGTGTCAATGATTAATATATAAAAAAGGGAATATCTTTACTATAAACACTTTTTTACCTGTCTGATTGTTCATTGAAACTCGTTTCCTAAGGAATCATCTGGACATAACCTATGTCAGGTGAAAGTTCATGACTTGACATGTAAATTAGAAGAAACGTTTGACTGGCAGCCCTGCAAACACTACCTAGGATCTCTAATTTATTATTGTTTATATAATAGCAGTAGCCAACAGTCCTGTTAATGTTAGAAACATAAGAAGACACAATCCATGTCCTGAAGAGCTTTAAATTGAATGTCCTGATGCTACAAATTATTTGGGGAGGTCCCCAAGTGAAAAGGGACTCTGGATGGGCACCAAGATTTGCCCAAACGAAACTCATCGCAGGATCAAAGCTTAGTTAAAAATATGACGCAACAAGTGAATCTAGAGAGATGGAGGGTAATACTGGTGTTATGTCAGTATAAGTGGTTGATAAGCACAATTTGATGGTGTTGAATCAGCCACATTTTTAATTATCATTTTAAAATGTCCTTATTAATCCATAACCCCATGATCTTTTATAATATCAGATGTGCTCACATAAGCTGTTTTTGTAAAATCTATTTTTGGATGATCTTTTTTATAAGCAACTTTAATGTCAAAATTGTTAGACTTCCTGAGATCCATATTGTTAGTGGCAGGAGACTATATTTTCAGCCTGGTATCGGGACTGTGATTTCTCCCAGTTAACATACAGTGGTTCCTGGTTTTCTGGATTTTTCAAAAAGATAAGGTATTTAGTACATTCACGTGCTATCAGGTTCTACATCACATATAACTATAATGCATTTTTCAACAATTGAATTTGTTCATAGATCTCTATCTTTAATGATGATCTCTGCAGTGCCTGATTCTATCTAATTGTAATGTTATAATCAATAAAATGGGGGCAACTGGTTATGAAACACCTTAAATTATTAAGGCTGTGTCTACACTGGAGGCTTAAGTTGACTTAAGTAGCTTAAGTTAACTCAAGCAACTCCCTGGCCACATTTGGAGTTCATTTGGTCGACTTAAGCACTTGCTTCAGTCAACTTAATAACTCTTGCCCTTGAAGTCGACTTAACACAATGTGTCCATTAAAGTCAACTTAGTAAAGTTGACTTAGTGCATTAGAGACATTAAAGTTAACTTTATAAAGTTGACTTAAGCCACGGGAGCCATTTTAAGTCTACTTTAAATGGCTCCCCTGGTTTAAGTTGACATTATAAAGTCAACTTAAACAAATGGGGCCACACTAAGTTAACTTTAAGTCGACCTTATTAAGTCAACTTACCTGAGCCCAGTAGTGTAAACATAGCCTAAGAGTGTAGCTAAGAGGAGTTACTTCCTAATTAATTTACATGCACAGATACTTTCCTCTAATGTCTGGGCAGAAACTTTTGCAAACAACTCTTTGCGTAGTGACAGCACTACTGTTTTTCATCCAGAGTATAGTAAAAAATGCTTATGATTTTGTGGGGAACAATATCCTGATTTCAAATGAAAGCATTCTCACATGTTAACTTAAGATGAACATAAATTTTCCTGACATTAAGTACAAAAAAAGTCATTACAAAATTCTGTTTGTTGTCTGACTCATCACAATAATCCCTTGGGGGCAGGGGGAGAGAGATTCTGCTCCATCCCTAAAGACATTTGGTAGAAAGGTTTGGAAGCATGACAGATGAGTCTGTCACATTTCAGGGCAACAACACCTGTATTTCCCCTCTGTGGTTTAAAAAGAAAATCCAATCCAGGGTCCAGGCACCTCAATCAACATCTCTCTTGGACTGAGACCTATATCTTTCTCTGTCCCTCTTGGCCAACCTATTTCTAGGCTGCAAGTTCCCTAACTATACTGTGATAATCCCAGCAAAAGACAGACTTCCTTCCTCATAATTTTTAAAGTTCACATTGATTCAAAGAGTCCGTTGCAGTTCCTAACATTTCCCAAAGATTACATTAGTTACATCTTTTGGAAGAGTTACATACAGTCTCGCAATAACACACAAACAATTGCATTTTTACTGCAACAGATTCCAAAGGTATTGTAATTAATTCAATAAGACTGACTAGGTATATAATGGGTACTCACCTTCTGAGCAGCTGGATGTGGTACCACCATCCTTTTCTTGCACCTGTTGCTCACTGCAGGCTACTGGCCAACCTCAGTGGGTCTTCAGAGGTTTGTCCATCCAATGATATAAAATCCAAATCAACCCCTTCAAGGATGTTAGTGTCCAATAAATAAACAGCCTATTTGCTCTCCCTGGGGTTTTCACTGTGGCTAGTATAGGAACCATGGCCTGCCCACTACTCTAGATCATAACCCAGGGACCCTAGCACAGCAGCCACATAATGGTTATGTTGATACCTTTCTGCTCAGTCTTGGGCCTTTTCCTCAGGGGACCTTTGTCTCAGGGATGATGGTCTCAGAACCCCTCTCCTTTGGCAATCCAGTCATAAACTCCTCAAACTAATTCCTGGGCTCTTTTAACCAGAGTTGATATATAAACTGGTGCTTAAAAGAACCAATTTCACAAACGTGAAAACAATTATGAACCAAGTCAGCTGGGAGAAGGAAATTAAAAGGAAAAATGCTCAGCTCAGCAAACAGCTCAGAAAAACCCGAGCCTGATTCAGAGGGGAAGTGAAAGCAGTAGTAAAATTAAAAATCCCTGATGCATAAAAATGTAGGAAAGGGAAGTGTGATAGCAATAAATATAAATTAGAAGTTAGGAATTCTAGAACATGGATAATAGAAGCAAAAAGACACCAGGAAAAATCAACGGCTGCCAGAGTAGAGCTGTAGGAGTTTTTTCAAGTATATCAGGAACAAAATGATCCCTCAATGGATATACTAGAATTGTCAATAATGATACAAAAGAGAAGAAGTGTTGACTATACATTTCTGTTCTGTATTTGAGAAAAAGCCAGATGATGTATTAATGCCACGGGATAATGATATAATACATTCTATTTCAACAGTAACTCAGGATGTTAGACAACAGCATTACAGAGCATTGGCCCCTCTAAAAACAAAGCAGCTCTAGCATTCCTTTGCCAGAACAGATGCCAGCCAAGAGGAGGGGCAGCCTCTGGGATTATAAAGAATCGGGCAGAATCTGAAGGTGGTGACACCCATTGAGTCAGAGCTGCCAGGGAGAGAGAAATTTCACAGGAGTAGCTGTATTCTATTTTCAGCAAAAACCAGGAATCCTGTGGCACCTTAGAGACTGGCAAATTTGGGGGAGGAGTGGCATAAGCATTTATGGGCTGGAATCCCATTGCCAACTCTGGCAGCATATCTACTCAGTCAACACCATCATTGGTCCTAACCACATCACCCACACCATCAGGAGCTCATTCATCTGCACGTCTACTAATGGGACATATGCTATCATGTGGCAGCAATGCCCCTCTGCCATGTACATTAGCCAAACCAGACTGTCTCTGGGATTTCAAACCCGTGGCCCCTAAAGCTATTTCCTGTGTCCCACAATGATAGTATTGTTACCGATATTTGCAATATTGCTGTATGAAAAGGTTTCAGTGATGCGGCCCTCAGGCTAACATACTAGTCCTTATGCGGCCCTCTACTGGTCCTCATGCAGCCCTTGTGGTGATTTGAGTTTGAGACCCCTGCTCTAGGCAAAAGAGTAAACAGACACAGATCAAACATCAAGTAGGAGAGCATTTCAAACTCAATGAATGCTCATTAACAGACTTGAAAGTTGCCGTACTTCAGCAAAAGCACGTCAAAAACAGACCTCAGTGCAAAACTGAAGAGCTGGAACTCATATACAAACTTGATACTATCAGACCTGATCTGAATAGAGAAGGTGGTGAGTGGCTAGCTCACCACAAAAAGTAATGTTCCCTCATTTGGCAATTCACACTTTCCATCAACTGTTTTGACAGGGCCTCTTCCACTCTAATTGAATTAACTTTGTTAGCACAGACCCTTCTCTTAATATGTAATCACCCTTGCATACATAAATATACCTAAGAAACCAATTTTCCCACTTCTTGCATTTGACAAAGTGGGCTTCAGCCCATGAAAACATATGCCACTTCCCCTGCCACCCCCATTTTTCTATGGGTATGTCCACACGTCTCTCTTATTTCAAAATAACACTCGTTATTTCGAAATAAAAATGATTAGGTCCACATGCTGTTTTCTTGTTTCGAAATGACGGGCTCTGTCACTTCAAAATAAGAACCGTCATTTTGAAACAGCTTAAACCCCATTCATTTCGAAACGGCTGTTATTTCAAAATGGTTATTTCAAAATAACGCCATTTGGACATGTTTCAAAACAACACGTTGTTTTGAAACAACATGTCCAAACAGCCTTATTTTGAAATAACCATTTTGAAATAGCCGCCGTTTCAATAGCAGGCTTTCTGTTAATTCGAATTAACTTATTTAGAAATAAGGACTTTATTTCAAAATAACTCATTTTGAAATAATGATGTATGTGTGGACATAGCCATAGTCTGCAAAGAGGAGGAAAGTCTGCTGGCCCTCCCTAGAAATAGAGAGGAATAGCTTGACAGAGGGGCTAGTTTGCTGACTGTCCTTACCTAGAGCACCAGAGTCAGCAGGCTGAAAAGGGCTGAAAACTAGGAACCAGTGGAGGGGCTAGTCTACAGCCTTTCCTGAACTGGAAGGTTAGTATTAGCATATGGAACAGGCTGGGGCCTGGCAGATTAGTGGCAATGCTAATTTGCTGACAGCCTGAGCTGAAAAGCCTGTGCTGGGAGATTGAAAAGGAATGAGTTGTTGCACTGAGTTTGAGAAGAGAAAAGGAACTGGAAACTGAAGGCTGGTGGACTCACAGGGGAGGAATCTGGAAAATCACTATACATTTTTATATTCTACTGTGGAATTAGAACTTTTTTCTTTAAGAAGGTTCTATTGATTGATGTATGATACCTGAACAAATTGTGCTCAAAGATGGTATCATGAATGGATGATAGGAGTGACTGCATTTTCTTTTTTTGTTTCTTTGATATGTCTGAACCAAAGGACCATTGAAGCAGGTTAATTTGCTGAGTTATGCATCCCCCCACTAATGTTTCTCCACATGTTCCTGACAAAGTCACTAAGTTTAGACATTTTTAAATAAGCAGGTCTGATAACTTGCATCCAAGAGCTTTAAAAGAGATGCGTAAGAAGCTATTTGTTCTTCTAAAAATAATTGTTAATAAGTCTTGAAACACTGGGGAACTCCCCTGAGAAGATAAACAATTTTGCCCCAGATAAGTTTGGCAGTGACCTTGGGGTTTTTCATCTTCCTCTGTAGCATGTGGGTACAGGTCACTGGCCAGAATTTTGTGCTGTTGCAGGGGCACTGGGCATTGGTGTATCTTGGTGCTGCCTGTTCTCTGAGTGAGGCACATAAGTCTGCATTTGTTTATGGGTTTCATGACCAGAGCTTGGGCAATATTCCCTAGTGCTTAGAGCAAATGTCAGCACTGGGAACTGAGCCAACAGTCGGAGTCAAAATCAAAATCTGAAAATCAAGCTAAGAGTCAGGGATGGAATGGGAGACCAGCCGCAGGGACTAGGAGCAATGCATGAAAACAAGAAGCAGGAACAAGGCAGGAGAACGAAGTTCAGAAGTCAGGCAAGAAGGTAAGGTCCATCGCAAGGTCCAATGAATTCACCCAGTTCACAGACAACTCCCTGTGCTGCCTTCTGTCTCAAATAGCACATCTGGAGCAACTGGTGGTGCCAGTGGGGTCAAGACACTTGTGAGAGGTGCTACTTGTGGGGCCAGGGGTCCACTATTCACTTAACCCATGAGTTAATAGTTGTAGATTTTTTGAGTAAGCATTTTTTAGGACACTAACAGGAAGAACAATTGGTGTTGGAAAAGGATGGGAGTTTGCATATGTAGAGCCATGGAAATTGAATTCTATAGTGTGTTTTGCTGTGGATTATAGGTGTAGTCTTATTGTTGTCCTAGAAACAGTATGACATTGAGTTCATATGTTCAAAAGGAAAGTTAAAATGAGAAGTATAGTTCCAAAATGGACCTTCAGGGAAAGCTGGCTGTTCATTGTTCTATGTCACAGTCCAGCAGCACTCTTTTGGGAAATATAAAATGTGAAATATATGGGCTAAGAAAGCCATGGAGAGATGATTTGGACCACTGGTATCATGGGAAATTTCCCTTATTTTGGTTATGCTGTTGAACAATCCAAAGGAGGCTTTATACAAAGGGAGGCTTGGAAGATTTTAAGGGATTATTTCTATGCCAAACGCTGTTCCCTTCCATTCAGAGTGCAATATATTACTGGAGTGCTACACTGTCACAAGGCATACAGTAGTTGCTATTCTGTTGAACATTGATATGTCTACACTGCCAAAGATATTCCAAAACAGTTATTTTAAAATAACTATCTGAATTAACATTATTTCAAAATAATAATTTTGAAATAGGAATCCAGTGAAGACTGACTATTTCAAAATAAGGCAGGAGCTCTTCTTTTCAAATAAAGAGTCTTCACTAGACTCTTTTTAGAAATAGGGGAAGGCAGTAGAAAGTATAGGGCCATTATTTCAACAAAAGCCAATTCTGTGGCTTGGAATGGCTTTTGTAAAATAATGATTTTGAAAGAATTGTTCTTTTGAAATAAATGCAGATTTAGTTATTTCAAAATAGTGTTTCATTATTTTGAAATAACAAAGGGCTTATTTCAAAATACCAAAATGCCTACATGGACAGGCTGTAGCAGTGCAGTGGCTCTGCTACGGCCCACACAGGGTTAAAAAGGGTGTGGGAATGCGGCAGCCTATCAGAGGGAGGCTGCCAGTACAAGAGTAGGACAGCAGAGTTGGCCGGGGTCAGTGTACAGTAGGAGCTGCAGGGGGAAGGTTCTTTTCCTGGCAGGCTGGTTGTGGGAGCCAGCACCTAGAGAGCTCTGAGTGTGAGCAGGCCTAGGAGCTGACTGAACCCAGGGATCTGAAGGGAGTGGACTATGATAGAGGCTGGAGCAGCAGTCTGGAGGCAAGGAGCGAGGGAGCAGATGGTGGTGGGACTCCAGCAGTGAGACTGTGTGTGGCTGGAGCTGCAGGGAAGTGACCCAGGGAATTAATGCAAGATTATGGGGTGAGTGGAGGGAGGCAGAGGCCTCAGTGGAGGCATTTAGGGTCCCTGGGCTAGGGCCTGGAGATGTGGGAGGGCCCAGGCACCTCCCCACTCCTCCCAGCATGCCAGGGGTGGCACAGGTCCTGGGAGTGGCACAGGCTCACCAGCCATTGACTGTTTTAGTGGCCAGAATGAGGGTGAGCTGGGCCAAAGACTCTTAGTGGCCAGAACCCTGGAAGGGGTGGACTTTGAGCTTAGCTGGAGGGCCAAGCCCCAGGACTGGACTCAAAGCAGAGTCTGTGTGTGAAGAGGCGGAGCACAGACCGCCTGGAGGGGACCACTTGAGCAGTAATTCCCCAGAAACACCACCAACGAGGCACCCTTCAGGTGGATCTAGTGCTGCACCTACTTACACAGGCAAAAAGGTTTTTCAAAATAAGCCTCCTTATTTTGAAGAACTCTCTTCAGTGTAGACATACCCACTAGTAACTCAATTTTTAACCTATTAACAGTATTGGTCTTCCTAATACATATCTTTTTTATGTTGGTATCTAGCTTGTCCCCTCATTTTTCATACTAAAGACTCTTGGAGTAGCCTAGTGGTAGTTTTTGAACTTCATTAGTGTTGCAGTACTGTTACAGCAGACAGCTGAGAAGATGAGAATGTTAAAAGAGGGGACATCACCTATGGTAATGAGTGGGCTTATTCAAACAAGTGGACTCACTCCTCACCAAAGGTGATTTCCCTCTTTAACATTCTCACCTTCTCATCTGTTGTTCCACACCGTTTGAAACAAAACAACTTATTTGTTTTGATGAAAAAGATTGAACTGACCTTGTAACTTACTCTTCTCTGTATTTATTTATTTGCCTGACATACTACAATTTCCATTTCATGCATCTAGTCTTTATTAGTGTTTAAAAGTGCCACAGGACTCCTTTTTTATTTTGTTGAACTAGACTAACACGTCCACCTAGCTGGAACGTGTCAACATGCGGTAGATGTAGGTAAAATACAGTATTTAAGAGTGTGTCTAGCTCTCTGCTGTATCCATTGCAGTTGCTTGTGTCACCATAAATGAGCTCTAGGAGGTGTCTTGCAGTGCCCAATCTGAGTGCTCTGGTATGCATCTAGTTGCAGGGGAGGAGCGGTGGAACACTGCCCCCCAAACAGAAGTGAGAGCGGTACGGAGGGTCAAATGGAGTGAAGTGAGAGTGGAGCTGCAATATTGTGAACTTTATTTTATTGTGTCATTGTGAAAGTGCACTTGTGTTTGAGACTTGGAGTGTAAGTAGTGACTAATAAAGGACATGTTTAATGGGAAGCCAGAGATGCATATCAAACTCTTATCTATGCAACAATATAAAATAAATAGTTACTTCTTGACAATTTACATTTTAAGCTGTCATCTACTGAAATTTTATTTAATATTTGTGTGATGCTGACTGAATTAGGAAGACCATGTATAATGTGAGTTAATATTTTAAAATTACAGTAATTCATATGAGCTATGCCATGCCAAGTACCATTATAAAGGTTAGAATTAGTTAAGTATGATGATATTGCTTATGTGTGTGTCATAGTTCTGTTGGAGGTTATGGATACGTTTGTATCTGTGGCTCAACTTGAGCAACTCCCCAGATGGAATGGTAGCAGCAATAAACTGCATAATGGCCCATTAAGGAAACCTATGGGAACAAGGGGCCAAGGGAGACACTTATCCATGTGATCCTGTACTCCATCTTATTTCTGTACATTTCCATAAGCAGCATGGGAAAGGCCAAGGGACATAAAAGCTGAAGCACTGTCTTCAGTCATCTCAGTCTTCAGTTAGTCTTTAGTCTCCAGCTTTTACCTAACTCTGGATCAACTCACAACTGAAGCTGTGAGATAAAGGACTGGATACTGGATGTACACAAGAGGGACTGTACAAGCCTGCACACTTCACAATTCTACCAAAAACCTCATCTATATGGACTCAATTTGTATGTCTATGATTTCTTGAATCATAGAATCGGAAGGGAACTTGTGTGGTTACCTAGTCCAACCACTTGCTAAAAGCAGGACCACTCTCTCACTAAATCATCCCAGCCAGGGTATTGTCTAACCAGACCTTAAATATCTCCAACAATGGAGATTCCACCACCACCTCCCTAGGCAACCCATTCCAATGCTTCGCTTCACCGCTCTCCTAATGAGAGAGTTTTCCTAATATCCAACCTTGACCTCCCCAGCTGCAACGTGAAACCATTGCTCCTTGTTCTTTCCTCTGTTACTACTGAGAACAGCCTAGCTGCCTCTCTGGAGCACCCCTTCAAGTAGTTGAAGGTTGCTATCAAATCCTGCCTCAATCTTCTCTTCTGCAGGCTAAATAAGCCTAGTTCATTCAGTCTCTCCTCATGAGTTGTGTTCCCCAGCCCCCTAATCATTTTCATTGACCTCCACTGGACTCTTGAATTTGTCCACATCTTTTTTTGTAGTGTGTAACTCAAAACTGGACACAGTATTCCGGATGCAGCCTCACCAGTGCCGAATAGAAGGGAATAATCACATCCCTCGATCTGCTGGCAATGTTCCTACTGATACAGCCCAATATGCCATCAGCCTTTTGGCTAAAAGAGCACACTGTTGACTCGTATCCAGCTTCCCATCCACCATAACCCCAAGGTCCTTTTCTACAGTGCTGCTGCTTAGCCGAGCGGTCCCCAGCCTGTAGCAGTGCCTGGAGTTTTTATGTCCTAAGTGCAGAAGTTTGTACTTGTCCTTGTTGAACCTCATGAGATTTCATTTGGCCCACTGCTCCAATTTGTCTGTCTCCCTGAATCCTGTCCCTCTCCTCCAGCGTGTTTACCATTCCCCCCCCAGCTTGGTGTTATCTGTGACCTTACTGAGCATGCAATCTATTCCATTATCAAGATAGTTAATGAAGATGTTGAACAGACAGGCCCCAGGACTGACTCCTGCCTGGGGCACTCCACTCATTACTGGTTGCCAACTAGACATTGAGCCATTGATTCCTAGCCCATCGATCTAGCCAGTTCTCTATCCACCTTACGGTCCACTCATCCAACCCCTACTTCCTTAACTTTCCGGTGAGAATGCTGTGGGAAACTGTATCAAAAGCCTTGCTAAAGTCAGCTATATCATGTCAACAGCTATTCCTGCATCCACAAATCCAGTCATCTCATCACAGAAGACAATCAGGGTGGTCAGGCACAATTTGCCCTTGGTGAATCCATACTGGCTGCTCCTGATCACTCTATTTTTCCTCCAAGTGTTTCAGGATGGATTTTTTGAGGACTTGCTCCACAATTTTTCCAGGGGTTGAGGTGATGCTGACTCATCTCTAGTTTCCTGGGTCCTCCTTTTACCCTTTCTTGAAGATAGGTACTATATTGGCCTTCTTCCAATCCTCTGGGACCTCTCCTGTTCACCACGAGTTTTCAAAGATAATGGCTAGTGGCTCTGCAATCACAATGGCCAACTCCCTCAGCACCCTCGGGTGCAATTCATCCAGCCCCATAAACTTGTTAACATTAACTTATTTAAGTAGTCCCTAACCTGACCTTACATTAGTGTGGGCCACTCTCCTTCTCTCCATTCTGCGGTACCCAGCGTAGCAGCCTGGGAGCTGACCCTGCCTGTGAAGACTGAATTTTAAAAAATAAATAAATAAAATTGAGTACTTCAGCCTTTTCCGCATCATCCACCATGAGGATACCTGCCCCATTCGGTAAGCGACCTACACCATCCCTGATCATCTTCTGTTGCTGACATACTTGTAGAACCCCTTCCTATGATCCTTCACATCCTTTGCTAGTTTCAACTCTAATTGCCCTTTGGCCTTCTTGTTTTATCCTGCAGTCCTGAGCAATATCTTTATATGCCTCCCCAGTCACCTGTCCAAGCTTCCACTGCTTATAAAGCTTCCCTTTTATGTTGCAGCTTACAACAGAGTTTTCTGCTAAACCATGCTGGCTGCCTTCCGCATTTGCTGTTCTTTCTGTACATCAGTATAATATTTTCTGGTGCTCTTAGCAGGGTTTCTTTAAAATACAGCCAGCTCTCTTGGACACCTTTCCCCTTCAGATCAGCCTTCCAAGGAACCCTGCCCATCAGCTCCCTGAGGGAGCCAAAATCTATTTTTCTGAAGTCCAGAGTTTGCGTTTTGCTGCTTTCCTTTCTTCCTTTGATCAGGATTCTGAATTGTACCATCTCATGGTCATTGCTGCCCAGGTAGCCATTCACTTTTACTTCTCCAATCAATTCTTCTCTGCTTGTGGGCAGCAGGTTGAAAAGTGCAAGGCCCCAGTTGGGTCCTCCAGCATTTGTACCAGGAAGTTGTCTTTAATGATCTCCAAAAACTTCCTGGATTTCCTGTGTACTGCTGTATTGCCCTCCCAGCAGATGTCAGGGTAATTGAAATCCCCATGAGAACCAGGGCCTGTGATCTGGAAACTTCTGCGAGTTGTCCATAAAATACCTTCTCCTCTTCCTGGTCTGGTGGTCTGTAGCAAACACCCACCATGACATCTTCCTTGTTGTCTTCTCCTCTAAACTTAACCCACAGACTTTCAACCGGCTTGTTTCCACTTTCATAGTGGAGCACCAAGCAATCGTACAGCTCTTTTACATATAGTGCTACACCTCCCCCTCTTCTTCCCTGCCTGTGCTTCCCGAACAATTTATACCCATCCATGGCAGCGCTCCATTCATGCAAGCAATCCCACCTCATCTCTGTTGTTCCAGTTACATCATAGTTCCCTGTCTGTGCCAGTACCACCAATTCTTCCTGCTTGTGCTCCCGGGCTCCTCACATTTGTGTACAGACATCTAAAATACTGGGCCAATTGCCCTACTTTCCTCTGTCAGTTATCTCCCCTGTTGCATCTTCCTCCTTGCATTTTTTTTTCTTGATGGCTTCCCTTCCCCACTCACCTAGGGTATTAGGGCTTCAATAGGGCACTTAAAACAATGATTTGATTCCCCCACCCCACTCCCAGTTCTGATCACTCTCTCTATTATCCCTGCCGTTACAGTCCCTGCACACTCCAAGTTCCATCTCTTCTGCCAGGTCTCCCTCATTGTGACTTATCCGTGGGCCTTGGTCGCCTTCCCCCTTCAAACCTAGTTTAAAGACCTCCTCACTACATTAGCCAGTCAGTGTCTGAATATGCTCTTCCCTTTCCTTGATAGGTGGAGTCCATCTCTGCCAAGCAGTCCTTCCTGGTACAATACTCCATGGTCATGGAAGCCAAAGCCGTCCTGACAACACCATCTTCGCAGCCAGGCATTCACCTGCAGGGTGCATCTGTCTCTGCTTGGGCCCCTACCCTTGACTGGAAGAATCGAGAAGAACACCACCTGCTCACCAACCGCATTTCCAGTGCCCTGTTGTCACTTTTGATCTGCCAAGAATCACCTTTCGTGGTATCATTGGTTCCCATATGGATGAGTAGCATTGGGTAGTAATCAGAGGGGTGCACGATTCTTAACAATCCATCCATAACATCTTGGATATGGGCCCCTGGCAGGCAGCATACCTCCCAAGAGGCCTTATCAGGGTGACAGATGGGTGCTTCCATCCCTCTGAGAAGCTAGTACCTAACCATCACAACCCCATGTTTCCTCCTGGCCGTGGTGGATGTGATCCTCCCAGTCTCGGGGGTGCATAGCTTCTGCTCTTCCACAATATCACTTGTCTCTAGCACCATGTAGCAGTTCTTCACCACAACAGAGGGTGCCATGGGAGCAGGGGTGGAGCCCTGTCAGCTGCCAGTGTCCTCTCTGTGCCAAAAGTTCAAAAGTTTAACAAATGGAGGGGAGGCACTGAAGAAGTTCCAGGGTGATCATTTGGTCTAGGGCTAGCTCTATGGTCTGGGGCCAAAATTGAGATATGTATGCCATCTGTCTCTTGATGCAGTTAGGGAGTCTTATTGCTGAAAAGCCATCCACTATTTCATGCACATTTCCCATAGTCCTTTATAGCAGGATGCAATTAATAGACCCACACGCTTGCATAAATGCAATACCAACGATGGCCCTCCCAGCTCCAGTTTAATTTGCAACTGACCAGTAGTAGTCTGGAGTTGCCAGCTTCCACAGAGAAATCTTCATGAGCTTCTCCCCCCAAAGGGGAGCTCTCATTTCTGTGTCCTTGTGTTAGAGGGTAAGCTCTGCACGCAATTCCAGGGACAGGCTTTGTGTATCTGAAAATTCAGCAGCCATTGCTTGTCATCCCATACCAGCATAACAATGCAAACAATGAAATCCCACCATTCAGAGCCTGTTTCCCAAGCCCAGTAATGATGGTTGACTCTGTGCAGCTATTCTGCGAACGGTTGAGGTAATCTGGAATCGTTTCTTTCCATAACACCTAGTAGGTCAGGGTCCATGGCTTCCTGTTCAGATTCATAGCTCATAAAATATTGCATGATCCGCCAGGTTGTGTTCACAACGCTTATCGTAAGACTACTGAGCAGCGGAGGAGCCATGTTTTCAGGCAGAGATGGTGGGTGCAGTTTAGAGGGTGTAGAAAAATATAGTCAGCAGTCCATGGAATGATAGGACATAAAAAACTGTATCATGGGATGGTGAGCTTGCACCCCTGATACCCTGGTACCCATTCCCACAACTCCTAGCAGCAGAAAGTGGCAAGATGCATAGTGGAATAGAAGAAGCAAGGAGGCCTGTGGCACTTAAGGACTAACAGACTTATTTATTGCATGAGCTTTCATGAGAGAAAATCCCACTTCAAAGTGGGATTTTTCTCCCATGAAAGCTCATGCAATAAATAAACTTGTTAGCCTTTAAGTGCCACAGGCCTCCTTTCTTTTGCTCAAGTAGACTGACATGGCTGCCCCTTTGGAACTTGGCATGGTGGAATAGCTATCAATGGTGTGCTGCTATTCTGTCATTGCTAGATGCATGCTGCTGACACAGGAAGCATTGTGTGAATGTGCACAAGTGATGTAGTTATAGCAGTGTAAGATCATCTGTTTCTTGTGTTTATCTTAACTCTGTAGTACAGACATGGCCTAGGTCGCATGGGTATTTAAGTGCACCAGTATTGGGTTAAATCATGAAGCTTAGAGAATTCTGCCTGCTGATGCTAGGGAACACAAGACCCCCCAAGGAGTGATAATCCTGCACAGCTGGTATCTTTAAAAGATCTTTCTTCCTTCTCTGAGTATCATAAACCATGTGGAATTGTTTGGTTTTGAAGTTTAGTTAAACCTTTTGTTCTCCAAGTAACCACTGAGTGCAGGTCTAGTCCTGTGAAAAATCCAATCATGTTATAGCAAAAATGTTATAATTCTTCAGCTTTTTCTCACTCTGTTCTTATAGCTCTCTACTAATGTATTAGACAAAGCATAAAGGTTAATGTCAGAAATAATTGAGTCCACTGTTCATTCATAATGCTGAGCTCAGCTACTAAATATAAATAGTGTATGGGACTTTTAAGATTTGTTCCAAGTACTAGAAGCTGTCAAAGAGTAAGAAGCTAAAACATGACACAGCTAAAGCAACATTTATTGGCTCTTTTTATTGAGACTTTGTTCTTTGCCTGGAAAATAGAATTAAAAGTAAACATTCAACACTGTAATAAGTTTTTTAAAACAATGTGAAGTTTGGCTACATACAGTAAGAGCTGCAATAAGCTTTACCATATTTGAAAGAAATTTTCAGTTGGTTAATGCACCTATTGCATTGTGATCTGAGGTGGAAATTCTTTTATTTGAAATTAAAACTATTATTACAACTCTCGCATCTATGGGCTTTTCATTTAGAGATTTTAAAGTGCTTAAACAAGGAAGGAAACCATCATTATCAGAACATTAGGGGAAGCTTAAAAACCTGCAGGGCATTATCTTGGTCTTAAATGGTTTAAAAACCTACTCAAAGTCCAAAAATCAAAGTTCACAATTTATCCATATGCACAATTTCGGCTAGCATTGACACATTGTGAATTTATATGTGCAGTACATTCTAAATTTCCCAGTTGATTAAAATGGGTAGATGGTTAATACAATATAGTTATATGCTGGTCTGAAGCCTGCCTACATTACACATTTATAACTGGACTGGTTCTCCATTGCTTTGCATCTTATCTAATTATACTTGTGTGAAGTGCAAGCAAACCAGACCCACAGCATTTTTACACAGCTTTCCATCTATCCTACATTCTTATAAGATGCCCATTACTGTATTCTCTGAGCACCTCAGTATGTAGCTATTCTTACAAAACGCCACTGAAATAATTGTGCCTTTTTTATAGCAGAACTGAGGGAATGTATTCACTGATGGTGGCAAAATTACCGCTGTCAGCCCAGCATTCTGGGAGGACTGAACAGCAAGTCTGAACTCGCTGTGGTGCTCCTGGAAGTCGGCGCCAGAAGTCCTGGGGTCCAGGAGGTGTAGGGGATTTGCAGTCAGCTTTCCCTAGTGTGTATGGGCAGCTGAGGAAGTTGTTGTCATCTACACAAGGCATTTTACATTCTTGCATAAATGCAGAGCTGTAAATGGAAGTTTTTGCACCTGGGGCGAGCAGCCCCCAGATGTCCCCTCCCCCGCACCCTGATCCACCATGGGGCGTGACCTGGTGGTGGGGAGCTCCCACTGCTGCCGGCAGGCTGGGGGGGTCCAGATCTGTCCTCAGCTGCTGATGGAGGTGGGGGGAAGCTCCCTCTACCTCTGGCAGCAGCTGAGGATGGATCCAGATCCCTATGGGCTGGCAGTAGTGGCAAGGGATCCCTGCTGCTGGATACGCACTGGAGAGCTGGATTTGTCCATGGCCACCGCCAGAAGGTGGCAGCCGTGCGCCCCGGACAGCACAGAAAGCCCCAGTGGCGGCGCTGCTGGACATTCCAGGCACCGAATTTTAGAAGGTGCAGGGGACAGATCCGGATCCCCTTTTCTAAGCTCAAGGACAAGGAAGAATGATGTTTGGGAATTAGAGTACAAGCCTAGGATTTGGGAGACTCAGTTTTCTGCTGTGCCACAGCCTGTGTCTGTGATCTTGGACAAATCACTTAGCATTTCTATGCCTCAGTTCTCCAGCCTTAAAATGGAGATAAAAGTACTTTCATACATAAGAAGGGTATAGTGAGGATAAGTACACTGTGAGGCACTCAGATACTACAGTAATGATGCACATATAAGAACTCTCAAAAGATAAGAGGGAACCTGTGATGGCGCAGGAAATTGAAACTAACCTTCTCACTTGCACAGATGTAAATGACTACACAAGATGCAAAGTACTGGATAATAATACTTTTATTCCTGTGTTTTCAGAAATTTTCCTACTACTGAAACATAGCTGAAAAAAAAAACCCAAGGAGTCGTGTGGCACTTTAAGACTAACAGATTTATTTTTTGCATGAGCTTTTATGGGAGAAAATCCTGCTTCAAAGATGCCACGAAAGGTCTTGCGAAAAATAAATCTGTTAGTCTTAAAGTGCCACACGACTCCTTGCTTTTTTTTATTTATTTATTGCTGGACTAGACTAACACGGCTATCCCTTTTGAAAATAGCTGAAAAAGCTTTCTGCTAGACACAGAGGCCATCTTGTGGTAGAAGGTATGCCATAGCACATAACATTTATTTGGAAGTAAAGATGAAGTTCTCTAACAATAGTTCCATGATTATTACGATGATTTATTATTTGTATTACTGTAGCATACAGGAGCCCTCCTCATGGACCACCCATTATGCTAATTTCATCTATGTATTTTGACAGTAACTGGATCTAAAGTAGCTGCAAAATAAATGACTTGAGAAAAATACTCAAAATATGATTGCTTTCAACTGACGACTAATGCGTCAGCAAAGGGAGTGACAAAAATACAATACAGGTAGATTCAATTGCTACTGACAAAAGGAATGGTTCCACTTAAATATAATCTGTTCTTAGTATTTCTTTTCTTTTGAAGGAAGAAAAGTAGAAGAGTGCATAGCTTTGCACTTAAGTCTCACTGAATGGACCAAATTAATTCTGGTGCTACTTCTAAATTGCTTAAAAAGAAGCATTAGTTCTGCAGGCTGAATCTGTCAATCAATAGATGAATGAAATATCATTCAGTGCTTTGTCTTACTCTATTGTAAAGTTGTAGTTTTCTTACCTGTGATAGTTACCTCAGAATATTCTAATAGCATGAGTTTTAATAACTGGCTATCCAGAACAAAGTACCACAGCACAAAAAAATAAAAAATACAAAAACAAAAAAACTTGCCCACTATTTAGAAATTCTGTTAATATTATTAAGATTTTGAATTTGAACAAAATATAATTTTTTAATCAAACTGGAAAATAACTATAACTAAAAGATTTTAATGAGCTACTTTTGTATATGCTGTATGTGTTATGTGCAAATGCAATTACTATTTGTGTGTGTAAATATCAATTATCAGTATCTTCCTTACAACAGCACTGATTTACTGTGTCTTCTATCTTGGGCTTTGAGCCTCTAAAGTAAATGGCACATATTATCCCTTAGAACATTGTGGCATACTAGATGGACTGTAATATATTAGCGATTAGGTCCTACAAACTGTCACTTTAGTTAATGTGATGCAAGAACACAGTAATTCAAATATAGCTATGATGTATGGCAATTAAGATGCACCGTCATGACTCCATTTTAAAGCTGAGATCAGTGTTACATTATAGTTTTACAGAGGAGATGAATCAGAAGAAATGCAGAGTAAATGAATAAGGTAGGGTAGAGAAACATCAGGTATTTCTATTTACCTCTTTCCAAAATACAAGAACACAGGACATTGAATGAAATTACAAGCTGACAAATATAAAATTAATGCTGAGTTCTGGAAAATACTTCTTTTTCATCAGTCTGTAGAATTCATTACTATAGATATAGCACAGAGAAAAATATTTTAGCTGGATCCAGATTTTAATTGGATCTTAGACATTGTTATGAGCAATAAAAGTATACTCAGCAGTTACTCACAAGGATAAAATATTCATAGGGAACAGCAATTTATGTGCCAGAGATGATCATTAAATGCCTGAGTTTGGAAGAAGTGTCCCTTATGACAGCACTATAACAATTGTCTCGTCTGTTCTATTAGGAATCTGACACTATCATTAGAGAGAGGATACTGAACTAGGTCACACACTGGCCTTACAAAATATGGTAATTCCTAAAATATCTGACCATACTGGTAAACACCAGACTATACTGCAACCACTGGAATCCTATACATATATCCAAAAGCCAAAAGTAATTCATGGTCTCTGTATTTTCAGGAACTTGTTTTCTTTCATTGAGAAACATAGCTGTAGCTAGGCAAGGGGAAGACTATCAAGAAGCCAGGGCAGACAATACTACTATCATGGAAAGGATGAAAAGTTACTGAACAATTCAAGAGCTCCCAGCTGCTTGGCTGGTCTTTTTTTATATTTGCCACTTCACTATAAAATTTTTGAAGTATTTATTAAATTAAGGCAAATGGCACTTGGACATTGTAATGACTACCTTTGCAGTCAGATGCAGAAAAAGTTCACACTTCCCAAGGTGAAAACACACAGAAACAGTCTCTCAATTGTCCATCTCAAAGCAGTGTCTTTGCCAAGTGAACACTTTATTCTCCCACTTGAACCTGAGCTCTTCTGAAAGATCACTCCTGCCACTCTTACGAAGATAATGAGATAGGAGTCGCTGTTTATCAGCTGATCTTGGAAGGTTCTTTTTCCAGAAGCAAAGAAGCTCATAGATCTGATGTGTTAGATTATCAGGGCACTTCAGTCTAACAAGCTGAAGAGTGCTCCTACGGATAGGTAGGTGCAGAGAGAGCAGTGATGCATTATCTTCTGAGAGCTCTTCTGCAAGCCAGTACAGCAAGTTATCCCACAGAGCCTCTGTTATTCAAAATGTAAATGTTTAAAAGATATTATCTAGATTCTTTTTTTTTTTTTTTTATTCTGTTCTGACTGAGGTCAATAGGAGTTTTGCCATTGATTTAAGCAGTTAGCATTTTACTCCATCTACTTCTGCAACTTTGCACTTGGGGCACAAACATGTATTATTAATTTACCTGAAAAACAAACAAGGATACCTGTGACATTTTAAAGACTAACAAATTTATTTATTGCATGAGCTTTTTGTGGGAGAAAATCCCACTTCATCAGATGCCCTGAAGATCAGGGACCTTACCTCAAATTTAGCAAGGCTTTTGATACAGTTTCCCGTAGCATTCTCATCAGCAAGTTAAGGAAGTATGGGTTGGATGTGTGGACTGTAAGGTGGACAAAGAACTGGCTAGATCAACAATTTCAGCGAGTAGGAATCAATGGCTGCATATCTAGTTGGCAACCAGTAACAAGTGGTGTGCCCCAGAGGTCAGCCCTGGGGCCAGTTCTGTTCAACATTTTCATTAATGATCTAGATGATGGGATACATTGCGCATTCAAAAGTTTGCAGATGACACCAAGCTGGGAAGAATGGTAGACATGCTGGAGGGCAGGGACAGGATTCAGGGAGACCTAGACAATTTGGAGCAGTGGGCCAAATGAAATTTCGTGAGGTTCAAGAAGGACAAGTGCAAAGTCCTGCTCTTGGGATGGAAAAACCCCATGCACTGCTACAGGCTGGGGAGCAATCAGCTAAGTAGCAGCACTGCAGAAAAGGACCTGGGGATCATGGTGGATGGAAAGCTGGATATGGGTCAGCAGTGTGCTCTTGCTGCCAAAAAGGCCAATGGCATACGCGGCTGCATCCATAGAACTGTTGCCAGCAGATCGAGGGATGTGATCATTCCCCTCTATTCAGCCCTGGTGAGGCTGCAGCTGGAATACTGTGTCTAGTTTTGGGCTCCTCACTATGAAAAGGATGTGGACAAATCAGAGTCCAGTGGAGGGCAACAAAAATGATCAAGAGGCTGGAGCAGAAGACCTGTGAAGAGAGAGTGAAGGAACTAGGCTTATTTCAGCTGTAGAAGAGAAGAGTGAGGGGGGATTTGATAGCAACCTCCAACTACTTGAAGGGATGCTCCAAGGAGGATGGAGCTTGGCTGTTCTCCATAGTAACAAAGGACAGAAGAAGGAGCAATGGTTTCAAGTTGCAGCTGGGGAGATTGAGGTAGGAAAAACTTTCTTACTCAGAGAGTGGTGAAGCACTGGAGTGGATTGTCTAGGAAGGTGGTGGAATCTCCATCTTTGGAGATATTTAAGACTTGGTTAGAAAAAACCCTGGCTGGGATAATTTAGTGGAAGTGGTCCTGCTTTTTTTGGCAGGGGGTTGAACTAGATGACCTCATGAAGTCCCTTCCAAACCTATGATTCTATAAATAAATGTAGGGAAGTGTAAGTCATGAGAACAGGTGACTTACACTTCCCTGCATTTATTTCTTCCCATTCTGTAAGTTTCCCGATCTTCAGGGCATCTGATGAAGTGGGATTTTCTCCCATGAAAGCTCATGCAATCAATAAATTTGCTAGTCTTTAAGTGTCAAAAGACTCCTTATTTGTTTTACTGAACTAGACTAACATGGCTGCCCCTTTGGGTCTATTGTATGTGATTCAGCAATGATCATTTTTTATTTAAATTGTTCAGAGAAAATCAGCAATAAAATGCAGCAGCTCAAATATTTTCTACAACAGACCAGGGAAGAGAACAGACCTTCAACTCTGAGGACAGCCACTGCTTCCAAGTTCCTCTTTGAGGGAAGGGAGAGCCTATTCCTGAGGCATGTGTGGGGAGGTTATCCTTTGCTCTTTTATTATATCAGTTTATCCATATGGACTGCCTTTCCTTTTTTATTTACAGACTACCCAGTAGCATATCAATGGGGTGGAGTGGTCACTGGGGGTCAAGCCATCAGGCAGTGGTCTGTAAGGGGATGTCAGGCCATCCCTAGGGTAGGGCGAGCAGGGCAGTCACCCAGGGCCCTGCACTTTGGGGGGCCACGTGCAGCCACACCACTGCCCCCCCCCATGCAAGGGACTGGGCAAGCAGGCCAAAAAGGCGGCCGGGTTCAGCGCTGCCAGTCTGGCCACCCCCCTTCCCACCATGTGCACTATTCTTGTCTTTGTGCTGGAGAAGTGGGGAGGGGGCGGGAGGAAGCGTGGAGCCAGTATCGCTACCCCCGACCATGCTGCCTCCCACCCCCTCCCTGCTGCTCTGGCACAGAGCCCAGAGCAGCGTGCGTGGCTGGGGGGGGGCGGACTGGCAGTGCTGCACTGGGCCGCCCTTTTGGCCGCTTGCCCAGTCCTGGGCATGGGGGGGGGGCAGTGCCAGGGGTCTGCCCATCCTCTGGGTTGGCCAGCCCTGCCCTTCAGTGTTGGGGGGGGGGCCTGCAGAGGGTGATTTGCCTGGGGCCCCGCACCCCACTAGGGGATGGCCCTGCAGGCCATCCCCCCCCAGCAGGGCTGTATTAGAGTGGCCCCAGCTGGCACCCCTACCCTCAGGTAGATGGTGGTGGGGTAGCTGCAGCCTCCCATTGCTGGAGAAGGCAAGTCAGCCTCTCGGGCAGGAGGCTGGAGCCACAGCTGCCCCCCACCAGTGCCGAGGAGAGTTCCAGCCTATCCCCCCCCACCCCCCGCTTAGTGTCTGGCTGCTTCTCTCCAGGGGTGGGCAGCGCTGGCCAACATGTGAAGTGCTGGATGCAGCCCCCAGTCCCTGGAGAGGAGTCCTGTTCAGCGGCATTACAGCCTGGCTTGCCCCCTGTCCTGCCAGTGCTGAACGGGCCCTCTCTACGGCGTAGGGGTGACCTCTGTTGCCTCACCTGCCAGCCAGCTCCGACCCTGGAGAGAAGTGGCCACATGCTGGCCCGGGGGGGGCAGAACAGCTCGCTGGGGATGTGGCAGGGTGGGGCAGGCAACTGGAACCACTCTTCAGTGGAAGGAAGTGTCTCTGGTCCTGCTCTCCCCAGTGACTGACCAGTGCCTCCAGCAACAGGGGCTGCAGCCACCCCACCACCACCACCACCACCTGGCCATGGACAGAGGCACTGGCCAGGGCCCCTCTAATCTGGCCCTGGTGGGGGGGCAGGCAGCAGCTTCCCTAGGACTTGAAATTGGGAGGGGTAGGAGGATATCTAGGGGGATCTTGGGGTGCATCACCCATTATTATAACACTATTACTAGATGACAAAAGGTGGGGTGGGAAATTCAGGGGGGGGTGTAGGTGCAGTGTTAGGGAAATCCCTCAGGGCAGCCCAGCAGTGGCTCTCTAGCACCAGTGGCCAAGTCATATCTGCCTCCTCCATGCTTCCTATCTCCTCACCAGCACAGGGCAGGAGGGGTCCTAGCCACTGGGACCTCCTTTTGCCTTGTTGGGGGGGGGTCTGCACTGGGAGGGGGCAAGGGCAGAGTATGAGGCAGGCATGGGGAGGCAAATGTGACTTGGCATGTGGACGCCGGATAGCCTCTGTATGCTACTGAGACAACCCTGGAAAGGGAAAGACTTTGAAGTGACCTGGCAGGAGGGTCACGCCATAGAAACAGGGAAGCACTGCACAGTTGGAGCAACCAGAGGCAGCGGACAAGTGAAGAGAGGGCTCACAACCCCTGCTCAGCCAGAAGGAGGCACTGGTGGTGAGCTTAGCCCTTCACAGGACTTCATATTAAGTGATATATTTCCCTGGTAAAGTGTCAGTAACCACATGATTTTTCATTGTTTGTAATATTTTTAAATAAATTATGTTGTTCTGACCTGAATATGAAAGAGTCAGCTTAATAAATGCAAGTACTGACAACCAGCTTAGCATAACTTAATAAAACTAACTTTCATGCCATACAATGGCTCTTACCTGTTGAATCAGTGGAAATTCTTTTTGTGCTTTGTGGGCGGTTGATCAATTTTTCATGCTGCCAAAGAAAAAGTATTTAGGGAGGGGTAATAAACAAATCTGTAAGGGAGGAGGGAATATTAGCAGGAAAACAGTAAAACAACATTTAAGGTACAGTCCTGCTTATGCCATTTCCATATTCCAGGACAGCCTGCTGTAAATTCAAAGCTGATTTAAATCAGTGTACCCCTATTGAAATAATTGAAGCTAAGTCTCTTTACATCAGTTGATACTATGGTCCACTGTTATGACTATGTCTGTATTGCAATCATAGGGTGTGTAGATATATGCCAGATTTAGCTTTAATTTAGCTAGTTTGGGCACTGGAGCTGAAAGCATGGCAGTTTTGGGTAACTACTCGAGAAATTATCCCGAATCCTGTGTGGGCCTCAGGACTTCAGTACTCATGTTATCTAGCTCAGAACTATCTCAGGTACATATGTATGTCTGCATATATGAAGAAATTGGTGCATTTTTGCAGGTGTGACCAGGTGGCAAATGTTGTAAGATAAATAGCAATGTGCATCATAGTGTCATATCATGATACCTGTTGTGGATTTTGTACATTGTAGTGCAAAATCCAACCAATTTTGTATTTATCTGAGGGACTGATTCTTCATTGTAACACACAAGTTTTACAATAATGCAGCTCCCTTGCAGTCAGTGTAGTTGTACCAGTATAAAATAACCATAAGGTGGTGAAAATTCAAGCCTTAAATGAAATGAGATAAGAATCTCCTCCAGAGAGGAGCACCGTTCTTCTTTCAGGACTACAATGGTCTGTCTTTTTTTTTTTTTCTTGCTTAGATATGCAGCTATATTTACACATGGCTTTTCATTTGCTAATGGGGACAAACTTCTGTAAATTTTTCCACAGATAGTAACTGTAAATGAACTCAGTTACCCATGGATTGACTTTCATCTGAACTACTTTATGCTCTTCAGTTAAAAAAAAAAATAGTGAAGATGATGAATATTCTATATAACATCATAATATTTAAAAATTTAAAATCTGCCTTAAAAGAGTAAATATCTATCATGAAACACCAAAAATCACCCATGGTGTAACTCCACTGTCTTTTGGACCCAAAGGTTCTGGTTGAAAGTGTAGTGCTAGAATAGCCATAAGCAGTTTTCTAGGCTAGAAGGCCCTTCAATTAGCAAAGGGGCCATTTTCTGAAGCATGGGATCACATGATATTTCACTGTTAAACAGTCATTAGGGATAAATCTGCAGCAGAATAGTGATTTGACAATGCTTAAAGATATTGCTGTAAGACATATGTTCAAAGCACTCTGATAGCTTTTCCTTTCATTCAGTGATATTAAATTACAAAATGTTCTGGTAGTTGGACCCCTTATATACAACCAAACTATGCTAGCATCTCAAGCAGGACAAGGAGACGGGGAAAAAAATCACACAGTGGAAATACTGCCTTTGTTTTTCCTCTTTTTGTTCCATTTTATATGCATGCAATTAGTCCTGATTTATACTATTAGACACGATTTCATAAACTGGCTCATTGTTTTCTCTTTGGGTTAAATGGAACTAATTGAGGTGGGTGGGACAGGATGTACCTAGTCCTTTGAGGCCCCCTACTGGAGTCCTCCCAGTCCTACCACACCCTGACCCAGGAAAGGAGCTATGAAGGTTGCCTCCTCCAGTTTGGGTAGACAGGCTCACAGAAACAACCAGTCAGAACCCAGTGGGCTCAAATAAAAGTTGCTGAAGCACCTATCTGGGTCAGTTCCTGTGTAGGTGCATGGTGGTTGCTGTTCACAGGGATGCAAGAGGTGATGCAGGAGATGGATTCTGATGGTATTTACAGACACTGAGGAGGAAGAGCTTTTGAGAAATTCTGTGTTAAAGTAAGAGTGAAGAGAAAGGGGCTAGATTGGAAACATCTCATGGAATAGCAGTAGTGAACTGAAGGAAGCAGGATGTGGCTGCTGTGAGTAAAGTCCCAGGGCTAGGATCCAGTGTAGTGGCTGGATCCCACTGGGGAGGTGTCCTTAAGCCCTAAGAGGGGGACTAGTCTCTAAAAGCCTGAGCGAAGGACTGGATTTAACAGGAGCAGATGGGGGCTGATGTTGGTGAAGAATGACCAGGTGCTGGACTCTTGCTACCCTGACAAGGGAGGGGGTTCATCCCTTTAATACTGTCACTGGAGGGGTGAGCTACTGAAGAGCCACCTACTTAAGTCAGAAACCCACAGAAGGTGCCTGGGGTAGTAGTAGTTGCAGCAGCATCCCTGGCTGGCGGGAAGCACTCTCAAAAGGTGAGTGTTCCAACCACAATAGGTAGCAAAATTTGTCAATGAATTTAAAATGAGAGCTCCATCATTTGGACAATTTTATTATTTCTTAGTCATTTTTCAGGTATTTTATATTAAAAATAAATTTTTAAAAGACTTCTTGGCTGTCTGAGTTCCTGCTAACATAACTGTTTAATGCTGTTGAAATGTCATTGTATGAATTGAATTATTAATGATATATTGGGGTGCCTAAAGCTTTGGATAAGCATCTTTTTAATATTTTGATTTTAAATAAAATAAGGGCTAGGAGCATCTTGTTTGACAAATGTATATTAGGTGGAGTATAAAACAAAGGAGTTCTTTTAGGTTATAATTCACCTAGAGTCTAGGCCTTGTAACTAGAATTGGTTTGCACTCCAACTTGAAAATAATTCTTCATGTGAAATTATTCTCAGTGAGAATTAAGGTGAAATCCATGGCAAAGCTACAAACTTCATTTGTGCCAGGATTTCACCCTTAGTGTCTAAAACACACAAACTTTTGCATCTTTTTGAGGTTTTCTAATTAGAAGGTGATTGGGAAGGGCATCATACACAACTATTTCAAAGCGTTATCTACTGTTAAATATTATTTTAAAATAATTTGCAGTATTAATCTCAAACTTTTCTAAATTTTCTTTTAAGCAGTGATTGCATAAGGAAAATTCTGATCAGTAAGGAGCTTTTTTTCTCCCAGAATGTTTTAAAGGATGTAAATTGTGTACATAAGAAAAGCAAGCCCACCACCTATAATTAAACTTACAAGGGAGTTGAATATCAAATAGCTGAAAATGTTGTCAGGTAGGTAATTAGTGGGTCACCTTTTAAAAAGTATCCCATTTGTCCATGTCGCCAAACAACTGGATAATTGGTGAAGTCCACAGTGTCTGCTTATGGGCTATCATTGACTGGCGTAAAATGATGTATGCCATAGTAGTGGTGACTTCTGTGTTGAGATAATTGCTCAGTGTTTACCTTTTGCTGATATTGATCCTTCTTTTCATTATGAAACTTAATTAATCCACAGACAATGTAAATTAGTGAAAGCAACACTTCCAGTTCTAAATACTAATTACAGAGAAAAATACATGAACTGTGAGCCAGATTCTCATTTCAGTTGCACCAGTGCTATTCTGGAGTAACTACATTAGAGTAGTGCATGCAAGAGCAGAATTTGGCCTTGCCTGTTTTAAATGCTGTTGTTAAACATAACATCCTCTAGATGCCAGTGTCATGTCTACATTTGACTTGTATGAAACATCATGTGAGAAGAAAAGGTCATAAGCCCTGTTGTTAATGAATAAACAGTTGTGGTATAGAAGGAATTAGTGCTCATTATTATAAACTGGATGTTTTTAGCTTTGACACACTGATCTAGGTGCATGGAGTGTTATAATCATTTTAAAGAATATGCTGTGCTGTAGATTGCAATAATGTTTTTCCTTTTACTGGATGAAAGTTGACCTTTGACTATTCTATGAAAGCCAAAAACCAGTATTCTCAGGACAGTTCATGAATCTCTCAGGAAATTTTGGCAGAGTTGGGGGGATGGATGCAAATATGGCTTTAAGAATACAGGAAAAAATGCAAAAAAAAAAAAAAAGTTATTTTAATCACCCAAAAGAGGTGTCATCTGTGACCTTACGATAACTGACCATAAAATGGTGTCAAGCTAATCCAAAAGTGTCAGAAGCTTCAGGACAAAAAAAACAAGGACAACCTTTCAGGAGACAGAAACCTTTCATTTTCACCAAAATTAAAGGATGCACAAAAAAACTGACTGCAGGAGGCATTTTTATGATAGATATAGATAGTGAGCATAACTTAAAAATTACTCTTCCAAAATAACCGTGTATGAAATGGCTATACTAAGTCAGACCTGTAGCCCATCTCTCCCAGTAACCTGCCCCTGAATAGCTGCCAGTGCCAGTTGCTTCAAAGGGAATGAACGGACCAAGTAAACATCAAGTGAAACCCATTCCCTGTCAGCCATTCTCAGTTTCTGACAAACAGCAATCCCTACCTATCCTGGCTTATAGTCACAATTGGATTTATCCTCCATGAATTTACTTCATTCTCTTCTTGAACCCCATTATAGCATTGGCCTTTACAACATCCTCTGGCAAGGAGTTCCACAGGTTGACTGTGCATTGTGCAAAGGAATTCTTCTATTCATTTTAAACCTGCTGCCTATTAATTTCAATTGGGGTGGCCTCTAGTTCTTGTGTTATGAGAAGGAGTAAATAACACTTTCTCCTCAGCAGTCATGATTTTATAGACCTCTTTCATATCTTCCCCCTTAGTCATCTCTTATCCAAGCTGAAAAGTCCTGGGCTTATTCATCTCTCCTAAGATGGAAGCTTTTCCATACCCCTAATTATTTTAGTTGACCTCTTCTCTACCTTTTCCAGTTCGTTTTGTTTTTTTGTTTTTGTTTTTTGAGATGTGGCAGACAGATCTGCATGCAGTAGTCAAGATGAGGATGTACCATGGATTTATGAAGAGGCAATATATTTTCTGTTTTATTATCTATACCTTTCCTAAAGATTCCCAATATTTTGTATGTTTTTGATTGCCTCTGAACATTAAGTGGATGTTTAAAGAGATTATTTGCAATGAATCCAAGAACTTTCTTGAGTGACAAAAGCTAATTTTAGATCCCATCATTTTATGCGTATGGTAGGAACTATATTTTCCAATGTGCATTACTTTGAATTTGTCAACATTGAATTTATCTGCTATTTTGTTGTCCAGTCATCCAGTTTAGTGAGATTCCTTTGCAATGCTTTGCAGGCTGCTTTAGACTTAGTTATCTCGACCATCATCCTCATAAAAAGGAAGATGATCTAAGCCCATAACAAGGCCAACAATTTTTAAGGAACCATGCTTAGTGTGATTGCATTTAGCCAAGTTTTATAATGTGAACTAGTCAAGGGAAAGGAGAAATGCTCTCCTGAACATCACTGCCTCCAAAGAAAAGAATGAGTTCCCTTCCTGAAGACAGCAAACTGAGCTCTAAATAAGATACAGCTGTGTCCGAGGGGTGAGGCTCTGATTCTAAAGTGCTGTTGAGGGATAGGATAAGTTATTTGTTTTCCTGACTTCAACAGATTGACTCTGACTCTGCTCTTCAAGGAAAGTAGTGAATCCATCTGAAAGGAAAGATGGGTTTTGTT
This sequence comes from Podocnemis expansa, assembly GCA_007922195.1. Taxonomy (NCBI): domain Eukaryota; kingdom Metazoa; phylum Chordata; order Testudines; family Podocnemididae; genus Podocnemis; species Podocnemis expansa. Next base: position 16,024,743 of record ML681996.1, read on the forward strand.
CAGTTTCATGTACTGAAAAGATGACTAATTTATAACTGCTTTGTAGAACTGAATTCTTGTAAGATCAGGAACCATGGCTGGAGTAACTCTGACCTCATTAGAACTGGTAGGAGTTGACCCTCATGAATAGTATAGAGCTAATGCTGAATGCTTTCAAAAATCTTGCTCCAATGCATGACGAATTGCAAAGCTAAAAACTTAAACCAACATTCTGTTTTGACTACTAGTGTGACTCTTGTTCCAAATCACCCAAATAGGGAAGACAGCTATGTTTTGAAAGCAGAAGAAACTTTAATGTAACAGCTGAGGGCTTCAATCCTTACGGCATGCTAAAAGGCCTTTGAGAGGGGCTGTGACAGCCAGAATAGTAGTCTATAAGTAGACTGTGCTGTTATCCATATAACGCCAATACATGTACCTTCTCTCCATTATCAATATGTTGGAGATGAACAGTATAAAAGAGAGAGAGCAAAGCATTTACTATGCCTGTGAGATGCATGGTAGTTTAACCACTGCACTATTAACATACCCCTGATCTCACTGGGTAGAGAAGAAACAGAAAAGACATAATATATTCCAAAGAAATAATGTAGTGGCATAGTAAGTGTATACTACAGGCAGGCAGTTAATTGCGCATGAGGGGAAAAGTAACAACTGATTAAGTTTCTTGATGAAATGACATAATTTTATTCTATGCACACTAATGTGATAAGGGTATTGTAACTGCTTCATTAAATACATCAAACGTTGTGTTAACATCACATGGAATTTGAAATTGCCTGCAGTAAGTTATCAACATTGCTATTGTCATTACATTTGTAAGCATATGTATATTAACACTATATTGCAGCTCTACTGCTTTTCACCTTGCTGCATTTTATAGTCAGTGAACTTATTTGTTATGGTTAGCTGCCACATAGGGTAAATCTACACTGGAGCCTTAGGTCGATTTAAGGAAGGTTAAGTCGACCTACAAACTCCTGCGGCTACACAGGGTTTTTATTAAGTCAACTCAAGCACATCCTTAAGTCGATTTAATACCACTACCTCTTAAGGTCGACTTAATGCTTAAGTCAACCTTATTAAGTCAACTTAAGCCAATGTAGATGGGGAAAGCCCTTAAGTTGACCTTTTGGCCTCCAGGCTCCCTTTCAAAGTTCCTGGCCACCAGGGACAGCTACCCACAAAGCATCACTCCTCCATTGACCTAGCACCTGCCAGTGTGGATGCAGGCAGTTGAGTTTTCAGTGTGAACTCTCTAAGTTGACTTAACAAGATTGATTTATGTCAGCCTTGTTAGGCTGACGTAATTGAGCCTCCAGTGTAGACATACCCATAGTTATTATGTTGTATAACTTGTATAGTGCCTATCCTTTCTTGTTTAGTTTTCTTCTAATAATTTTGTTTTTGTTCTTTCTGTTTTTTTTATTCAGTTAGCAGTCAAATTTAATGTGAAGGACCTACATAAAATTAAAATTTGTGAATCATGCCATGCTTAAAAATTAGGAGGAAGAACCTGACTTACAGACCTTTTAGCAGTGTCAGTAATTACAGAGCAGTTTATTAGACACTCTAGCTAATCAAAATCTCCCTCTAGCTAAGAGAACATTAAACAAACCATATTATCAGACTGGTGGAACTCTTTTGTCATTTGCTATGTCATTCTGTTTTCATTCTATCACTCTGGCTTTCAGTGGCATAAATCTAACAGTGCACCCTTGACCTGAACCCACTTATTTCATTACAGATTCTTTGTGCAGGGGCTGAATCTTTTTATGTATTCTGTGAAATGGCTAGCAGAATATTTGGTGTTATAAAATAACAATATCATCCTAGCTTTGAGATGCTATCCCATGTGACATATATGACAGAAACCATTAAAAATCCAAAAATGATTGGCAAAACAAACAAGAAATCTTGTGGCACTTTTGAAGACTAGCACATTTATTTATCTCATGAGGTTTTGTGTTGGAATCTCTGCCACAAAAGCTCCTATGGTAAATAAATTTGTTAGTCTTTAAGGCTGTGTCTACATGTACACACTTATTTTGATTTACGTTAAATAGAAATAAGTTAGTTCAAAATAAAATCGTTAATTCGATTTAACTTATATTGAATTAAGGAAAAACACCAAATTGACATAGCAAGTCCTGACACAGGACTTGCTATTTTGGTTCAGGAGAGGGGCACCCTGGGAGGTGTGGCAACATAGCACCCTGGCAGGGCCATCTTGCCACCCAATCCGCTGCCTGGCTCTCACCTGGAGAGCCAGGCAGGGGGAGAAGCCCCCAGGCCAGGGACCCCCTGCCCTGCATTCCGCTGCTGGTGGGGCAGTGGGGGAGGGACCATAAGGCACCCCAACTGCTGCCTGCGGGGCAGGTCCCCCAGCTGGCTGGTCCCTCAGTGGGGGCTTGCCAGGTGCCACCCCTGTGGTGGGACCCAGAGCTGACATTGTCCGCTGCCCCGGCTTGCCAGCAGCCAGGGGAGTGGCTGCCGCCCGAGCTGCGGGTCCCGAGCCACCTGGCCTGCAAGGGGGGGAGCCGGTTGTGGGAACCGTCACCCCACTGGCTGCTGGCAGGCCCCCCTTGCAGGGTGAGCCAGCTGTGGGACCCACTGCCCTTCTGCACCCCCCTGCACCTCCCTGGGCAGGGTGCTGATCAGCTCCCTGGCCAGGGGGATTGGGATTTCAAGCTCAATTGTTATATCGATATGTGGGGCATATCAATATAACAGAGCCAGACTTGGTTATTTCAAAACCACAAGGTTTTATTATATTGAAATGATTTTCCTTGAAATGATTTATTATATTGAAATGAAATAACAAGGTTTTATTATATTGAAATGATTTTCCTTATTTTGAAATAAGGGAGCTCCTTATTTCAAAATAAGGAAGTGTCATCTGGACATAAGCATTTTTAAATCGAAATAATGATTATTTTGATTTAAAAGCTGTGTGTGGACATTCTCTAAAAGTACCACAAGACTCCCTGTTTTTTGTTTTGCTGAACTAGACTAACATGGCTACTCCTTTGGCATTTATTAGATTGGCTTTCATTACAAACCACACTTTGTTTTTACTGGTCAAAACAAAGGGGAAGGAAAGGCCTGGTCCTTATTAAAAGTCAACTTCGTGAAAGCTATTGCAGAAGTGTTTTTCTTTGGCTCGTATCTCTTTGTAGCAGCCTCCTGAATGGACTGTTAGCAGGGAATGAATCCAGAATTAAACAATCCAAATATGCACCTGTACTGCTTGAACAAAACCTGGAAGTAGCAGCCTCAGAAATTTCATGTTGAAAACCCAGTAAAGGGGGACAAAAACTTCAGGGGTTATGCTGCCTCTTTTCCTGGGAATATGAATCCCAAACATAAGGTTCATAGCAGTTGCATTCCCCAGTCATAGACTTACCAACCATTCACATTCACCCGCAAAGATAGAGGGACAGTGCTTTGGTACGTTCCACCAAGGCTAGCTCAAAGGGCTGTGAGCAGGCACGAGCTCTGCCACCCCTCCCCTAGTTTCTCGGTGCCTGCAGCAGTCCTGCCCCTACTTGCCAGGCCTGGACAGCCTCCCTCCCCACAAGCCTGGCCCAGCTCCTCAGCCATCTCGGCAGTGGCCATCAGTCCTCGTGCACCCCTTCCCTGCCCTATTGGGTAAGGGGGCTGGAGCCTGGGGACAGTCATGCAGCCAGTGGGGAAGGCATGGGGGGAGTGGGAAGAAGGGGTCAGGATGGTCGGCTGGGGAGGATGCAGGGAAAGAGGAATCTGAGGGTGTATAGGCATTTTGGGGGCAGTAGCTGAAGTGGGAGGCAGGCATTTGGGAGGGGCAGTAGCTGGGATGGCTGAAGGAGCCTGGACTTGCATGAAGGGGATCCAGACCCATGTGAAGGGGGGCAGGAAATTTAGGAGGGTTCCAGGGCCCACCAAATTATACGTTCACCATTGCTTCGTAGCTTCCTGTTGTTGTATGCAAATGCTAGACTGGCTTCATACCTCAAATGTGCTCCAGACTGGGAGCACACAGGAGATATTGGATCTCATGTGCTTAGAGGAGAAGAAGCTGAGCAAGCACTACTCTGGACCAGCCATAGTAATGTCAACATATACAAGTAGATTGCATGAGGGAATGCAGAAGAAGGGTATGACAGGCACCAACAGCAGAGCCATGTGTAAGTAAAGGAACTGAGGCAGCCACAAAACGTCAGGGCTAGGCAGAGAGCACAGTTCACTGTAACACAATAGTGTGGCTCACTGTCAAAGTGATCCCTAAACCAGGGCTCAGCACCCAGGGTCTGAATTGTGGCACTTAGCTCCACCATGGAACTGCAGCAGTGGACCAGTCCCTGGTGCCTAAAAACAGAGCTACTAGTGCCTGCAGCTGTGCTCAGCTGATTCAGCAGCATTTTGGTTGCAGGGGGCCTCTATGCCATTGCTGAAAACGGTGATGGTGTTTTTTTGGTGGTGGGGGGAATTCCTGCTAGGTGCCTTAATTTGAAGCTTGGCACCTAGCTGGTTGGCAATTTTGTCAAGCCCTACCCTAAGTCATGTGGTTCTGCACTGAATTCTTCTAATAGTCCCTAAGTTTAGTTGTTCAAACTCAGCAGACAGCTCCCTCTTTACTTCACGTTTATGCAGGACAGCATAGGCACCTCTAAAACATTGGGATGTTTTTCTCACTGACAAATTTTGTGATTAAACAGTAACTACATTCTTTCAATCACCAAAAGCACACCAACTGTTGTTCTGAACCTCCTGAGATTGTACTTGAATCTTTTCTTGCCTCTGTTGAGGTGGCCAGTGTGCAGCTTCATGCGTTAGGAGAGCAAAGAATTGATTAGGTCTCCCAGTACTGCTATTGAAATTTCAACACCTGCCAGTGGCCATCTGCTGGTATGGGAAGAGGAGCATCGTTGCTTGTAGTTTTCTGAAAAATCTTGTGTGCTTAAAGATTCATGCATCCTCCCTGACCAGTTCTTCCTGATATTGATGGTGCCTGTGGTGATCCACAAATGCCTATGTGACCATAGGAAAGTAGCCCCTTCTGTTGGCATATTCTGTGGCAAGGTGGGTTTTGGTGCCAAAACAGGGATATGTATGCCATCTATCACTCTCCCACAGTTTGGGGGCATTAATGCTGCAAATCCATTCAATATGTCATCCTGAATTTGCTGAAGATGACAGTCCTGCATAGCAGGAACAGATTGTCTTACTAATTTGGATGGACTTCCACACAAGCCCCCACAATGGATTCTCCAATTCCAAATTGATTTCCCACTGAGTGGTAGAAGCCAGGCAATTTGAGTTTATGCAACGCTAGCATCACTCACATCTTCACTATCAATGCAGCTCTTATTCTGGTGTTCCTGCAACGGATGTCTAAGGTGAGGTTGGCACATAGATCCAGAAATGTGGCCTTTTGCATCTGAAAGTTCTGTAGCCCCACTGCTTGTCACCTCCAGCCTCTTCACGCCAATAGGCCAGAGCTGTGCAAGCTCCATGCTTCTGTCAAAGTTGGTGGATAGTGAGGATGGTGGCACAGGTTTGTGGAATATTGAAAAAAAGTTGTGAAAATTATGGGATATAGATGAGATTATGGGATGGAGACAACTGCAAACTGAGGAGTTGATCCCTTGTTCCCAGACTCCTTGATGTGACATATTTGAGCCCCATCTTGCATTGTCCAACTTCCTATGTGCTGTATAGTAGCAAGATGCCACTGTGCATCAGTACAAGTACTCTTGGTGAGCATGTGCAGTGCCAATCCAAAAAGAAGTACACCTGCACACATGTGCTGTACTAATTGTGGTGGCTTAAGAACAATGTGACTTGTCATCTACAGTCCATAGTGTAGACATGACCTAAATCTAACATAGTGTTCAGAAGGGTTGTGTTGCCACTAACTGCATATCAAATTCCCATTGCCATTTTGCACATATATCAATGTCTTTATTTCTTGAGAGACACAAGCTGAATTAACTAAAATACTTCAGTATTTGTTGTTTTTCTTGATAAGGCTTTAAAAGGAAGGACAGAAGACAATTAAAAAATGGCAATTCTTGCCGACTGTTCCAAAACAGATGCTGGTTCTGTATATGAAGAATATTTGCAACATAGACAGACCTGATTATTTTGTTGGTTACTTCCCTTCCCCCATTTATAGTCTTTCTGTTACAGAGAAGCATTTCATTATGGAGGGGGAAAGCAGGCACAAATCTTGTCATATGTAAGCCAGCTGTCTTTTCTTTCTAAGTACTCATTTATTTCTATTAATATTTTCATTCACTGTGGAATCTGATTTCTTTGAGTCTCTCCTAAGAAAACCCATCACTCCCCACTAGAGGAAGTTTCTTTGGAAGCCCAAGGCTTGTACTGGCTCCCTGCAGTGATGTATTACATATGTCTACTATATATTTCCTATCAAAAAACACATTTTGAGAGTAATAAGGCCTGTCTTGCTCAAGGGAATTTTGAAATTGCTATGTTCAATATAGCAACTGCATAGTAGAAAAAAGGTTAATTTATTCTAGCTCCACAGAACTACAAGTCTGACATTTCATCAATGCTTACAAATAACCATGGAAGGAGCAGGGTTAGTCTTGGTCTGTTCTATTCGATCTGGGGAATAAATGTGTAGTCCACAATTTCAGAGTTACTTAAAGCAGTCTGATTACACACTTCAGAATCTCAAGAGGCAGGTACAGTATAGTGACTTTTGAGCCATATGGGGCTGGCCTTATGCAGAAACTTCCCCATACCTTGTGTTCATTTGCAAAGGCAAGCCAGAGTGAAGCTAGTGAATGCAATATCTGCCAACATACTATAAGGGGCATGGCTCGTTTCCTCACACAAGATGGCTCAGCTGACCAGTTAGGAAAAGAGGAAGCATACTGCACTTTTTCTGAGGATGGCACTTCCACGGGAAGGAAGCCACTCCTAAGCAGACTGTTTGTTTCTCAATTTAGAGTCCTCTATTGAAATTATTCAAATTGAGATGGGCTCATTTTTCAACAGCTGGATTTAGCTAACCTTTATTTCAAGTGGGCTGGCTGGGGGCAGTCTTTCTAATAAGAGAGCACATTTTTCCAGTTACTACAGAGCAATACCCAGTGTTCCCAGGCTGGCTTTCTTTTCATAACCATTGGTATCAATTCAGCCTTAACGTCCTTGCCATACTGGGAGTGGAAGGTTTTATTGATAGCAAAGATGATAAAAAATTTAAAGGGGAGTGGGAGTCATATATAATTACTACAATTAATAGAAAGTCTCAGCAGGACATTTAAGGGCTAATGGTCTCTGCAACAGAATGTAGAAAGCCATAAAAGGCCTTGGCAGGTGATTAAGTGCCGAAGCAAAGCTGAGGCACATCATAACTGCAAATGCAGTTTATTGCAAGTACCATCCAGTGCCATGATATGATTTTTATTGCACAGTTGGATGAAAGAAAATGGAATGACCTACAGAACTGGGGAAGGGGAGCAAACAAAGTTAAGCCTGAGTCCAAAGAAACAGATTTTCTTTCAGTGTCCCCATTTGACTCTACAAGGAAGTGGCACATTCAACTGTTGTAAACAACTCTGAAGGAAGGCTAACTTTCTGCTGAATTCTTTTTTTTTTTTTTGAGTTAAAGGAGTATGTTGTCTTATTATAACACAATTTTATATTATTTTGCTTAAATAAAACCTATCTCACTACAAAAATGTACACAATGAAATAGTTCAGTTTAAACCCATTATTTAACAGAAAATAGCAGGAGAGAGAATTAGAATATTGTAATGAGGAAACAACATCAAGAAAGATCTGTTTCAGATCTGCAGAGGAGAAAGTATTCATAGCAAGAGGTTTGAAACTATGTAAAAGAACAGTGGTGGAAGACTAGTGCTATAAAAGTCAAGGGAGCATGATGGGAAATGGAGATATTGCAGGTTGATGTAATTTGACAATGACTTCAATAGAGCTAGGGTAGTCTACACTACCTGCGGATCTGCTTCACAAGGTCAAGCAGAAAATCTGGAGGATTTTAAAAACAAAGATTTCTGTAAGAAATCGGGAGATTGAGTAGAGATATTTGAGGGTAAGGGTGATATAGTGTTGGTGCCGGAGGTCAAATGGCAGCACTTTGTACTTTGTCTGGACATCTAGGTCTTGAGGAGGCAACACAGTGAAGTTTCAGTGATTAAAGTAAGAGAAGATTAAGACATGCATGAGATTTTCAACAGAAATAGAGAAAAGGCAGTAACACACATGGTAAAGAAAATAGGCTATGTCTACACTAGAAAAAGTTAGGTTGACTTTGTTATTTCAAACTAATAAATTTGACTTTAAGTTGAACTAAACTCAGCCTTATTAAGCTGAATTAACAAAATGGACTAAGTCAACTTAACTTTGTTGACTTAGTCCACTTTGTTAATTTTGTTAATTTGACCTAACTGCCCTTAATTTGACCTTAATAAAGTCAAATTATGGGTTAATCCAGGTCTACACCATCCTTAGTTCAACCTAAGGAGTTGAATTAAGGTTTAGGTTGACCTAACAGGTGATTCTTAATTAATTTGAATTAAGCTTTCACTAAGTCAACTTAAGGAATTTCTTAATTTGACTTGATGAAAGTCCAATGTGGACAGGGACTAGTTTAGGTTGAATTAAGCCTCCTTAATTTGACCTAAATTGCAGGGTAGACATAGCCATAGAGACTTACTAAGCATGTGAAGAGGTAGAATATTCATGGTCAAAGATGACAGTATAGCTCTGGAAACTTAAGAGAAAGGGGTAGTGAGATTCTTCCGTAAACTGGCCCTGAAACTGTAGCTCTGCACCTTCCCCGACACTGACTCACCCCTAAAAGCACAACCTAGTCTTCCATATATTTAATAGAAACTTCTGATACTGACCACTTGTTGCCATTCCATGGTATATTTTGGATTGGCTAGTAGGGGGGTGAATTCCAGTGTCCTAGACAAACTTCAAATGGTGAATTACATTCTCCCCATCGTTTTAGTGGCATGAGAGTCTTTATTTCCAGTCCTAAACTTATGTCTAGTGTTGCTGTGTATGATGAAAGAACTACAATGTTTCTCTCTCACACACACACTATTAGGAGCTACATTTTATGCATGGGTTTATTCCTGTGTATGACTAGATTGCAAAGCAAATTAAGATCCTTCAAGATAAAGGATACATCAATCTCATAAAAAATATCTGGAGGAGACAACGAATAGTAATAAATTTTGAAACTGACCTTTGGTAAGGTTAGTGCTAACTTGCATAAAGGTGAGTGGTGCTGATAGTCATCAGGCAGAAGAGGTTGATCCCAATTCTTGGCTATTGTTTCTCTGGTTATTTTGTAAAATACTGCAGTTCCCTTGTAATGAGGTGAGCTGTAGTTACCAAATTCATCCACTTCTTTGAGTTGGAGCTCCAGTCTGGGCTTTCTTTGTGAATGGAAAATAAGCCTGTAGGCTTTTCCAAAAGTCTTCCCATCATCTGTATTCAGTATAAAAAGATGTATTTCTTATACTGAGTTTTAACAGTTCTATAGTATGTAAACACATCAAAATCTTTTGAAGAGCAAAATAAATCATTAGGACATATAAATAAAATCATACAAATCAAATTATTTTCAGGTTTAGAACTTAAGGTTGAAACACAGAGCAACAGCTAAATTTTCCTAGGTATGGTCTACACCTAGGCAGGATTTTGGCAGCAATCGAAGAGAGATGTGCAACATACTTAAAATACCTTGTGTATCTCCCTCCAACTTCCTATTGCTGTATCTGCAGTGCACTGAGTCAGGAGAGTGCCTTCCCTCCAACTCAGCACTACTCCTTCTGGGCTGGGGGTCTTAGTGTTGGCTTCTTGATCAGCTGAGCGAGTCTTTACAGACGTGATCAGTTGATTTGGAAGATCAATTTGATGGTGGCAACCATCAGTGAAGACTTGTTCCTGGTCACTTAAGTTAACGGTTGGTTACTTACCACTAACCATCCTTCTTTGAGATGGGCTGCCCACATACATTCAGTTACAGGTGTCTATGTGCCACAGCGCACAGTAGCTCGGAAAGTCTTTAGCATTAGCCTGTCAGGTCAAGGTGCACGGCTAACACCCCCTCCATGCCGTGACCGCAGCTATATAGGTGACTGTGACCCTGACCCTCCCAGTCCCATATACCTTTGCCAACTCTGTTAGTGGAACTGGGGGGAGGGACCTGAATGTATGTGAGCAGCCCATCTCAAAAAAGGACAGTTACTGGTGAGTAACCAACCATTCTCCTTCGAGCGCTGCTCACGTCATTCAGTTACAAGTGGCTGCTAGCCATACCCAAGGATGGTGGGAGGAGTTAGTCCACCCACACTGAGTACAGCTCTGCCCACAGCATCATCATCTCTAGCCTGTTGGGCAATGGTGTAGTGCGTTGTGAAGGTATGTTTCGACGACCACGTAGTGGCCCTGCAGATCTCTTGGATCGGGACCTTGGCGACGAAGGCCATGGAAGACGCCTGAGCTCTGGTAGAGTGGGCTCTCACAGTTTCTGGGAGAGGTGTGTTTGATCTTCCGTAGCAGTCTTTAATGCAGTTCGCAATCCATTTGGAGGTGCACTCAGAGGATACGGGGGAGCCTCTCATATGTTCAGTGGCTGCCACAAACAATTGGGAGGTCTTGCGGAAAGATCGCGTGCGCTCGATATAGATTAGGAGCGCTCTCCTCACATCCAGGGTGTGCCACTGTCTCTGGTTTTCTGTCACCTGAGGGGCGGGATAGAAGACCGGCAGGCAGATTTCTTGATTCATGTGGAAGGGGGTGGCAACCTTGGGCAAGAATGAGGATTGGTGATGAAGGACCACCTTGTCTGGGAAGAAAACCATATATGGAGGTTCAGACAACGGGGCTCGTAACTCTGAGACCCTTCTGGCTGAGGTAATCGCTACCAGGAAAGCCACCTTCCAGGACAGTGCAAGCAAGGTGGCTGAGGCCAAGGGCTCATAAGGAGGCTCTGTGAGAGCCTGCAGCACAACGTTCGAATCCCACGGAGGAGTGGGTTTACAAGGGTGGGGAAAAAGCTTTTTCACCCATTTCAGGAATTTAGGACAGATGGGGTGTGAAAAGGGTGGAGCCCCATCTATTCTTTGGTGAAAGGCCAAAATTGCTGCCAAGTGGCCTTTCAATGAGGACAGGGATAGGCCTTTCTCTCTCAAATCAAGAAGGTAGTCTAAAGTTGCCTGAATTGGTGTGAAGGTAGGGTCTATGTCTTTGTCACGGCACCAAGTGGAAAAGTGGTTCCATTTTGCCATGTAGGTGGACCTGGTGGAGGGTTTTCTGTTGCCTACTAGGACCTTCTTAATCCTATCCGAGCAGCACCTCTCTGGCTCGCTGAGCCAGAGAGCATCCAGACTGTCAGGTGCAGGGGGCCCGGGTTTGGGTGCTGAAGGCGTCCCGAGTCCTGTGTCAGGAGGCCCACCCACCGTGGGAGGGTGGAGCAGGATCCTCATGGACATGTCCTGTAGGAGGGGGAAGAAGTGTTGTCTGAGCCAGTCTGGGGCTATCAAAATGATGTGTGCCTTGTCCACGAGGACCTTCAGTAGCACCCTGTGGATCAGGGGGATTGGAGGGAAGGCAAACATTAGGGCTCCCGACCAATTGAGGAGGAAGGCATCGCTGAGAGAATCCTTCTCCCAACCCCGAAGGTTGCAGAAATGGGGAGATTTGCGGTTCCGCTCCGTGGCGAAGAGGTCAATCTGAGGGGTTCCCCATCTATTTGTCGGCAGCGAGAAAACCTTGTTGGGGAGGGACCACTCGTGATTCACAAGGGGTTTCCTGCTGAGTGAGTCCACTATGCCGTTGTGTACCCTGGGCAAGTGGGAGGCAGTTGGTGTGAAGTGATGATCTATCACTAACTGCCAAAGCTTGGTCACTTCCTCAGATAGAGCCATCTTTGGAGATGTTTAAGGCCCAGCTGGATAAAACTCTAGCTGGAATAATTTAGTGGGAGTGGTCCTGATTTTTTTGGCAGGAGGTTGGACTAGATGACCTCATGAGGTCCCTTCCAACCCTATGATTCTATGAGCAGACTCCCCCTTGATGGTTCGTGTAGAACACAGCTGCTGTATTGTCTGAGAGGACATTGACCACCCTGCCTCGGATCTGGTCGAAGAGGGTCATGCAGGCCAGCCTGATAGCCCAGAGTCCTTCACATTTATGTGGAGGAGACTGTCCTCGGGATTCCAAACACCTTGCGTGGAGAGGCTCCCAGACAGGTGGGCTCCCCAGCCCAAGTCAGACGCATCCGTTATCAGGGTCACTGAGGGCTTGGACTCCCTGAATGGAATTCCCCCCGTCGCGAAGTTGGGGTCCTTACAGATTTGGAGGGACTCCAGGGCATATTGAGGGACTAAGAATACCTTGTCCAAGAGGTCTCTTCCTGGTCGGAAGCTCGTGGCGAACCAGAGTTGGAACAGTCTCATCCGCAGTTGGGCTGTTCGGATTACTGAGGCGGCTGCTGCCATGTGTCCCAAGAGCTGTGTGCACTGGCGTGCTGTGGTCAGCCCAGGTGCCTGGAGCTCCATGATGATGGTGCAAATGGACCGCAATCTTGAGAGGGGCAAGGACGTGGTGCCCTGTCGGGCATTTAAACGTGTTCCGATGAATTCTGTGTCCTGAGTGGGGCAAAGCTTGGACTTCTCTGAGTTTATGTGGAAGCCCAGGAACTCTCACAGATTCACTACCAGGTTGACGTGGTTTTGCACTTGTCGACTTGACTTGCCCACTATGAGCTAATCATCTAGGTAGGGGTAGATTCTTATACCCCTCCTGTGTAGGAAAGCTAAACCTGGTGCAATGCACTTTGTGAACACCCTGGGAGCTAGCGATAACCCGAAGGGGAGGGCGGTGAATTGGTAGTGGTGTCGTGCCACCACGAACCTGAGAAAATGTCTGTGGTGGGGTCGAATGGCTGTGTGGAAGTAAGCGTCCTTTAGGTCGAGGGCTGCGAACCAGTCTCCTGGGGACAGGGAGGGGACAATCTGGGGCAGGGAAACCATGCAGAACTTTATTCTCTTTTTGTGTTTGTTGAGTGCTCCGAGGTCTAGAATAGGTTGTAGGTCATAATTCTGGGCTTGGGGACTAGGAAGTAGTGGGAATAGAACCCTTTGCCACAGTCTCTTTTGGGAAACTTTTCTATGGCTCTGAGGGGGAGTAGTTTCTGGCATTCGACCTCAAGCCTGTCCAGCAGGTCTGGGTTTTCTGATAGTGTGCAAGGGGGGCGGTTTCCTGTCCCGAGGGATTGAAAGGAATTGAATGTGGTATCCTCATGCCACTGTGTTGAGGACCCACTGGTCTGATGTGACACAGGTCCACCGTGGGGCAAATTGATGGAGACGGTGGGGGGAGAACATGGGTTCTGGAGCACTGCCCTCTGAGGGACCATCAAAAACGCTGTTTGTGGCTGAAAGAGCGGTCCAGTCCCTGTCCACCATCCAGACTGTGAGGCGCTCAGCTTACCCCCTTTACCTGATCAGCTCTTGTCTTTGTCCAGGTCCCCAAGATGGCACTGGGGAAACTGGAGGGATCTCAGGAACTGGGTGTGCTGTTGCAAGGGGTGATACCATGTCCAGCGGTGCCGAAGGGAGCAGTGCCGCTATGGTCTGCTTCTTCATCTTCTGCACTGGAGCCGGGTTTGAATGCCCTTGGTGGGTCAGTGCGTGAGCTGGTGCCCTACTTGGGGAAGCTGAGAGGCTACCAGGTGACCGGCAAGGTTGGTGCTGAGGTGGTACCATAGCAGGCCGAGATTTTGAGCCTGGTACTGGTGATCAGCGAGGATCCTGAGCCTGGGCCGATCGAGGGTCTGGCGAAGCGCTGGTGGCTCGGCCACCTTTGGGCGGAGCAGCTCCGTTCCCCAAAATCAAGAGGAGATGGCGCTCTTTCCAGCTGAGTCCTTCGCTTGAAGGATCGGCAAATGGAGCACTCCGCTGCGAGGTGGGACTCACCGAGGTAAGCAAGGCATTTCTCGTGCGGGTCATCCAATGGAAAAGCCTTGCAACATCCTAAGCATGGCTTGAAACCTGGCATTTAGAGTTTCACATGAAAGACAGGAGCTTGCATTTCAGAAGATAACGCTGATCCGAACTGATGCTGATGGCAGAAAAAGGAACTGGGAGGGTCAGGGTCTCGGTCATCTATATAGCCATGGTCACGGCATGGCGGGGGCGTTGGACATGGGCCCTGACCTGACAGGCTAACACTAAAGACTTTCCGAGCTACCGTGCGCTGTGGCACGTAGACGCCTGTAACTGAATGATGTGAGAAATGCTTGAAGGACAACAGCTAAGTTATCTTTGCATTTAGTTGCCTCACAGTGCCTCTAAGCAGAGAGGGCATCCTGTTTGAAAAGCAATGAACATGGAGATAATACAAATCATGGAGAGAAAAGAAACAAAACCCCGCATTGATGATGTAATTAGTATAAGCAGAAGAATATATTATGTATATCCAGAGACGTCACTGCCATAGGGCCTGAGGGGTGGAAGCCCCCCATCTCTGTTCTAGTCCTGCCCCCAACAGACACATGCACACGCAGCAAGTCAAGCCTGTTTACTTTCAGTTTGACTTTGCTGTCTGCTTGCTGCCTCAAAATGAGGAGCTATACTGCCCCACCCTCCTGGAGCGGGTAGCTCCTCTAGCTGGTGCAGAGGGTAGGGAAGGAGGGAGATTTAAATGCCTCCCCCCCCCCCATGACAGGGCTCAGTGTGCCTGATTCAGCCCTGTTCCCCTGGTCACCAGTACAGGGGTAAGTACTTGGGCCCTGAGGGTACGGGGAAGCAAAGAGAAAATGGGAGGGTGGAGGTGAGATGTAAGCAAGCCACCCAGGGTCCTTTGCCCAGTCTGGTGCCCCAGAGGGTGAGCCAGGGCTGGGGCAAGGGGGAGAGGTGGGCAGGCAGGCAGGAAATTTTGGGTGAGAGACAGAGCAATAGCAGGCGTGGAGGGGAAGAGGGTGAGTCAGCAGGACCCAGGTGGGACTATAGCTGCCTGGGTTAGGTGGTCTGGGGCAGGTGGGGCACAGCTTGGGGGAGAGCAGGCAGTTTTGGGGCAGTAGTGAGAGGGTGGATTGGTTTTGGGCCAGGTGAGGCAATAATAGGCAGGAGGGTGTGGGCTAGGCAGTTCACTAGCAATCTGGAGTAGTTTCAGGCCAGCTAGGGCAAGCCTTTGGAGTGTGGTTTGGGGGCAATAGCGGGACGGGCAATTTGGGGCAGGACAGAGCAATAGTTGGGGGAGGGAGATGGTGGATTTTGGTCAGGGAGGCCAATAGTGGGTGCACCAGGGGAGTGGTCTTGGGCCTGGCTGGGCAATAGCGAGTGGAGGTACTTTTTGTGCAAGAGCTGGGCCATTAGTAGCTGTTCCAATTATAAAAGGAGTTAACTGTGGTGAGGACAAGCCTAATGAGGTCATGAGAGGCAGAATAACATAGCTAGCTAAAAGCTGGACAGAGAGTCTTATGGACCCGTACCTACTTTACTGTTTGTTTTGGGCTGTTGGCTTACGTATTAAAGATTGCTTATGGAAAGCTGTGTGGCAGCCAAAGACTTTGCCAGAACTCCTGAAATAAACCTCAGAAAGGACATTCTGTGTTTAAACTGATGCCTCTTGAGCATCCTCTCCTGCCACTGCCACCCACTGTAAAAACACGCTGTGTGTCTGGGGTTCCTTGTTCCTTAGGTCACAATGTTTTCAGCATCAATTTTCCTCAGACAACAAATAGAAACTCTTTTCCTTTAGCATCCCCACTCCCCCCCATCTGAAAACAGCTAAGTTTTTTCCCTTCTCACAGCACCAGCAAAACTGTGCCTTGATTTATACCTTGTTCAATGATCTTCAAATTCAGCAACAGGTGTGACTGCAATTTAGCAAACAATTTTAAAGATGCAAAAAAAAAAAAAAAGAAGAAGAAGAAGTGGGGGGTCCAAGGGAGTAAAGCAAGTGGTGAGGGGGGAAGGGGAAATAGCTGGGGAGTGAGGGTTATCAGGAGCCAGGTGAGGTGTAAATGCACTGCAGGCTACGAAGGGAAAAGAGCGGGGCCTGGAGGGGTGTGGGAGCTGGGTGAAGTGGGAGCGGGGGCATTTAAACAATTGAACAGTCCCATTCCATTCATATAAATAAAGTAGTAAACAGTTGTGTCAGGAGTCCACAAGAGAGAAAAGATTACAACACTCTCTCCAATCTGAGTTGGCTCTGCAGGATAAACAGGAGTACAAACAGTAAAAACTTATTTTTAAACTTTGTCACTAAAGAAACCGAATACACTGAAGGAGCAGACCTCTTCAGTGAAAGAGTGCCACTCTACAAATTGGAAATACAATTTAATTATTCTGCTCCTCAGTTTTCCCCTCCTATAAACTGCAGGAAGCCATGAAGTTAAACTGTGTGTTATTGAACAGTTCCAGAGGAGTACCTGTGTGTCAGTCTAGTTCAGCAAAACAAACAAGGAGCTCTGTGGCACTTTTAAAGACTAACAAATTTATTTCTCTCATGAGCTTTTGTGGATGGACTCCATTTTCAAGCCTCTGACAAAGTGGGAATATTTTTAGTCTTTAAAAGTGCCTCTAGAAATTTGCAGTATCAGCTGTATTTCTGACCTGTACCAGAAAAATAAAGAATTCATTCCTGTATAGACAAATGTAGCATATTGGGAAGGGCCATCACCAGCAATGACTTGAAGAAAAGAACGGTTACTTCCCAGTAACTGGTTTTCTGGGATGCCTACATCCATCCTCTATGCCTGCTTTATTTGATTTAGAATAAAGAAGGGACCCAGTGTTGCTGTAAGGAGAATGAATCACATTTGAGAATTGTTTATTTTTGAATGTCTAACTTCAATCCACCTAAGTTTTCAGATATGTAAATGCATTTGGTGCAGCCTGATGCCTTCAGACATGCGGGCCTATGTGTCATGGGATGCACATCTGTACACCCGAGGTTATGATCTATGTCACTTTTCTGTTCACTTTTACATTTGGGTTGTATGGTTTGTCAGTTACGCCACACAAAGTTTCTTTATGGATGCTCATAACCTATCTTACATGATTACTATGATGATATGTTTCCTGTAGCAACAAGAAATCACTTCTGCCAGAAGGGGAGGGGTGAGGTTTGAGCCACCTCAATCAGCATATCTTTGTTGCCTCCTTGCTCACAGCTTAGGTTGTTTACCTCTTGCTGGGAGAGGGTTCAGCCTGGCTCCCACCCCCCTGAGCCATGCTACACATCCGGACACATGCATGTGGCTGCAGGAAATATATGATAGTAATCTTGTAGCATCCATAAAAAAAACTTTGTATGGTGTAACTGACATAAAAACATACAATCCCAGTGTATAAGTGAACAGAAAAATGATATGAATCATAACCCCAGGTGCACAGATGTGCATCCTGTGATACTAAGCCTGGGCCAGATGGGTGGGGCTAGGGGTAAGGTGTGGGGCTGAGGCGGGGGGTGGGTCTGGGGCAAAGAGGTGGAGCTTGGACCTGGTGGGGAGCCTGAGCCCCAGCTAATCTTCATATGTAGCAATGTCCCTGTGTATATGTAAGGATCTAGAAAACACTATTTTGTTAAATTATTCTCTTTTTTGTCCTAAGCAGCTTGCTCAAAGTTCAGAGCCCTTCATGCTGTTCCAGTTGAGAGGGAAAATGATGATAGAATCAGGTGCCTTTGATACAATATCATCTATTTACAAAGAGTGGACTAAGCCTTGTTTCCTTGAATACAGAAGGAACCAAAAAAAAATGAGACATTTTCCTCCTTGAGTGATCCAAAACTTTTCAGTCAGGTATTGGGGGGGGGGGGGGAAAAAAAAAAAAAAGAAAACCCAGTTTCTCTATATTCTCCAGGGCTGTCTTATCAACCGCTTGTTTAGTCTATGTTTGGCTCTCTGTATGCGCCTGCAATGTTGCTTTTCTCCTGGCACTCTCTCATATTTCTTTACTCAAGCAATGGCCAGCAGAGTTCTCCAATTACACAGCTCAACTTTTTGAGTAGTCTTGGATGCCCTAGTCTTTGAGACTGCTTCTGTTTCTTGCATTTAACCTGAATGAAGAGAGACTGCCACGCTCATTAGTTTAAGGCATGGGCCCCTAAAGCTATTTCCTGCAGTCTGCAACAATTCCACTATCATTACCAATATCTGCAATATTGTTGTATGAAGAGGTTTCAGTGGTGCGGCCCTCAGGCTAACATACTAGTCCTCATGCAGCCCTTGTGGTGATTTGAGTTTGAGACTCCTGGTTTAAGGGATTTTAAATTAAATTTATAACACGCCTATCTGAGGAATGTAAGCAAGTAAGCCTTGTATTATAATGCTTATAGGAAGTTGGAATAGTTGCATGTACACCTGTAAGTTTCATATTTCCTCTGTTTTGAGCACTTAATTGCAAGCTTAACATTTTATTCACATATTTTGTATAACTTTGAAATACTTGGGGAGCTGCAGGCCATTATGTTTTTCATACTGATTTTCTTTGGACAGGTTTCCCTGAGAAGAATTTATGTCAATATGTATACGGTGACCTCTGATGGTGATAAACTACACACACAATTAATTTTAAACCCTGGTAAAGGAGACCCTAAATATTTTATATAGAATTTTCAAAAGCGCTCAGTATTGAGCTACTTTTACTCTCCCTGCAGTGAATGCTTTTTACTGCTGTAAAAGTGAATGACAGCAGTCAGAAACAACTGTGTACACTTGTGAAATTTCTAATAGCAGCCATTTTCATATTAATTAATTCAGACTGCCACTATGAAAAGTATCAATATGCCATAGATGACAGTATCCATTAAAGTCAATTGTTACTCCTGATTTACACTAATGTAAATGAACAGAATCCATCTCTTTTCATTTAAAACCCATTTAACCCCAATGAGATGGTCTTAAAATAACCTTAAAAGGAGATTAGTAGAAAAGGGAATGCAATGGGTAAAATGTTAGCCCCTTTTCAAGTAATTGACCAAATACCAAGTAAATCCAAGTGGAGCAGGATTCTACCCTATTACATTCTCTTCATGTAATCAAAGTGGAATGGTGCTTATCTAATTACAAACATCTTTTAGTTTACAAAAAATAAGGATTGAGTAACAACTCTATAATGTGCTATTCCAAAAGAATTATTTAAATGCAAACTCACTATTTTGAATAAGTAGAAGCAAGATGAAGTCCCTATTATATTATATCAGAATAATTAACTTGATAGGTTGTGTTTATGTACAAGAAAGGGCCAGTTTACCTGAGGCAAATATGTTGCCAATGAATCTAAAATGAATCTGTTCCCCTTCTCTTATCTGAAACTGTTGGGTTGGTTCTGGAGGGCCGACGTACCCCTTCTCACGCAGACTTTGCAGCTCCCAGTTCAGTTCTTTAGATGGTACAAGTAAAACAACTACTTTATCAGGGTTTTCTGTTTTCCGATATAGTACAACATTAGCCATAGTGCTGAGAATGGCTTCCTCCAGTGAGCGAATAAACAGAACTAGATGCTCATTGTCCATGGCGAATAAGAGGCGAACGGCAATAAAGCTTCATTAAGAAGAGAAGAGAGAAGAAAATATATAGTGCCTATGGTGATACTCAGTTCTTCATTGAATGATCAATCATTTTATTTACCTTTCACAACTTATCAAACAAGATAATACAGTGGCTCAGATAGCTGATGATCATGCTATCACACTTTCTTTCTCAGGGCAGGAAACAAAATCTCAGATTAGTTTCTTGGAGTGTGACATCTGACCAAAAGTCAAGTTGTTCAGGATTGAAAGGTTTATTGAAACATTCCCTTGCTGCACATAATCCCCCCACCCCCTTGCCCACAAGGCCATAGGTTAAATTTTCAGTTGTGATTTAGGCACTTATCCTAAGTCTCAAACTGATTTTCAGAAACGCTACCGCCCCCAAAACCATTGATTCTAAGGAGTGAAGAACTGGGCCTTTTAGTAGTAAGTTTGAAAGGGAAATTAAAGCATCTTTTTTGCTGTGTACCTTTTGGATCTCGTTGCCAGGGAATATTATTGAGTTAAAATACAAAAGCTTAGAAATGTATATGAAGAAACTCGTGCTTCAAGGCGTTAGATAACCAGAAACTGCAGACAGGAAAAGTTTTCTTGCTGTCTAACAAACAGCATTGAATAACTAAGTGGTCTAGGTTGTAATGGGAAGGTTGTACCTGCATCTGAAACATCCACCAATGGCACTGACTACTCTTCAACAGAATATTAGAATCAATTATCAGTGGGCAGTTCAAGTACATTAATCCTGATGTTACTTCAGTTGTTATAAAGACACAAAAAACAGCTGATGAATCAAATGCCATGGCTGGAATAAGAGGGTAACTGGTTTTGAGGGAAACAGAATTAATGTGTATCAAAAATTTTACAGAAAAGACGATTACTATATATTGTGTAGGATATTCATTTGAAATATATAATGTGTGTATGCATTCAATCAAATATATTGTATATTCAAAATGTAGGGTGTATGTTATGGAGGATACATGCAAAAGCACTCCCATTTCAGGCCTTTAAAAATATTTCATATGAAATTAAAGATTTTTAAAAAGTATTTAAAACAATATGAATTCATATATTAGTTTCATTTTATATTTTTACAATATGATACAACTGAGTCATTTTGTTACACATTTTAATTGAAATATATTTATGGTTCAATATATAGGGAACCTATATTTTTTTTCCCCATGCCTTCTTCTGACATTTTTACGAAGCTTTCCATCTGGATGGTAAATAATGGAAGATAAGCTGATCCTCTCTCTCTAACAACAGACTCATGTGTAAATCTGGATATTTGACGTAAGTAAGATACACAACTTGCTGCTACTTGTATAAAACTAAAGTGTTCAGTTCTGGGGTATATTACAAAATCATCTCTTGCTTTCAAAATGACATAGTAATAAACTACAGTGAATGACAGGGGAAATTGCTGCAGATGAACACAGTAATCTTCACTTTCATCATACTTCCAAATACTTCCCAGTTCAACCACAATAAGATCTTTATTCTAATGTTCAGGGTTTTGAGAACATAATCCTAATTCATGCAGAACTCCCATAGATATTAATCAGGATTCATCCTCAATAAATATTGCAGAACAAAACCCAATATGTATGGTCATGTGCATAAATTTTAGAGCTTCCCAAATTCTGTGGAAAACAAATTGACTTTCAAATGTTTTTAAATGCATTTGCGTCAACTGTGGTTAGACTCGTGTTGTTTTTGTTCCCAGGCATGATCTATCCTACCAAGTTTTTTGGCAGGAATTTTTATATAAACAAAGAATTTTAAGTGAATACTGGATAATCTATATCAACTGCAAACCTTAAAATTGAGAGTTACGCTCATCCAGTCAGGGAGTGGGAATACAATGTCCAATTAAAATCAATTGCTATCTCTAAATGTCAACTACATTCAAAGTTATAATTATGCACAATCTGTGGATGAAGAATTATTTACCAAAAATATACATTTTGGCAAAATTATTCATAACATATAAATCTAAGAAAGTCATCAGTGTCTTACCAAACTTTGGCAAGTAAAATAACACTTAGTGAATCATTTCTCAACTCTAGTAAAGTTCCCATTCATCAATTTGTCTGGATGTGAATCTTCTATCCAGATGATTTCATTCAATAGTTAATACGTTACCTTTCTAAATACTCATCTATTTCAAATGATACAAGTCCATTTCGTGCATTCCGTACAATAACATCATCAAGCACAACCCATTCTTCTTCTTTGCTTCTGTAACCCAGTAATTTCAAGGATTCACTGAAATTTTCTCCATGTTTTCTCATTGAGGCACTCATTGCCCTGGAAAACCATAAGAAGTAAGAAGTCATTACCAAAGTTAAAATAAAGGTCTGAGGCTATTAAATACTTGTTTCATACAAGTGTCTTTTCCCTTTAACTTTCCTGACTACAAGCTAATTGAGATGAATTGCCAGTCTTACTAAAAAACTGCACCTAGTAAATGTTGTGTATGAACTGGTTTGCCAGTATTCTCTGGCTTTGTAATTTGAAAAAAGTTCATGCTCAAATGAACATAGTTAAGCTGTAGTCTAATGTTTTGCAAAATTTATATTAAGATTTCCTTTTGACAGGTTCATCTGATTTACACTGATTCACCAGAAGTGGAAGTAGGCCTTAGGCCTGTGCAAAAAATAAATATTTGGACCTGGAAAAAATAAAACTAATCTTCTAAAACTGGTTATAGTTATGTGAACAAACAAACAAAAGGCTAATAATGAGACAGTTAACTGGGGAAATGAAATAACACACTAGGATGCTGTCTACCGGAGTCAGAGAAACACAGCAGCTTGAAGAAACAGTTTATTTCTGACTTTTTTGGCTTGATCAGAGATCTCTGAGAAAGGCCACTTCTCAGGGATGAAAGAAGTTTTTTTTAAATAGGTTCTTCTGTACGGGGGTTAATGGTCTGATCACATGGGACAGCCTCAGAAAATCAGGATCACAAAGAAACATGATGCGACTTGCTTCACCTATTCTAGGCTATACCAATGAGCAAAATTTGAACTTTAAGGGCTTGATTTTCAGAAAAAACTGAGCTGCTTCATGTCCTATGGACGTCAGCTGGAGATGTGGAAAATTAGTTATTAAGAACCTAAATGGCCTGAAAATTTTTGAAGATATTAAAAAGAAAAAAAAAAAGAGCTTGCATCAAGCTTTTATAGACACTGCACAGCATTTCATGGACATGTGAGCTATATAAAAGGGAGTGCACAGTGGTTGAACTTTTTTGACAAACTGCCACCCCACGTGTGTTCCTTAGAGGTGGTTATTTCTTACACTTGCTGGCTGGGGTTGCTCTGATATGTGGCTGATGGTTTAGTTTGAACCCAGTTTCATACAGATCCTGAGTCTCTCTTTGCTTTGTATTACAGGTGTGTGTGGTGTGAGCTTCTGCTTCAAGTTCTAAGACATTAATTGCTTAACTATAAAATGGTTCAAAGTACTAGCAATATGTGAAAATAAGTTTACTTTATTTTGTGTTAGACCAGACCTTGAACATTATATATTTCATAGGAACAGAGAGCTTAAAACCATTTGGCTCCCTGTAATTAGGCTATTGAATCAAATTATTCAGTCATATTAAACTATGCTTTGATACTTTTTACTTTGGGCCCTGTTTTGAACAGAGCACTCTCTTCCTACTCTGCATTACAGACAGGTGGGTTTGCACTAACTTAAGTAATAAAGAATTCTTGGCCTTCAAAGGACAGAATCCACATTTTGAAATGTATTTCATGCACACTTCTAATTTTAACCTAGCATAAACTCAAGTACTTCATAGTTCAAGTCATGTAGTTTATATAGGTCTAGAATGACAGCATTGCTAAGTGTGGGTGAATGACATGTGAGCATTTGTGAACCATCCAACATCCCTGCTGCAGGAAATCAATTTACAATTTCCTACAAGTAGTGATGCCAGCTTTTCCAATACTGTATATACAGTAGATCTATGATGAGAATGAGGGTCTACAGAGGGTTAGAATGAGGCAAAAATCTTTTCAGGTAGGTGATCTAAGGAGGTTTCCATGAATGAAAAATTGCAAGTTACTCCCTTTGCTGCCTACATCCCATGCTTGTGCAGGAGCCTATTTAGCATATATATTCCATCATGTAAAGTCAATTTTCAAAGGCCCGGTAAGAACAATCTCTTTGGCTATGTCTACACCCACATCGTTATCTTGAAATAAGTATTTTGAAATGAGTTATTTCAAAATAAAGTCCTTATTCTGAAATAAGTTAATTCAAATTAAGAAAATGTTAATTCGAATTAACAGAAAGCTGTTATTTCAAAATGGTTATTTCAAAATAAGGCCATTTGGACATGTTGTTTTGAAACAGTTGTTTCAAAACAATGGTGTTGTTTCGAAACAACATGTCCAAACGGACTTATTTCGAAATAACCATTTCGAAATAACAGCTGTTTCGAAATGACGGGTCTTATTTTGAAATGACAGAGCCCATCATTTCAAAATAAGAAAACGTCGCATGGACCTAATCTTTTTTTATTTCAAAATAACGAGTGTTATTTCGAAATAAGAGATGTGTAGACATACCCTTTAAGATTAGGGACGGAACACTTCTAGGCTGTAAGAGGAACCTGAAAAGAAATGCCATTGCCTCTGTTCCTACTACTTACTGAGTTTTATGCAGACTTTTACCCAGGGATGCAGGCCAGTGGGTTTGGTTTTAGGAGCACTTCATTAACCTGCCAGTTAAGAAGTGGTTAAAGTATAATCTGATGGGCCCTAGAACCTTCCTCATCTCTGGGCCTTTCTCCCATATTGTCCAGGCCCCCTTCATGCATGACTGGGCCTGATTTTTTTCTAGATTCTGGGATCTGGGCCCTGGAACTCTGGCTCGTCAGATTTGTGGGCTGTAGAACGCTTTCCAGCTTACTTTAACCCCGGGTTAAGACTCACTATTAGGAGATTTGACCAAAATTACCAATGTGATTAGTGATTTTAGTTGCCTTTACTTTCTGATTGTGGGGGAGCTGATTTTCAGACAGTGCTGTGTGTCCACCCTCTGAGTTGGGCAGTGCTGGGTGCCACAAAATTAAGGCACCAAAAAAAAAATCACTAGAATTTTTTAATTTTTTACCCATATAATGTTCTGGCCTTATAAAGTAGAGCACTTATAAGGATGCTGTCCTAGGCAGCTGCAAATATTGATTCTTCTGTGCTTTGGACTATTTATTTTTCACATTACAGTTGCTGTCATTAATGGCCATGAAGAAGCATTGAGTGGGGACACAATAAGAGTTAAAGTGAGTGGTTTTCTTTGGTTCGTTCTGCTCCAAATAAACTCAGCCATGTACCGCAATGAAAACTAAAGTCTAGAGATGACTGTAGCTACATATTTAAAATCAGATTTTGCCACCTTGACTCACATTTAGTTGTATTCTGAAGTATTCATGGAGTAAGATACTACTCAGTGTGCGTCAAGGTGGCAATATCTGATCTTAAATAAAATGAAAACATCTGGATTCCACTTTGCTATAAATAGGTTGAGTTTCCCCACTCCCCTGCCCCAATCTTAGTTAAAAACACTGGGCAACATCTCAGCTGGTATAGGCCATGGTAGTTTCATGGAAATGGAGGTATGTTGATTTATATCAGGGGAAGTTCTGTCTCATTGTATTTTTCAAGAGGACACCCTCAGAACCATTTTAGGTGAAGAATACTTTGGTTTAGTCAGGACTATTTGTGACTAATTTTCTTTGATGTTTTAATATTGCTCGATGTATAGGCAGATGTTCTCACTCACCGAAGATGATAAGCAGATGTAACCCGAGTTACAGTAGCACTAGATGCTCTTCCTTTTTCTGTTGTATCTCCCTGTTTCCTTTTTTCTGGATTTGGCGGACAGGGTAGAATAACACTGACTGAGTTGTTAAATGGCTGAGATGAAGGATGCTGTATATAAACCAATGGACTTGTAGACACTACTGACTGGTATACATCATATTTTGCCTTTAACATGGAAACCAGGGATGGCTCTACTGGCTGGACCTATATATAGCAAGAAACAGAACAATTAATTTATAATTATCTAAAACAATATTGCTTTTTTAAAAAATGATGTTAGTTTAATTTTAGGAACTGAAGAAGAGCCTTATTTCACAAAATCTTTCCATTTTTTTAATAGAGAAGCTCTAGATGTTTTCATGTAACTGTAACAAAAAGCTCTAAGATTCTTCCTTTCTCTGTCATTTTACCCCATGTGCAACCAAGTGCTTTTCAACAGTGCCAACAAAAACTTGTTGTTGTTGTTGTTGTTCATTAAAGAACTTGGATTCCTACTTGGATTGTGTGTGATTGTCTTAGAATGTAGAATGCATACACTACCTTTTTGTCTATATTCCTATTTGCCACAATTTTTAACCCATGCTAGGTCTGATTTAACTTGTCAATATTTCCATTTACATATTATATCTGGGCCAAATCTTGAGGCTTTTAGTCAGATTAAACTTTCACTGACTATACTAGAAGTTATGCTTGAAAGAGAATGGAACTGAGGCCAAGAGTACTTGGATCATTATTAAAGGTAATTTTTTTACAAATATTTTTCAGTCAGGTACTCTTGATGAACCAGATCAGTTAAGGTACAAGGGAGCTGGTTTTATTTCCCAGATTCTCTGTTCCTAGCACAACAGCCTTCTGACTCTTTAACTTTGGGCCATCTGGTTATAATCCTCTAGGGGCAACATATTACCTGGGAATAGCTGAAGCATATCACATTCCTGCTTTCCCTATACTAGAAACATCCTCTGTGCTTGTGACTACAGAGAGGAAGGTATAGGAACTTGCTATATTGGCTCTGTGCTTGTGGTGGACATCCACAGGTATTCCCAAAATAGGATTTATAGAGAGAAGAATCCTCCTTTGCACTGTCAGATGTTCACAAAGGGACTAGATCAGTGTAGAGAATTTGCCCCATAGAATACACCACTGTGTAGATTTCACATACTATAGATTTTTGTTTCCAATAATAATAATTAATAATTAACAATCTTGTTTCCCAGAATATAGCAAGCATACAAGTAGCTACTTTTATTACTGCAGATGACATTTACTATGGCACTAAATGTTTTTAATAAATGTTACCTATATTTTTGGCACCACTCAGAAATGAAGTGATTGATCTTTTCTTTCAGATACATATTGCAGACTTTCATGTAAAGCAGCAAGGAAGTCTACATACTTATGCTTATAAAGGTATTACTATTCCTCAAGGGTTCTACTCTGTAGAAAGGCTAATTGTGTAGGTAAGCAACCTATTGTAAGTGGCTTTCTTAATAGTCTCAAAATGTGAAGTTAAAAATAACAATGTGTTCTGCTTTTACTTCATGCTTAAGATGAAATGATCCATATCACATAGATTTGACTTCCTCATTCATCTGTGTGAAACACATACATGTTATGCTCAAGTGGGTAGGTTTTTTTCAGGGGCACTTTACATGAATGTTAACAGGTTGGAATCTATCTCTCCGTTGTAGTCAGATATCAGGTAAGTCTCACATTGTATCTGAACCTTATTCTAGCCCCTGAGCAGGATTATGGGCTGTAATGAACTAGCTCTACACAATTGTGAACATCCTGGCCAAAACTCTACCCTTTCTTAGTTTCCTTTCAGGTTGACCTGTTTAGAGTTGACATGAAGCCCTCCTCTGTTATGCATAAGGATTACAGAGTCCCTTGAATATCCCAGCTGTCTATGCAGTAAAATCATAGCTATAGCACTGTTTGGAGGTCTTTGTAATTATGATGGGTTTCTCTTTGGAATTACTCATGACATGGATGTAATATGCTGGTAAATATGAATATTCACACTTACCTTTAACTGCATGATCACTGGAGAACTGAATGTTTCTGGAGGGTAATATAAAGAGATTCTAGAATCCATGCTTATCTTTTGTGCAAGCCCGCTTGTTGGAACAGTGAAGGTCTCTTTTTTTAAGCATGACACAACAGAAAAGATACCAAGCTGGCAAATTTTCACCTCTGCAAAGGTCCCCTTTTTAGGAAAAAAAAAAGGATGTTGCAATTATTAGTGGATTATCATTTCCAGAGGATGAACTATATTCTGAGAAGTAAAATGAAGATAACTTAAATGTTGTCACCATTTTGACAGCCTGGCTTCCCATTGTGTTACTGCAGGAGCTTTCACTTGGATGTACTGAAATCAGTGAAATCGCATAACATGAAACTGAAGTAATCTAATGATGAATCAGTCTGTCATTAATGAAGTACTTCTCCAGTTACTGTTTCTTAAAAAAGATAACTAGTGATTTTTGTATCCAACCAACCATGAGGGTCCTTGGAGAGAGAAAATACCAATTTATTCTAGAAAAAAAAATCAGGCTAGAGCCTCACTGAATGAAATTATGCCCTGAGTTTAAGCAGGTTTTGGTCAGCTTTATGCCTCCCTATCTTGGGGGTTGTTCTGGAGGAGTGAATTAGCATCTGAAGTTTGAAGCATCTAAAATTAGTGCTCACCTTAGAAAACATGGGTCTTCATATTTAGATAACCTTAGAGATGCACAACATTCATGATGGAAAGCCTGGCTTATTAATCACTGCTTTAATTGCAAAATTCAACTCAACCTTATCTATTAAGCCACAGCAATGGGAGTCCTGTGGCACCTTAAAGACTAACAAAATTCTTCAGGCATCTGACAAAGTAGGTTGCAGCCCACAAAAGCTTATGCCCAAAGAACTTTATTAGTCTTTAAGGTGCCACAGAACTTCTGTTGTTTTTGCTGTGTACAGACTAATACGGCCCCCTTATTAAAAACTTATTGGAACTTAAAAACCACGGGAGTCTTGTGGCACCTCAAAGATGGGCATAAGCTTTCATTGACTCCATCTGACAAAGTGAGTTTGACCCCATGAAAACTTATGCCCAAAGAAATGTGTTAGGCTTTAAGGTGCCACAGGACTCTTGGGCTATGCCTACACTGCCAAATTAGTCCGGACTAATTTGGGCCATGGTCACACTAGCCTTTCCCTAGTCCAAACTAAATTTCTTAGTTCAGAGTAGGCAAAGGTTAGTCCGAACTAATAAATACGACTGGTTAGTTCAGACTAGCCAGCTTAGTTCAAACTTTAGTTCAAACTAAGCACAGGCAATGCACAAAATAAGAAGTTCAAACTAAGCCATTAGTTTGAACTAGCCACGCATTCTGGTTTGAACTAAAAAGTTAGTTCAAACTAGGATGCCCAGCTAGTTTGAACTAAAAAGCTGCACTTAGTCTGAACTAGTCTGAGGCTAGTTTGGACTAATATCAGGCTATTTTAGTTCAGACTAGCAAGTCCAAACTAAAATGTCAGATGTAGACATAGCCTTGTTGTTTTTATTGATACTTACTCTTTGTGTATGGCCTTTTAACCATTTGCGTACTCCTTTTATAGCAGTTTCTTCTATACCATATTTCCCTAGTTATTTCACCTCATGTGAGAATAAATCAAAAATCTTACTAAGTGGGACCTAGACAAATTGGAGGATTGGGCCAAACAAAATCTCATGAAGTTCAACAAGGAAAAGTGCAAAGTGCTGCACTTAGGATGGAAACATAGCATGTACTGCTATAGGCTGGGGACTGATCAGCTATGTAGCAGCACTGTAGAAAAGGACCTGGGGGTTATGGTGGATGGGAAGCTGGTTGTGAGTCAACAATGTTCTCTTGTTGCCAAAAAAGCCAATGGCATATTGGACTGCATCAGTAGGAGTGTTGCCAGCAGATCGAGGGATGTGATTATTCCCCTCTATTCAGTGTTGGTGAAGCCACATCTGGAATACTGTGTCCAGTTTTGGGCTCCCCACTACAGAAAGGATGTTGACTAATTTTTAGAAAGAGTTCAGCAGAGGGCAGCAAAAAGGATTAGAGGGCTCGGGCACATGACTTTTGAGGAGAGACTGAAGGAACTTTGGCTTATTTACCAGTAGTCTGCAGAAAAGAAGACTGAAGGGGGATTTGACAGCAACCTTCATCTGCTTTGAAGGGGTGCTCCAAAGAGGAGGGAGCTAGGCTGTTCTCAGTAGTAATAGAGAACTGAATAAGGAGCAATGGTTGCAAGCTGCAGCAGGGTGGTCAAGGTTGGATATTAAGAAAAACTTTCTCACTAGGAGGATGATGAAGCATTGGAATGGGTCACCTAGAGAGGTGGTGGAATCTCCATCTTTGGAAACATTTAAGGGCTGGTTAGACTAAACCCTGGCTGAGATGATTTACTGGGAGTGGTCCTGTTTTTAGGAGAGGGTTGGACTAGATGACCTCATGAGGTCCCTTTCAGCCCTATGATTCTATGATTCTATAACTGTAGTTTCCACTTCATGCAGCTGATGAGGTGGGTTGGAGCCCACAAAAGATTATGCCTAAATAAATCTGTTAGTCTTCAAGGTGCCAAAGGACTCCCGTTGTTTTTGCTGTACACAGACTAACATGGCTACCCGTCTAGAAATTTTTACCATATTGGAATTTATTAAGCCACAATAGACACTTTCATAAACCTCAGATAAGAATTTACAAACCTTTTGGTTTCCCTGGTATCCTTCAAAAGAAATGGGAGTTAAGTAACTTGATTGGAAGCTCGTATCAGTCACCTTCACCATGATCTCTCGATAATTTCCTCTGTAGCGTGAAGCGTATGGGATTGCAATTTTTATAGGAAAAGTGATTACTTTACCAGAGTCAAAACATTCAACACTGATGATGTTGCTGACCAGTTCCTCAGAATCTTCCACCAACAAGGAACTCATGTCATTGATGATCCTGCATACTAAATTTTCTATAGTGATAGAAGGACCTGTTGTATAACAGGCAACTTCTGGTTCAGTCTTGCCACTCATTTCTGCTAGAAATCTGCAGGAAAATACAGAGCATTATTCTCTGAAGGGGGAGGTTGTTTGTCTTGTATTATCTAAGAAATAGAGCAATTAATAGATGCATTTAGTATATTTAAATAATAAATACAGCCAAATTATCCACTTATCTTTTCAGTTCTCATAAAGCACAGGGAATTCATCAATAATAACTTGCATTAAGTAACACGTGTAGGCCCTGAAAAAATGTGGCATTTATTAAAAATTTATACTTTAGAAATTATTGGAGAGCTGCCTAATTTTGGTTCATGATCCAAAACTCATTAAAATAATGGAAGTTTTTTTACTGATTTTAATGAGTTTTGGACCTCACCTTTTATGACCTCAAGATTTCAGGAAACTACATTTTAACAATTTTTTATTAAGAGTCAATTTTTTATTAAGTGTCTACACTAAAGTGTGATCTGCTCTTTATGCGTGTTCAATGGCTGGAGTGCATGCAGATACGTGTTTACAAATAGTCAACTTTTGAGTACACATTTCTGTTCTTACAAAGGAAAACCACGTACGTACTCTTTGTTGATCCAGAGACTTGATCTTTCCAGTTCTTCTGAATAATTCGTTGAAGAATTCTTGGCAGGATTATTCCATATATTCTCCAACTTTACAGACTCATTTGTGTTATTTCTGTTGCTCCTTGTAATCTCATACATTTCCTCCTTTTTGTTACCTTTTGCTTCTTCACATGAATTCTCTGTTGGTTTGTGATCTTCATATTCCATCTGGGCTGTGGGTTCTTCATTTACTGTCTGTTCTTGATCAGAAGGATGAATTACGGACCTATTACAAATATCTTTTGACCTTCCAGAGACAATCATATCACCTCCATTGTACCCAGGAACTTCTTGAAAAGTTCTGTTTAGGCATTTCTTACTACAAGATCTTGCTCCATGAGTTTCGTCCTTGTTGTAATCTCTTTGTTCTGTTCGTGAACTCTGAAGTAGCTTCTGATCTCTATTTTCCATTAGCTCTGGGGATTCTCTGCTTATTGCCTGTTCTTGATCAGATTCATTTCCACTTGATATAGCCATTTCTTTTTCCACTCTTTTGTTTTCACTTGACTGGACCTGGTGAAAGTTCAGACTTTCACCTTCACTCATGAGAGAAGTTACATGGACTGGCTGACTAACACTACCAGATACTTCCTCATAATGTGGCTTTTCTCCTTGATACACATCTGTTTCACTGTAAACATCTTGGACAGTTTGGGACTGAGATTTATCATCATGTCTGCATCTAATATCATAAAAATGTTTTTTTTTCCTTTTGGAGATGTGTAACTGTATCCAGCAAGAGTTCATTTATTTTCTGAAGACAGTCCACAAGACTGATGATCTCTAGGGGGAAAAATGTAATGAGTTGAATGTCACTGTGAAATATTAGTGATAGTGTGCAAAAAAAGTCAATACATACAGTAGAGGGGCAAGGTGGTGAGGTAATATATTTTACTGGACCAATTTCTGTTGATAAGGGACAAGCTTTTAAGTCCCACAGAGCTGCTCTTCAGATCTGTGACAGATACTCAGAGACATGAAGAATAGTTCTATGTGGCTTGACAGCTTTTCTCTCTTTCATCAACAGAAGTTACTCTCTCTCATATCCTGGGAACAGTATGGCTACCACTTCTCAGCCTAATACATACACAAACTCTGCACATCTCCATAGTAACGTGCAGGTAATTTATGTATCTGCCACATATTGGATAATATATTCTGTCTCTTTTCTTTCATTTTTTATTTAATACACAATATAATATTTATTTCTACAGCAAAATGAATTTGAGTGACTTAGTCGCCAGTTCTTCATAAACTGACATTCATGACTATGGTCCCAGCCCTTCCAGTACTCCTAATTAATATTAGCTTAATGATCAGATGGTAGCTAAATTCTTGATGACAACCAATCCAAGTCACAAAACTGCTGCATAATAGCTGCAATTAACTCAGAAGCAGTCCAATATTCAATCTTAATCACTTTTCTATTGGTAAGGCTTCCATCTCTAAGGTGCTGAGCACTCTGGCCTTGAGCCAGAAAAACCATTAAGCATGTGAGTCAATCCAATGAAGTGGCTGGTTAAAGTCTCATGTAGCTGCACTAAGGACTTTGCAGTATCAAACCCTAGACATAATGGAGATTTCTTCTGGTGGAAGCTAACAATACTACTAAAATAGTACGTAGAAATGAACAACTTGGTTGCTATTCCCATAATACCTGTGTGACAGGGAGAGCAATTTCTTGCCTTATCCTTAGGACAATTAACTGAATTAAGTTTGTGTCTTTGAGGCTCATAGTATTATATGAATTGCTTATGTAGCCTCTTAAAGAGGGAGAAATGAA
The DNA here is from genome assembly GCA_007922195.1 of Podocnemis expansa. Classification (NCBI taxonomy): domain Eukaryota; kingdom Metazoa; phylum Chordata; order Testudines; family Podocnemididae; genus Podocnemis; species Podocnemis expansa. The sequence continues at coordinate 16,057,536 of ML681996.1, forward strand.
AGATGTGAGTTTCAATGAACTGTATTGAACAATGTGCCAGACAAGAATGGATTTATGAAACTGTAGCAAGATGATTTCTCCAGTCTGGACTTGAAGGGTTTAAAAGCCCAGAAAGTGGTGTGGCCAATGGGAGGGAGCAGAGGGCTGCAGGGTCAGTTAGGGGCCTGGAGCCTGTATAAAGACAGGTTTGCAACACCTGCTCTGAGTAGTTTGCCCCAGACCCGTGAAGAGGAAGGTTGTGCTGTCAGTGGGGCTGAGGGAGATACAACCTTGAACAGGTCACAGGGGCCATGCCACAGTTTGGCTAGACTGTAGCCTTGATACAAGGGCAACAGGTGTCTCAGGAGGTGTGGATGTTACCCAGGGGACCTGGTAAGGCACAGGCTGAACAGGAGTGAGGGGGTCGAGGTGGCATTCAGATGGAGCATGTAAGATCCCTGGGCCATCACCTGGAGACGTGGGTTGGCCTAGGTCCCGCAGGCCTCCCTGAGACTCTCAGTGGGTGGAGAGTCCACATGTGAGTGGTGAATGGACAGTGGTGGCCACTGATACAAGTGGGCTGGCTGGAACTGTACTATGTCCATGACTCATTGTATTGATTTTATGGCTGCCCCTCCCAGGCCATCACTTAAGTATGAAAGGAATGTTAAGGGGAGCAGATGGCCCCCTTCAACTTAACTAGATGGCCCCCTTGAACTTAACTGGATGGCCGTTACCACCCTGAGTGCGCATTGTTCTTGCAGGGCTTGGTGTAGGTGGGCTCTGCCTGATTGCAAGGTCCTGCAAGGTATGACTCATACCACCATTGTTCTCTGCATTCCCTGTAATCAGGGAAAGGCAGGAAAAACAGCTTAAAAGCTCTGGTCCTGGGGGGCTCAGGCAGGAAGGTCCCCAAGACACCCTGCCTGGCCTGATCAACCAGAAGCTGACCTCCTCCGCTCAATGAGTTCTTCCCTGAGCGTATCCCACGTTTAACCTGCCGGCCTGAGTACGAGTCTCTCCTGCCTGTAATGCTGCTGCTGCTGCTGCTAGGGATGGTAAGAGCCTGCCCTGCAGTTTTTCTTTAAAGATTAAAATTACTTTGTTTTTCTAGCTGCTGCTTTGAAACTGTTTTTCCCAGCTTTACAGGCTCGTGTGTATCTTTTGCCTTCACCTTTCCTTTCTGTGTCTGTAATTACCTGCTGCTACTCTGTATTACGCAGTGTATCTCTTTCTTCTGAACTGTTTGAACTGGTGTTAAAAGTATCATCGTGTGTTGCAACATTGTATAAAGTTAATTGGTAGCCTTAGTAGTATCAAGTTAGATGGTAAGATTGTTTCCTTTAGTTTGTAGCCTTTAGAGTTGTTTAAGTTGCTTTTGCTCTCCCCTCTGTAACTTCCCCAACTTGAATAAAACTTCCTCTTCTTAAACCTTTCCTTGTCCCCTCTTTATTTTCCAACTGCCCCCGCGTGCCCCTCTTTTCTCTCCAGCCCCTTCTTCTGCTGCCCACAGCCCCTTATCCTGGTGGCTTCCCCCAGCCATCTCTACTCCCTTCTCTGACCCCTGCCTGTTGTGGCTTTTCCCCCGGTTTTCCCCCTTTTTCCGCTGCTTTTCTGTGGCTGCCCAGCCAGCCCCCCGTTACTGCCGCCAGTTCCCACGTGGCTCCCACAGTATCCCACGGCCCCCCCTGCACCTCGCTGCCACTGCTGGCTTCTCTGCAGCACCCGCCCACTGCCACACACCCCCCTCTCTCCGCCTGCGGCTGCTGCCACCCCAAAACTCCAGCCGGCCCCCTAGCTGGCCCCCCGTGGCTCCCGCAGCACCCCTTTGCGGCCAGCCCCTCGCCGTGGGCCCCTGTTTTTCCCCACGGCTTCCCCGCCACCCTGCTCTCCAGCCGCCACTGCCACTCCCCCGCTTGCTTCCACTAACCCTGCCCACTCCCCGTTCCTGCTCTACCCCCCCTACTGTTCAGCCCCTCTTGCTTCCCCGAACACCCACGTGTATCCCAACTCCTTACGTGCCTCAGTCTCCCTGCCCCAACCCCCACGTGTGTCTCCGTCCCGCCATTCCCACTCACCTCCCCTACTCACTTTCCCTCTACCCTAAGCCCTTCCCTCTGCCACTGCTCCCTTCACTGCCACTCAACCCCCATTCTCAGCCTCTCCCGCAAACCCCCAATTTGTTGCTCGACCCCCGTCTCCCCTGCAACTATCCAACCCCCACCTGCTTCCCCTGTTGCCCCGAGCATCCCCATCTCATTACCCCTGAGCCCCCTTCCACTTGCCTTTCCTCTCCTTTGAATCCCCCTGTACTAACCTTTAAACTCCTGCCCCCCCCGCCTGCTTCCACTCCTCTCTGTCACTGCCACATGCTAATTTTGTGCTGTACCCCCCTTCTCCTTATAGGGCATTAGAGCACCTTTTAGGTTACAGTGAGTAGGGTTATAGTTGTAAGTTAGGTTAATTGAAGATTCCCATTGTTCCCCAACCTGCCCCCCCTCCCCAAAGTTAAGCGCCCCCCAACACTTCACAAAAACCCACTGTGACAAGTGCTACATATACACCACACCACTCACCCTACTCCCATACCTGTTTTAATAAAGATTACCCTGTACCCCCCCCCGGTGCAGTGATTGCCCCCCAAGATCCTCAAATTTCTGAACCTGCTGGCAGGGTCATACTATACTCCGGAAGTTGCTGGCTGAAGGGACTAAGTTGGAGGGCTGGGGTCCTGCAAGGGATTAGACAGTCATGAAAGAGAATGAGCACAGACTCGCAGATGGGGTACCACTTGAGTAACTCTCCATACCAACATCAGGAGGCATCTATCTTGTTGGTCATTGTGTTGCTGAGGGTCTACAAGAACAAAAAGTGTTAGGTGGTTTTACTGGAGAATACCTAATGAAAGTTGACTGCAAATTCACCACCACCAGTTGTGCATAAATGAAACAAAGAAACAAACAATCCTTCCCCTCCAAACACCAATCTTTTAAAGCTATGCCCTGAGGAGTGGGCCATTGTCGGCTGATCCCCTGATACATAAGGCCAAGATCAAAAGCTCAAGTCCTGTAAAGGACAAACTAAACTATTCATGGTTGTACTTGTTTTGAAGCTGAAACAATTATGAACTTGCAAAATCCTGTTGTGAGTGTTGAAGGACTGCCATCTACTGAAGATCTGAGTTGGAGCTGGGGTGACCTCTTTTGGCCCATGTGTAGGTAGGTTCTTCTTTTGTGTTTCATATATTTTCACTGTAATGGTTACACTGTAAGAATAAATGTGATTGTTCATAGAGTTATGTGGTAACTTGCAACTGAGGGAAATTTATGGTGGTCATAGCCTTGAGAGAGAAGGTGAAGCATATGATCTATTTAGGTGGTCTAATTTGCTGGAACTATCACAGTGTAGGTAAAGAATTTTGCAGTGTGGAAAAACCTCTATCAGGAAAGAGAGCTATGTGGATCTTTATCCAAGAAAAGTGATGATTGAGGAGTGGGGATCCCAGTGGGTGCCCTTTGTGTACTATGAGAAGGGAATATGAGTGTAGTTGCTCTGAAAATGTGACATACATGGTGACTGCAATAAGTGCCAATAGCAGTGAAAGCAAATATTGTAGAAGGAAAAAGTTTCATGGCCTTTAAGGGAAAGGAATATTGAAAAGACAGATTGAGGAAGAATGGGTTAAGAAAAGCTAAAGAAAGGTCAGCAACTTGAGTTATGCAACAAAAGGCAGTGCAACACTAAGGAGTGGACCAGGGTGTAGCTGGTCAATTTTCTGCATTCTGATGATCTGAAAAGAAATAATGGTCTAGCTTTTTGAAAAACATCCATGTCCAGCAGGTGGGGAAAATTGTAAGACAGGAGTGTCGCTGCCCCAGGGAAAGACCTGAGACATGGGCCTGGGCACCGCCCCTGGCTGCGGGCCCCACACCACCGCAGCCACAATTCTCCACCAGGGCCCAATCCAGCCTCAGGCTCCTGCCGCTGCCTACCTAGCCCTGGATCTCCTGCCGGGGCCAGGGACTGTGCTGGGAGAGGCAGGCACCGCCGCCAGCAGCTGGGCACCAGATCTCCGGCATGGGACGGGGCTGGCAAAGGCACCAGGCCAGGCACCAGTGATGCCAGGCACCAGTGATGCCCCTGATCTTAGAGCCAACTCTTTGCAGATAAACAGGGAAGAGGCTTCCTGAGGCAGAGGATTGACTGCATCACTGCTAGAGAAGTTGTGGACAGATCAATAGTTAGATCAGTGGTTCCCAACCTGTGGTTCAGGGACCCCTGGGGGTCTGTGGACATGTTGCAGGAGGTCCACAGAGCCTCTCCCTACCAGGGCCAGAATCTGGCTACAGCCCTGATGCTCCCCACCAGCAGCACCTTTCCCTGCCCATGTCCAGATCCTGGCAGGGGCATGAGGCCTTGGCAACTCCCTGGCAGGGGCAAGGGCAGGGGCTGTAGCTGCCGTGGCTTGGCTCCCCAGCAGTGTGGGCCATGGTGGCAGCAGTGCTGCTTGCTGGCTGGAATAGTGGTGCTGCCAGAGTGCCATGGTTCAGAATCTGCATGAGCAGGCCAGATTACTTAATCAGCCAGGGGGGCCACAAAGATTATTTTTGTTAAAAAGGGATCACCAGCCTGCAAAAGGTTGGAAACCACCGAGTTAGAGCATAAGAAGCCAGAGAGGAACAGAGTGCATCTGGAAAGCCAGCTGCTAACATTCCAGGAGTGGCAATGCCAGGATAAGAGAGGAGAAGGCATTAAAAACAGACAAACCAGCACCCGCATGAGAAGAGAAGATGGAACATACCAACTTGAAAGGGAAAGACTATGTCAGCAAAACTAATCTAGTAGATGAAACCAGACCACTTCTACACGTACCTGTGTGTGTTATGGGATTAAAATTATTTTCTCATTTTAGGGAGGGGGTGTCATGTTTTATAAATGCTTTGACACAGAATGTGAATTGAATAAAGTGGAGGGAAAAGAACGTGTTGTGATATTTTGCTTCCCTACTATTAGGGACAAAGGCCTTGGAAATTTTCACCCTGTGGATAGAGGATTACAAAGACCAAGGGCACACAGACTACAGGCTTCTCAATCACTACCACTCTCGGGTGTAGACTACTATCTCTGTTCGTCCTAACTGGGGTTCTTCCATGCTGTGGCACTTCCCTGTCCACATTGTGGTATCCCCAACAAGTCAGACAGCCTAAACAGGCCAGTGTCTGCAGTTTGCTTTCTCTCCAGAGATTATGAACAGTGTAATTGCCTTTTGTTACAAGTAACCACACTACCCTTTCTAAGAAACCATATTTATTCTTAAAGTGAAATCTTTAAAGAGAAAAAACATTAAAACAAACTGCATGCTTGCTAAAAAGTTATCACTCCAATCTAGAGCTCTGGTAGCTGTCCATTGTTCAAAACTCATAAATAGATTTTCATTGTGATAGGGGTCAGATTAAGTCACAGAGGTCATGGAAATCATGGAAGCCATGATTTCTAGTGATCTCCTGAGACTTTCCCCATGACTCTCCACTTCCATGTATGCTGACCCACCCAGCATACGTAGAATTGCAACTTTTCTAACACTAGGATGCAAGATGAAAGATCCAACTTCAGGAATAGCAGACAGGAGAATTCCCTGGTTGAATGTTGTGGCTGTCTGTGGTTGGTGCCTGAGGCTGGCCAGGCAGTGTAAATGTTATATTTTACAATACTTTATTGATAAAAATAACACATTTTTTGTGTCTGTGGCCATACCATGATTTAATTCATTTTTACCATTTCTGTTCCATGATTTTTTGCCTAATTTACCATGATTTTGTCTAATACCTAAAGGAAATCATATCTATCTCAGATTCAGAACTAGAATGAGCATTAATAGTTCAGTATTTTCTTTATGCAAGTTGGGCCTTATTTACAAGGACAAGATCTTGTCCTTATATACAAGAAAATTAGTAGACAGTGGCCTATGCCTCAGGACATAACTTAAAGTCCTGGGGATTTCTGAATAACCAAAGGTGGAGAATTTGCATTCATCTCCCCGTGAGTATGCCCTGGAAAAACCACTTAACATTTTTTATCTTCAAAATACATTCTTGTCTGACACAGTTTTCAATATAGTCCTTTGAACCCTCAGGTCTCACATCCATCACAACTTCACCGCTTGAGAGATTATATACAATCCCAACTCAATAATAATAATAATAATAATCATGCACATAAGACAACGGACTCCAAAGATTCATGAACATAATTCAGAAAGACAAACGAGGAGTCCTGTGGCTCTTCTAAAGACTAACAAATTTATTTATCACATGAGCTTTCATGCATTGAATTCCACTTCATCGGAGGCTTGAAATGTAAAAGGAAACCTTACTGTATGGAAACCTTTTCCATTTCAAGTGCCTGATGAAGTGGGATTCTACCCAGGAAAGCTCATGCTATAAATAAATTTGTTAGTCTTTAGAAGTGCCACAGGACTCCTTGTGGGTTTGGGATTTTTTGGTTTTGCTGAACTGGACTAACCCAGCTATCCTCCTGGAACTTAATTCAGGAAGGTCTCCTGAGCATATGACAGAAAATTGCCATATCTGTCACAATATGACCTTATAAGAAAATGGATTGTTTTATTTTTCTGATTTGTCTTGTTTTATGTCCTTCCCAGGAAACTCTTGCAAAGAAAAAGTGCTCAAGGATTTCAGACATATTGCTTTTACAACTAACCCCAAGCCTCATGCTGTCAACTGCATAACAGTTGGAGAGTTTTGGAACTGTCTGTCTTCATTTATTAGATGCATTACATACCTCTGGGAGCATTTCCCAGCATATTTTTGTTCACTCCTGTGGATATGCACAGGCTTGTTTTGGAGGTTAAATCCAGTGCAAGTCAATACAAATAAAGTCATACAGATGAAATGCCATATGTAGCATTTACCACTTATGAGAGAGAGAAAGAGAGAGGGCACTATTCACTTCTGAATTGAGTCCAGTGACTTACAGTTACTGTTCCTTTTCTCACACCTAATTAGTAAACTGTCTGGGTAAATCAATATCTTATTGTTTTCTACAAGAAAAAATAGTTATGTTTATACGATAATGTTATTGGTGTGATGCCATATTTTAAACAGGCTTTTCTTTTCATTGCTCATTTTCAGTAGCTTGAATCCATCTCCAAAAGTTACATTTTGGAATAAAATTTCTTATAGTTGTCCTTAACCAAGCAATTAACATTTGATAAACATGAGTAACCTGTATTTAATGTCTGTTCAATTACAAGAGTATGAAAAAGTTGTTTTGGGTTGATCTGCTTTACAGGCAGAAGGTCCTGGGTTCAAACCCCAGGGGGCTGGACTAGATGATCTCATGAGGTCCCTTCAAATCCTATGATTCTATTCTAAGTTAGAACAGAATTGCTCAGATACATTTTTTTCCACTTGGGCAACTCAAAAGTGGCTTGTATCTGAGATTTCAGCCTTCAAAAGACTTGCGTTTCAATAAAGAATGAATGCTTTTGGAGTGTGAAAAAAATGGTTGAGGAATAAAAAAGTGAAATCAGTGGAAACAGCATGCTCTGCATACTGGCTTAAACATAAAGCAGATAAGGGAGTTCTTCAGCACTTTTAAGGATTAACAAATTTATTTGTTGCATGAGCTTTCATGGGCACAACACCACTTCATCAGATGAATGAAATGGAAAAGATAGCATGTAGGCTGTAAATATAAATATAGAGAGAAGAGTCGGCCACAAGATTAATTCAAGCAGATCTTGAGAGATTTACTTTAAAGAGACAGGCTAGCATTTTATCCCTTTAGATATGTTTCAATTAACACTTATTTGTTTTGTTGAAATAGACTATTGTGGCTATTCATCTGGTTTAAGTGTATACTGGTATGGGACTAAATTGTTCCTGTTGCTTACTAATGTAAATCTGACAAACTCCACTGTTTTCATTGGAATTATGCTGTATTTGCATGGTTCATATAGTAACCATAATCCATTCAAGATATCTCACCTAATGGACCAGTTAGAAAATACATGATGAGATGACCAGGGGAATCCCAAAATGTTCCTGATAAGGGGCTCTACTATCTTGCCTTAAAAGGGGCTTCATTTTAGAACAGAGTACACTCACACCTCTGCATCTGTTCCTACTTCATTATCTACACCAGAGGTTTCCAGCTGACCACACCAGCAGCCAAAGGCACAACTAATACTGACGTAATACTACCACACTAGTTGCAACTGCAACACAGCAAATGTGTAAAGGTTATGTACTCTGTCCATTAGTAATAGAAAAATGTTTTATTTACATTTATTTTGATTCATAATGTGAGTGCATAGTGTTAGAATTCAAAGCACATCCACGTGCTCAAAGCACATCTGCCCCCCAACCCAGGTCATGCCATAACTCAGTAACAATTAAAAATTAAAACAGAGAAAAGAATTCTATGCTAACTAAACTATCGATTTAGGGACAAAGGATTATACGCTAACTAAATTATCAAGTTAGGGACATGGCATGGGTATGGGAGGAGGGCAAATATGATTTCCAGATGCCCTGCTAGGGTAAAAATTTCTAGTATTCAACTAAAACAAGGAAGGACTTTGATGAAGCATCTGATGAAGTAGGATTTTCTCCCATGAAAGCTCATGTGATAAATAAATTTGTTAGTCTTTTAAAAGTGTCACAGGACTCCTTACTTGTTTTGCTGAACTGGACTAACATGGCTACCCCCCTGTATATTGTTCCTTTGAGGTAAAACAGACTATGAAAGGCAGTGAGTGATGTGTTCCATTCATTTCACTCTTTGTACAATATTTCCTCAACTGTCAGGGTAGACTCCAAAAAACATTTGAAAAGCTAAGTTTTGGTGGGTATATTCCTTTTCCTCTCCCACTTGTGAAGATTGCTGTCAACATGCATTTAAATGTATAGGATTTTATTTGTTTTTAGTTAAATTTATCAGTCTTTCTCTTCCACTCTCACATATCAGACACATGGATATGGATGTATGTGGAGCAGTCTACATTTTGGATCATAACTAAATAGAGAGAGAGGGTCTCCAGACTGGATGGATAGATAAAGGGGCATAGATTGATTCTCAGCTGCAGTCAATGTATCAGAAAGAGATATGGTAGCTAAACACACACTCTTTTCAGAAATTTGAGCCAAGAGTTAAAACTGCCTGTATAACCTGACAAGACTTGCAAAACCTGTTCCACAGTCTTTGTACTATTTAAGTGACCAAACTGTTACCTAATAGTATATATAAGATCCAAAATGTAAGGCTATTACAGAAACATCACCATGGTTCCCCATGATAGCTGAAACTATTTGCATGCATCTAGGTGGTTTAAACTTGCGTGTTGTGTAACAAATAAAGTTACAGCCATTAAGAAATTTCATCTTAAATTTCTCATGTTTTCCTTACTGCCTATATAGCAGCTTATGTACACTGAACATACATATTAAGGCTTTAATGCTGCCACTAACTATAGTAACAAAAATATTATATTGCTACAAATACAATAGATATTACATGTAAACTCTAGTTATACAAAGCTCCATTACTTGAAATTTGGATCTGAAACAGGGAAAAAATATTCAGGTTTTTGTCTGGAATTTCCAATTTTCCTCAGTTCCATTTTCTTCTTATATTTTGAACTATTCTGAAAACTGAGATTTGCCTGGTTTAGTTTACGTACATTTGAACTTCCTGAGATTTATGCATTTAAAAGCTGAACCATAACAATGCAGTAATTTTAGACTGTTTACAAGCATTGTATTAAAAAAGCCATTCCCCATTTTGTTACAGTGTTAGCCTTGAAATGTCCATCAGTGCACTTCTGAAAACATGTGATCACTTTAAGGAGTCTGCTTTTCTTGTTCTTCTGACCTGATGTGTCCCAGTTTCAGAATACAGTGCCAGTCTGTGTTTGCATTCTAATTTCTTTACTAACTCTCTATTTTAAATGAAAAAGAGAGACTGTGGAAAAGAATCTTTTTGGGAAAAGGGTGTCATAAAATTGGGAATGAATGAACTGTAGCAGGAAACACCAACTTGCAAGCAAGTCCAAGTCTTTTCTCACTGAAAAACTCTTCTATGATCTTTGATATCTTATAAAAACTGTAGAATTAAGACTCATAAATATGGACAAAGCTGAAGGTTTGAGGCAGGAAACTATATTTCTCAATCTCTGAATCCAAGTCTGCTAAACTAGAATATTATTAAATGCAGATATTTAATTTTTCTGCTATATTATGCTAAATATTCTTTATGTGGTAGAATTTGGGGAAGCTGTTTGGTTTGCAAAAGCATGCTGTCCTTTTTTTTCAGGAAACTATTTTTAATGTGAATTTCACCCATGAAAACAGTACATTAAGAGGGGAAAATTCTAGAGTAATTTTGTTTCCCCATCTTTTTTTTTTTTCTCAAGTGTGTGAAGGGATTTTCTCTCACAAAAGCTCATGTGATAGATAAATGTAAGTCTTTAAAACTTCCACAGAACACCTTGTTTGTTAACTTTCCTCAGGAAAGATTGGAGAAAGATTTGTCTGGTTTGCTTGAACTATGCAAGAACAGAAGGCAAAATGTCAAAGAATTTGCTCTTGGTTGTTTCTTTTTAATAAAAGCAACAATGGAAAGCAAGATAAGGAAACTTTATATTAATTCAGTTTAATTCATTACGCTACATGGAAACCATTCTCTCTTCTGAAAAATCCACTGATAGTAACAAATGTTTACATATTCTAGTGAAAAAAACCAATATTGATGTTCCAGTCCATATGTCAAATATGATTTCACATGAGCATCAAAGGGCAAAATTTGGCTTTCTGCATATTAAATAAATTCTCTTTATGGCTAAACTTATGTTTACTTGCCTTGACTTGAAACCAATTGCTTGTATTTGTTTTGAAGACTATCCAGTAGATGGCAGGTGTCTTGTAGGATCTCTGTATTGTTTTGTAGCTGTTGGCAGAGAGAACTGCTGAGCTCTTGTATGAGAAAGATCAATTTATGCACACAAACCACTATATCTTCATTATCTGGAAGGTCACTCTTTAGAAGTGTCTCTTTTATCATTAGGTTTTGATGCCAAATCTGTTCCAGTACTTGACTTGGTTTAACTTGGGTTATCTTATTTGCAGCTATTTCCATTTTAAGGTTAGAAAATATTACTGTAACTTCTTGCATGCAGGGCACTTCCAAAATATTATAGGTTCAGTTTGTAACTTAATTAAGGCATAAGAAAATTGTTGCATCCTAGTCCTTCTGAAAAATAAAGTACCTGGCTGTGAAACTCTGAGCTGATGTTGATGGTTGAAAAGTTACTAGGTGACAAAAAGGAGTGGCTTTCCTGGAACTAAAAGGACTGGCATACAAAGAAATGTCAGTTTGCATGAAGCTAAGTATGGCAAGATCTCAGTACTGCATATATAGCAGTGGTGTGATTTTTTTTCAAGGGAGTTGAGTACTTCCTTTTGTTATTCAGTTCAATAGAACTGACAACAACTCTGAAAGTCAGAGTATGCATTTCTGTTTGTGAGTTTGCAGTACAGTATGTGGACAGCATATCTCAGTGCATGGCTTAAAGCCTTTGCCAACAAACTGGCATTAACCATTACAGAGTCCCTTTCAGTTTGTGCTTGTGTTTTATCAGTTGATGTGATGGATTGTATACCTCCCACAGGACCTGAATGGGTTAATGTGGATCTGAGAGACCTGTTACATTGTCTAGCAGCACATGGAGAGACAAGTTGGCTTAAGTGAACATGAAATCCAGCTGGGCAGGACCAGACTAGTTATTTCAAAGGGAGGAATTTTGTGACAAAAGAAGCTGTGGATAGGGAGTCTATAGCTACTCTCTGGGAATAGAGAGGTAGTGAGGGAAAAGGAAAACCTTGAAGCTCCTAACCCTGAAAGAAGGGTTATCTTAGAGATGGCGTGGAGAAGAAAGGCTGTGTAGGAAAGTGTACAGGGAAACAGTAGAAAGAGTGGGATTATGTAGACCTTCTCTGCTGGTTATAGGATTCTGGGCTTGGACCCAGTGTAGGGGGAGGACTTGTTTTCCTTTCTCTAAGGAAGTAATGATACTCAAAGCCTTGAGCCAAGAGAGTAAATAGCCAGTGGAGTCCAGAGTTGTGGTCAAATACCTGTTGTAAGGGCTTTGGACTGTTACATGTGGAATTCTGTTATGCCAGGAGGGGAGGACTATAATGACCTAGCTGGAGGAATAAGTCATGAAGAGAGAGTGAGGAGTCACAATGTGAGTAACGGATAGAGTGAAGTACAAGATGGGGCAAAAGTGAATCCCAGACCTAGCTATGAGGTAGTGCTCCTGTAGTAAGTGAAAGTTGTAAAGATGTCCTGAGATCCAAAGGGACACAAAGGGCAACACTACCTGAGTTTTACTTCTACACATAATAGTTAAAATGATCTGCAAACACTCTTCCAATTAATGGCAGCGAACATATAAGAAAACATTGTGACTTTCATCTATCATGTAATAAAATGCTTTATTTTAATTGAAAAGCTAATGAAAAAACATTAGCTGTTCAAGTAACTGAAGTGCTAACACCTAAAGTTTCATATAACACTTCAAAAACTGAGTAACAGAAGTGTGAAATATTGGTTGACATTTTACTTTTTTTTTTAAACCCTTATCTAACCATGAAGCATTCACAAAAGGAAAACTCTGTCCTTCTGAGAACCTTATGCAAAGATGGTAGGAGAGCTAAGCAGTGTGGGTGGCACTTGAATCATCAAGTCATCTCACTGACACAGAACAAAATGGTTGACAGTAGGTAACTGTGCTGAGAAATGGGAGGGCACAGATGCTGCTGCTCCCTCTACGAAAAAGGCAGCTTATGTCTCTAGTAATGTGTGTTGTGGAAAATGGGGTCCCACTGGGTACATAATTAGGTGGCTAGCTTGAATCTGTGCGCAAGCCTCCCCAGGTACGGTGCTATTTTTCATGTGTTTGCTCAAGAACAAGCACAATGTTATCCACACATAGGGTACCCCACCTTTGTCCGAATCCATAGGTCTCATGGTATAACCCAGTTAAGAGAACCCCACCCTTTTCCAATCCATAGGGCTCCCAGGAAGAGGCACTTACCCTTACTCAATTCATGCACTATGGCTTAGGGTCACCCATTCTCAGTTCCTAAAGCTCTGGGTGTAATCTTCTGCAGGCTTGCAGTGTGTTTTACCAGCAAAGACGCTTTACACAGTAATATTCTTATCAACAATTAAACAGAATAGACATGATAAGTATACAATACTCATCACTTTCAACAAAGCAGACAAACTTCTCTTGGAGGTGTAAATCTGGAAAGGTCCCTCCAAGAAGGATCAGGCAATACAGACAACACCGAAGAGGTTTATTTACAGTACCAGTACTAGGAACACTGAACAAAACAGTATCAGCTTCAAAATGGAAGTAGCATGGCAATTGCTTATATACCCAGGCAGCTTGTTTACTGGTTTAAACTAGTTTTCCTAACACTTTGGGAAAAACAACTCCATATATGGGAAGAGGGTCAGGGAGGTGGTGAGGGGTGGCCTTAACAGGTTAGGAAATACTAGCTTCCATATAAGGCAAGGGAAGGAGGGGGTTTGATAGGTGTATGTGACCTGAGACATGCATGGAATGGAGGCAAGGGGGTGGGGGGTTGGATAGGTGTGTGTGACCTGAGGCATGTGTGAAATGGAGAGTGTATATGTCACAGCAGACAGCCTGCATGCTGCTTACCCAGACACCCTCTGTGCTCATGAGGCCTGGCTTGCTTGCTTGCTTATCCTAACAGAGGCCAATCAGGATTAGATCTTCTGGGGGCTCTAGCTGCACAATATGGCTAGCAGAGTGTTGAAATTTGGCTGCTCTAATTTTGAACTGTGTCTTTGAGTTAGGTTCCAAAGAACATCTTTTTGGATCCCACTTTAATTAGTTAATATTTGGGTCCTGCTTAGCTACACCTTAACCAATATTTTAAGTACTACAGAATTTCCCATTAAGGAACAGTGGGTGCCAGAAGGACAAAACAATAAGTGCAGATTTTACCAACCACAACCACAGATAAATGATTCCTTGCCAGACAGAATGCCATCAAACCAAATTTTCTTTAAATCATCTTGAGATGTCTTTATCTGGTGGTGGCAGGTGCTATTAGGACAATGGCACCTTCTTAATAGTTGATATTACATTATCTGATGTAATGTAGATGGGGATGTGACCATATGCTTTTTAGCTTATGACTGCTGTTGCTCTTAATATGTCTGCTACTGCTCAGTCAAAACAAACAAACAAACAAAAACAATCGAAGGCCTCAGACTTTGCCACAGGTAGTCTACCTGAGCTGGAAATTACACTTCCCAGATCAAACATACATCTACCCATAAAGGTCCTAATCCAAAGCCCACTGAAGACAATGAAAAGATTCCTGTTGACTTCAGTGGCTGAAATCCTGGCCTCACTTCAAAGCAATAACAAAACTTCTAGTGATTTTAATGGGATCAGGATGTCACCTAGTTTTAGATCAAGATCCAGTTGAATGAGAGTAGGCAAAGCACTAGAACAGCAGATCACTTGTTTTCAAAATCATGGAGTTGGCCAGCATTCTAGTCCTTAGTGCTCCCTTGAACAATAGACTAGAATCCAACTATAGAGTTGAGGTGGAAAAGGCTGTCTAGTCCCTATTAGCGCAGCAGATTAGTGTTGGATTTAGCCCATAATATATACCATATAAAATATATCATAAAGTAGGTCTTATATAATTCTTCTGTACAGTTTTCCTACTGAATGCTTCCTTTTATGGTGTGCTATTAATGCAATAAACATAGTTCCAAGTGGATTTTTTTTAATGCTATTGCAGTATCAAAGTAATCCCCACAATATCCTTGCGAAGTTTCCCTTTTATTAGGTAATGTCAGCTCAGTGCTTTGAAGATGTCAAACATCACATAAATGTTCAGAATTACTGTTAAAAGTGAAAAGTCTCCTTAAACAAATCGAAAAGATTGGCTGTAATATAAAACTGAAAACAGCAGTAAATACTACATTGAAAAGGAAAGCTAACAAAATCATACTAGTTTGCTTGATTAGCTGACAACGTGCCACTAACATTCAGAAAGATGTACAGAAGTCATTAACCTATTAGAAATTCTGATTAATCAGGGCCAGTTATTTAATAGCTGAACTTTTCAATGAGAGAGCTTTGCTTAGGGAGAGCAAGAAAGAATTTCTATGACAGTAACACAATGCTATGCAGGTCAGCCATATTTTGTTAGATGAGAGGTGAATAACTACTTCCTCCTGGGCAAAATTTTGGGAGATATAAGAAAGAGGATGGGAAAAATGCTACTGTGTAAATTAATTGTACAATGTCATTGGAACTACTAGGCCAAGATCTCAAAGGGTGGAAATTGATGTAGCTTCATAGATTTGGTGGCAATGCCACCTTATGTCAAGTATGGATCTCGCCCATTGTGTTAATTTCCCCATTATATATAGCTTTACAAGTAGGTATTCAAACATGACTGATGAAGAAAGTAGATGTGTGTTGTGTAAAAAGAATTGTTGAATTTCAACTTAATTTCTCACTGAAAACATATAAAATGAAGAATAGTTAAATTAACCTGATACCAGAATCTTACTTGCTGTACAGTAAACAACTATGTTGAATAAAGCAGTTTTCAGGAGAATCTTGTGACATAGACTATCCCTCAAAAATGACAGTTAAACATACAAGTTCTTCCAGAAGGTGGAAGCTTTGGTACACCTAATGTCTATTTTCTTGATGCATCAAGGGATTATATATCTAACACCAATTTGCATTAATACAGGCTACCTTCATGAATTCCCTATGCATATTTGGGAGACTACGTTAGGTGACTTAGAAAACACATTTATTTAAAACCCATTCAGTAATGCAAGGTGAAACAATTTGTTTTTCCAATATGTGGTTGAATGAATGGAAAATACAAAACCTTGGAACTGAAAGTAGTATTGGTTCTCTCTATAATCTTGAACACAATATGGAAATAAGGAAATCTTTGTAAAAATGTAACTTCACGGTCCAAAAATTCACAATCAGCAAGTTCTCTATAGGAATATATCATTATATATTATAGGAACAGCTAAGAACGTTACAGACTTATTACTTAGCTTTTTGCCCTTTACAGCACAAGGAAATTACAGACAACTTTCTTGTTGGACATTTGAATTCCAGCGCTTGATTGCTGTTAGGAAATATCTCATGCATGAAGATGAAAGAGCAATATATTCAAATATAAGTTGTCTTTCACAGCTTATTTACCATGCAACAATAGTTGCTATACTAGAACAATGTATATACAGGCTGCATGAGGGGCTCTTTTAAAGAATTTGTGTTATTCAGCTATTTATGTAACACAAGTAGAGTTTTGGTTTTAAAAAAGAAACAACCTCATGCCCAATTAATTTCAGCAAATGAATAGCTGTGGTAGATTGTTCATTGTGATATTGTGTAGTTTCTAGTGCCAGAATAATATCTTATTGAAAGGATACAAGTTGTTAATATTTACTCATTTAAGACTTACAGGGTGTTTGTATGGAGGGAAGGAATTTAAGATTTGTAAAATAATACTGTACTGTGCTGATAGGTTGGGCTAGATGACTAGATGCTTACGGCACAAAGTTATTTAGATGTGTCTATGCTGCCTAATGCAAAAGAACCCAACCTGGTTTTGGCCTTTATGTTCTATCACAATATGAATATCTGAGGATGATAATGATGTCGTGCCAGATTCAGCCCTCTTATTCTTGCTCAGAGTAATTCTTCCAAGAATAATCTCACTTCTATGTGTGAGTAGTCCCATGCTCCTCATAAACTCCATGTGAATAACAGTAGCAGGATCTGGCCCTTACTAAATCTTTTTCCTTCTTAAGTTTTCCCGATTCTATCAGCATTAGTACAGATTTGTTACATGTAGTATGCCATAAGGTGTAGTAAACTGGTGACATTTGCAGCTGATACACACCAAAATGATATCTATTAGAAGAGTGATACAACTTAAATTTTCCTACAGATAAACAGCACTGAGAAGAAATGAAAAATTACAAAAGTAAGGTAGAAAAGGAGTTTGCTGTTAATGGCCATGTTCTGTGAAACTATAAGCAGAAGGAGAAAGCTGGATTCTGTATTGTTTAAACCCTTAAATATTCTTCAACCTTTTAAATAATCATAGGCATAGCCAATGCACATATTAACACAGATCCTAAATGTTATGTTGAAGAAATGACTTCATTACAGGAATATAAGGGATTGGCAAAGCAGTGTGTGAAATATTTTCAGCGGCTGTAGTCCATTAGTAACATAAATATTACTGAAATGACTAAAACTGGAAGACAAGGAAGGTAAAAAAAGTAGAAAAACAACAAGGAGTTGTGTGGCACTTAAAGTGCCACACAACTAACTCCTTGTTTTTTTACTGGACTAGACTAACACAGCTATCCCTTTTGAAATTGACAAAAAAAAGTAGAGCTTCTTAATTGTTTGAAAATGTTAGAAAAACTAGGTTCACAATTTCTGGAAGTGTGGAAATTAAGGGGAACTTTGAGATACAGTATACAAAATTCTGAAGGAAATGACATTGAATAGATATTTGAGATTGTCAGATATAAGGAAGGGGAAATGGTATCAGTTTAATTTTCAAGAGAGCTTAGTATTAAATGAATGTAAAGGACTTCACTGAGAAGAGCCTGGTCTTCAAATCATAGAAATCTAGGCCTGGAAAGGCTCTTCAGAGGCTATTGAGACAAGCTCTCTCTGCTGAGGCAGAACCAAGGAAACCTCTGCCATCCTTGGCAGGTTTGTGTCTTTCACCAATTTTCCACATCATCTGAAATGTGGCACCCAGAATTGGACACACTATTCCAGGTGAAGCCTAATCAAAACAGACTAGAGAGAAAAAAAATTCTTCTGTTGGCTTGCTTATAACATTCCTCACATACCGCAAAATGATGTTTTTATTATATAGTTGGTGGTGTTTTGTTCTGGTTTGCAACAATATTATATCCTTGACTCATATTTAGCTTGTGATCTGCCAGGACCCCAGATCCCTTTCCACAGTGCTCCTTGTGAGGCAGTCATTTCCCATTTTGGATGTATGGAACTTTGCACTTCTCCTTACTGGATTTTATCCTACTTATTTCAATTAATTTCTCCAGTTTGTCCAAATAATTCTGAATTTGAATCCTATGCTCCAAAGCACTTGCAACCCCTCCCAACTTAGCATCATCCACAAACTTTATAAGCGTACTCTCTATGCCATTGTCTAAATGATTTACAAAGATACCAAACAGAACTAGAAGCAGAACTAATCCATGCAGGACCCCACTTCATAAGCCCTTCTCATCTGACTGTAAACTGATAAGTTTCTGGGAACAATTTTCCAACCAGTTATTCTCTCACATTATAGTAGCTCAAGCTAAGCTTTATTTCTTTAGTTTGTTTCTGAGAAGGTCATGGGAGACAGTATCAAAAGCCATACTAAAGTCAAAAAATACCCCATCTACCACTTCCCCCCATATCTGCATGTGTCATTAGCTTTCTCTGAAAGAATATCATATTGATTTGACATTTTGTTTCTTGAGAAATCCAAGTTGACTGTTACTTATCACCTTATTATCTTCTAAGTGTTTGCAAATTTGTTGCTTTATTATCTTGTTAAGTACTGAAGTTAAGCTGACTTGTCAGTCATTTTCTGGGTTGTTCTGATTTCCCTTTTTAGAGATTGTCATTATTTTTGCCCTTTTCCAGTCCTCTGGAAGCTCTCCTGTCTTCCATGACTTTTTGAAGATAATTTCCAGTCTCAGATATCGTCTCAGTCAGCTCCTTGAGCATTCTAGGATATAAAAATTTATTCAGGGACATGCCTAGAGTATGTAGCCCTGAAGAAGATGCAGAAGGGGGAGTCCTTGCATGTGACAGTGGAGGTTGTGGAGTGTGGTGTGTCACCTTTACATGAATATAGTGGGTAATAACCAACAATAATAATACTAGACATCCTGTGAGAGGGTTGTACAAGCATCTTGCCCATTACTGAGGTCCAATTGCTCAGAAGAGCAGAGCTGGCCTGTGCCTTACATCTGACTTAGTAGGAGGATTGCTCCATAAGAAAGTAGCAGTCAAAAAATATATAAATACTGGATTGATACTCATAAAATATTTTTAGCTGTAGTCATACAATCTGCCAATCTGAAAAATGAACTCATAGACAAGTATGGAACTGATTGTCTGGTGTTTAAAACTGTAGTTGGCTTTGCAGTCTTACCACAGATATCAGACACCATTAATTCAAGAATTGCCATAAGACCCAGTGATGCTGTCATGCTTGAAAAATCAAAACAATGTAAGAATGAACACTGAGATAGATAGGAGACTGCTCTTTAAATGGTAATTTTTTGTTGATACACTTCCTTGGCTATGTCCACACAAAAGCCCTTGTTTCGAAACAGGCCATTTCAAAATAACGCCTTATTTTGAAACGTCTTATTTCAAAATAACAAAAAAGCTATTTCAAAATAAGAAAAAAAGTGGGAATCGAAATAGCATGTCCACACAGTGGAGGGGAGGGGCAGGGAGGCTTGTGCTGGCCGGGGCCGCCCTGCCCCCGGGGTTCCCCAGCGCCCCCCCGCCGCTTCTGCTGCGGGTGGGGGGGTAGGGAACCCCAGGGGCGGGGCGGCCCTGGCCCCACCCCCCACAGGAGTGGGGGGGTGCCAGGGAACCCCTTGGGGGCAGCCCCAGTGGCAGGGTGAGCTGCCCCTAGAGCGGCCACCCCGTGAGGGCTGCAGTCCCCCTGACCGGGCTGTGGGGCCGGCAGCTCCCCTGCAGCCTGGGCGGGGGGCAGAGCCCTGGGGCTGCTCCAGCCGTCTTCCCCCCGCTTCCCCTTTCCAGGGGTAGGGGGCGTGAAGGGGGCTGAGGTGCCTGTCCCCCCCTGCTCCCAGCAAGGGGAAGCGGGGGAAGCCAACTGGGGCACCCTCCAACCCGCTGCACTCCGCTCAGCACCCTGGCCAGGGTGCTGAGGAGGGGTGGGACCTTCCCCCCAGGGTGCTATGCACCCTGGGAGCAAGGTCCTTGTTATTTCGAAACAATCCTTGTTTTGAAATAACATGTCCAAACGGCATTATTTTGAAACAACTGGTTTCAAAATAACCCTCCTTTCGAAAGCAAAGTGGTTTAAGCTGTTTCGAAAGGAGGGCTCTTGTTTCAAAATGAGGAGCTCCCTCCTTTTGAAACAAGAAAACGTAGTGTGGACATAGGGACTTTTATTTCGAAACAACTAGTGTTGTTTCGAAATAAAAGCCCTGTGTGGACCTACCCTTTGTGTCTTATTAATTGACTTCAGTGAGGCCAGGGTTTCACCCTTAATTCTCCATTCCATTTTTGGCATTTTTACAGTACTGCAATTCTGATTTCTGTGAATCTACACTACCACCAAATTGGTGCAGCAGTGTAGGCAATCAGATCATTTGTGTCTTTGTTTTCCTTTCAAAATAATACATTTATCTAGCTATTTCGCATTCTGAATTCCCAAAAAACTTACCTTTCATAAACTGAATGAGATTTAAACAGGCTAAATATTCATCAGTGAATAGCAGTGAATATTTCAGTGAATATGTAATAGAAAGAATACTGATGCCAACTTGTATCTGATGAATTAAAAACAAAATACAGCACTTTTTAAAACATAAGGATCAAGACCCACCTAGATCAAGGTACTAGGATTTAGAAGATAGACATTCCTTTCAGAATACCTTAACATTAACACACTGCTGCTAATAAAGGAAGCAGACTTTGTGCTGGTCAGATGCTTGATTACAGAATAGTGTGGAGAGGCAAGGATTTATGTTTATACTGCATCTATTAAATTCAAGGTTCAGTGCTCAGTTGTGAACAAAAGCATTTTGCTGAGTTTGTAGATCTATTTGTATTTGAATTGATTTCTAAAGACTTTTCTGTTTGTCTCTGGTGTTAACATACACTATGTTCTGACAGCAGTTCAGAATACCACAATGAGACAAGCAGAAACGTTCTTATAAAAGTATTGCATGGGAATCAAAATACCTCATCAGCTCAGTAGTCCATTTAACCCACTATTCTGTAAGTGACAATGGACATACTAAATGTTTCAAATGAAGCATAAAACCTTCATAATGGACATTTATACAATAATATTGCCAAACAGGAAATTTCTGCCTGATTCCAAGCATTTAGTGGCCAGTTTATGCTCTGAAGTATGAGAATTTATATTCCTTTTGCATTTGTTCTAGCTAGTGTAATCATAATTTATTATTAACTATTGTTAGAATTCTGGTAGTACCAATGTTATGCTTGGTGCTGTCCAAAGACACATTTTTGACCCCTGTGAGATTAATGTAAGACTTCCAGTTCTCCCGTGAGCTCTTCAGGGGCTTCTCGGGAGCATCACTGTCACTGTTGGAGCTTTGAGTAGTTCCAAAGGTCTGCCTACATAAGCATTCATTGCAGAATCTGGGCCTCCCATAAGCAACACTGGAAGAGTAAAGGAAAAGGATCAAACCAAAATGTGCACTTAAAAAAAAATCTTAGTTTATACTATCCTCTTTGTCAGTGGTTCCCAACCTTTTTTAGGCTGTGGGCCCAATGTTCCCTCTAAGCCCGTGATGCAGCTGAGCAAGTTCTGGATGCAGCTGAGCAGGTTCTGAATGCTGCTGAGCAAGTTCCCTGCTGGTTCCCCAACTCCCATTGGGCCCCTTTCCTCCTGCCTTCCAGCGCCTCCAGTGCATCCAACAACTTGTTCAGCTGCATCATCAGTTTTGAGGGAACACTGACTGTAAATAAACAAAAAGCAAGAAAATAGAATTAGATTAGAAATATCTTTTTCTTCTACTCCCCAAATTCACTGGAAGCCTGAGAGGCAGATTTAGTGCTTGGGTTCTTGTCACACTAGTCAGGGGTCTCAAACACTCGGCCCCTAAAGCTATTTCCTGTGGCCTGCACTGACACCATTGTTACCAGTATTTGCAATATTGGTGTCTGAAAAGGTTTCAGTGGTGCAGCCCTCAGGCCAGTATACTAGTCCTCATGCGGCCCTGTACTAGTCCTCATGCAGCCATCGTGATGTTTTGAGTTTGAGACCCCTGCACTATGTCAAACATTAGCCAAATAAAAACTAGCACACAGTTTAGTCAGAACCAGACAGTAATCCTCAATTAAACATACTTCTTAATTAAGAATTCATTCTGATCCTAAGATTTAACCCTTCGTGGAATTGTAGAGCCTTTAATCAACAGACAACTTATTGATATCCCTGTCTTTACCATACATAGTTATTACTTTTCCTGCCCATATGACCAGTTTAGCAGATGTTGGAAATTCAAGCTGCCATTTACTGGAGCAAGTAGTTTCCTTTCCTTTTCTGACAAAGCCCATAATAGAATATGCAAAAAGGAGGGGTACAAGTATACAGTGTTGTGAACAGCAAAGGAAAAATAGAAAGAACAGAATTTCTGGATATGTTTTTCTGCTCTGTTGCTGCTAATTTATTGCAATGGATTCTGCTTACAACCCTATATAGAGAACATTGTTGCACTGTTGTGAAGTTATATTGAGCCAGAATGTTTACACATAACACTAAAGAAATGAAGATGCATTCACATGAACTTAAGAGTGGTATACATTCTGTGTATTCACACTATGGTGCTCATCTATTTCAGGAATGAAGAAGTTTAAAAAACTCTATTAGATGAAATACAACTTCCTTTCAAGATCCAAAGGGGCAGCTATGTTAGTCTAGTTCAGTAAAACAAAGAAGGATCCTAGGGCACTTAAAGACTAACAACTATTTTTATTGCATGAGCTTTTGTGGGAGAAAATCCAGTTCATCTGATGCTTTTGAAGAATGTAAGTCTGATGAAGTGGGATTTTCTCCCACAAAAGCTCATGCAATAAATATAATTCTTAGTTTTTAAGTGCCACAGGACTCTTTGTTCATTATACAACATAAAGGGTACAAGCTGAGTTACTATGCTGACATTGCTTAGTGCTTGCATCAGTGGCCCTATGTGTGTCTGTCTGGGGGTGCCTCTGTGTGTGTGTGTGTGTGTGTGTGTGCGCGCGCGCCTGTGCGCGCGCCTGTCTGGGGATGCGTGTGTGTGTGTATGTCTGTCTGATTGGGGGTGTCTCTGTGTACGTGTCTGCCTGGAGGTGCCTGTGTGTGTGTGTGTGTGTGTATGTGTGTGTCTGTCTGGGGGTGCGTGTGTGTGTCTGTCTGTCTCTGTCTGTCTGCGGATGCCTGTGTGTGTGTGTGGGTCTGTCTGGGGTGGCTCTGTGTGTGTTTCTCTGTCTATCTGTCTGGGGGTGGCTGTGTGTGTGTGTGTCTGTCTATCTGTGTGGTGGTGTCTATGTGTGTATGTGTGTGTCTGGGGGTGCCTCTGTGTGTGTCTGTCTGTCTGCCTGCCTGCCTGCCTGCCTATCTGTCTGGGGGTGCCTCTGTGTGTGTGTGTGGCTGTGTGAGTGTGTCTATCTGTTTGGAGGTGTCCCTGTGTGTGTGTCTGGGGGTGGTTATTGGGTGGCTCACCCGTGTGGGGGGGCACCTGTGCTGGAGGGCTCCAGGGCCAGCAAACAACACTCTAACCCCTTCAGCAGGGGTAGTTTATGCAACTCCTGGCCAAGAGCCTTCCCCGCCCATCCACCAGTTTCTCCAGCAGACCCACAGCTGGGCTCCTTCCCCACCCACTTTCCCGAGTCCAGGGAACATTCCCAGCCGAACCCCCACCACCACACTTCCCCCACTCCTCACTCTGACCCTGCTAAAATCCCTCCTTCCTGCTCGCCTGGCCACCAGAGCTGCTCCCTGGCCACAGGCTGCTGCTGCTCCGAGCATCATCAGGGTGGGAAATTTCAAACTGACTAAGCCCAACACAGCCCCTGCCAGCCCGAAGACTGTGTCTTCCAGCTCGCTAGGGTCCGTGGCTGCTGGCTGCGCGCTGCTGGCAGCGATCTGTGTGCACATATGCAGCTTACAGGTAACATTGCTGGAAACCCCTTTTAAACAAACAAACAAAAAAATCTTTGTGGCCCCCCTGGCTCACCATGTAATCTGGCCCACACCACTCTGGTGCTGCTGCTGGGACAGCCGGTGAGCAGCACTGCTGCCACCATGGCCTGTGCCATTGGGGAACTGAACCATGGCAGCTATGGCCCCCTGCCCTTGCCTTTCCCAGGGAGCTGCCATGGCCTCATCCCCATGCCAGGATCCAGCCATGGGTGGGGAGAGGCAGCCCTGGCAGGATGCATCCGGGCTGTAGCTGGATTCCAGCCCTGGTAGGGGGAGGTTCTGTGGAACCCTGCAAGACGTCTGCGGACCCAGGGGGTCCCTGGACCCCAGGTTGGGAACCACTGCTCTTTGTCTTCCAACCAAACACCAAACTTTGATCTACCTGAGCACCTATGTACACTTCTTGTTTTTGTAAAGAATCATGTATCTCTCTACTGATGTTTCCATTCCAATGGCTAGTTTCTTTCAGGTGTCAGAAATGGGTTTTAAGGAGGGATTAGAAGGTGGAGAAGGTAGTGGCTATTTGATTATGCACAAAATGTTAAACTTATCAAGATGTTGGCTATACTGTGCAGTGGCAGTGAGTTCTGTGGGTTATTATGCTTCTTTAGAAAGGGTTATTTCTAAATTTGATACCATACTACTGTTGAACATCAGAAGCTCTTCCTCTTTTTCCTGCTTTTAAGGAGGGAAAAAAAAAAAGGTCTATAACCAAGAGCTGTGAAGGCATCCAAAATACAGAGCTGTCACAGAAATAAGGCCTCAACTTTTTTCTGCAGAGGTTGAACTGAGTGATTTGAACCCCCATGTCCATGCCCATAAAGCAAAGAGTAAGTCCAGTTTTTTCTTGTATGGCTGCAAGGCCATGGAATGGAGACGGTTCTACCTAAGACTTTATATTTATAGAAATGATTTTTGCTTAATCAGTACACAGTTTGACAAGTCAGATCTTCTATTCTCTCTGTAGGGCAGCCAGCACCATTGTGAAATGGTCAGGCTTCTTACTTTTCTATCTATTTTACTGGAGAGGGTTGTTACTCCTATATAGGAATGCATCTTCTCTTGTTCATGTCTGGTTCTCTTTGTTAGAGTAGGTACAATATTATGTTCATTTAGAGTAGATTTATTCCTAATGGGGTAGGGTTTTCTTTGGATGGGGTCAATGGTAATATTGTCTTGTTAAGCATGACAGATGTTATAGTGTTGCACTATCTGATTATGTAAGAAAAGCTTTGACCTTTTTTCTTCAGTATTAATGTAGTGCTTATTTAATTATGTTTTTAATTAAATTTTACAATTGCAGAGGCTATAGAAGCCTCTGTTTTCAGTTTGTTAGCACCCATTTTCTCAGCACAATCTCTAACGGCCAAACTCTGCCTGTAGTTATGCTGCTGTCCACTGAAAATGGAATTTAGCATGTATTGTTGGTATCTGATACCTTAGTAGGACACAATGCTGGGAGGAAAACTTGAACCTTCTTATTGTGTATGGAAGAGATGAATGCTTACTCAGCAGGTAAATTGGTATAGCTCAGATAAATTTTAGTGGGCTTTAGTGCTTTCTGCCAGCTGAGGATCTGGTCATTAAAAGTTTGAAACTCACTTGAGAATAATCAGGATTACTTAAATTTTAGCATAACTCTACTGTAATCAGAAGCAAAACAAATTACAACAGCTTTCTCTGACTAAAATGGTTTTATTTGGATGTTTACTCTTATTTAGTCTGTTCATAACACTCAATACTGAAAGTAGGTCACTCGCTATGAGCAGAACAGACTTTGGAACCCACATCATTGTCCATCCCCTGGTGTGACATCAGCCTCTCCTGTCTGCCTCCAGCAGTGATTCTTCCCAGGTGGTCTGGGAAGTGTGTCTCATTTTGCTCTTTTTGGAAGCTCACAAACAGGGCTATTTAACATTGCCTGCATGGCTTTTCTAAAAGGAACAAAGAGCTAGGGAAGTGTAGCCTGAGATTTTTGCCATCTCCTTAGTATCACAGAAAAGCAAAAATAAATAAATAAATGAAAATACTAAGAAAATATAAAAACCCATATGAGTAAGAAATGGTAAGGCAATTTAGCAGAGGTTTCATGGCAAAGCTAGAAAATGGCATAATATGCAATAATTAGGGGTAAAGAACTCATAAATCAATCATTTAACAGTGTTTTAAAATTAAATAAATAATTAAATAGATAAATAAATAAATAAAGGAGCATTCAGCAAGGGACAAAATGGAGAGATCATAAAGGGGAAGTTACATAGCTCCACTATCAGATTTGACAGGAAATTCTAAGTAGGTCAAGATGGAGGCAAGCCTCTGAACTTTTGAACTCACTCAGTCCCCCTCCCATCAAGTATCTTAGGTATCCACCCACCTGTCAAAAGGACCCGTCAAAAGTATTGATTTTTGTCATGCACTGTCCATGCACCAAGCAGGTGGACAGTGAAGTCACTCTTTTTGATTGGATGAAGATGAACTCACCTTTTTGGGACTGGTCAAGAAGAAACTGGGAGTGGCAGAACTTGCAAATAAAAAGGCAGTGCAGAGAGCAGCTCTTCGGAGATCTCTCCCGCTCCTTACTGGGTTCCAATGGCCTTTTGGCTGTGTTACCTATTGCACTAGGAGCCTAGAGCTAAGTTTGGACTTAGGCTCTGAGAGCTGGGTTTCTGACTCAGTCTCTAAGAGCTGATTGTCTGACTTAGTCTCTGGCACAAGGTCGTGTCTCTGAGCGGTGACTCAGGACATTATCCTTGAAGTTGGGTCTCTGTGCCTGGCTTCTAAAGGGCTTTCCAAGACCTCGCAGCCGAGCAGGTAACAGTACTGCCTTGAGGACTGCGAGCTACGCTGCCTTTGAGGCTCCTTCCACGATCTCACGGCCAAGCAGGTAACTGAGTACTGCCTTTAGGTCGTTTGAGCTCCGCTGCCTTTGAGGCCTCTTCTATCTCACAGCCGAGCAGCCAACCAAGTACTGCCTATAGGTCTGTGAGCTCCGCTGCCTTTGAGGCCCGTTCCAGCCAGCCTGCCAGCCTGCCTGCCGCTGTTCCAGCTCCGTTCGCCCAGTAACCAAGCCTGCCTGCCGCCGCTCCAGCTCCGCTCGCCCAGTGTTCCAGCCTGCCTGCCGCTGACCGATCCACCGCGCGCCTGAGCTCCGCTCGTCCATCAGCTACCCCGGTCTGCCCTGAGGGTTCCAAAGCCACGGTGCCACGGCAACCAGCCCAGAGCTGTGCGAGGTCTGCCGGAGTAGCCAGCTCTTTTCCCCGTCGTCCTACCTTTTGCCTTTTCCCCACCTCTTACCTTCTTTCCTTTTTTTCAAACTGCCATTTGCCGCTTTTCTACATTTCAACGCAGCGTTTTTCAGCCTTTTTTTGGGGTAAGCGAAAAGGGTCCCAAGGAGGGGAGGAGTGTCCGTAGGGAACAGTACCAGAGAAAGCCCAAGCCCTTTTTTTTTTAAGCAACTTCCAAAGCAATTTATCCAAGTTAAGTAAAACAAGTAACCCAGAGTTAGACCTTAAGGAGCAGTATTAAGAACTAAGATCTCTCCATTCAGCCAGCGACTGATCCCCGCTCGCTGAATGTTCTTTTAATTACCTCATTGTCTTTGTGTTGTAGTTATAAGTTAAAGTGTTGCATATATGTTAATTGTATCTGTAAGTTATAGCGCTTATATGTTATAAGTTAAGTAGCGCCTGTATATTGTAATTTCCTAGACTAATTTTAATGCATTTAAGCTTAATGTTAAGCAGCGGTTTTTCTTAAAGAGACAGTAGCGCTTTAGCCAGTGCTTATGATACATGTCACAATAAAGCCGCTTTTGATTAAAACAAATTACTAACTCTGAATCCTTGTTGTTTTGCGAGTCTGTGCTTGATCGGTGGGCTGTAGCCGTAGTCCTCAACTTGGGACAAGTGTCCAGGGTATGGATATTTGTCCATTTAAGCGAAATAACCTAATTTAGGTTACCTACTGAGATTGTAATTTAAACCCAGACTGCTGGACGGTCTGGAAATTGATACATTAAGTGATTGGATTTTGGGGATCAAATATTCTGGGGTAACAGAAGCACTGTGGGAATCAGGGATGTGGGTGGTGATAGCTTAAGGACCAGCTGCTTTAAACTTAGCCACTTCCTCTCCAGCAGCCATTCATAGGCAGAGGGTTTGTTTTCAATAGGAATTTTTAATTAGAGTATAACTTGGGTGTACAGCAAGCCAGGGGCGTCGTTGGCACTGGGTAGCCTGGGGCACGTGCCCCGAGTCCCAGGGGCAGTGTCCTGGATTTCTGGCCCAATCAGGCCGGGCATCTGGGGCCCGGCCGGCCGCCCGCGGCCGCAGCAGCCCCATCCCCGGCTGGGGATCTGGGCTCCGGCTGGCTGGCCCCACCCCCTGGCCAGGGATAGGGCCAGGCAGGGCTGTGCCACCACGGGTGCCTAGGCCACGGCCGGGCCGGGCCAGAAGCAGCCACAGGAGGCCAGGCCCCACCTGGCCCTATCCCTGGCCAGGGGGCGGGGCCTGCTGCCTGGGGGCGGCCTGGGCCCATGCCCCTGGTCCCTCCCCGCCCCAGTGACGCCCCTGCAGCAAGCTTCTTATCTACCCCTTGAACAGAAATACATCCTTCACTTTCATGAAGTTATTTTGTGCAGAAGTATAGCGGGGAGGGGTGATGATGTATAATGGATTCTACCAAATACAGTATGTAAAGAAGTCTAGTATGAGACTAATTGTAAGTATGGGAATATGAATTTACTTTGGAAAGTATTTCTATAAAACTACCATTACAAATTTCCATGTTCACTGCATCGCAAACATTTCCATACTGAGTTTGTACAGTCAACAAATAAGATCATGGAGATTTGTTTGTATCTGTTAGCCCTGGAGACTCCTTTCAAGACACGAAGGACAAGTTGGATTCTTTCTAGCTCATGCACCATCAGTCTGTTCTTCCCCCACTTCCCTGCCCCAAAACATTCAGTAGGTCAACTGTTGCTCCTCAGTTATATCTGTGAAACCCTTTATTCTCTGCCATCGTCCTTGGTCATATCTGAGTAACTCTATTGCCTTCCGAGGGGTGACTGAGCATAAATGAGTATGCAGTTTAGAGTCTAGGTGAGTGAAGTAATACCTTGTATTGGATCATCTTCTGTTTATGACAGAGACAAGTTTAAGAGCTTATGCAAAGTTTTTCCAGTAAAATACATTCTCTCTCACTTTATCTCTCTAACAACTTGTGATTAACGTGACAACAACTCAGTGTGTGTGTTCGTGTGTATATATATAGATATAGATTTTTTTCTTCTTCCTCTCTCAGTTGCATCAATTTTATGTAATTGATTTAAACAATAACATAAGTATAAAGATGGTGTATTGGAGTGGCAGCATTCATAGAATCATAGATTAAGGTTGGAAGGGCCTTGGCGGTCACCTAGTTCAACTCTCTCCTCAAAGCAGGATCAACTCCAACTAAATCATCCCAGCCAAGGTTGTCAAGTCAGGCCTTAAAAATCCCTAAGGATAGAAATTCTACCACCGCTCTTGATAACCCATTCCAGTGCTGTACCACCCTCCTAGAGAAAGTGTTTTTCTTAATGCTGAACCTAGACCTCCCCCGGTGCAACTTAAACCTTTGCTCCTTGCTCTTTCATCTGCCATCACTGAGAACAGCTTAGCTCCATCCTCTCTGGAACTCACCCACCCCGCCCCATACTGCCCTGTTTCAGGAAGTTGAAGACCACTATCAAATCCCCCCTCAGTTTATTCTTTGACAGACTAAACAATTCCTGTTCCCTCAGCCTCTCCTCATAAATCACGTGCCCAGCTCTCTAATAATTTTCATTGCCCTTTGCTGGACTCTCTCCAATTTGTCCACATCCTTCCTGTAGTAAGGGGTCCAAAATTGGACACAACACTCCAGATGGAGCCTAACCAGTGCCAAATACAGTAAAATAATCACTTCCCTCGAATTTACTGGCAATGCTCCTCCTAATGCAGCCCAATATGTCTTAGCCACCGTAGCAAGAAATCCATTGTGTTGATTCATATCCAGCTTCTTGTCCACTGTAAGCCCCCAGGCCCTTTCCTGCAGAACTTATGTCTAGCCAGTTGGTTAGAAAGACTCTTCACTTGTCTTTGCTGAACTTCATCAGATTTCTTTTAGGCCCATTCCTTCAATTTGCCTAGGTCACTCTGTATCCTATCTCT
Source organism: Podocnemis expansa (assembly GCA_007922195.1). Classification (NCBI taxonomy): domain Eukaryota; kingdom Metazoa; phylum Chordata; order Testudines; family Podocnemididae; genus Podocnemis; species Podocnemis expansa. Next base: position 16,087,789 of record ML681996.1, read on the forward strand.
ACCCTCCAGAATACCTACCACTCCCTATAGGTAAGCGTCACTCACAAACTTGCTGAAGTCACCCATCCTCCAGATCATAAATGAAAATGTTGAACAAAACCAGTCTCAGGACTGCCATTGGAACTCTCCGTTTGATACAGACTGCCAGCTAAACATTGAGCTATTGATCACTATGCATTGAGCCCAACGATCCAGCCAGCTTTCTATCCAATTATAATCCCATCCATCCCATACTTCTATAACTTGCTGGCAAGAATATTCAGTACAGCTGCTGATTCTAGAGCTTTCAGCCATTCCCATACCTTCCTTTATCCAGGGGGCTTTACTCCCTTCTTCCCTCCCGACTGCAGCTTAGACTGGTGCCTGGTACCTGGCATTGCTCTTGCCCCTTTGCACTAGTCCAGGGTTGGACTAGCCTAGTTCCTGCCCTGTCCTTCCTGGGTATTGGAGGAAGAAGAACCACTGGTCCTTCTCCACTGATAGGTGGCAGGGGGTGAAGGAGAAGTGCATCCAATCTCATTAGCACATTCTTTGCTGAGGAGGCCCAGTCTACAGACCCTGAATGAAAGCAGCACCAGCAGGAACTGGGGGAGCAATGCTAGGAGTGTGGGAAGGGGGAATCTAGGGATTCAAGCCTAAGTGAAAGCTCAGTGTTGTCCCTACCTCTTAGACCGCAGTCCATCCCCTTCCAGCCAGGGCATTGGTCAAATGGAGTGGTTCTAAGTACACACAGGAAGCAGATTATGTTGAGTTAGTTAAGTTATGAGATGGCTTCCACAGCCAAGCACAGTTGGAAGAACTCATATAACAGAGCTGCTCTGTCGTTCTACCTGAGTGTGCTGGACATGGAGCAGATCATCAGGTGACAGTTTAGCTCTAAACATGTTCATTTTGTAGGGGGAGTCATATTCTGATATTGTCTTGAAATCATTTAGAATGTTGTATGTTTAAAAACTCTGAGCCAAGGGGAAGAAAGAGAATATTCTGCATTATCTTCACTTTAAACAACCAAACTGGGGGTTCACTAAAAGCTCAGTGACAACAGGATGTTGTTTTGGGTAAGAGTTACACTATAGCTCTGAGTTCCTGCCTAAGAAGTATTCACTGCCTTCTTACTGAGCTTGAACAATTCAATGTCAAAGAGAATTTGAAACACCTACAGGGAAGGCGATCAATCCTTTTGCTCTTTTATGCTCAACTCTTAACAAAAGAATAAGAAGCCATCTAACTAATAACTGATGGATGAACTATGGGGTGCAGACATGATTCCAGAATGCCCGCAACTTCAAGTACATACATTAGACATTTTGTTTTAAGTAGCTTGTAACTTTTCTGAGTGAGACTTTGATGGCACTTAGGGCATGCTCTTTTTTGGTTCATTTGTATGTGTGCTACACTTGTGTAGCATGCACAAGTTTTTCCCTGTGCTGTGGGACTCAGTACTGATTTAGGATTCACAGCCCTTTCCTTACTCATGGTGGTTTCGAAGAACTAAGAGTTTGCAACTTACACATGATGGAAAGAGAGCTCTCACAATCAAATCATCTGTGCAAATTCACTGGTATACTTACCATATGGATAGAGTAAAAGGGGAAAAAAATAATCCAAGAGTCCCACCCTGGAAAAGAAAAGTTACTTTTTAAAACCAGGCATAACTTTCTTTAAAGATTGTGTATGTTTTAGGCTGGAACTGCTTGAATATCTCCCCCCCCTCACACTTTTTTAAAAGATGTGTTTGATTTAGCTGCTCAATGTAAAAAAGTGGGCAAATCAACAACTTGCTAACGAAACAGCACAAACCTACAACTTCTGGTTAGATTTAATTTCTAAACTGACAATTTTATCTTCATACACTTAAAAAACATTACTTCACAGATAATATTGAACACAGCACAGAAACTCAGGGGAAGGGGTACTATCAGATAATAAAATCTCTGGAGTTTTCAAGCCTCTCAGTTGATTTTCAAACCTCAAAGCAGTCTAAAATCACTGTCAGCTCCAAGAATAGTGTTGTTCCTTATGTCATATCTGAATTGCATCACGTTAGTGAATTGCAACTTCCTTTTTGATTTTTTCTAAGTTCTTTTTTAAGCTTTGCTTTATCACAGTGACAGAGAGCTTCCAGTGTATTTCAGTCATCCAATCAAGAGATTTCCTAGAATCTGATGAACTGAGCTTTTTCATTTCTATTAAAAAGAATAAAAATCATGTATGGCTTAAATCATAAAATAGCATATACTCCCCAGCCCAACACATTAGTATTATAGTAGATACCGTGTGGTATACAAACCACAATAGCTAGCTAGCTATATAATGTAAATGCATAGCAACTTCACATTGCCTGATATTAATGGGAAGGCATGAAGTTCAGTCAGAAAAAAATTAAATGCAGACATAGGTAGAGATACTAGAATATGCTGTGATCTTACTGTACATTCACTTCATGCAGACATACATTAAACTGGGTAGAATAGCCAGAGAGTTGGAATTTACACACACACACACACACACACACACACACACACACACACACACTCCCCCCCCGCCCCGTAACCAAATAACATCAACTTCTCTTGAAATCTGGTATCAAGCTATGAACCCTTGTTTTGCTTTGAATGAATAGAGTCACACTTTGACAGCACAGGTCTAAACTTGCTGTCTAAATAGCTGCTCTTCAGAGAGACGGACTATCCCTGAGAAGCTATCAAGTCTATGAACTGGGGTCCTTGACTTTGGCTGTCTTTCAAGTGCTGGCCCACCCCCCATGACCAATAGTTTTTCCACATAGGGACTTGTGAGAAAGAGGTGGAGCACATGGCACAAAAACAGAGACTCTACTCTGTGCAAGAAAACTGATTACTCATAAAAGATTAGTTACTGTAAGATGGGGTATGGCACGTGGTTGCAACTCACAGAAAGAAAAAAAGTTAGTGACTGTCAAATGGCACAATAATAAATACATTTCTAAGGTACATTAAAAAAAGATAGCAAAGGGAACAGCATACAGCTAACTGGGATTTTTCTTGCACCATAAGTGCTTGCATGGTGGGAATTTAGGAAACAGAATTGTGTTCTTTAAACCTGGGGCCAAACTTTTAATGGTACTTAAACACTTACAGATACTGATAGGCATATATTAGGATTTTCAAAAGCACATGGGCACCATATTCCCACATCTAGGCATTTTTAAAAATCTCACAATGCACTATATGAATCTTGAGGCATATATATAACTTTCATATTCTCTCCCCAGCAGGGGCGTCGCTGGTGCTGGGCTTATGGGGCTCAAGCCCTGAGTCCCGGCACCAGAGCCCTGGGTCTGCTACAGCAGCACCTACAGCGGCAGCGCACTTAAAGTGCATGAGCCCCAAATCCCAGTGCCTGAGCCCCGGGTCTTTTTCTGGGCCAGGGCGCTCCTGATCCCCAGAACTCAAATTGATGGCACAGTGAGTGTGTATAGGTCTTGCTTGTCCTGAGTATGTAGATGGGGAAAAGGTCTCATTCCTTAGAAGACAGGTCAGAAAGGTAAAGAGATCAACCATTTGAAAACGGAATGTTTGTGCTAATTAAGACAGATAAGTGGGGTCAGGGAGCTAAGAGACAGACTGTCTGAACAAGCTAAGATAAAGAGAGTGAACACCCAGGAACCATTTACAAAGAAAATGATGACAATGGGCAAGATAAAGTTGGGAATGTGAAGAGGAGGCGAAGAGTAGGTGGAACATGGCCAGAGCATGGCCAGAGCATGTTGTACAGTCATTGTTTCCTACAGAGGAAGCAAGCCACACCCCAAATGTGTGATGACACATATAGTAAATTCAGTAAGATGAGTAAATGTGTATAAAGGAAAATGGGTTCTGTGTAACTTAAGTTTGGATCTGTTATGCACCACGCATCACCCCCTGAGTTTGAGTCAGCTCAGTGTAGCCCTTATGTATGTTAGATAAAGACATCTGGGGTCAAACTGAGTTCTTAGGAAGCAAGGGTAAAGAGGTCCCAGCAGGCCTGAATTAAAGAATCTCTGCACCCTGGGCTGCCCCACCACCATGGGGCCTTGCCACCCAGGGTCCCCCCAGTTTGAGGCCCCAGCTCCTAACCACCATGGGAGCCCCTACCTGGGCTGGGACTGTAGGGTCAGAGATCATGGTCCCACCCTGCCCCTGGGCACCCACAGAGGTGGGGCAGGCAGGTCCTGATCACTCTGCTCTACTCTAGGAGTGGGGCCAGGGCCAGGGCCCAGGGCCAGCTGGCACATACTGTGGCTCCAGCATGGTCTTCCAGGACCTGTGGCCCTGGAGGGATGCACTGGAGGTTCTACCACATGGCAGTTGGCACTGGCCCAAGCCCCACCCCTGGACTGTAGTGGAGCGAACCGCAGTGAGGGGGCAGACCAACTGGTCCAGGGGCAAGGTGGGAGCAAGTCCACTGGCCCACCCCCCCCCATGCCAGCAGAGCAGGGGTTCTCTCACCACCTTCCCAGAACTGGGGGGGAATGAATAGAGGGGTGAGGCACAGCTCTGACAGGGGCCATGGGGCTGAGGCCTGGGGCCCCTCTCCAGGGCAAGGCCTGGGGCTTCAGGCCCTATAGTCGCTGTGTTAATCAGGCCCTGGCTCCCAGATGGAATCCCGCCTTACACCTGTGATGCTGTCTGGGTCTAGGGGACAGTATGATTATTGTTCATATTAGTATTTCGTATTTGCAATAGCTCATAGTTCCTGCTACGGCCCTAACGCAGCTCAGCAACTTATGTTGCTAGCTGCCTGGCCCCGTGCGGGCCCAATCCTGTCCACCCCACTGGCCCAATCCTGCCTTCCCCGCTCACTGCCCCTGTCAGCCCGACCCTGTTTTCCTGCCAACCCTCCGCAACTTTTCATGGCTGGCTGCCTCTGCCCTGTCCCCAATCCACCCCCCCCCCCGCCCACTTACCCCACCGTCAGAGCAGTGCATCCTGGCTCCTGGCTGCTCCTCTGGCTGGAGGAGCTCTCATTGAGCATGCACAGAGACTCTGTGTATGCTCAGTGAAAGTTTACTCGGAGAGGGAGTTTTAAAAACTCCCAGCTCAGAGCCACTTTCAGATGGCCAGAAGACTCTGTCTTCTGGCCGGGCAGGGACTGCAGCTGCTGGCCGTGCACGGCCAGCAGTGTTCCCTGTGCCAGCCAGTGGCAGAAGCTACGCAGCCGCACAACTTAGAGGGAACATTGGTTTGTATGTGATATGCCATGTTTGGTACCAATAGAAAGATTGTAATCTGCTAAAATGATTATATGGTTTATGTGTAGGTATCATATCTGTATTAGAAATTAGGATTGTATTTGTTTTCTGTGTGTTCCAAATTATTTGATTCTAAGGCAATCCCAGATTGGGTATCTGCAAAACTATTGTCCTCTTGATGGCCTATCAAGGGGAACTCACAGCTACAGTGGGCCTAGTAAGAAACCTGTTTGATGAGTCACCCAGACTGACCATGTGACTCAACTCCATTTTGATTTGGCAAGGACTCTGAGAGCATGGGGAAAGCCAAAGGTGTTAAAAGACAGTGCCCCCTCTCTGTTTTGTCTTCAGTCTGTCTGCAACCAACACCCTATGGAATTATTCTTCTGGGACTGAACAAAGGACTGAGACCCACCCAGTTGCTGAGTGCATACCAGAGGAGTTGGTCTAAACTTCAAACTGCAGATTCTCCAAGGACTTGCTTTCCATGGATACTAAATCATTTGTATGTATGTGATTCACTTTGACTCTTTAACATCTCTCATATTTTGTTTTTCTTTTAATATTAAACCTTTAGTTGTAGTTACTAAAGCATTGGCTGGCAGCATGGTGTGTTGGGTAAGATATAAGCCCATATTGTTCTGGGTGATGTGGCTGACCCTATTTCTTTAAGAGATCCAGTGGCTTGGTGGGGACTGGAAAAGCTGATGTGCAATAAAGGGGGCTGTTTCTATTTTGTTATGCTTGGTGATGACCAGAGTGGGGAATCAGAAACATGTTTTGTTACTAACTGGGAGACTGGTTTACGTACCACCCGTCAGTGATTTAGGGGTTTCACTCCTGGTTTTGCAGCTTCCCCTGATTTAGCACATCCAGAAGGTTACCTCAGGAGGCCCGGGTCACAACACTCTTCACTGAGATTGAGGTGGATTTGTTTCTTTCTTTCCTAGCCTTTTCCATGGGATTAATGTTGGCAACAAGGACCAGTTCAGGGAGTCACAATCTGAAGTCAAAATCCCATTGGTAGCTGGCTGCAGAACTTTTTCTGTGAGAAGGAGGATCTGTTGCTGATCTGCTTATGCTAGCATGTCCTGCTGCCATCCCCCACAGACTGAGTCATCTGTCCTGTGGGAATTAGGGAGACACTGATGCTGAGGAATGGGAATAGTCATGGAATTGGGGCAAAGACCCTTAGTTCAGAAAGCCAAATGGAGGAAGGTGTAGAAGGATGTGACTGGGGAAATGGCTCCTGAACTAGGAAGCTGTAGAAAGGGGAATAGGACAGTGGAAAAGACTATTTACAGAAATGAGGATCTGACAGAAACTGGAATACAGAAACTGGGTAACTTAGAGGAATGCATCCATTTTCCCCACCTTGACAATATGCTTATCAACAAGTTAAAGAAGTATGGGTTGGGTGAATGGACTATAAGATGGACAGAAATCTGGCTAGATCATCAGGCTCAATGAGTAGTGATCACGTCTTGATGTCTAACTGGCAGCCAGTAACAAGAGGAGTGCCCCAAGAGTCAGTCCTGGGGCCAGTTTTGTTCAACATCTTCATTAATGATCTGGATAGGATGAGGTGGATGGCAGTCTCAGCTAGTTTGCAGATGACACTAAGCTGGGGGGGGGTGTTAGATACACTGGAACATAGGGATAGGATATAGAGTTACCTAGACAAACTGGGGGATTGAGCCCCCCAGAAATCTGATGAAATTCAGCAAGGACAAATGCAGCATCCTGCACTTGGGATGAAAGAATCCCTTGCACTGCTACACGTTGGGGACTGACTGGCTAGGCAGCAGTTTTGCAGAAAAGGACTTGGGGGCTATAGTGGATAAGAAACTGGATATGAGTCAGTGTGCCCTTATTGCCAAGAAGGCTAATGGCATTTTGGGCTGCAATAACAGGAGTATTGCCAGCAGATTGAGGGAAGTGATTATTCCCCTCTATGTGGGTCTGGTGAGGCCACATTTGGGGTATCGTGTCCAGTTTGGACCCCCCATTACAAAAGATGTAGACAGTTTGGAGAGAGTCCAGTGGAGGAGAACAAAAATGATTAGGGACCAGGAGCACATGACTTATGAGGAGAGGCTGAGGTAACTAGTGGTAAGTCTTTACTGATGGCTGCAAAATCTCTGTCATTAGTGCGGTCTTCTAGATGTGATTGAGCAGCCAGTGTAAACCCACTGAATCACTCCAGAAATCGCGATAGCAGCTTCAGCCATGGAACTGGAATTGCTGTCAGCTGACTGGAAGGCATTTCCAGTTGGCTTACCCTATTGTGTAGGAATGGATTAGTGAGTTGTCAGGAGATACGCAAGGTATTTTACGTACCTTGCATATCTCTTGTCGACTGCCACCAAAAAGTGCAGGAAGTGTAGACTAAGGCTAGGTTTGTTTAGACTGCAAAAAAGAAGCATGAGAGGGGATTTTAAAGTAGCCTTTAACTGTCTGAAAGGGGAGCCGAGGGAAAATGGTGCTAGGCCAGTGGTGAACAAACTACAGCCCATAGGCCAGATCCAGCCCATGAGGGCCTGTGCTCCAGCCCCCAAGCCATCATTGCTCTCTTCCCTTCCCTCTCCCCAGCTTCAGTGGCAGTTTACCATGGCCATAGCACTGCTGCTCTGCCCCTCCTCCCTCTCTCTCAGCTCTGGGACTGGGCTGTCAGCTGCTGCATGGCCCTGCCCCCTGAGCATGCTCCAGGGCCAGCTTGGTACTGTGCCCCCAGCTGGCTCTCCAGGACCAGCTCTGCATCAGCCTTGCGCCAAGGGAGATTGATAGCTCGATAGCTCACCTTCCCCCTGCCAGCCATCTGCAGCACTGCATGGTGGCTAAGAACCAGCCCTGGAGCTGGTGGGGAGTGAAGGGGAGGCTGAAACTGGGAAGGAGGCTCTGTCCCCCCACCCCGATGGCCACCTCTGCAGCACCCCCCACAGCCAGTTTCACAGGGCCTGCTTTGTGCAGTGCTCCCTCCACTCCCAGTGGCAGCCAGCTCTCTACTGTCCCCCTGCATCCCACCAGTCACAATTATTGCCCACCCGTGTTAGGCTGTTCTCAGTGATAGAAGTAGATGACAGAACTAGGACCAATAGTGTAAGTTGCAGTGGGGGAGGTCTAGGCTGGATATTAGGAAAAACTTTTTCACTGGGAGGTGGTGCAGCACTGGAATGGGTTACTTAGAGAGGCAGTGGAATCTTCATCCTTAAGAGATTTTTAAAATATGGCTTGACAAAGCCCTGTCTGAATGGGGTGATTTAGTTGGGCTTGTGTGGTACTAAAAGGTACCCCCACCCCGCATGATTGGAAAAAGGAGCAGTTTCTCCTCCCTTTTCTTTTCCTAAGCTAGTGCTGACTAACTAATGATAAGAAAACCTAAGATTTAAAACTGTAATTCTCAGAGACAGTTTGCACTGGTTTAAAAATGTGTTTAATACTTGTACTCGGTTAAATTCAAGGAGCCAAATGCAGAAATGATGTATATTTGTACTTTCTTGAATTAATTCATCAGTTTTCCTTGGGCCTAATTTCACTTATTTGCATGTAAGGCAGTCTAATTTAGTCTAACATTTATCCTGATGAATCAGAATAAATTGTAAAAATATGCAAATTAAGAGAATGATCTGCTTTATCTTATTGTGTTTCTGGATACAGTGGTCATTTCCCATCACAGACTGACAAGTACATACGCATCAAATCAGATTGTCTTCTCTGTATTTAGATACTTTCACAGGTATTCATTTAGAGCGGACAGATGAGCAGAAAATAAGTCAATGACTCTAAGTAAATCTAAGGGTTGCTGCTGCTTTCTTTTCTGCTTTTAAGAATGTTAACATTCCTAGCAGTGGGGGAGGAAGCTGTAGCCTATGTGAACTTTTTGCAGTACTTGTATTTAGCAAATGAGGATGCAAACCACATCCTAGTACTGTAATTAAGGGCTTGCCTGCTTATGTCCCACTGCCACCATACTGAGTTGTATGAGACCTGCTCAGCTGTGTCTGCCTAGGTAATACATGCCTTATGCCAATGGAGACTGATAGCTCTGTAGCTCACCTTGCAGTGCTCTGCACTTTTGCATTAGAAGAACTGTATTCCAGAGCTGCTGCTCAGGCAGTGAGGTACAGCAGAGAAGTGTGATCTATCATTGGTTTGTTACCCTTACAGTGGAGCTAACTGGAGCTTTAACACCCAGAAAGCAATGCCACTGTGATTCACACCCATGTTTGCTAAGGGCCAAGAGCAGCTCCTGCCTGCACTCGCCCTGGAGCTTGAAGCCCAGACTTAAAGGCTTCAGCTGTTGGCAAAAGGAAACAACTCTGTGCACGCATCACAGCAACATGGGCATGGAGCCAGGGTTTGAAAGTCTCTTTCCATGTCAACTTTTCTGCAGCTGAAGGGCTGCCAGTGAGAGGCAGATGAAGTCCATAATGTGCAAGGGTCAGGCTAGGCTTACCTGGAGTTACCAGATGTCAGGCAAAAGGAGGACAAGTCTTCCTTTTTACCATCACGTCCTCCGTCTGGCAGGCAGTTTACAAAACACATGATTTTGTCTGGCTTTTTCCTTACAGGGGTTAAAATATGCTGGAACACCCCAGAACACCTTATTTTTAGGGGGAACCGTTCCAGGGCCCCTAAAAACAGGAGAGTAGGCCATTAATGCTACATTTTCTCCAAGTGTCCTCCAATGTCCTCCTTTTCCTACTTCCCTGTCCAGGCTTTGGTGTCTGGTAACCCTAGGCCAGGTGTGGCCAAACTGTGGCTCTTGAATGAAACAGTCTGGCTTGTGGAAGAACGTCAGCAAATCAATTTAGTAGGTAAAAGTATATGGCTATATGCCTCAGTGTGGCTCTTGAAGGTTTAATAATCATCTTGTGTGGCTCTTGAGCTCCATAAGTTTGGCCACCCCTGCCCATGGCTTACCAGAGGTCAGGCAGGAGGACACATCCTCCTTTTTACCTTCAAGCCCTCCGTCTGGCAGGTGTTTTAAAAACATCTCGTCAATTTTAAAAGGGATAGCCGTGTTAGTCTAGTCCAGTGAAAAAACAACAAGGAGTTGTGTGGCACTTTAAGACTAACAGATTTATTTAAAAACACATGATTTTGTCCGGCTTTTTGCTTACAGAGGTCAAAGCACGCTGGAACACCCCAGAACACCTTATTTTTAAGGGGCTGCGTTCCAGGGCCCCTAAAAACAGGAGACTATTCCATTAAGGCTACTTTTTCTCCACATGTCCTCCCTGCTTTTCCTACCTCCCTGTCCAGGCTTTGGTGCCTGGTAACCCTAGGCTTACCAGATGTCAGGCAGACCTTTTTACTTTCCCCTCTCTGTCTGGCACATGCTTTCATCTGGCTTTTTGCTTACAGGGGTCACGGCATGCTGGAACACCCTCTTTTTCGGGGGCAGCGTTGCAGGAGAGAGACTATTGCACGAATGCTACATTTTCTCCCTGCTCTTCCTACTTCCCTGGGCAGGTTTTGGCGTCTGGTCCGCGGCGGGCCGGAGAGCCCCGCGGCGCGGAGACGGGCGGCCGCAGAAAGTTTCCCCAGACACAGGCTGGTGGCTGCAAGTTGGCTTCCTCCCGCGCCTCGCAAACACGCCGCCCAGATGGCGCGCCCGGAGCATCCGCCCCCGCTCGGGCCGGGCCGGGGCAGGGCGGGGGACTCGCAGCGCCCGGCCGCCCGCTCCAGGTGCTAGCGCCAGGCGGAGGAGGAGGAAGAGAAAGCGGGGCTGATGTGCAGGGCAGCGCGGCTGCTCGCCCCGAGGTAAGTCGCTCTCCGGCCCCGGCTGGCGGGGGGCGCGTTCGGCTGCCTCGCCGCAGCCTCCCACGGGCCGACGGGCACCGACGCGCGGCTGCCGCCCTCTGCGGAGCTTCGCCCCGCTCGCCACCGCTGCCGGCTGGCGGCTCGGAAAGGAAACCGGCCCCGGCCCCGGCCCCGGCCGGGCTTTTCTTCGGCTCGCTGGCCCGAGGAAAGCGAGCAGGGGCATTGGGCTTCTGGTCTGGGCCACAGCAATAGCACTGCAAGGCTTCGGTCGGCAAAGAGAGCCAAAAATAGCAAGCAGTCTCCTGGCGCTTAAAGCGGAAGAGATTTAGCTATCGCCTGAGCAATGCCACTTGGTCAGACGCTTGCGAGAGGGGAATTTGCAGAAAGGGAGGAAAATAAAGGCAGGGGAGTGCAAGAGATGGGGGCCGGCGTGCTGCGAGAGCAAATCAGAGTCAGACTCCGGGAAACAGCACATGGAGGGGGGCGAAGTCAAATAACCTGTGGGAAAGAGTCCATAGTCACCATCAAGTCCTGCTTTTACACCATCTGATTTGCAGATGAGTTGGATTTCGGCTGTTTCTCTTGGAAGTCTTGATCTCCCATTGAATTTCTGGAGGAGGATCTGGGAATGACCTGTACTTACCAATTTGTTTATTAAACAGAGGCTGAGTTAGTGGGCAGGTCTGTGAGCACAAATCCAGTTCCAGGTTTTGAATTCTTTAAGAGCTGCTAGTTTTATCTGAGGAGCCCAGGTGTGGGCCTACCAGATACCAAAGCCTGGAAGGGAGGACAGGGAAGTAGGAAGAGGAGGACATTGGAGGATGCATGGAGAAAATGTAGTATTCATGGAATTTTCTTCTGTTTTTAGGGGGCCCTGGGACACTTCCCCTAAAAATAAGGTATTCTGTGGCATTCCGGCATACTTTAACCCCTTATAATTTAAAAGCCAGACAAAATCATGTATTTTAAAATGTCTGCCAGACGGAGGACATAATGGTAGAAAGGAGGACATGAAGTAAAAAGGAGGACATGTCCTCCTTTTGCTGGACATCTGGTAACCCTAGCCAGGTAGGAAGTGTGTGTGGGTGTGGGTGTGTTTCAAAGAGCAGACTACCTTTGAAATGAGTTGTTACCATTTTTCTTTATGGTTTTCTTTTTTATAGTTTAATTTCTATTTGCTTCCTTAATGGGAAATTATTTTCTGAAATTTGGAGTTATGGTCAAATCTGTACAGACTTTTTGGAAACAATCCATGCATCTGTGGAAGCTTTAGCAGAGAGTGAATGAGCTCTGGCTTTTGAAAAAGCTGTGTAGTAATTTAAGTACTAGGCAAGACAAAGAGAGTGTAATTCTACACACAAGTGCTGCTGTAGCAGTTAGGCAAATCTCATTCAATTAATTCTAGCCTGGAAGTGAATCATATTCTGCTTATTCATGCTATCAAAAGTAGTCTATAGGGATTTTTTTGCAGGCTACAGTACAAACCAGAACGAGTAAAGGTGGAAGAATTTGAACATAACCTACAAGTATTTTGAGAGTGAATGAGAGGAAACATTGAGAAATATTGTGTCACCAGATTCTTCTATGAGTATTTCTTAATTGTCAAATGCATTTTTACTTCTCATAATCACCCTTCTGAACTCTGACATAGGAGTGGCTTCAAAATTAATTTTGTTTCCTGAAAGCTGCTTTCTTGTTCACAGTTGTTGCTGAGAGTTGAGCAGTTAGGTGATATTTTAAAAGAAGCCCTAGGTATTTGAAAATAAGAAAAAGCGTGGGGAATGGATTTATTGAAGGCACATAAAAATCTGGATCAACTTCTAGGCCTGTGGAGTTGTGGAGTATGGGGTGGTGGAGGTGAGAAAACAGAATGCTCATTGTATATGAGGGAGGGTCAAAAGAACTTTTGTCCCATCTGATCTTCCTTGTCACTGTTGCCACTTTTCTTTGGGGGGAGGGAATATAGAAGAGGGGAAGAAGAAGCACTGTTTGTTACTTACTCCCTTCAGAGGAAGAGGAACTGCTACTTCCATTTCACGTCTTCATTGATAACGTAGATATCCTCAGAAAGGAAGTGCATCATGGAGAAAGGTGGAAGAAACTACAGATGATGTTGTTCTGGGATGAGTCTAGACAAGTTCCTTTTTTTTCCTCCCTTCCTCTTCCTCCTCCATTGGCAAGGGGTATAGTGGAGAGGAGGAATCCTAGAATCATAGGACTTGGTGGGATCTCAGGCGGTCACCCACTCTAGACCCTGCTTTTGTGCTGGGACCAAGCATTATCTAAATACCATCCCCAACAGGTGTCTGTCTAACCTGCTCTTAGAAGTCTCCAGTGGTGGAGATTCTGCAGCCTCTCAAGGCAACTTATTCCAGTGTTTAAATACCTTGACAGTTCAGAAGTTTTCCTAATGTCCAGCCTAAACTCCCCTTTTTACAATTTAAGCCTGTTGTTTCTCATCCTATCATCAGAGGTTAATGAACAATTTTTTCACTTCTTGTATTAGCCTTGTATGTACCTAAAAACTGCTACTTTTTCCTCTGCTCCATCTTCGCTTCTCCAGACTAAACTAATCCTTCCCGCCTCCCCCCAAATCTCTCCTTGTAGGTGATGTTTTCTAGACCTTTTATCATTTTTGTTGCTCTAACTTTCTCCAGTTTGCCTACATCTTTCCTGAAATGTGGCATCCAGAACTGGACATGATGCTCTAGTTGAAGCCAAATCAGTGTGGAGAAGAGAGGAAGAATAACGTCTTCTAAGACAGCCCATGGTGATGTCTGCTTCTTTGCAACAGTGTTACGTTGTTGACTCATATGTGGCCTGAGATCTGCTATGACCCCCAGATCTCTTTTCCCAGTACTCTTTCAAAGCAGTCAATTCCAATTTTTTATGTGCACAACTGACTGTTCTTTCTTAAGTGGAATGCTTTGCATTTGTCCTTATTGAATTTCATCCTGTTTACTTCAGAGCATTTCTCCAGTTTGTCCAGATCATTTTAAATGTTAAGTCTGTTCTCCAAAACACCTGCAACCCCTCTCAGCATGGCATCATCTGTAACCTTTATAAATGTGCTCTGTGTGCATTATGTAAATCACTGATGAAGATACTGAACAGAACTGGATCCAGAAATGATCCCTGTGGGACCCTAACTGACATGCATTTCTAGCTTGATTATGAACCACTAATAACAACTCTCTGAGAACAGTGCTCTAACCAGTTATGCTCCCACCTTATAATAGTTCCATCTAAATTGTATTTCCCTAGTTTTTTAAGAGGAGATCAGGCAAGACATTATCAAAAGACTTACTAAAGTCAAGATGATGTATACCACATCTACTGCTTCTCTCTGCCTCATGCACAAGACTTTTTATCCTGTCAAAGAAAGGTATCAGGTTAGTTTGACATGATTTATTACTCCTTACCTTCGAGGTCAGTGGTTTCTACCTTGTGGGCCAAAAGTGGCCAGCCACTCCCATCACACTGGCTTCAGAAAGGGACCCACTGCCAGGCTGAATGCATTGCCATGGAGGTACAAGACCGGTGCAGGCTCCTTGTTGCAGCTGCAGGGGTGGGAAATCAAAACACCCCTTCCTTGGTTTCAGCAGAGAGCACAGTAAAGCACTCCAGGTGGGTCCATAAGTGTGGGGTCCCTACTGGACCTGAGGGAGAAGAACACTGATCTCCCATCCCCATGGCTGAGGAAGGAAGCCACGGCCTAGGGACCCAGGTGGAGCACACGGGGCTATGGGCTGTGTGCTGTTTGCCTGCCGCAGCCAGGGGGTGGGAGGTCAGTGAAGAGAAAGCGTCCTCACTGAACTTCTGTCTGCCTGCAGGGTGGGGAGGGGCAGCTGGTGGAGACTGGTGGCCCTTTAAGGTTGTAAAAATGATATGTGACCCTTGAGCCAAAAAAGTTGGGAAAGATTGTTCTAGGTGTTTGTAAATTGATTGCTTAATTATTTGCTCTATTATCTTTTTAGATGCTGATGTTAAGCTGATTGGTCTGTAACTCCTCAGGTTGTTTATTTCACTTTTTAAGGACTGCCACAATATTTGTCCTGTTCTAGTCCTGTAGAATATCTCCATCTTCCATGACTGTTCAAAGATAATCACTAATGGCTCTGATATGTCTTCAGTCAGCTCCTTGGGTATTCTAGGATGCATTTCATGTGCTTTAATGTTTTGGAGACATCTAACTTGTCTAAATAATTTTTAACTTGTTCTTTCCCTATTTCAGCCTCATAGCCTTCCTCATTGTCAGTGACATTCACTGTTAGACAAATGATTCCTAATAACCTTTTCAGTGAAACTGAAACAAAAATGTCATTTAGCACTTCTGCCATTTCTACATTTTTGGTCGTTGTTTTTCCATTCTCATTGGGTAATGAACCTTTCCTTTCTCTTTGCTCTTAGTTTTACTTCTGATGTATTTATGTCATGTTTTTGTGTTACCCTTCATTCCTCTAGCTAGTTTAATCCATTTTATTTCATGGCCTTTCTGATTTGGTTCCTACAAAATTATGTGTTTATATTCTTCTTTTGCTCTTTGACTAGTTTCCACTTTTGTGAGTTGCCTTTGAGTTTGAGATCAGTGAAGATCTCCTGGTTAAGCCAGGATGGTCTCTTGTCATACTTTCTATCTTTTCTATACAGTGGCATAGTTGACTCTTGTGCCCTTAATAATGTCTGATTGGAAAAACTGCCAGCCCTCTGGAATTGTTTTTCCCATTTGACTTGATTTCTGTGGGATCTTACCTAGTATTGCCCTGAATGTGCTAAAGTGCGTCTTCATGAAATCTATTATCTTTTATTGTTGTGTTTTTCCCTCTCATCAATCCTTAGATTCATGTGCTCTACTATTTCACCTAGACTAACTTCCACTTTCAAATTCTCAACCAATTTCTCCCTACTTAGCAAGATCACAGGGTTGTGGATGAGCATTGCAATTTGTCCTGTCTTTCCCCCTTTTGTGGCAAGTTTCTATGGAGGCAGGCCCAGAGCCAATTCTCTCATGCTGTCTCTTGACTTGGCTTTGGATTCAAGTACAGCAGTGGTCTTCAAACACAGGGTCAGGAGACCGTCATGTACTGCCTCACGGCACCCCTTGTGGCTGCCTCCAAAAGACTGGAATGCATTTCTCCCATGAACGTGCATGGAATAAATGAATTTGTTAGTCTTTTAAGTGCCACGGGACTCCTTACTTGTTTTGCTCAAAAATGTAATTGTTGGGTTGGAGACAAAAAAGTCCCCCTCCCTCCCTAGTTGGGTTCTGGGAAATAAAGTGTGAAAACCACTGATGTACAAGATCTGAAAGAGATGGGCTCCAGGGAGGACCTTCCTTTCTCTCCTGTCATCCATACCACCAACATAGCTCTTACACAGCTAGTGTAACTTTCTCCTTTGCTGGGATAACAGTAGCAACGTCTGGGTTTTGTGTGACCGTGGAAATGTCATGTAAATCAAATGTCCACATAATCTTTTTTTGCAACAGTTTAATTAAATAGGTTTGCAGGCACACCTTCAAATAAATTGATTATACTTTTGAATCTGAACCTGCGATACTTCTTTGAAAATTGTCTTTGGATGTAATGATCACTTTTCTAGAAGACTCATCAAGAGTTGCTAACGCTCAGTGAATTGAGATCATAATGGTTGAGAAGTTTAGCAATCTGTTCACTTTTAATCCTCAATCTTCTTTTTATTTCCCATTAAAATTTGTGGTGAAAAGAAATGATGCAGCTTTCAATTAACCAAGTTTGCAAACTGGGAAGCAAAGATAGTGTTCTGTGAAGAGTTACATTTTGTGTTGTGTTGCTGTCTATACAGTGGTGAAGTAAAACCAATATAGCTGGCTATCTATGATTAGGCTTTGCTTGATTTTATTTTTATTTTTTATCATTTTGATTAACAAATTAAAATGCTAAAAAAATCATATTTGGAAATTGTGTGTGTGGGAGACTGGTGAGGTTTCAGACAGCAATTACCAAATGACGGTAGATTTTGAGATTTAAAACATTGTGTTTAATGGTTAAAGCCTTGTATACATCACGTCAGAATACTCCTAGTATATATCCATCAAATGCTTAGTTATGACGTAGCATTTTTCTTTTTGTCTATTAGTAAATTCTGACTTTGAAATATTTTTTGATTTGTGCATATAAGGTGATACTGATATTTAGCAACAAAAACTCAATCCTTCCAAGCCTCCCTGTGGTTACTAGCGAAACAGGTGAGGTAACCAGACCTGATGTTCCAATATAAGTGGTGAGCGAATCTACAGTTTATGAAAACCTGAAATACTAAAATGGGCATGTAAGATTTGCTAGCACTTCCTCGTGAGGGTGGTAGTTGTAGAAGACTGGCATTGTATTTAAAACAAATCTGAACCCAAAGAGTAAACAGGGAGAGACTACTAAACTAAATAAGTTTATCTCTAGTTTTGAAACACTTGTGTATGTTTGGCAATCTGATTGTTTCTTTAATACACATGAATGAATATATACTATATAAAAACCGACAAAAGAATGCTTAAGTGGCACAGCTAAGCACTTAAGTTCAGAAATAACAGAGTATATTGGAGTGATACTTCTATGAGTCATCTCACTCAAATCCAGACTAGTTTCAATTAAAACATTTGAAGGCATCTCATTATTTTCCTGTACATTTTCAACTTTAGACTCTGCAGAGCTGCTTTAATTTTTTAAGTAATTGTGCTCTTCCCTTAGTTAAATTGCTAAGATACTTCTGCTCAGACTTTAAACAAACAAAAGTTGGACAGAGATCAGGTCTGGAAAAAAAAAATTATACCCCATGATGAAGTTTCAGAAAGCAATGAACAACCACAAGCAGTATTTTAATAGAACTCTTGTAGCACATTTTTGTGGTTATTTTTTGCCACTTTTGCTACAATGCAAATGTGTTCCTATTTTTTTCTTAAAATATTGTGATGTGGTGACTATACGCAGTCTTAATTCTTTTTTAAAAATCTTTTTATTAAAGCAAAATTAAAATAAATAGTAAGTAATGCACAATATATTATGGTCAGGATTAAGTTTATATTCAAAGAACCTGGCTAAAAATTTTGGTGTGCTGTGAAGGGAGTTGTCCTCCTGAGGATGCTAAAAAGAGTGAGAGACAGTTCATATTTTACTATCCCACAGGTGGAGAACTCACATATTCCTAATAATATGCACTAGAAAGTCTTGCTGCTAACAATAAAGGAATTAATCTGCTGTCCTTTTTAAAATGTACCTTTCTTAATGAAGCATTACGGAAACAGGTCAGGGTGCCCCAGGAATCTGTCATATTACTATCATTTGATTCTTTGATAATTATGTCCAGAAAACATTAATTCCTGGACACAATCATCCAAGTATGTTTCCCTTTCCCCCATACCTCTCCAATAAAGTGCATTCTTAGTCGCAAAAACAGTCGTCTTTTTGGAGGTGTTTTATTTTAGAGATGGGTGTAAGCAGGCCCACTACAAAGTTTTCCAAGGACACATTTAGTAATTGTGAGAATGGTATCCCAGTCACAGTAAAGCTCATGAAATGCAAGCAACCCTGTGCCATTCAATATGTGACCTTTCTCCTCCCTCCTCCCCCCAGAGGATAAAGATCTATTATGAGCTATTTAAAAAACAAACAAAGCATTTAATATTGTTGCCCTTTGATCTAAGAAGATTCTAAGCTCACTTACGAATTTTATAGGGTACATAGGAATCACTTATTACTACCTGGGTTTTATTCAGAGTATTTTTGTTTAATGCTATAAATCCTGTGCTGTTCAATCTCAAGTTGTCACTGTTCCTCTTGTAGCCTGCTTCAGGCTAATACAGGGGGTCTCCAACCTGTGACTGAAGAGCCACATGCACCTCTTTGCCTGCTCCCTTGCTGTTCTGGGTCCGTTCTCCCTTGCCACAAGCAGCCTCCTCCTCGCTCTGCCCTCTCTCCACACCACTGGAGGACCCTGCTGGTGGCCAACACCAGGCTCGGGGCTCCATCCCTCCTGCCAGTCCGGACCCTGCTAATAGCCTGCACCAGGTTCCAGGCTCCTTACCCCTTGCCAGGTGACCCTGCAGCAGGCGCCCGGTCCAGCTCCCCCCACCAGGAGATGACAACCATTGTGGCTTTCAAAGCACTTGGTTATTGAAGGAATTTTAAAAAATGGCTCTTCTTATCTTTTGGGTTGCTGACTCCTGGGCGAGTACATGCCTGTCAGAACAACTGCTACAGAGTAGATAAAGTCTTCAGGCTTTCCCAAGGCCAGATTGTGGCTTATAAAGGAGGAGAGAGGGAGATCTCCTGTCTGCAGATGTTAAAACTTTGATAAAGATATACTGCATGTGGCTATTTTGGAGTTTTAACTGTATCGAAGGCAGCTTCAGATACTTTGTTTTGTAGTCTCTTAGTGCAGGGGGAACAAGTCTTGAGAGATGGGTTAGAACAGGGGTTTCAAATTCATGGCCCGTGGACCATATGCAGCCCCTAAAGTTATTTCCTGCAGCCCACAATGACACTTAGGATTTCTCAAATAATTGATAATGCAGAATTTAAAGTGTATTTACTTACTTAATCTTTGTCTTCCTGATGATATCTCCATCTTGAACAGAAGTAATTCTTTCTTTCTTACCGGTACTCTTGTCATATATATGTTACTCTTCATTTTTTCATTTTAACTACACTTTGTATTGTTGTATGAAAAGGTTTCAGTGGTGCGTTCCTTGGGCTAATGTACTAGTCCTCATGTGGCCCGTGTGGTGATTTGAGTTTGAGACCCCTGGGTTAGAAGATGGCCATGGGCCCTCACCAAGTGCTGGCTATTTTCCAGACAGAAAAGAGATGGTTTGAATCATCAAGAGCTTTTTGTCTAAGGCCCCAATCCTGCAACTATTGGTGCGTCCAGTTTGTTAAAGGCTGAAGACCTTGATGTGGGCACAGTAGTTCTCTTGCTTACAAAGAATTTCAGGCCTCAATCATGCAAATTATTAAACACAGAAGATGTCCCATTGAACTTGTTTTTGTGTGTATCTGTTAGCTGAACTGGAGTCTGAGGTCTATACTGCACACTAAACCAGGGCTCTGACTCAGATTTGAGACTAAGCTCACCATTCCATCCATACACAAGTCAGTTTGCCTCAGGACTGAAAAAATCCTGGGTCCTAGTCAGTCTATAGATAGAAGTCAGAAGATCTGTATAGTGCCATATAGATTTCTTAGTATGGCTGTAAGACCTGGATCTAGCCATTGTAAATCCATGTTTAGAATGCACTGTGGATGCCCAAGGGTGTGTTTGGAAATAGGGAATCCACAGATCAAAGTCCAACAGACCCATGTTCAAAATTGAGTGTAGACAGGTCATAAAATACAGAATGGATGAAGTGTGGAAGGGAAAGGTTTAAAACAAAATGGGCCTCACATGTGTTGGAGGGGGCATTTATGAGTGTGTGTGTGAGAGAATTTTTGTAACCCCCCCTCTCCCCCTGTCTGCTGTCTGTCACATCTTCTTTGGAAACCCATGAAACCCAAAGTTTTACTGTAGGCTTGAAGATAGTTGTGGGAACTGGATCTCAAATACAGATGCATTTGTGGTCACAAAGCTTTGCAAGGCAATCATATGAGCAAGATAAAAATGGAAGATATGACTTTCACTGAAGCTGCTGTCAGTGCTACCAATCTGTTATTGAGAGTATAAAAAAAACCAGTGTATGAATGCATGTGAATGAGCAAACAGCTTCCCAGCTGACATAAATATTTTTAGCTTCATTAGCGTTAGTGGAGCTGTGACCGTTTACAATAGATATGGATCTGCCCCAGGAGCCAGTAGTACCTCAAAGTCAAAGGCCTAGTCTACACTAGAATTTTTTTTTTTTTTGTTGTAGTGTACCTTATCAGGAGGCCATAACTTAGTGTTTCTTTAGTTACCATAATACACAGGTATACTTTGGGAGTATTTTGGTCTTCATTAATTTCAAAAGTAATGACTAAATGCTGCACCTTGCTCAGCAGTAAAGAATAGTGTTTATCAAATAGAGCAGTGATTCTCAACTTTTCAGACTCCCAAGATCAGGAATCTGATTTGTCTTGAATGCCCTCAAGTTAGCACATTCTTAATGAAAAATGGCTGTTTCTTTTTTTTTTTTTTTACCATGTAACTATAAAATAAATTAATTGGAATATAAATAATTGTGCTTACATATCAGTGTATAGTAGATAGAGTATTATAAATGAGTTATTTGTTTTGAAATTTTAGTTTGTACTGATCTCGCTAGTGGTTTTTCTGTACCCTGTTATAAAACAAGGGGAATATTTGGGTGAGTTGATGTATCCCCTGGAAGATGTTTGTGTACCGTTTACATACCCCTGTTTGAGGACCACTGTGCTAGAAAAACATCCTACTCTGATTAGATACTTGACTTCTTCATTGCTGTTCCCCATTGACATCTTGTGTGGTTGTCCAAGCCTACTCCATTCTTGAGACCAGCCAAATCATTGGATTGACTTTGGGTTATTTGAATTATGAATATCTTTGCAGTTGTCTGTTTGTCACTCTCCTCTTTATTGTGTGCAGTTGATGTTATTTACCAATTGATTTTGTTAGCATCTCATCTTCAAATACATTAAACTGATGACCTGAGTATTAAAGATCCTATGGCAATTTTGGCAATAAGCAATCTATTTTTCTCTGGCTAAATTTCTGTTTTACTTTGCCTACCTAAGCTTCTACCCTTGCTTCAGATGGATTCTTATCCTTCATTCTTCCTGTGTATTCTTGTTGCATATCTTTAAGTAGTATGAAGTGATTTCTGGTTGCCTATTGGGAAAATCTGGACTTTTAGTTTCGAACAACATAAAGTGAGGGGAAGATGAGTTGCTGTAAGTAGCATATTATTCATTAGTACAGTGGTTCCCAATCTTTTTGAGTGTATGAACCCCTTTTTCAATCGCCTCACATTTCAAGGACCACTACGAGCTACTAGTTGTTTTTTATGGAAATCTAATGTAATAACAAAGAAATAATACACACTCAGGAATAATTGTAATGATTTCTTATATGAAACTATGTTTTGTTTGAAATTGTACATTTCCTTAGTAAGGATGTTGTTGATTTTCTTTTCTGTGGCCCCCCTGTAGTAGCCTTGTGGACTGCAAGTTGGGAACTGCGGCATTAGGAATCCTGTCAGAGCAAGGTCAGATTCCATGGGTCAGGGCAACTCAAGGCACTGGGCAGCATTTTAATTGTCTTTCTCTATTCTTTTCCCAGGGAGGACAGATGTGTATGTTTATGCTTGGGTTGATTTGTGTAAGGTAATAGCCAGGGGTTAAAGTATAATTTGGCGGGCCCCCTCCCGCACATCTGGGCCCCCTTCAAGTACCCTAGCTACTGCCCCCAAGACCCACCCCCTGCCTCCAATACTTGTCCACAATATCCACCCCTAGCCTCCAATACCGCCCCCCCCCCCAGCATGAGCTGGGCTGCCCCAGTACTTACTGGTGGTGGTGAGGCTGGGGAAGTGGAGGGGTAGGCCCCAGATCAGGGTGGCAGGGCGGCTGGGGAGGAGGTGGCAGGCCCCTGGTCAGGACGATGGTGTGGTCTAGGATTGGCTGGGGGGCCGTGGTGGTAGGGGAGGGGTTTGTGGTGGGGCTTGAGCTAGGGGTGGGGCCCTACCCAGCAAAGCCCCTGCCCCCTGCCTGCGGGAATGCAGCAGAACGCCATTCCAGGGCCTGCTTATTTTAGAGGCCCAGCATTGGGCCCCTAAAAATAGAAAATGGAACTGGAATGCTGTGTTCCGGGGCCTGCTATTTTTAAATGGTGGGCCATGGAATGCAGTGTTCCAGCACCATTTTGTATTTTTAGGGGGTCCAGAATGCTGAGCCCCTAAAAATAGTGGGTCCCAGAATGATGTTCCGCTGTGTTTTGGCTTATTTTGACCCCTGGTAGTAGCAGGCCTACCATGCTCCCTCTATCCCAGGGTATACTTTTCAGCATGTTAGTTTAGAGCAGGGACTGTTAACCTTTTAGAGGCCCTGCACCTCCTACAGCAGTACATGTTAACCCTGCACCCTCCCACCCCCAAATTATCAGTCATGATGATGTGACATTTAAAGTACAGTGGGTGGGCATGCTTTAAATTATACATCATTCCTGCATCCCTTGGACTCCCTTCCTGCACCTCATGTTAAGAACCCCTGGTTTAGAGCATGTGGTGCACCTGAGAGGCATTCTGTCTAGGTACTTCATAAGAAGCAATGAATGAGTATGGAGTTGCCTTTCTAAACCTTGTCCAGCATAAGAGGCAAGTGTGTAGCGCAGTGGTTTCCAACCTTTTTGAGTATGAGAACTCCTTTTTAACTTCCAAAAATTTCACATACTCCCAAATGATAATATTTGTTATAGGGGACTGACTGGAGGCAGCAGTGATGCAGTAGGGCAGTGAAGGACCTGGTCCCTGCTTGCTCCTATGTAGGGGGACATATCCAGGATGTGGCTGCTCACATCAGGCAAATACAATTCATTTAGAGCAGAGGTGTTAAACTCCATGTGGGGGACTACACTGGAAGGCAGGACACCTGTCACAGGCCATGTGGCCACATGGGCTCTCCAACCCTTTCCACCTCCCTGTTCAGAGCATCATGGGATCTCCTTTCTCCTCCCCAGCCCTGCAGAAACTCCAACACCTTCCCTTTCCCACACTGTTTCCTAGACACTCCCCCTTCCCCTACCTCCTGATGCAGGCAGAAAAAAAATCAGTCTAAGTCACAGGAAGCCAGGCTTGGCTCCTGCCTCGTCCCCTCCTGTCCATCATTCTCAGTCATTCAGAATGTTGACCTTTGGTTTGCTCATTCCCTGGTGGCCATTGATTTGCTTGTTCTCATGTGAGCCCCAGCCACTTTTTCCTTTTTTATTTGTGAGTTGTGCAATGTGCTGTCAATCAAATTAGCATGCTGGCTGACTGACAGTGAACAGTTTGGATGAGGGGCAGTGTGGCGGCTCCCTGGAGCTGGCCTAGCCTGCTGTGACTGAGACTCTGATTTTTTTGGCAGACAACTGCAGAGCTGAACCAGGACTGATTAGAGCATATCCTTTGTTCTCCTGTGCTGTGACTTGGATCATGTGAGTGAGTCAGGAGCATTCCTAGCTCTGCTGTGGCAGGAGCTTGGGTTTGGAGTTTGAAGACAGCTCCCAAGGACAGTCCAGGCAGCAGCTCCATGGGCTGGATCAGTGCTCTTGGCAGTTTGGATCTGGCCCCTTGGGCTGTAAGTCTGACACCCTGATTTAGAGCCACCTCCAACATGGATCACTGGCCGGCAGTAGCTGTGACCGAATGTATTCATGGCTCCCTTGCAATAACTCCGTGGACACCCAAGAGTCCCTGGGCTACAGGTTGGGAACATTGGCTATAGAAGTCCTTTTTTGAACCACCTTTCCAAAGGAAAAAATGTAATGTTCTGAATTTTACTATTTTTCTTAAGTAGCCCAAGATATAGGGATATAGATTTTATCTGTTTATTTGCTTCAGATTTTTCATGTTTTAAAGAAATTCTAAAATGGATGTTGAAAGAAGCTTCAATATTTTGGCTTACATTGTGAATGAAACCACTAGATTCACTGGAGAAAATACCATTTCTAATTTTCTTTTTTTTTTCTGGGTTCACAGTTTACATCCTTGGACAATGCAGAATTACCATTTCTGGAAGAAATTTCATTCTCTTGAGAGTGACTGAAAAAGAGTGTACTGTCACTGGAGAGTAAGTGCGTGTAGTGACGGTATTTCCTTATAGTGGAGAGCCTGTATTAGGAATGAAGTTGCCATCATGTCAGCCAGTGACAGTAATGTTACTATCAAAGAATTCTTGGCCAGCATCAACTTAATACAGTATCTTCCTAATTTCAAAGACTCTGGCTACAACACTGTGTCAGACTGCATGGGAATAAATAATAATGTGCTTCAGCAAATTGGAATATTGCCTACTGGACACCGCAGAAGGGTTCTTAAGCAGTTAGAAATCATATTTTCAAAAATTCAAGACCGATCTGCCTTGTGTGAAAATCTGAAACTCAAAGACTTGGCAGAATTGGGGGAAAATCATTCTTTGTGCAATGACCAGGATTTGAACATGTCCAGTTTAAGTTCTTGTGAGGTTGCAAAAGTGAGTCCAATATCTGTAGCATTGCCGGTAAGCTTTTCTTGGGAAGAAAAGACTGAATTTACCGAACATGAGTTATCGGAAGTGAAAGATGGTAGGTTGTCAGACTTGGGATCTTCTAGTTCATTGCGCCAATACTCAGATTGCTCAGGAGATGCTGTCAGCTGTGGTGGGAACATTGATAAAAGTGCTAACTCACAAACGACACCTCACATGGATGTTGCACTGGAAAAAGCAGAGACGCAGCAAGGTAACTTGCACTTAGAAAGCCATTCTGTATTCTGTGTTGAAGATCCAACTTCTTTGCCATCTTCTGCTGACTCATCTGAAATGGAAAAGTCCAATGAGAATGAGCATCTGACATTCTCAGAAATGGAAATCTCACCCAGTGTCCTAGCAGATTCTCCATTCTTCGAGTTTAAGGGTGAAATGGTGGACAATGACTTGTATGGTTCTTGTAAGCAAAACTGTACAGAAGTAGTTCCCAGAACAACACGGTCATTTATGCTGAGACATCGGCCTGTTCCAGAAATCCCAGGTTCATCTAAAAATGCAGCTTCACCCAGGTAATAATTTTTCTTAAAAAATTGTGAGACTCATATGGTAACGTATCAAATTGCCCAACTTTGTCAGTGGCTGTATGTGTAAGCAGTATTCTTACTGGACTAACTGTGTATGGGAGCATTTTTTAGTTGTTGTCCAGCTATACCAAAAGAAGGAATAGGAGATGCCTGATATGGTTTTAATGAGGCTGCAACTTTATTATTAGATGTCAGGTATGAAAAACTGGAACGGGGGGAGAATAATGGTGCCTATATATGTTAAAGCCCTAAATAATAGGACTGTCCCTATAAAGCCAAGACATCTGGTCATCCAGCCTGGGTCTACTTGGCAGGTAAAAGTGCACTGTGCATATAACCCCGTGTTTATTCTGGAGCTTCCCCTAGCTCCCACCTTTTTCCACCAAGGTCCTGCTGTCGACTCATTGCTGGGACCTTACTGTCTACTTCATCTTGTGTAGGAGGTTAGAGGTAGGCAGCTTTTCCCAACCTGGGGGGTAGGACCTCCCTGGGGTGGTGCCAAAGATTTCAGGGGGTCCATGAGACTTCAGTAATATTGAGGTCATTTAGCCCCCCCCCCCCCAAGCTCTCCATTGGGCATGGCAGCTTTGAGCTCCACACCAGCTAAAGCAGAGGAGCAGCCCTCCCACTAGTCCTGTACTGCCAGCTTTAAAGACCAGCAGGAAATAAGCAGGTGTCTCCCCACCCCCACCCCAGCTGTTGCCGGAGTGCTTTTGGTGGCAGTACTTGGCTGAAAATGCTTGAGGGGGCCACTTTGCTTCCGCTGGCAGGGGAGCATGTGGAGATTGGGGGGGGCTGTCGTGGCAGTGGTCAATGCTGCTGCAAAAAGGCAAGCCTGGGCTACAGGGGAGCAGAGGAAGCAACAGGGAGTGGTGGTGGCTGGAGTAGAAGGAAGTGGTGGGGGTCTTTGGCAGGGGGTGGTGGTGGTGATGGTCGGGTTTAGAAGACATTGGGAGACTTCTGAGGTCAATGCAGAAAAATGCCACAACCAGAACTCCTGCTATTGTGTGGATTTATTTTTGTGGTGGCATTTATTTATTTTCTGTACTGCTGCCAAAAACACCAATGGCAGTTTTGTGTGGTGTGGTCCCCCCCCCCTGCTTTTTCCTTTTCTGGCAGTGAGGGAGCTTCTCTGTTGAACAATTGGCTTTGCTGCCAACTATGTCACAGAAGGAAAAAGGTGAGAATCCTGCTGTAGATTGCGATGGGCATCCATTTATGTAATGAGTTGGAAGCTATAGCCTAGCCCCCTTAATGCCACATGTCAATAAAGACTTCCCTAAAGGTGCTGTTGGAAAAGCGGAAAAAAACCCAGTTCCACCTAGGCCCATCTGGAGATAAGGAAAAAATTCCTTCCTAGCTCCCTCTAAAAGGGACAGCAAGCACAGTGCCCACAGCAGGTCTTGACCAAACCTGGCGTTTCAACACCTGAAGGATAGGGTAGGAGCAGACTCATCACTCTTCTTATAAAAGGGGCTTCAACACTTCTGGAACTTTTAAACCCATCCACCTTTCCAGTTCCTACAGTTGAGTCAGTGTCACTACACTGGCCCTGCGTCCTCTGTTGAAGCAGTTTTCTCTCTTATCCCCACTTCGCTCCCAATTAAAAAATAGTGTTAGTTGTTCATCTAGAGAAACTTCCACCTACTGTAAGGTGTGTGGTGGTCATGGGCAGTGACATTGTAGTCATACTGGTCCCAGGATATTGGAGACGGAAGGTTATATCTTTTTATTTATCTTCAGGTCTGATGTAAGTCCTGTGTGAGCTTGAAAACTTGTCTCTTTCACCAAAAGAAATTGATCCAAATAAAGGATATTTCACCTTCCTTATTCAACTTTGTACAACTGGTGCATTGTCACTACATCAGTCAGAACACAAATGCACCAAATTTAATTTAGGCTAATTTTTTTTGAAGAGTTTACTATTTTACAAAAAGAAATAAACAGCTGAATTATTCAAGGTAGGAATTAATATATCTGTTTTTAGACCTACTAATTTTTATGGCTTCCTTTTTAAGGTACAAATTTAATAATTTGTTCTAGTAGGTGCAAGCAGTTCTGAAGCTGGTTCTGTAGTGTACTGTGTGTGTATTATATGTACATGTACCAGTAGCCAGCAGAGAAAGATATCAGAGAAAGTAGATAGCAGGGGAAAGACCTGGGGCACGAGCACAGGCCTTGCCCCCTGGCTGCGGGCCCTGCAACCCCGCTTCTCTGCCTGGACCCGATGCAGCCTTGGGCTCCTGCTGCTGCCAGTCTGGCCCGGGATGGGAATGGGAGAGGCAGGGGCTGCCCTGGATATGTGGGGCACTGGTGCTCGGACTGGGGGCATGTGCCCCGTGTGCCAGCAATGCCCCTGGCAGAGAATGAAAATAAAAACATCCTAAAACCCAGAATTCTTTCAAAAAGTTGATTATTAACTAGATTTTTGCTACTTCATTGTCACATCCCTTTCAAATTAAGACACCTGGAAGTAAAGAAATAAGACAAATGTATTGGCAAAATTCAGAATTTCACGAAGACAGTAGGAATTTTACCCTTGATGTCAATAGGACCAAAATTTTGTTCACTGAGTATAAATACATATTTCACCACCACAGAACAATTTTCCTTTGACTTATAGATCGTCATTTTGTTTTAATGTCAAGATCCAAAGGGGCAGCTGTATTACTCATCTGATGAAGTGGGATTTTCTCCCACAAAAGCTCATGCAATACATTTTTTTTAGTTTTTAAGTGCCACAGGACTCCTTTGTTTGTTTATTTGTTTGAATGTACTATTTTTAGTATCTTCATTTCAGTACTTTGATACTTCAAAAGGAAGCATTAAAAATAATGTTACAAATCAGTTAATATATTATGGTAGAATAAATTTTGGTACAAAATGGAGGAAATTACACAAGTTAGAAGCATGTTGTTTAGATTGCAGAGTGAAGCAATTAAAGGTTAGGAAAGGAGTTCTGTGTGTGTGAGAGAGACAGAATGGATGTATGAGTAAAGTATGGGATCATGCAATTAAATGCTGTAGTATAATGTATATGCACATGATGGCAAAGTGAAGTTACATGAACAGTTTAAATCTGGGGTTTCCTAGCTCTATAAAGTTAGCTTCTTTTTGGTATGAAATTTCCTAGGGAGAGGAAAGTGTTAAAGGTTAAAAATGAGGGATAAATAGGCTGCTAAGGCCATGTGCAGCATCTGAGAAACTGATTAGGGGCGCTTTCACACTGCCAAATTTCAAAGGTCTGTTGCAAAGGTATGTTTCTCAAGGTTTGCAAGAAACATCATGATGCACTGATAGCAACCCCTGTACTGAAGTTGCTTACCTGATCCCCTGTAACATATTCTGAGGAAATAGAATTGCATGCAATTTAATAGGAAAAGATGTAACAGCAACTTGTGGTATAAGGAAATTTTGAGTTGGCTTATAAATGTGTATGGATAAGTTTCATCCTTTCAGAATGGCTGTGTCGAGTTCATTTTTTGATTAATTTGGTAAAAGAATATCACTTAGTTTCATCTGGTTAAAAAGCATTAGAGTTTTGCCAAAAGGCGGTAGAAAACTGAGGCTCAGTCCTCAAGTCCTGAATCTAAATCCCTCCGGCTTTGTCTACATTAGGAAAAAATTATTTCAACACTACTTTAACAATATGTTCAGCCACTGTGCTGATGACCATAGCTTTATGGCCTGTGTAAAGAAGGACAAGGCTGAACTACAGTTGGAGTTATTAGCTTGTCAGTGTGGTTTTTGTTTATAGCAACCATGGTGTTGTGTTAATCAGCCTGACTGCTAATTGCACTGTTAAAAACAGTGTTTCTGCAGTTATTTTCTGATTTAGAAAAGCTTGTGGTTTGAAAGCCAGGCCTAAACTTATCTGAGGGCATGTTACCTTCCAGCCATATCACTGAACCCCTTTGTCTACCACCTCATTGGTCAAATGTGGTTAATTACCTAGAGCAGTGGTTCCCAACATTTTCTCTGCCGTGGCACACCTTGCTACCTTTAATTAATTTGAGACACACCACTATATAGTTTCCAAATGAACTCATGAATATTCATGAGCCAATGAGCCAATCCAGAGCTCTTTGAGTAGTTTAAAAAAAAAAATTGTTGCACACTTGCTCAGACTGATAGCACACTGGTTGGGAAATGCCTGACCTAGAGTTTTTGCATTACCTACAGTTTTTTTGCATTGTATCACTCAAAGCAGTTTACAAATGTGGACAAACATGATTTCGTTCACAGTTGACCTAAGTACAGCTTTATGTTTTCAGATGCTTTAATATTCCTGTCCTTAAACTGTCTCTGGCTTGTTAAATTGCTGTTGAAAATTATTTTTTTTTTTCAACATGTGGTTCATTGACATGAAAAGATACATTTGATGCTTTGTAACAATTATAACAAAGAGCCATTTTTACAGATTAATTAAAGAAAAGGAACTCCATCTACCTCTTAAAGAATATTAAAACATTTTTAGTCAGTCAGTGGAAATTTAGCCTTAAAAATTGAACATGTAATTTTTATAATTAAAAAAGAATCAGATTCAAAATGGACCTGCTTTATGTTAACCTTAACTTTGGAATAGCTGTCCCCACTCCAGGGTGATAAAATGCTCGTGCAGAGCTGGGACTGAAATCTAGTGTTTTAGCTCCAAACATACTAGTCTTAAAGAAAAGAGAGGTAACGGGCAGTTATAGAATCTTCTTTCTAAGCTACAGTCAGCCGCTGATTCCCACTAGCAAGAGCAGAAGAGAACATTCTGCACATGTGGTGCACTATTATGCTTCTATTGAAGTGCTCTTTCCTCTGCCCCTACTGCCTTCCCAGAGCAGAACCTTCCATTCTTCCATTGATCTGGATTGAACCCGAAATTAGCCACTGTGTTACCAACCATTTTTATTTGCTTAACCATAGCCTAGTTTCTTCCCAGGTGATCTCCCTAAAATCTCATGTACCACCTGTACCAGTGTAAAAATACAGGAGTAGTAGTAATACACTTTTTTTTTTTTGAGGGAGATAAATGTTAAATCAGAACTTTAAAATGCTTAAAATTTCTCAAAACCATTGCTCGTTGTTTCTTAAAGTGAAAAGTAACAGGATTATTAAAATAGTGACTGACTGCAGCCTGAAATTTTAGTGGGTATAATGTGTCTCCTTGAATTGTTATAGCAAAGCATTCTCCTCTGATTATATGCTACTGAGCAATATTGACTTCATCCTTGTTGCATTTTATAGGGTTTTCATGCAAGGCTAGAAATCCAGCTTTCTTTTGGGAAACTCAATGCCTGCTTCTAGACCTTCACTCATGAAACTTTTATGGACAGAAAAACTATTTTAGGCTCTCAAGTTCCTTTCAGCACAAAAGTTAATACTCTGGCTCTCATGACACCCAGCACAAGTGCAGTGTCTGTGTCATATGTTGTTATTACTAATATAGCACTTGTATCCATTGCAATTACATGGACTTCTCTGTGCTCCTGGCTTTTGCCAGCCACAAAACAGTGTATCAGTCTTTATTACAAAATGACAAATTTTAAAGGTTTGAAATATTTTAGTTTTCCTTTTCCTGAGGTAGAACTGTGGTCATAAGGGGGTCTGGAATCCAAAGGCCTATTTAAATATGTGGTGCATACACTATTTTAGATGGTGTTTAAGTATAACAATTTTATTCTCAGGTATGCAGCGAATGAAACAGTTTTGGTGTAGTAACATTAGGGTACTTGACTTCCCTGCCCAAATAGCCAAATAAACTTAACTCCTGCTGGAGCTAACTTTGCTGGCCCTCAAAGTTGTGACATTGAAATTGCCCCATTATGTTATCTTGACCCTGACGGAAAAGGAAATAAATGCCACTGTACAAGGCTACAGACTGACCATGTGCTCTTATCATTGTCCCCCCTCTGTGTGTAGTGTTGCAGTCTGCAACAGGAGAGACAGAATACCCATGGGGTGCCCAAAGTTTTCATAAATAGGGGCCACAGACCCTGATTCATGTAGGTCCATGGACTGCAAAATTCCCACTTCCTAACCACAGTGGCTAGGGACAGAGCTGGATCCCTGCCACTGGACAGATCCAGTTCCCCTTTGCTCTGCCGCCAGCTTCCTGTGCATCCCGACACTTTTCCTAACTCCACCGTCCTGCACCGCCAGTTTTCTCTGCCCTCTACTCCCCTTCTTGACCCCTCCCCGCCCTGTGTTGCCAGCTTTCCTGAGTCCCCGATGCCTTCCCTTACACCCCCTCTCTGTGTGGCTGCTTCCCCCGCATCCCTGACACCTTCTGTTACACTCCTGCCCTGTGCCGCCGGCTTTTGCCACTCTCTGGCCCCTTCCCTTGCACCCCTGCCCTGTGCCACCGCTTCCCCCTGAGTATCCAACACTTTCCCCTTACACCCCCATCCTGCACCGCCGGCTTTCGCCACTCCCCGACCCCCTTCTTTACCCACTCCCTGCCCTGACACTGGCTCCCCCATGCTGATCCTCCCACCCAGGCCCCCCTTACCTGGCTGCTCCAGAGGCCATACCACTTGCTGGAACTTCTGTCCTGAGCATGCTCTGAGCACAAGAATTCAAAACTCCCAGCGGGACTGGAGCTGCTCCCTGCCCCAGTGCTGGATTTTTTCTATTTCCGACACTCTGATCTGCTCAAAATTTGTATTTGCAGGCCACAGAAAAGCCTGTTGCGGGATGCATGCAGCTCGTGGGCCGCACTTTGGGCCAGGGTTCTCCCCAGGACTTGAAATTTGGGGGGTGGGGAGGGGTGTTGGAATTTACAGGGGGGGTGTGAAGGCCAATGGGTTGTGAGACTGTGGTGGTGAAGAGAGGCTATATGGCACTGTACTAAAAACTGGAAAGTGGTTCATAAATGACCATTTTCTTAAATTATCACACAAAGTTAGCTACTAGTCTGGGACCAATACCATTCAACATGTTCAGAAATGGTCAGGTAAAAGGGGTGAACACTGAAGTGGCAGGTTTTGCACATGGTATGAAATTACTCATGATTAAATTAGATTATTATTAAATTTGGTTTGTTAAATCCAAACCAGACTGTGAAGAGTTTTACAAAGGGATCTTACAAAACTGGAACACTGGACAACAAAACGGGAGCTGAAATTCAATGTTGATAAATACAAAGTAATACATGTTTGAAAACAGAAACCCAGTGATACGTATAAAATAATGTGGTCTAACTGGGCTGTTACCACTCAAGAAAGAAAGAAAGACTCTAAGGTCAGAAAGGACCAAGATGATAGTCTGGTCTCCTGCACAATGCAGGACACAAAACCTCATCCACTCACTCCTGTAATAAATCTCTAACCTCTGACTGAGTTAAAGGCCTCAAGTCACGATTTAAAGACTTTAAAGTACAGAGAATCCACCAGCAAGTGAGCCATCCTATGCTTTATGCTACAGAGGAAGGTGAAAAAACCGCACAGCCCTTGCCAATCTGCTGAGGGAAAATTCCTTCCGGAATTCTGACTCAAAATATGGCGATCAGTTAAACCCTGAACATGTGAGCAACAATGTTCCCTCTAAGGGGAGAGAGCAGCTGAGCAACTCCTGTTGCTCGCTGCGCTCCCCCCCCCGCCATGGGGCCCGCTGCGCAACCCCGCCCCCCCGCTCCCGCTCGCCCCCCCTACAGCCTCCCCCGCTCCTGCTAGGCCCCCGCTCCCGGCATCGCCCCCCCCCCCCGCCCCCACAACCCCCCCCCCCGCCCCCGGCAGCACGCCCCCCTGCTCGCCCCCCCCCCCAGCCCCCACAAACTTACCTCCAGGCTGGACTGGAGGGGCAGGGCCCAGCCCTAACTCCTGGGCCAGAGAAGCTCTACGGAGCATGCCCAGATTTTCTGGGCAGGAGTTTTCAAAACTCCCTGCTCCACAGGAGCTCCCTTGAAGGACTCTGGCTGCCAGCCATGCGCTGCTGGCAGCCTTCCCTGCGCTGGCGGCTGTGGCGGGCTGTGCTGCAGCGCACGAGCGCAGCTTACAGGGAACATTGGTGAGCAAGTCTCACCACGTGCTGGAATCTATTGTGGAAACTTCTCTGAAAAATTCTGTTTGGTGTGTGTGCACAAAAACTAATGGTATGTTAGGAAGGAACCATTAGGAAAGGAAATGGATTTAATAAGGCAGAAAATATCATAATGCCACTGTATAAATCCAGGGTACTCCCACATCTTAAATATGGCATGCAGATCTGGTTGCCCGATCTCAAATATATATGCATTTGAATTGGAAAAGGTACAGAGAAAGGCAATTAAAATGATTAGGGGTATTGCACAGCTTCTATCTGAGAAAAGCTTAAAAAAACTGGGACTTATCAGTTTGGAAAAGAAATGACTAAGGATTGATAAAGAGGTCTATAACATCATGATTGGTATGGAGCAAGTGAATAAGGAAATACTATTTAATATTTCATGTAACAAGAACATTGTTCCCCAATTAAATTAATTGGCAGTAGGTTTAAAACAAAAGAAGTATTTCTGCCCATAACACATGGTCAACCTGTTTAATTCTTTGCCTGAGGATCTTGTGAAAGCTGAGACTATAACAGGGTTCAAAAAAGAATTAGATAAGTTTAAAGAGAATTAGTCCATCAATGGTCTTAACTGGGATGGATACAACAACATGCTCTGAAATGTCCCTAGTCTCCTTTTGCCAGAACATGGGACTAGGTACCAAGAGATGGAGAGCTCCATGACTGCCTGTTCGGTTCTTTCCCTTGGAAGTACCTGGCATTGGCCACTGTCAGAAGACAGGTATCTGAAGTTGGATTTTCTCTTAAAAAAGCTCATGTGATAAATAAATTTGTTAGTTTTTAAGTGCCACAGGACTCCTTGCTTGTTTTGCTGAACTAGACTGACATTGCTACCGCTTTGGAACTGGACTAGATGGCCATTGGTAAGATCCAGTATTGCCATTATGCTGCTCTTAGGTAAAAATTAATTAAAACATAAAATGTTTTTATTACAGAAGGTATCCAAGATAATGACCTCTCAAGGTAGTGATGATGTGAGAAAATGATTTTGGCAAATAAAGCATTTTAAAAATCTTGGCCTACTAAAAAATGTTCATACAAGTTTCCCAATCATACATCTAGCATTCTGGAGCAAAGTCACTAAAACATAGTGAAATAATAAATTTCTTAGTCTGTAAAAGTGCTACTGACTCCATGCTTGTTTAACAAACAAATGTTCCTATAATGTGTTCCTTCTCCATACCTCGCTCACCTTGTTGTCCTCCTTGTCAGTACTAGAGGGAGACCCACAGTTCAGAGGTACAAGAGTTCACCTTCCAGGGACAAGGGGGACAAAGGCAGTAGCAGCACCTTCGTTGTTCCTCCAGCTGTTGGTCCTGTTGTTCTTCATTATTTCACTCAGTCATCTTTGTTGTGGGTATAGTTTCTTTCTCCAATCTTTGTGTGATTTGACTTATATGATTTTAGGTCTCAGTGGGCAAACTTAAGCTGGGGCAGCCTGGAAGTCTCTGGTCTCCACAAAGTATGGTTGCTTTCCCACACTCCCAGTCTAACCACTAGCACTTAGAGACCTACCTGATTATCAGTGGGTTACTCACCAGTAACCGTCCTTCTTCGAGATGGACTGCTCGGATCCATTCAGTAATAGGTGTCTCCGTGCTGGAGCACGGATTGGTCGGAAAACTTTTGTCTCAGCCTGTCAGGAGAGGGTAGGCGGCCTCCGCCCCTCGCGCTACCCCATGGCTATATATACGGCCACCTCCCGACCTATCCTCAGTTCCTCAGAGTCACCAACTCCAGATGTGGGGATGGAGAGGAGGGACCTGAATGGATCTGAGCAGCCTATCTCGAAGAAGGACGGTTACTGGTGAGTAACCTACCATTCTTCTTCGAGCGCTGCTTGGATGCATTTAGTAATAGGTGACTGCTAGCCATGCTGATGGATGGTGGGTGGAGTTGGGTCTTCCGCCTTCAGCACAGCAAAATGCCCCAGATGGGAAGAAGCCCAGCAAGCAAGATTCTAACCAGAGCCAAGAGACGAACTAGGCTCTTGGTGTGGTACTGAAGAATTGACAACTGAGAGCCAACCCAAAGTCAGGGGAGGGCTGAACCCGCCAGGACATATGAGTGTGGGCAGGATAGACCAAGGCCACTGTAATGAGGATGAAGAATGCAACATGAAAACATAGAGGGTTGCATTTGGATGCTCCACCTAAGTGGTATAGCACAAGGTACGAAGACCAGAAGATAAGTGTCTGGCCATAGGGCCTTACAGGGTGAGCTCGTAGGGAAAATGCTGGAGGCCATGGGTGCGGGGTTAGCCATAATGACTGTGGCCCGCACAGGAAGCCATGGAGGGGATGAACATTATCCCATGGACTGGGCACATCAAGGCCCGAGCTGGGATCCAAAGAGTCATGGTCTAGCCAGGGTGGCTGTGGACTATGCAGGTAGCCGCAAGAGGGAGGAACCTTTATCCCCTGGACTGGCCACAACCAGCCCTAGCGGGGCCTGGTCAATGACAGTAGGAGTGAAATTACATAGTTGCATTGGGGAAAGGGAACCCCGAGATCAATTGAGAGGGGTCTGAGCAAGACACTTCAAGCCAGAACACTGAAGGCCAAGGCCAAAAGTGGTACGGTGGGAGGCACAGGGCATGCCAGCTACATGATCTCAAGTTAGTATGCAAAGTGCGCTCTTCCAGTCGAGTATGGTACCAGAATCCGGGTTTCTCGCTGGAGGGGTACTCCAGGACACTAACACCCACGAGGCAGCATAATGGTCTGAGGCGGTGCTGATGGTTTGGTACCTATAAGAGCCTCGGTAGTGTGAGAACTCGCGGAGAGAGCCCGCTTTCGGTCTGTAATCCTGTGGGATTCCAGCAACATGAGGACTGTACGAGAAAGGGGGAAGGGGAGGCATGGAATAATGCCAGCTACCGCTTGGCCACCCAGTTGAGGTGGCCAAAGGGCTCGTAGAGGTGCCGTATTAGGGATACAGTCTCGTGTGCCTTGGGCACCACCAAAGAAGTATATTGCCGCAGCTACGTTGTGCGTACGCGAGCACCAGGGGGGAAAAGACACACTGAGGCAGAGCTACCCTCAAAAATACAGTTGCCAGGGGAAGGAGGGATCACCTTCCGACCACCTAAGAAGTGAAGCTGCCCGCAGAGTATCAACCGCAGTATCACAGAGGTACCCTGGGTTTAGAGAACCCAGTGTCGAGGGTTATGTCCAACCGGGGGACTGGATGGCATTCCTTGTGGGGGTTACAAGCCTCTGAATTTCTGAGTACTTCGGAAAACAGGAATTCTGACCTCTTTCCTTCTATGTATTACATACATATAAGGACATCTATATAATCTGGTCCCTCAAGGAGGTGAGGGAAACAACCGTCCTCATACGATCGTCACCAACATCACCTGGAGGTGACCCCACTGTTTGAACTGCAGATCCCAAGCAGGTATAGCGGGTCGATGCGCACCCAAGGAGCAGTGCCCTCTGCCAGGGTACGTGTGTTCGAAAGGCAGGGAGGCTAGGGAGGGCAGTTACAAGCAACTCGGTGGAGGAGCTTCCATGCTTGGAGTGCAGCCTTTCACCTAGCTGTGACAGGGGACTGATGCCGCGAAAGAGGGGGCTGATATAGAAGGGCCTAGATAAGGTATCCCACTGCTACTCCCCTGCCATGGGAAAAGCGACGTTGGTGCCGTCCCTCTAAGGTCCCTGATCTTGAAGGTTCCAAGTCAGATACACCATGTCTCTGTTTTGTGAGTGAAGGGGGGGGGGGGGGGGGAGGAAGGGGAAGATATGAGGAGGCCTGGCCACCGCTTCTGGTAGGGTGGGCCTAGGACAAGTACTCCCAGGATCAGGTGTCGTGATAACAACTGAGGTTGCCTGCAAGGGAAGGGGCTGTTAAGGGCCTCAGCTTCTGTGAAGAAGTGGGCTATACCGTGGCAGGGGTTGGACTGCTCTGCCTTGGCCTTCCCTGGGGGCTAAGGTCTGCAATGATGATGCGAACGCATCCTGCTTGATGGGTAGAGTAGGGAGGTTCTCGTCAAGCCGAGGTGTCAAGAGCCCCAGTAGAGCTGGTCTACTCAGTGTGCCGATTGTATGCTAGCGAGGGGAGGGTGTGTCTCCCCCCCCCAGGAATGAGAATGGGGCCTACCTGATGTAGGGTATGTGGGTAAACAGGAGCGGTTTTGTGTCCCAATGATGCTGTGTCTGCATGTGTTGGATCCTCTGCAGCCATAGCTGGGGCTACTATGAGACGCATTTCTCGTTCCTGGCAAGACCCGCTCTGTCACGAACAAGCGCAGGGGTTGTCGGTTGAGGGGTACCTGAGAAAAAGAGTGGTGGTGGATCCACCGTGGGTGCCCGAAGTAGCAGCTGCCGAGGATGTCTAGGAGTGGACCTTGGTACAGATGGCTCGTGTCCACCCAAGATTGGGGAGGGTACATGGCTAGAATTATTGTGCTCGTGGTCACAGTAGCACAAGAGGAAAGCTGGTCCCGATCAGACCCATTCCCCCCAAAGGGGAGGGAGAGGACGTCAACTGTCCACTGCAACAATGCACTGAAATCTATTGTCACAAGAATAGGGTGGCAGCCAATTGGGGCGGGCACCTTCCTTACAGGTGAGAGAGAGGAAGAGGTCTCAGCACCCTAGCAATGGGATGATAGCAATGAAAGGAAAAGCTTTGCCTGTATTCCCACGATGATGTAGATGAGTGGGAATTGGAGGGGAGGGGCATCTCCCCAGGAGGTCTATGTGGGAGGGGCGGGTCTGGGAGGGAGGAGGCCGAAGTATTTGGTCCCTCCCCTGGGGTCCCAAGCAGTGCCCACCCCAGACAGGGTTTCTGGAGGGAAAGGTAGGTCAAGGACCACCTGCTGTGCATTAGGGGGGCACTCTAGCTTCCCTGAGCCAGGCTACTCGGCAGATAGTTACCACTGAGGCCGTAATGCGGGCAGCTGTATCCACCGCGTCACAGGCTGAGAGGAGGCGGCCCTGGGAGATTGTCACCTTCCTCTAGAAAGCCATCATACTTCTCTCTGGCCTCTGGTGGGAGCAAACATCGGAATTTCATGACCGATTCCCACACATTCAGTAAGTACCTGCTGGTTATGGCTTGGTTGTTTGCCACCTGTAGCTGGAAGGCTGAGGAGGAGTAGACTTTACAGCCCAAGAGGTCCAGTTCCCTGGCTTCCCTGGAAGATGGGAGGGGGTCGCTAGGGGGCTCCCCCAGGCCTAGAGCCATTTGCACCACGTCCCTCGGGGGAACCAGCTGATCGGTGTGGGAAGGGATGTCTGATTCAGGGACCCGGGATTTAATGCTCGCCTTGTCTGAAACTGGGGTAGTAGAGCTTGGGCTCTGCCACTGGGAAGATGTGTGGTCCCAGACACTCAGATGAAGTGGGACTGTCAGGGGTTCTGCCGAGGCAAAGGCTGGCCCGAAGAGGGTATCTGGAGGGGGACCCGAGGGCTGTACCTCCATCCCTAGATGGGCTGTAGCGCAGCGCAACAAGTCAAAGTGTGCTGACACATTCCCTGTATAGGAACCTAGTGCTGGACATAGGGCGGTACTGGGAGCTCACCGTGATGGGGAGGGAGTCTCCCAGGGGGACCATTCCTGTGGGCGGAAACAGAATGGCGACGGTGCTGAAGTGCGGCGCCGAGGTCGCTTGGAATCCCTCGTTGGCACTTCCTCCGGGCCGGAAGTGGGGAAGGAGAGCGAGACTCCAGGGGTGGTACCGCCGATGGCAAGGTGATATGTTGCCGTGGGGATGGCCGTACGGTACCGTGGTCCAGTGGAGTAGACGATGGAGGGCTGTATGGTGAGGGAGAGCAATGCCCACGATGGACCCAGGCCTTGGATGTAAAGGCCGGTTTGCCCCTTCTGGTTGGGATTGGGGCAGGTGGTGTGGGAAGTAGGAGGAGGACTCGAGCAGCCTTCACCGCTTCAGGGGTTGACGGCATGAGGAGCAAATCCGAGTGGCCCCGTGGCAAGTCCTCGCCTAGGGAAGGGGGGCTGCCTGCCTGGGAGGGCTCCCGCTCCCACGGTACCAGGCTGTACCGAGTTTGTAATGTCAAGGGTGACTGCGGTCGGTGCCGGGGTGAACTCGGCACTGGCGACACCGGACTGTACTGGGCCAATGGCACCAGAGATGCCGGTGAACAGCACCGGGGTGATCAAAGTACTAGCAGTACTGAGCTGTGCCGCTGGGGTGATCCAGGTACCGGCGGTACCAGACTGTGCCAGGGTGCTGGGGGTGACCTTGAGTGGTGCCGAGGTGCCAGCGTGCCCAGTTGGCGCTGAGATGTCAGAGTCAGCACCGAGGTTGTGTGGCGGTGGCTACTGGTTGTACGGCACCATGTGGGCTCCAGTGCCGAGCTGCGTCTCTGCGCCGTGCAGGAACCCGAAGCCTTGGGTGAAGAGTGCTGAGCCTGCTCAGAGGCTGAGGGATGGCGCCTCTGTTCCCTCTTCTTGATGGTCCGAGGTTTAAAGGAGAGACATAGGGAACAGGCTGAGACCAGGTGGTCTTTGCGTAGGCACCGGAGGCACTTCCTGTGCGGATCATCCTGGGGAAGGCCTTGCTGCACTCGGAGCAAGGTTTGAACCCTGGCATATTCGACGATGTTCCGGCCTGACGGTGGAAGTCTCCTGTGGTGGAACTATGTCCACGAAGAGGCGCTCCCAGTCGGGTGAAAAGCTCAAAGGAGGGGGATAGGCTGCTTGAGTTAGCAAGGAGCAGATGTTCCAGATCTGATGCGCAAGGTGGAAGAAATGAAACTGAGGAGGGGTCGGGAGGCGGCCGTATATATAGCCATGGGGTGGCACTCTGGGTGGAGGCCGCCTACGCTCTCCTGAGAGGTTGGGACAAAAGTTTTCCGACCAATCCGTGTCTCCGGCATGGAGACACCTATTACTGAATGCATCCGAGCAGCACTCGAAGAAGAACTGTAATTTCAGGTATGCAGGTCACTTAAAATAACAAAAGTCTCTGTACAGAGCCTGACTAGGAAGTATAAGCACTGTTTGACCAGCCCGATACTTGTTAAAAGATAGAGCTGATTGCTAATCAGATACTTCTCGTAAGGCACAGCCCATAACATCAAGCAAACAGCTCTTCCCTTCCCCCCAGCTGAGAGGTATGGAATCTGTTATGGAATCTGAATCGCCTTAAATTTGCTGCAGTGCCACCAGACTCCTTGTTTGCTTTCCTTCTTAGTGACTTCAGTTCAGTCCAGTCATTTCCAACCAATGAGTAAATTGCTATAACACTGTTACTAGCTAGCTGACAAAGGGGTGGGGTGGGGTGGGGCGGGGGGGAGTGTTAGTGTAACCTTTTAGGGTGGGCTAGAATTCATTTACAGGTAGTCCTCACTTAGTGACCGGGTTCCGTTCCTGAAACCCGGTTGATAAACGAATTGGTCACTAAACGAGGAGCAGCCCTTACCGGTATTTCAGGCATAATGTACTTTACTGGTAGTGGGTTTTTCAACCATCGGTAGATAGTTTTAATGTCACCTTTGCATCATTTATAACATTTTTAATATATATTTTAAATGTTTTAAGCTCTAATGTAGTGAACTTAGTTTGCATAGTGTACTGTAAATATAGGTAATCTGAGAGAGTTGATGCGAATTCTCGTACATCGCCATAATACCAACTCATCAGAGAGCCGGTCATAAGTCTGAGGGGTCACTAAACGAGTAGGTCACTAAGTGAGGACTAGCTGTACTTGCCCCTCTCCAGTGCCTAACTGAGATAAACCCCTGCAGCAAGCAGCCGGAGAGCGAGGATCCAGTCTGCAAAGGGCCTCACAGCGAAGATTCCTCAGTGTTCGCATCCCACAACAACATCAGAGTAAACATAACAAGTTTATTAACTAACTAAACAAACCTTATCCTAAGAAACCAAAATGAATTTAAACAAAACAGTAAGAAACCCAAGAGTCCCAAAGTTCAGGTGGACTCACCCTTACCTCAGTTTCAGTCTCTAAGTCCTTGAGGCTTGAATGCAAACCAGAAGCATCAGTCCGAATCTTCTCTGGCTGCAGGACTCTTCAGCTCGAATCAATGCAGTCCTTCCCTTCCTCTCCTCAACGAGCACCACCCAATCAGGTCACT
This sequence comes from Podocnemis expansa, assembly GCA_007922195.1. NCBI lineage: Eukaryota > Metazoa > Chordata > Testudines > Podocnemididae > Podocnemis > Podocnemis expansa. The sequence goes on from ML681996.1 coordinate 16,129,592, forward strand.
GGCCATCCAGCTCTCAGTTCCACAACAGAAAACGCCCCCGCAAAACAGTCCAAAGCAGGGAGAAAACATCTTGCAGTCCACTCCTGGGCGTGGCTCAACTCCTCTCAGTCAATCACCAAGCACATGGACTCTGCAGCTCTCTGAGGTCACTCCTCTCCAGGCTGCTGTTCTGAGACTTCTTGCAAATATCTCACTCCAGCTCAACAACAAATCTTGTGGAGCATGCTCTTTATGCTACCATACCCTATTGCCTGAAAGTGCTGATTTCTGGGTTGCTAAATCTGCCCAGAAACATAACCCAGCTATAAGGGATCCCTGAAAGAGATTGCTCCTTCTTAGGCACATGGGTTACATTAGGAAATTCAGATGGAGTGTAGGGGGGATGTTAGGGAAATCCCTACTTTGGGCACCCCTGGAATAGCCTTTTAGTGCTCTCTCAGCTTTATGGAGCAAGGCAGACTCTTTGCTTGCATTCAGGTAAACTACATTTCTGCTCACAAGAAGTGCAGCTCACGCATTGCTTTCTGGAGGGGAATGGGGAAAGGAGGTTGGTGAGAGAGGAGCAGGTGCCCTGTACTTCATACTTGAAGCTATTTTATTGGATGTGCAACAGTGATACACCAGTGCAGCTGCACTTGAAGTCAGTACAGTTAAACCAGGGTGAAACTGTTGCAAGAGTAGGGAGGACAATCATGCTGTTTTGTGCATTCCACGGTGACTATTATATGAAGGTAACTGAAGTGGTCTGCCACTCAGAAAAAGCACTTGTTTCTGAGAAGTCAGTAACTTAATTATTCAGGGGAAAGATGTGAATTAGAAATGAAACCTTAGAACAAAACTTTTCAACCTATTCTGCCTCAAAACAGGCTGTGGTGTTTTGCCTTCTCATTTCTGGAATGCATTTGGTAGGTGTTTGATAATTGTGTACTGGCAAACATCTAGTGTTCATATTACAACCATTTCCATGGTATTTGTGAAACACTTATTCATTAAATCAAAGTAAGCAAGCATTTGTTCTGGCACTAGCTAGATCTTTTTCAGCTAATTTTTTCATGATACAAAGAGATTTTTCAAATTTTACTTCTGATACTTAATATAAGGCTCATTGTTTGCTTATCAGTGAGTTTCATTATCTGAAACAATCAGAAAAGATTTTGAAGACATTTTGCAAACATTTCCTGTTGCGGAAAGAAATCGAAGGGGCGGAAGTGGTATTTTTAGAATCTGATAGGGTACCCTACCATCTAAGGAGTAATGTAGGTAGGAACAGTGACTCAGTGGTATTGCTGAGTATTTAATTGCTCTTATATAAACTTTTTGCTTATTGCCTCTTGAAGTGGAATTTTCTTCCACAAAAGCTCATGCAATAAATACATTTGTTAATCTTGAAAAGTGCCACTAGACTCCTGTTTATTTTAGACATGACAGGGTAATGACTTTTGGTTCAGAAGAGCTTTTAAGCCAAATTTGCTCTGTTTCCATTTAATCAATGTGGAGAGTAACGATACCTTAAATTCAAAAAATACTATGTAGTTAAACCTTTACTTTTGCATTTTTAATTGTGAGGAAAATATGTTGGAGAGGTTTGTATCAGCATTTTTTAAAACCAGTCTAATGTAAGGCGTAAAGGTTTTCTATTGTTACTGGTACAGTCACAGAATACACAGAGAGACTTTAGATAAGCATAAATAATTTTGCTGGAAGTTAACACTTTTATTTCTTAGAATTCAGGATAACACACTAGAAAATAGAAAGAGAGAAATCAGGTTACTACCTTGAACAGAAAGGCAAATCTCACCCCAGCTCACTATTGGCTTTCTGTTTGCAGAAGGACAATACAACACCCAGAACACATGCTTTCTTACAGACCACTCTGAATTCTAGCAGGACCAGGAACTTCTAGAAATTTTAAGTGTCATCTTGTAGTTTTAATGTAGTTTTCGATACACCACAGTTACCTTGATAGGTGCAATGTAAACTGTGCTAGAACAAATCATTTCCCAGAATAGCTTCAGGAGGTCTTGTATTTTACTGGTAAAGGCAGGAAGGAAATACAGATTGTTAGCACCTTTTTTAAATGAGAAAACAAGGTGAGTGAGCACTTTAAATTATATACATGGAAAATACTAAGGTAGGACTGAGCAAAGTATTTATCAATATAGTGCAAGTAGAGTAGTAGTACTTGTGGATGAGAGCAGAGGAAGCATTGTTCTAAGTCAGCTGTAAGTGTGTGGATGCTTTGGGATTCTAGTTTAATCCTTTCATGGACAATGTGGCAGAAAAGCAAGGAGTTCAGGCTTAGCAAAGGAATTTCTTAAACACAGTGACTACTATTTAAAGGTCATGAGAGTTACAACTCTTTAAAAATAAGGAAAGCCCTGAAATACCCCTTTCCTACATCTAATCTCATCCTTTTATGAATCCAAAGTTGGTCAGGACTATAGGCTGTATACAGTTCTTCTTGCTTTTTCTCACCTACACTCCATGGTTATGGGGGGTGATGTTTGGCCCCCAGCTTAAAGCATTACTTTATTCTTAAATATTCTGTCTGCTTGCCCTTAGTTCCTCCTGAGATGCTTTGGCAGGTTCTCCCGCTTATGCTGGCACCAGCTGCATAGAAAACCATTGTTCCATGCAGGTGTGTCATTCATGGTTGATGGCAATCTGAAACTGTCATGATAACTTCTCCCAATGAGGTGTCAAGCATCAATCATTCCTGGGCATGGTCATAGTCTGGAATGAAATTTAATAGCCTTGACTTGGCAAGTTTAGACATGTTCTATACACAATGTAAAATGGAGTTCATAATTTGAACAAATATCTTCTGTGTCACAATCAGTCTAAGACGAAATAATTCTTGATAAAGCAACATCATGAAAATTACAAATATGGAGAGTCTGAATAGTAGAACTCAGAGCTGTAAGTTGGGAATTTCTTGCTTTGGCATACTTGTTAAAAACATTGATCTTTCTGGCTTCCTAATGAAAGAAGTTGGTCTGAGAATTGTTACAGCAAACTTGCATCTTATGTTTAGTACTCAGAGAATGCTTTAAAAGGGATCTGTATTGCCTTTTTTTTTTACAAATGGGGAAATAAAAGGATTGATGCATTAATTTTCTTCTTAACAAGCAAATTTAGTTCTGAAGATTGGTTGATAGCAATGCTAAAGGAGAACCTCCTGTTTGCACCAGCATGAAAGAACGTCCATAGCATTCTAATGCAGGGTTTCAAAAGCTGCCTCTCAGCAGATTCAAAATCATAGCATTCTGTATATCATCATTGGGGTTAATGGCATTTGTACACATAATTCAGTAAAATGCATGACTTTAGCAGCACAAAGATGACAATCTACACATCTAAATATCTACATTCAAGTAATCATAGACCAGCACCGAAGTAAATATTACTATATATAACTATAATCTTAGTTGCCATCTAGAGAACCTGAAATGGCAGTCACAGGGCTTTTTATTACAATAGTTACTGATAACAGTTGCTATCTTTCAGTTGCAAAGCAGTTTAATTTATAACTCTGTCTTCAAATGCAAAACTTCCTGGAAAAGAAAATTGCCTTGTGAGCTCAGAACATTTGAGCAAAATCTTTTCAATAGCTAAGAACGTGGGATCATACTTTCTCTGACATGCAATGTCCATTTCATTTTTTTAGTTAAGTTGTTAGTCTTTCTCTGAAAAATACCTGGCTGGTAATGCTATTCTCTTATAGGGCTTTATCCTGTGCCTATCAAAGTCCCTGGCAAACCTTCTACTCACTGTAATGGTACAGGGTGAGGGCCCTAATACTGTTTAAATAATAGTCCCAGTATTTGAAAATGTTATAAGGCCAAACTGAAAAAAATAAGGCTTGTGCTGTGCTCAATAAACTATTCAGTATGATATTTACAGAAAGGAACTATTACAGTAGTTGATTCTTTGTTTGCTGTTTAGGTGCCCCCCCCCTTTTTTTTTAAGAATAGATTTCAGAACAGGTGTTGCCTTGTTTTAAGTAGTTGTTTTAAGCTACATATTGTGTTGCTACATGAAAGTTATGTACACTTTCTGAGAAATGTCACATTTTATTTGTTTCAAGTTCTTTAGAGGAAAGAACAACTGTGGCTGTTTCGAATATTTCGTATACTGGGAGTCTGACTTCACAGAAAAGTGAGTTGAATGCTGTGATATTTCAATTTTAGATTGAGAGAACAGACCTAATTAGGTAATGTACCAGAAATTGATACTGAATTATTATAGGAAAAGCTGGGAAGGAAAGATAAATACAAGGCCAAACAAGTAACAATACCTAAATGATGCCTAAGATATATTTTCCTTAAGTCATTGTTTATATAATGCTCTGGCTTTCTTTTTTTAAGTAATAATAATAATAATAATAATAATTAATAATAAATAGAAGTTAGTAACTTTTGTTTTAATTTTTCTTCCTCCATCTGCTTTTACTTGCCTGATCCTTGGATTTCTATATATTCTATACTGACCAGCCAAGTGGATAGTTGTTAGCAGAAACTACCTTAGATGACAAATATGAAAAGGTTTCACGTCTGACCCAAATAACTTATACCAGTGATTTTTAAACATTTTCCCCTCTCTGGATCCAGTTGAAAAATATCACTTATGGCCGCGACCCAACAATTACATCTTTGACTGATTCATTCCAGTCTTTTGGAGAGCAGCAGTGGGGGACACCACAACCCAGTACTGGGTCATGACCCATGGTTTTAAAATCACTAACTTGTACCATTGAATTAGTCATTAAGAACTATAGGATCTTGACAAAATAAGAACAAGAAAAAATGCTAGTGGTATATAGTTATACAGGAACTAATGAGCAGCATTGCTCAATCACTTATAAACAAGCTCATTTCACTCACCTGAAAACAATAATTGTTCAAGCTTAGGCATATTTATTTTAAGCAAATACATCACACTGAACTGGAGCCTAAATATTATGCTGAAATGTGTCTTTGCCAGAAAATGAGGGAGCAGGAAAAAAGGCTACTGACTGAAAGCTGGAGAGTCTAAAGGCAGTTTGACAGATACTTTAAAACTGTCATGTCCAAATGTCACTGATAGTAAGACAGTAGAGAAAGTCAGAGGAAGACAATAAAGACAGAAATAACTTGCAGAAAAAGAATTAAAATTCTATATTTCAACAAAGGACTGGAAAAATTCTTTTATTCTTTAGGACAGTTAATTGACATGTCTAAACTATAACTTCTGTTGAAATACAGGATCTTTCTCTCTCTTTCTCAGTAAAGAATAAACTGTTGTAAAGGCTTGTGGGCTGAATACAGTCTTTTTGTATAATTTTTTTTTTAAATTAAAGCATAAACAGAAATTGTATCCTCCTGGAATTCTGTATCTTTTCAGTTTGAAGATGTTTAAAATTTTAAACTATTTTCCAAAGGAAAAACCCTGTCCATTACTAGGGTTGGGTGTGAGGAAGGGAAAAGACTGTACAGGGTAGTGCACCAAAATGAATATTTCATTCTGTACTAACTTATCTAAATATTAGGGTGAAGGCAACATATAGCGGGTCTACATGTACACCTGCATTGAAATAACAAGGTGTTGAAATAGGGATGAGTGTTCCCCCACAGACTAGCACTGAAGTAATTAAATTGGCTTAAAAAATTGATTGGTGCAAGTTTGGACCAATCCATAATCAGTTTCAAATAAGAAGCAAAATTTACTCTTGCTACTGTGTAAACCGAAAACATATTGAAGATATAGAAGTTTCCCATGTAGATTTAAAGTGCAGTACTATTTCCTTACTGATACAGCTTTCTGTTGTTTTTTTTTAAAAGAAACCATCTGTGAGGAAAAGCCACCTGTCATCTCCCCATACGAGGAAACTTTTCTTTTCAGCAGCCGTGTGGATTCCAAGGTAAATTGCTTATTGCTGGAGTAGGTGGGTGGGGTTTTGACTTTGAGGCCTGCATTGTGCAGGAGGAGGTCAGACTAGATGATCCCACTGGTCCCTTCTCATCTTGGTCTGTGAAAGGTCTGGGTGTAAATTCTGTAGTCCGATAATAGTGTAGTGCAGTACATTATTTGTTGGCCTCTCTCCCCACTGCATGTGTCTGTGGTCTGTTCTGGTGTCAATAATTTAGATGTTGAAAAATTGCACAGGATGTGGAAAAAAGTCACAAATGATTTGACATCTGGAGAAAATGCCTTGTGTGCCTTGATGTCTCTTTACATGAACTAAAGATAAGATCATGGGCTATTTGCCCGAGCTAGGAAGGGCAAGAGCAGTAGTCTTCAGCACACAAATGACTTTTTAAGTTGCTTGCTTTTTTTTCTGCCTGTGTGCGGACTATCTTGGGAACAGTAATTATTTGATTTTGTGTTTGAGGTTGAAAATCCTTTAAAAAAGAACAAACTACATTCTCTGTACTTGTAATTAGGCTAGGCAGCTATTTCATTTGCTATGTTATGCCTTTGCAGTATGGGCTTTGTTGAAATTTATCGTTATATACCTAGCATGGTTATCAACATCCTTCCTTCTCTTTATAAAGGCACAGTATGTAAAATTATGTTACCACAAAACAGGTCATATAAGATTAACTACATAACAGAATGGAATTGCTGTTTCTTTACAAACTCTGATCTCATTAAACAAAACTTTTTACAATATAAACATGAGTAATTTTGATTCTTTCTACCGATCAAAAATAAAATGGTATGCTTAGTGTGGATAATCAATTTTTCCAAATTATTAATGGTAACATATCATACTAATGTTCAACTGCATCAGAATATGTTAGGTGTTGAGAGCAGAAAAGAAAGGTATTAAAATGTACTGAAAAAAATGAGAATGTGCTGTAGATATTCTAAATATCCTAGTAATGAATAAGAAAATATGTGTAGTTTTTAAGGAAAGTTTAATTATCATAGCCTGTAATTCATACATAAAAAATTGTAGCAACATGGTGTTCTGTACTAGTTAGGTAAATCATGACCATTGTATGTATTAAATCAGTGATTGTCAGACTATGGGTCACAACTTAGTACTCATGTTCTTTGTTTTATCCCCTTTCTGCCGCATGCCTGGGGACCTGCTCCCTAGTCAGGCTAAGTAAAAAGCCACTTGGAGAGGTGCCTCTCCACGGCATGCCTGGGATCTGCTCCCCAGGCATGTGGTGGAAAAAGCTGCTCTGGGGACCCCTTGCCCTCTGTCCCAGCTGTGGCTGCCACCAAATTTTCAGGTGGTGGCTGCTGTTCTTGGTGGAAGGGGTGTTATACCAAAAAGGGCACCCAGGAGACCACCCCCTAATAAAAAGAAAAGAGTAGCGGGACCTTATTCTGGGGGACAAGGCAATATGCCACATTTATTGTAAATAAGTAAGGATAGCAAAAAGTGCATGCATGCGCGCACGCGCACACACACACACAATTCTGCAACCTGGTATGATATAATTACCAGTCCTTTCATGTGTTGCTTGAGCCAGCCTAGTGGCCAACTAAGCTGGGCAGAAGGAGGGAGCGAGGCCTCTGTTGGTCATGATCTGATGCTCCAAGATGACAGCTGCAGAATGAGACCCAAAGTTTTCATGTTCTTACTCATCTTTTATGCTTGCTGGCCTTCATGTAAGTCTATGGGATTTGCTGTGTCATGTAGCCTCAGCGTTCCTGTGAGATCATTGGTCACCAGTCACTTGCAGACTTGATTGTATTTTGTTCTTTTCTTTCTGGGGTGGCTCCTTCTGTTTGCTTTAATGAGATGTCCGCATTGTTCAGCCAGTTAGATGGTACTTATGGTTCGTCAGGACAGGCCAGCAGTAGAGACCGGCCTCTTCACACACACGCCCTTCGTTCACACACCTTATTCACACATTTAAAAGAACATACATAGCAAACGCCTAAACCAGGTTTCATCAAGTATCCAAAATGGAGTTCAGTGTTTAAGCAGGAGTTCCAAACTGACAATATGGAGTCTTGTTAGATATTGGTTATAATGTCTATTACACATGGTTACAAAATTATTTTACTTATGACACTGAAAGACATATACACAGCATTAACTAACATATACTTTAAAGGTAAATGTGTCTGTTCCCCTACATTATCTGTCTGTGCTCCACAGGGTCTGCTGTGCAATTGAGGGGTCGGGGAACAGGTCCCAAGAAAGAAGTTAGCAAGCCACAGTTTTAAATGGATGGGTGTTAGATATTACACCATTGAGACAGGAAGGATATCAAGGGAGCAGCTGAGAAGAAAAGGCTTCAGTTCATATGGGGAATGTTTGGGGAAACTATAAATGAATCACCAGGGAGTTACAGCTGGGAGGTGAGTCAACATGAAGGAGCTGGGAATTAGGTGGTTCTCTGCACTGAAGATTGACTCTGGGATACTGAGAAAACCTCTCTGAATTAAACCAGGAGGGAAGGCAGCAGATGAAGTGGAGACCTCTGAATTACTGACTGAACAAGAAATGTTTTTATGTGTTGATTAAATAATAATCCTAGTCAAACAAACAATCTTTTGTTTTAGAAGCTAGCTTTTCACGGCTGTCCTATCTGAGGATTCAATTATATATACACTGAAATGGTTCTTAACCTTTTGTGGGTTGCAACACACTTGGCAGCATACTGCGACTCTTCAGAATACACTACCAAACTCCCTCCAGACCAAATCAGCCATTTTCTCAGCTCTCCACAACACACTGTGACACACTTAGTGCCATGTGGTGACACAGTAATGTGTCCCAACACAGTGGTTGAGAACCACTGGTATACTGATGCATTCTGCACAATATCAGTTTATGATTGTCCTTTCTATTTCTGTTGCTGAAATACAACCTTCAAATGTAAGTTTAATGTACAACTTCTCTGAAAAGAAACAGCAACAATAATGGTGGAAACTTAACTCTTTCTATTCACCACCATTTAACTGGCTATGAGTGCTCTTCAGAGCTTAAATGGTTTCATTGAAATGCTTCCATTGTAGAATTTGAAGGTTGATGGGGGAGGGAGGAGCGGAGAGTTTGTTTCAAAGAATGTGGGTACAAGAACACTGAATGCTAAAGCTGTATTAATGTGATTAAAGTTGTCATAACCACTTTTGGAAATGCAGATGTTCCTAGATCAATGTTAATGCTCACATGTTGTATATCTTGAACATTTTGTGATATATATTTCACAACAAACAGTAAAAAACTACACATTTAAGAAAAACCTGGAATGAAAACATTAGGTATGTATAGCATAGCTGAGTTCAGTGTTGTTGCAAGAATCTGAACATGGCATTGCTTCCTTTTCTTATATTGAGCAGCCTTGACAGTGTACTAATTCAGTTTTTGGATATTTAGAACAATTTCTGACATGAAAGACAGGTCAAAGACACTAAATCAGGGAGCAGTTAAGGTACAAAGCATGACAATTAAACTTGTGATATTAACCATAGAAAACTTTATCATAGAAAAGATATTTTTGGTCATATCTCAAGGTAGTCATTTTTTTGTCTGTTTTTTGTGTTGCATTTTTCTCTTATGCATGTAGTTTACATTTTTTGTCTGGATGCTGTCCAATAAATGTTTAGCACTTTTTTTTTAAAAATTAATAAGGGTAAAGTAGAAATTTGTGAAATAGGTACTTGGAATAATTGGGTCTTTATTTGGACACATTTCAGGTCAAGTAATCTTATATGTGAGGAATTGCTTAAGCGTTATAGTGGCACACTTACTGCAGTAGGATGTCATGTTTCTGATCTATATTTGCAAAAATGCTCAGGTTATGTAGCAATCCAAACCAAACGTATCTCTATAATTGATTTCTTCTTTCTAGGAAATCTGTGGAAAAGAACTCTCAGCTTTTGAAGAAAAATTGGAAGATAAAGTAGTAACAAAAGAGAATTGTCTTCCTCATAAATCACGGTATTACGTATGAATTAAGGACAAGTTTAAAACTATTCTTGTGCTTGTCATCAATATCATTGCTGAAATACAGTGACGATAGTTGACTTGTACCTCTGGGATCACAATCAGGATGGCATAATATTTTTGGGAGCCTGGTTTCCTCCCCAGAAATTAGGCTGAGTTAGTGTTCCGTGACAGTCTGGGAACATGTGTCCCAGGTTCCTGAACTTTGTTCAGACTTAAGTTAATATAATTTGCGTTACCTCTTCTGCTGGTCATCTTTGCCATCAGAGCAAGGAAATTGTTACCTTTATCTTAGATATTTTCTAGTGGGCCATTGCCTGCATGCTCCCTTTTTCTCTGTCCTTCCTGCAAAATTGATCTTCTAATAAACCAATAAGTGTTGTCTTACTGCTAATTACAGTGATTGGACATGGTAGGATTCATCCTTGGTCACAATTAAATGTGGTTAGCATCAGCCTAAGGTCACTAACCTCATAGCAATTTAGAATGGCTGTTTATAATAATGATTTATAATTAATACCATTTTTATTTATGCAGACTAGTTATTTAATAAATCAGGGGTAAAATTCTATTGTTTTCTTCTAGTGTATTTAATATACAGAAAGTGAAAGCATCAAATGATAACCATGTGAAAAATGAATTATCTCAAGAGGACAGCTTTATGTTACCGGAACAACTTGCTAATGAATCTGAATATTCTACTGTGGAAGAATGTTCTCCATACCTAAGAACAAAAACTCATAAAGCCAAAACACATTCTTCATTGCCTACTAAGAACCAAATTAGAAATCTGGACCACTCTGTTAAAGAGCAGATTCATTTTCAGCCATTTGGTGATAACTCAACTACTATCTTGAAAGATTCAATAACACCCTATGCCTGTTTTTATGGATCATCGGCAAAGAAGGTTAAAGCAGGATGGCTGGATAAACTGTCACCTCAGGGGTATGTAGTATTTTCTGTTGTTACTTAATACATCTTATGTATGGATGTTATCAAAATTAGTTTTAACTTTGTAGTCCATATAATGGTCAATTTCCAAAGGGAAAGCCATGTTAGTCTAGTCCAGCAAAAAAACCAAGGAGTCGTGTGGCACTGAAAGACTAATAGATTTATTTTTCGCATGAGCTTTCGTGGGAGAAAATCCCACTTCATCAGATGCTGCGAAGATGGGTGAATTTACAGAAAGGAATGAAACTAAATGCAAGAGGGGGTAAAACATAGGATCAGGTCATACTGTAACAGCAAATCAGAGCAGTTGTTAGGTTCAAACCCTGGGAAGCCTGAAGTCAAATTACCTTTTGTAATGGGAAAAGAACCCATAGTCTCGATTCAATCCTGCTTTCACAGAATTCTCTTTGAAGTCTTGATGTCCAGTCACATCTCTGATGACGGTTGTTAACAAATCATTTATCAAGTGATTAGAAAGATGGAAGTGCTCAGCAACTGTTTTTTTTTGTTTTTTGATTTCTGATATCAGCTCTATGTTCATTTATTCTTTTGCGCAGGCATCGTCCTGTTTGTCCAATGTATAAGATGTTGGGGCATTTCTGGCACATGATGGCATAGATCACATCAGTAGATGAGCAGGTAAATGAGCCTTTGATGGAGTAGCAGTCTTGATCAGGATCTATGATGGTATCTATTGTGCAGATATGCGGGCAGACTTGGCAGCGTTGTTTGTTGCAGGGGTATATGCCGGCTTTAATGTCTCTGTTGTTAGATCTGTAGTTCCTGATGAGTATCTGTTTAAGATTGGGGGGCCATCTGTAGGCAAGGAGAGGTCTGTCTCTCAATGCTTGAGAGAGTGAGGGATCATCTTTTAGAATAGGCTGTAGGTCCTTAATAATCTGTTGCAGAGGTCTGACTTGAGGGTTGTATGTGGTGACTAGTGGTGTTCTGTTGTTTTCTTTCTTGGGCCTCTTCTGTAGTAGATGACTTTGGGGAACCTGTCTAGCTCTGTCAATTTGTTTTCTTACTTCCCCAGGGTGGGTACTGTAGTTTCAAGAGTGCTTGATAGAGATCCTCAAGATGTCTGTCTCTTTCTGAGGAATCAGAGCAGATGCGGTTATATCTTAGGGCTTGGCTGTAGACAATGGATTGTGTGGTGTGTTTAGGATGGAAGCTCAAAGGATGTAGGTGACTACACCGATCAGTAGGTTTTCGGTACAGGGTGGTGGTGATGCTTCTATCCCTGATTTGTACCTTAGTGTCGAGAAAGTGGATCTCCTGTGTGGAGTGTTCCAGGCTCAGTTTGATTGTGGAGTGGAAATTGTTGAAATCTCTGTGAAAATCTTCAAGAGCATCCCTGCCATGGGTCCAGATGATGAAGATGTCATCAATGTAGCATAGGTAAAGAAGAGGTGTTTTGGGATGAGACTTGAGGAAACGTTGTTCTAAGTCGCCCCTAAAGATGTTGGCATATTGTGGGGCCATGCGGGTGCCCATAGCAGTGCCAGTGACTTGGAGGTATAAATTATTCTCAAATCTGAAGTGGTTGTGGGTGAGGAAAAAGTCACAAAGTTCAGTCACAAGCTGTGCTGTGACATCATCTGGGATGGTTCTTCTAATAGCTTGTAATCCATCCTTGTGTGGGATGTTGGTGTAAAGAGCTTCTACATCCATAGTGGCCAGAATGGTGTTTTCAGGAAGTTCTCCAATGGACTGTATTTTCCTCAGGAAGTCTGTGGTATCTCAGAGATAGCTAGGGATGTTGATAACATAGGGTTTGAGGGGGGAGTCCACATAGCCAGATAGGCTGGCTGTAAGAGTGTCAATGCCTGAGATGATGGGGCGTCCAGGGTTTCCTTTTTTATGGATTTTAGGTAGTAGATAGAACATCCCTGGCTGGGGTTCTGGTGGTATTTCTGTCTTTATATGTTCCTGTGCTGTCTTAGGGAGTTTCTTGAGTAGGCATCATAATTCCTTTTGGTACTTTTCAGTGAGGTCAGAGGAAAGTGGTTTGTAGAATGTTGTGTTGGAGAGTTGTTTATAAGCCTCCCGGTCATAATCCAATTTATTCATGATGACACCTGCACCTCCTTTGTCAGCTTCCTTAATGATAATGTCAGTTGTTTCTGAGGCTGTGGATGGCATTGCGTTCTGCAGGGCTGAGGTTATGATGTAAAGGATGTTGTTTGTCCACGATTTCAGCCTTGGCATGGTGGCGGAAACAATCCATATAATGGACCGTTGTTTTCTTTTGGGGGGAAAGTAGGGTTTATTGGGGACCAAATGGGAACAATAGTTTTAAAAAAAAGGGCGTAGCTTTTTCTTTGGAATTTTCATTTCAATTTTTGAAATAATGTTGTTCATTCCCAAGATAATTTAATAGGAGCATTTAAGAAAATGTAATTATTTAATGGAACAGTTGGCAAGCACTGATGAATTGCAAGTTGTGAATGCTGCTGTAAGTTGCATCTTTTCCGGTAACTTTTTAGAAAAATTCTTCTTTGTTCTATAATCAGGAATGCAATGGATTTTGATACTGCAAGATTCCATTTAACAGACTACAGTAGTAGGTTTACTTCTGGGTTTGTCCATGCTTTTGGGTTGCAGTGTTGTCCTGTCTTTATGATCTGATTCATAATTGTTTTTTAAACATTGTGCGGGAACATTATTTTCTAGTTTGACCACCTACAAAACAGTCACACACACACACGAGTCATCAATCACCTCATGCAACTTCCCTGAGTTATAGCCTATTCTTTAGAAAGACATGTAGTCTTGATTTAAAGAGTCAGGTATGGTAAGGATTACTTAAACATCTTGTTTACCATATATCAAGTTCTACCAGTCCCAGGAGATCAGACACATTATCCATCAGGTCAGTGAATATTTCAGACTTTATCCAAACTCATACCTACCGCCAATTCTTATTAACTAAGCTAAGATATACTAAAGAAAAGAAAGAGTTATTGTGGTTTAAAGGTCATTTGCATGTAGAGATTTGGTTTAAGTTCTTACTGTATATACTCGCCTATAAGCTGATTTGTGTCTGTCATCCCTCGTCTATTAAGCCCAGAAACCCAAAAAAACCTCATGACTTGCATACAAGCCAAGGTTCAAAATCAGGGCTGAGTAGCTCCCCTTCTTTACCTCCCCAATCCTGCTGCCAGCTTTCTGTGCTGCCCCAAGTTGCCCCAACTCCCTCCCAAAGGGGATTTCAAGGAAGAAAATTCTCAGTTTATACACAAGTATATACAATAGGTCAATTTCATAGTAGAGAGGGTGAGCTGCTGAGTTGCAAAAAGGTGTTTCAGAATCAGTTTGATAGGTTATTATGTGAAAGGTGGGACATGTGTAGAGTCTCTTTAAATTGTTCCTTGACAGATAGCTGAGTTAATCCAGAATGGAGCTGGAAAGCCCAGTCTTGTGAGATGAGAAGAAAAGGTATTAGGCCCAAAGTTCCTTTAGAGATCTCTGGCAAGCTACAGATTGCCTCTTGACACAGGGTGCAGAAAGGACCCTTTAGATGAAGGGTAGGTAATATACATTGTCGCTTTGAAGTTTATTCCTGGGTATCTAGAGGTAATTAGTTACTTCGATGAGCATAAGCCACTTTACCACTCATTTTTGTAGGCTGTTTACTACAGACATCAATGTAAAATAAAGAGAATGATATTGTTACACCACATGTTTAATCTAATTGCTAATATTCTCTTTTGGTCTCTGAACCAACAGAACATAGCATCAGCCTGGAAGAGAAGTTTATGCCTGATGAGTTAATAAGATCACATTGTGTAGCTTCCACCCAATATAGGTAAACACAGGCAATTATAATTAGTTTTTACTTCTAATTCTTGGCCAATACTACTTGCATTTCAAATGTTCTGGTCTATCTGACATAACTTTGATAACTGTCTGCAAGAAATGGCCCTATTTATCATTTCAGTACTTCTCCAATATGTTCCTAAAGATTTGGTTAATTTAGCCTGCTGGTTGCTTAACCCTTTCTGGCTCAGTGTCATACTGATTATCAAATATTTGTTCCCCATGTACGTACTTACTGTCTGTGCGCAAGTTGTCCCTTTACCGTCTCTTTGATAAGCTAAATTGAGAGCCTTGAGTCCATGGAGGGTCTGTCTATTAGATGTGTTTTTCTAATCCTTTAACCGTCCCATAGTCCTCCTCTGAACCTACTATTTGCAAAAGATATCAAACTGGCCATAACATTAAATAGTTATCATAGCTTCCAGAATACTTAGATTGTAATTTCCGTACCAATGAACTGAGTCATGTGCCATACTTGAACTCCAAACACTATGCTTAACAGATGTGACATAATTTTATTGATTTTAAGCTTTCTTGCTATTAAGATAGTATTTCCCACGCTTTCTGCCATCAGATCAATGAAACCAATAGTTCAGTCCCTGCAAATGTGCAGTGTAGTAGTAAAGCTGTACCAATATTAATCTGAGTCATGGATAACAGCTAGGCATATGTACCTCCCCAAGAGTAAGTGTTCCACTCTTTAGGAAGTGCTGTATATCAAGACGCTCAGTAGAACTTATGCCCTGAGAATTCTATTTTAAATTTGTTACAAATCTTGTATTTAAATTTAGAATACAATTTCTCTTTCCAGTTCATTCTTTAAAAATCATAAAGCCACTCAGTTTACTTGGTGTGTGAAACCAAGTATCATTTTTCCTCTGCACATGTTGAGGTAGTACTTGTATGATTTATTGACATTTTTAATGGAAACTTGACTTTACACTGGCCTTTCAGGTTGAGAACAGCTATGATTTATTGTCATAAAATACATGTTAGTTAATTAAATCAGAGCTGCTGCTATTTAATTAAAGTTTTGATAAACTCTCACAGTCCACTAATCTTAAAGCAGAGCCCTCATTTAACAGGAAAGAAAATAATGTTGGGAAAAAGAGATGTAAGAAAAGGGTCTCATTCTTGCTTAATTAACTGTTTAATAGGTTTTAGAATTGAAACTCGTATACAGATAACTAATGGGCCGTCAACATTTTTAATGAACTCAATGGACTATTTCAGGTTCATGTAATTTTTTTTTTTAAAGTGATCCTTATAGAGCATGTATTAATGGAGATGATGATGAATGCATTTTATGTTAAATCATTCCCATTAATAATATATGTATTTTTTAAAATAGATTTTTTTTCATACATTGTATTTGGTAGACTGACTTTGAGAAGGTGCAATCTCTTGGGTTATAGGCACAGTTGGCAAATGGCTTGTTGGTAATATGAACGGTATTCTGAAGTGTCCCTTTTAGTAGATGGCAATGAATCAGTTGTTACAGATTCCCTAACTTCTCTCTGGGGGCTCCCTGGCACCTAAAATCTTAGCTTCATTTTTATGAAGAATAGCTCTTCCTTGCCGCCCTCTTGCTCTCCCCTTCCCCCTGGGTCTTTGGATCCTGTGACCTTTTTCTAATAAGTTCTGTCAGAAGATGGTACAGCAGCAAACCATATTTGAGTTTTCTGGAACATTTTGCTTGATGCTGAAAGAGTCCTCCAGGAAGGAGTTGTGTGTTTAATATAGGGCTTGACAAATCCTGGGAGCCAGGTCGCTATGGCACCAAAGATTTTGTCTTTGATGCTTAGGAGTGCTGCAGCAACCAGAGAGATGAACACCTCCTTGTGCTTAAAAAAAAAAAAAAAAAAAAAGACCAGAGCTGGCATCTCCCTCCACCCTCCCCCACTGAAACTGCTGCTGGGAGTGACTTTTTTCATTTGGGGTGTGTGTGTCTTTCATTTGCTGTGCTACTACTGCTGAAAATTTTGGCAACTGCAGCACTTATTGAGCAGCATGAGGCCCAGCACCATAGCTGGATGAAGTGGTAGCATTGGTGGTCTTTCAGCAGCAGGGGCCCTTTCACTACTGCACATCTAGGCACCTTCATTTTTGGGCAGGCCTCTAGGAGTGCAGCAGACTTGTTGAGGCCTCGTTGAATAATAAAGGATTGACGAGGAAGGTGCAAATAATTTGCAAGGATCCGAATTCATGTTTGCTTGCAACTACTACCTGAACCCATCTTGACGTCACAATTTTTTGAAGAGTCCTAGTCCAGTGGTTCCCAACCTTTTTCAGGCTGGGAACCATTTTTAACCAACCCCCCCCCCCAACCAGCTGGTTATGTAATCTGGCCCACGCAGGCAGACTCTGGCCTGTGCCACCCTAGTGGTACCGCTGGGACAGCCAACGAGTGGTGCTACTACCACCATGGGCCACGCTGCTGGGGAGCCAAGCCACGGCAGCTATGGGCCCCTGTCCTTGCCCTCCTGGGGAGCTGCCGCAGCCCCATCACCCTCCTGGGATCCGGACATGGGCAGGGACAGGCAGCCCTGGCGGGTGCATTGGGGCTGCATCTGTATTCCAGCCCCAGTAGGAAGAGGCTCTGTGGACTCCCTGCAACACATCCATGGACCCCTGGGGGTCCCCGCACCCCAGGCTGGGAACCACTGTCGTAATTTATTATTGTTCCAGGTATTTCTTGCTATGGTTCACATCCGAGAGAGGTTTTCTTTCCACTGACTGTTTATTCTTCAACACTTTTCATTGCGATCTCTTGTCTTTCTTCAGCTCAAGAATTAGATTCAGCATTTTTATGTGGTATCAAACATTTTGATGAGAAATTGAATGAAGCAATATAGAATCTTCTTAAAGACTTCTGTGGCTTTGGCATGTACACAATAACATTATGCACATTAATAATTCTATAAAATGTGCAATTGACTTGAGTAATTATGGCTGAGGATTATATCTTGTAGTGGGGAGAGGGGGCAAGGGACGGACCTTTAAAGGGAAGCTTTCAACATTAAAAAAGTGCACTCTTGTCTCAAATTCTTCTGCCTATTACTATAAACAGGTAAGTTTCTTTAGAACAATTTGAGGAATTATTCTTTCTTCAGTTAGTATATTTTTACGCTTGAACACTGTATTGAATTGCGTTGTTCTTTCAAGTAGTTAGTGTCCTGTTTTGTGTGTGTCAAAACAGGAAAATGTATGACAAAAACATGTAGTGTGAAACCCTGACACTATCAAAGTTAATGGTTAAAGTCCTGTTTATTTCAGTGGGTAAGGATTTTACCCTTTAAAAAAAAATAGGAAAGTGTAGCTGTAAAACATCAGAGTTTTAGAAATAGTATGCTAAGATAGGAGAAGTACAAGTAGATTTGCCTACAGGGATAGGGAATTGGGATGTGAGACAAAAGATCTTTTTTTTCAGATTAGCTACATACTTATCCTTGTGTGTTCAAAAGTCATAGCTTACTAAGTTGTAAAATAAATTACAAAAAGTGCTTCTTTTTTTTGTTACTTAATATTATAAATATAACCAAATAAGTTAGAGGGGATTATAATGTTGATAAAATATATCTCACGACAAAAAATATTAGCAGCACTGAATTCTTTTTCTCTTTTATCTGAAACCAGTATTTTAAAATACTGAAAAGATAATGTGGCTGAGTAGACAAAAATGACTTTTCTAATTTTGTTGATGTTTAGGCCCAAATACTTCCACTTTTCCTATTGTTCTTGTTTGGAAAGCTCACAGTAGCAAAATGTTATTCACTTGTTTCAAAATCCTTTTTTTTAAAATATATTTTTGATTTTTCAGAAAACGTATGTTTCAGAAACGCTGGGTCAAGTTTGATGGAGACAGTATTTCTTATTATAATAATGACAAGGTAAGGCCTTTTTTTCCTTTTAATAAACATGTTTTAGTCTTTTGTAGCTTAATTGGAAAGGTAAAGTGCAGATGAGCTATGCTTACTATAATTTAAAAATTAAAAAGTATAGACTAGTATTATTGTACTTGTTTCTAAAGTATTTTCATTTGCTAACTACCGGGATATGACACTATGTTAGATGTTTGAAGACTGTTGGGATCTTCAAGTGATATTCCTTTTCTCCTGATCTCCTTTGTGACCTTTTCAGAGAGGCAGTTTCAGAACTTGAGCTTTTTTTTGCAGAAGGCATGTACTGCAGAAAATCTGCAAACAAGATTGTGCAAACCACATTGCAGGGATCAAATTCTATTTAGCTGATGGCAGTAAATTTTGTCCTGACTTGTCGTGGCAATCTGAGCATGATGGAATTACTGATAAGCTCGAAAGAAGGATTTAATTTGGCAAACAGCATTTTTTTTTTAATTAAACAGTTTGTGGTTTCTGTTCCAGATTTTTTTTTTTTTTACGTTCCTTAAAGAATGAGCATATTGACAGGTTCTTTCTCAAGGCTCTGACTTTCCTGAAAGCTATGGTGGGGACCAGGAATCAAAACGCCTGCAGGTGCTTTATAATATGCATTACTTAGATCCTTAAGAATAAATAAGAAATTTAAAGTACAGAATGGTCTGATACAGTACTGGAGGGGTAAGGACTACACTGAAGGATGTAAGATTTCTTTTCATGAATATTCACCAGGGCAAATTAATTGGGAGTAGGGCAGAAGAAGCCTACACAGGATTACTTTGTTACATATAATGTAAAAGTAAGGCTGATCATGGAGATGGAGCAAGTGATGAAATAACTTGAAGATTCAAATGGTAGTGAATCATTAGTCTGGGTGACATTCACTCAAGGGGAGGGGCTAGGATGACCAAATGCTGGATTTCATAGACACAGTTGCAATACTCAGGGTTTTTTCTTGTGTGTGTGCCTGTTAGTGCTCCCCCCAACACACACACACTGATCTCAATTTTTCAGACTTGCTTGCTGGTCACTGTGGTCAGTTGCTGATGAACAGAGTAGTTAAGCCACAAACAACATAGAGAATTCAGAATTGGATGATGACGGATGGTCACCAATGTATCTAATGTGTTGATGAGAACGTTCTGAATCTCTTGATAGACATAGAGACACTTTAGATCATTTTAACATATAGAGCTTATTTTGACTATGGTGTTAACTTAAGCATGGGTACTTCAGACTGACTCCTCCCATGTTAACATAAGTCAATTGAGAAGAGTCATACTTCAAAACAACACTGAAGAAGTACAGAGTGAATTTTGTTAGCTGCACACAGTAACTGCCTTTCTAGCTGCAGGGCACTTGTGCTGTAACCACATACTCTTCACTGGTCAGCTAGCTCAATTTTAAAGCACCATTAAATCCAAGCTAGAGATTTTTGTATGCTGACAGGAGTTGGGTTTGAGGACACACATTTATACCTGGAGCTTTTACTGAAGTCAAGACAAACTGTCATTGTGCTCCTCCATGCAGTATCTTCAAGAACCAGGTTCTTCTCTGACAGAAAATGTTTTTTCTGTATTTTAAATTTATAGCTTCATACTGGTTTTTCATAAATACTGGTTTTCACAAAATTAATTACAAACAAATCCATATTGTGAGGTGCCAATCTATTATGTAGTTACTGCTAGTGCCTGCCCGCTTTTAAATACAAGCAGTATTCACGGAGTTATACCAATGCTGCGTAGTTCCAGAGGAGTAGCCATGTTAGTCTAGTCCAGCAAAACAAACAGTGAGGCTGGTGGCACTTTTAAAAACTACCAAATTTATTTATTGCATGAGCTTTTGTGGGAGAGAATCCCACTTTGTCAGACACTTGAAGATGGGAACTTACCAAAGTAAGTTTGTTTCCCCATCTTCATGTATTTAATAAAGTGGTATTCTCTCCCACACAAGCTCATGCTTTAAATAAATGTTAGTTTTTAAAAGTGCAGTCAGATTCCTTGTTTGTAGCACTGGGTAGATGCTGATGAGTTTTAAGATGTATCCATATTTTATTTTGGAACGCAAAATATGCTAAATTGCCTTGTCTGCTTCATTTTAATTCAGAATTTTGTGAAAAGGAAGGGAGTGAGAAGTTTGCTAAATGACAGATGAGTTAAAAGAGAAAATAAAGGGGTGATAGGAAAGGTGAGGTGGTTGTTTATATGTTCTCTCCCCTAATACTTGTAGTCAGTCATTCTAAACAGCAGGTTCATAGCCAGCTTTTTGAACCACTTTTCTCTGACCTTGTTTTGCAATATCAAACCAGTAGAGTGCCTTTCTTTTTCTAATAAGTACACATTTTTCTTTCTCTCAGTCCCAAATGTAATATATGAAGAAAAATGGTCCAATTTCCTGCACGCAGTCATTGACCTTGGTACCGTTGTTCACTGACCTGCTTATGCTACTCATTTCTTATGCATACATAGGCCTGAGCAAACTAGTGTAGGGAGAGCAACATCCTGTGTGGTTACATCCTTAACTGAGTGTGGTTAAGTGGAGAGAGTTTTATAGAATAAAATGCAATCTGAGACTGCTTTTCCGCTATGAAATCTGCTGTTTTTTGTCCCCCTCCCCCTCAGTGTGCCGTCTGTCTTTGACATAAGGAATTCCAGTTCTACAAAACCTAAATTATAGTAAAGCAAAAATGCTGGCATGGATTGGTTATTTCAAAAGCGTGAGGTGCTGGAACATATTAATTAGAGCTGTATAGAGAATGGTTAATCCATTTCATGTTTGATTTCAGAATCTGATTTCATTTTGACTTGGAATGAAAAGCAAAAATTTATACAGTCTATGTAAGACAGAATCCAGATTACTTTTGAAAAGTCAAAAGAGTTTGCTTTAATAACTTTGGAACAAAATTCTACCTACTGAGCTGGAGAGGAGAGCTGAGAGAACTGGTTCCTGGCTCAGACCCAGGGAGTCAGGGCTCCAAAGAAACAGGAGCCTGGAAGGCTGGGCCCTTAGCAGTTCTCCAGGCTAGCTACTGAGAAACTGGTCAGGCAAGCTGTCAGGAAACCAGAGAGGATTCTCAATGTCTGGGTTCTGTTACAGTGTTAAAATCAAATGATCTTCACAAAAAGGATAAATTTTGATGAATCTGCATAGTCTGGCAGCAAACTGTTCCATCTGAGAACCTCTGACCACCTGTGATATTAATATGGGTTCTTCTGGTGGGGAAGGAAATCTTTGGCTTCTGGTTATTTGTTTAGAAAGATTTTTCAATGGTTGGGAAATTGTCCTGATCAGAAAGTAATTTCTTAATACTAGCTGGGGTTTTTTTTGCCTTTTTTTTTTTTTTTTTGCTGGGCATGGGAGAGAAAAGTAGCTGTGACCGATAAACTATCCCAATTTAACTGTATTTACAATATGTCCAGATCAGCTGGCTATTAAGCAGCATTGGTTTTGCAGTGTGCTTAAGTTTTACTTTCCATTTGCCTGTCAGCAGGTACATGTTCAGGATTTGTCACTGTTCTAATCCCCCTTGGGTTTAACTACTTGCCAGTATGGTTAGCGATGAGCTATCTAAAAACCAGATCAGCAAGATCAGTTCCCTCAGCCCATTGTACACTTTCATTCTCTTCATATCTCAGGCTATGCCAAAGGATCTTTTTCTCTCAAACATAATAGTTGAAGAAGTTGCTGTTATGTTACTTTCCTTAGAGATTAGAAAACACCTATTATTTTGTAAAATGTGTCAGTCTTGTGGATGAGCCTTTTAGCTGAAACAGTCTACAATAATTTTAATTTTGGGCTATTTGTCCTATATTGGAGGAGATGGTGTTAAAGTTAGGTATCTTCTCCTTTTGCTGCATCAAGTATGGGTGAATAAATAAAACCATGCATAGCAAGTCTAAATTCAGTGTCATGACTCATGAGTGTGAGTGTGCACATTTACCTTGCGACTATGGTTCTACTTCAGATGATGAGACAAGCAGCAAAAGGTTGAGGGTGGGGGGTTCTGTGGGTAGTGATGCTCAGGTTTGCTGTGTTTTATGATCTTCTGTCACATGTAAACCACAGGAGTTGTAAGTGTGGGGGATGGGCATTCTCAGATGGATCTTTGCATAGAGAAAAGATGCAACTGTGCCATGTAAGTTCGCTGTTGGCTGTGCTACCCTGGTCACATTTGTTCATCTCTGCTTGCAAACACTTAGCAAGCATTTCTTCCAAAGGTCTTGAGGCAGAAGTACTGGTTATACCCATGAAGATGGAGGAAACATAAGGGTGTAAGACTTGTGCGACTGTGTATAGTTAGAATGGTCTGGTGTAGGGGCGTCAAACATGAGGCCTGTGGGCTGGATGTGGCTTGCAAACCTCTTTCGTCCGGCCCATGACAACACTCTGAGGAACCACACTGTGTCTTTCTGAGAGAGAGGGGGGTCTAGCATACCCAGTGCTCCAAGAGGCTGTGAGAGTGTCAGGTCTCAGGACATCATGGAGTGCGGGGAATGCGAGACTGCTCTCCACGAGACCATACTTTCTCCCCAACAGAGAGAGCAGGAGCACAGTTTCACATACACAGTACTATGCAATGCCATGAGAGTGCCATAGTATTTTGATTTATGGTATGTATGGCCCACTTGAAGTACATTTAAGTCAAATCTGGCCTGCCATAGCAAATGAGTTTGACACCCTGGTCTAGGGGACTGGACTAGGACTCTAAAGGTATGTGGTTGGTTCCTGGTTCAGTCACAGACTTCTTAGGAAACCTTGAGGAAGCTACTTCTTTATTGATCCTTTACTCAGTTGCCCATATTTAAAAGTGGGGGTTATATTTCCCAAACTCACAGGATTTTGTAGTGATAAAAACTGAGATTAGGAGGCACTCTGAAATTATGGTAGTGAAGTCCATATAAATATCTGGTGTGATGTATTTCAGCAGGGTTTTTACATTGTCCAGAACAGTGGTTCCCAACCTGGGGTCCAGACGCCTGGGGGGCTGCAGAGTGGCTCCAGGGGGTCCGCAGACACGCTGGGATCTGGGGCTGGACCCTGCCGGGGTTTTGGGTTCCCTTGGAGACCTAGGCTTCTGGCTGGCAGAGAGCTTCCCCCACAGGCAGGGAGCATTTTAAACTCCTGTGCCCTGAGCATGCTCAGGGAGCGAGGCCTGTGGTGGGGCCCGGTGCACGAGCTCTGGCCAGGTAAGGTGGTGGAAGGGGCCCTGGGAGAGGTGGGGCGTGGGGGAGAACCAAGGGGGGCGTTGGAGAATGGGCCAGTGGGTTTGGAGGTCTTGGGGGGAGGGGCTGGTGGCAGGGAGGCTCCCCTGGAGTGGTGGGGGCAGCATCCTCCTGGCAGGGGCTGGCTCCCCCCGGCGGAGGCTCCCCCGGCGTGGGGAGGGTATTCTGCCCTCTGCAGCGGCAGCGCACTAAATTTAAGTGCAGCCAGGGAGGCAATAGAGTTTTTCTGGTTAAAAAAAGGGGTCTCTAGCCTGGAAAAGGCTGGGAATCATTGGTTCAGAATATATACATTTCTGCTGTGCAACACAATAGTTTAACGATCTTTTGACAGATACTTGCACAGCACTCTAAGTACCTTGATGTCAAAATTAAAAAAAAAAAACAAACCCAAACCCTCAATATGCTGAAAGTGCTAGCTGGCTCCACCCCCACCCCCCCTCCAAAGCAGGCATTTAGAGTCCCTTCCTGTGTTCCCCTTTGTAAAAGAGTGGCTACACTGCATTGCAACCCAGGATCTCTGTGACTTGTGCTTCTGGAGGGGAAGCATGTTTTACAGTTCAGGGCCCCCATGGAGAAAATTCTACCACTTCTGAGCTGCATTTTGTTTTTAATTTTAATTGAGAGGGTTTTAGCATGTTGATTGCTATACAGGCAGCATGGCATGGGGAGGGTCTTCCATGTATGAAGGTTTAAATAGCATGCATTTAAGGTTGCCGACAAAATAACTAACATAAACATAAGGGGCGGGTTGAACATTTTTATTTGATCTTTCGTTAAGAGCTAGTTGCAGGGTATGGTTTTAACAAGGAGCTGAGGTGATAAGAGGAAATGGAACACTTTAGCAATTTCTAGTTGCACAACTCTTTCCATCTTCAGTTGATCTTTTCCTGTGTTTAGACCAAGTACAAGAACTTTCAGTCCCCCAGTTAAATAGGAATAGATGTGATATCTGATCTGCCAGTAGAAAACACAGCTTCTATAAGACAGTGTGTAGTTTAGTCATAGCTAGAGGTAGTTACCAGGGTTACCAAAGTCTTTACATTTATAAATTTCTGTTCCAAGTTGCTCAGAAGATCCTAAAATTTTTCCTTCATTAAAATTTGCCAGATCTATTCTCTGCCTTGAAGGGGTGTACATTTTCCATTTTGGCAAAACACATCTGATATTCTTGGTCCCAGCAACCTGTTCAAAATGTGTTACAGGGTGAAAGAGGAGGAACAGAATACAAAGAAGGGAGTTTTTATCAAATAGCAGATAGTATGAAATAAGAGCAGTTGTTTCTTATATTAGCCATCTGAGTGTAAAGCTGCTACAGTACCTCACATAGCCAGTAGATGCCTGCAAACACCAGCACATAATTATATCTGAGTGCTTTTAGAAAGGGCATCTGTTATTGGAATTTGTTATGTTATGATTCTATTTTGTGAAGTGTGAAGGAACTTTAATACAGAACCCATTTTTTTCTGACAAATGCACAGCTCTTGTGTTAAAATCCCTTTTCAGAGAAAACAGAGGCTTAATGATTTGTGTGTGTTTGTGTGTAATCCTTTATTTCATTGTTCTGGCACACTAAAATTAAATTACCAAAACAATTTTTCACATAATTGTAGAAATGCTTCCTTGAAATAAAATGCAGAATTTTTATTGCATCATTATATTTTTGATATTGTAATTGTCCAAACAGCCTTCAGTTAGTATGTATGTGCTTAAAAGGGAAGATTATGAGATATTTAGGATATTATTACATAGATCAGCACACACTGAATAAATAGAAAATACATCCAGTGGGTGCTTACTATTTAACCTTAAAAATGATACATAGAGGATAATTTTATTACAATAGTTTTTCTCCTGGATCTTTTTATAGCCAGGAATTTATGGTGGAAAACCAATGGTTGGATCCTTCCAGTCAAGAATATATTGTTTTCTCATTTGCCAAATCCTAGAAGCTTATTCAAGTTGTTCTAGTCAGAAGACAGATTGATCTAGTGGGTTGGAAAAACCCAGGCTCTGAAGCCAAGGTGTTCAGAATTGCCTTCTAGATACTAGTGCTCCTGTCTGATTTTTCCTGTCCATTCTCTCTCAACAGTAGATCATGAATACATATGATTCGTGGTCCCATTGGTGTAAGGGATGGCTTGATTGTTTTTATTTTAAAAAATGAAAGTTTGTGCTAAACTGTGATAGACTTTGTCCCTCCTCCCCTCTATTTTAGTTCTTCTTCACCCATTGACTGTTTTGGAGCCGGAGACCACATCCCCCTCCCCACTCCTAGATCAGAAGTACTTGGGCTCCCAGAAAATTTGCCATATTAGTGAGAAAAGAATATCTGATTTGCAGACAGGTTCCCTGGATCTTCATTTTTTTGTTACTGTTATACAGTAACTTTGGTAGTGGATGTTGTTCCCCTATCTCTGTCTCCATTCCAGTTCCCCTTTGAATTCCAAACTAAAGGTAAAATCTGCAGCAGATTTGCATCTCCTCTCTTTTCTACTGACTGCCTCTGTTCCTGGTTTTATGATTTCTGGGGAAAAAGCTGGCCTTGTTTCTCCCTAATGCTCTTCACTGAATCAAGTTTTATCTGTGTAAACTGATGTTTAATGAAGCCCTAGGGCAGGGGTCTCAAACTCAAATCACCACAAGGGCTGCATGAGGACTAGTACATTAGCCCGGGGGCCGCAGTAAAACCTTTTCATACAACGATATTGCAAATATCGGTAATAATAGTGTCATTGCGGGCCGCAGGAAACAACTTTAGGGGCTGTATGTTTGAGACTCCTGCCCCAGGGATACCAAACACTGGTAAAACCGGTGTAAATTGTCTACCATCCAACTAAGGTATGACAATGACATTTGGAATACAGAGTTTCATGCAATGGGCATTTATAAAGAGTGGTTTTCCTGTAGATGGATAATGCACCTAGGTGACTCCTCCTTAGAAGAGGGCAAATGTGGGTAGCCATATTAGGGTGAAATTGTTACATAGCAAATTCTGAGGGGGCACAAGTGCTTCAGTAATAGATATGAGATCAGTCCTACAATGGGCTAGTATGTGAATTTAACAGGCACAATGGCACATGTCTAAGCAGCACTTCCTACCATTTTATGAAGTCATAGTAACTATTTTTATCATTTTTCATATAGGAAGTTTACTCCAAGGGAATAATCTTGCTCTCTGCGGTAGCCACAGTGAAAGCCCATGGGGAAAATAAATTTGAAGTTGTCACAGCTCATAGGACGTTTGTCTTCCGGGTGGAAAAGGAAGGTAAGCAGACCACATACCTTAATGACAATTGGTAGCAGATTGTAATGGTGGCTCTAGGTAAATATGATTCTTAAAATCCATGTTTTGGTATCATTGTTGTCACAGTTCTGGCACGGTCACTGGGATCCAGGCATCTAGGGTTCATGTGGTTGACTTCTGTGACACAACTTCATTCCATACTCCTGCATGGGTTACCTGGTTGCAGGAGAGTTTATCAACAGTCTTGTGGGTCCAAAGCAGTCTAATATCAAAGTTTCTTGGTTCCCTGTGCAGTTCGGACCTTGGACTACTTGACAGAGGTTGTCTTAGCTCGAGGCTTTCATTAATTAGAATCAGGAGCCTTTCCCACAGCACAAACTGCTCGTATTGAAGGCTTACTCATGTAACAAAGTTCTTCCTTCAGATATACTCAAATGTACTCCTTGACAACTCAGAAACATTCTTTGAAGTAAATCAAGTATGCTCTTCAGCCTGCAGAGGTCCTCTGTAGCCCCTTTCTCCCATTGCTAGTACAGTACATATAAACATTAAATTTCAATTAGCAAATAAAAGGGCCTGAGTGAGCGCTAAAAGAATTCTGTTACTGCTGTATAAACGAGAAATGCTGTAATTTCTGCTGAATTTATGCCCTTAAGTATAGATGTAGGATTTAATCAGATTTGCTGAAATGTGCAGGCAGTTTTTATTGTTTGGTCAATTCTCTGAGGAATCTAATTTATAGAAATCCTAGTCTGAAGTATTGTATTTGTTAAGGGGAAAAAAAGGCTATTTTCTAGAACTCTTCTGAGATGCCATATAGCGAAAATATTCTGGACCTTCTTTAGCATTTATTAGTACTACTTAAATTCTCTGTACTTTCAGCCATTTGCCAAGTCACAGATCAGTATAAAAAAGACAAAGAGCAAATTCAGGTTGATGGCTTGGATACAGAGATTGAAGAAATCTGGCTTGAGTTTTCTGGTGGCTTATATTTAATATCATATGTGCAATGTTTCTAACAAGGTTTTTGATAGTCAATACAAGATTAAAGTAAAAACTAGAGGGCCTAGTAATTTCTTGTGGATTTTTTGTCATTGACCTGAGGAGTGTATTATGTAAAATCAATACCATAAAGTGTGGATAGCCTCAGTTATTTATGAAAAATTCCAATAAAAATGGGAGTATTGGGGGTGTGTGTGTAATAATATTTATTTACAGCAATGTGCGCTATCACTGTTATAGTTAAAGGTTTGTCAGCATTTCCATTGTAACTCCCATTGTTTATGAGGTTATAGCATGGCTATAAACATTTCCTCCAGCCTGTAACTTTAAGTGCAGCATCTTTGCCCGTGGGGGAAAAAGTTCTTATCGGATTTGGCTCAAATCATTTTAGGCATTTTTACATTGTTGCTTGGCTTAAAAATAGGTCTTCAATTTTTGAAAAATTTTCTGTGTCTGTTTTTTAACATTATTTACAATGAAACTTTTTGAGCCATATGAAATTTTGTAGGGCTGTAATCTTCCTTATGGACTAATTCATTTGGCTAATATGAGAAAAACAAAAATGAATAGTTGATACTAAGTTTTTTTTTTAATGTGTTCCTCTGTGTGCCATTGACAGACTTTCAGTTGCAAATTATGTTTTTCTTAAATGTGCAACCTTCTCTTGACAGAACAGCCTGCTTAGGCAGCTGTTGACTTAAAGTTTTAAGTAGACTTTGGAGAAATAATATGGTCCATACCAATAACTGGAACCTTTAAAAGTATTCAGTAATTTATATTCCAAATTTCCCTTTCCTGAACCAATCACAACTCCTATGAATTTGTTCTTGGATGAAAAATGTTCAGGAGATATTTCCAAGGGTGCCTGCCGTTTGTGGTTTTGCATAAAGCATTCAAGAACAGGAGTTTCAAATATATTTCAGTCTGAAGCTTGCCTGTGGACACTGCTATGAGACTATCAAAGCATGAATGCTCTTTCTGTTTGGTGCCCTACATCATATGTTGTTGTTTCTTTTCCTGGATTGGTAGGCCGTAACACTTAATACATAGAAATTGGGCCTAAATAAATCAGTTCCCTGGTCCTCTCTCAGCTTGTCTATGCAGGTTTTGCTTAACTTTTTTTAAAATTAGAAGGGTAGACAAGTCATTAGATGTTTAGGAACATTTTGTGAAAAGCTACTCTAAGAGGAGGTAAGTAGGCATAGGGCATTGGGAATATTTTAAAAGATTTTCCTTACCTGTTTTCCACAGAACTGTTATGCTCTGGCACACAAGTCCCAGTTTTTAGTGGGGGAAAGGGGGTGGGGGGGCAGAGCTGGCTTTAAACATGAGGAGAGGAGAGACTGACTGTGTGAAAGGAGTTTCGTGAGCCGCTAAGGGTACACTTTGGATAATTTTTTTTCTTGTCCCAGGTGTGAAAAATATGCATGAGAAGACTTAAAAGTCTTACTGCATGGACAGAGGTTTGAAGACAACTGCTTCACATAGTAAAAGTACATTGCAGTGGGTGCATGCTTTCCAGCATGATTAGACAGAGCCATGCACTAACGCTGTGAGCTAGTGTGCTCCAAATAGCTGCATGGCTAGGCAGGGAAAGGAAAGCAGCTTGGGTTTGCTCTCCAGGTTTATACCCAGTGGCCCAGGCAGGTTTGTGCTATGGTGGTTTGCCTAAGCTACCACCCATGCCACCTCCAGCTATGCTGCTATTTTGAGCTATCACATGTGTTTACTTGTGCTGGGAAGCATGCTCCCATTTACAGTATAAAGTATTTACTATTAGGTTAATAAACAATGTCCCAATTCATTTTGAAATTTGAATATGGTTGGATCGAATTAGATTAGATTCAACCGTGTTTGTGGAGGAACAGTTATATTCATTCAGCTCCATCAATGTTCTACATGTTGAAATACTTATTCTCCCATTCATTTTTTTGAATTAGTTTTTAAAATGGGTAATCGACTCTAAAGATGTGCTTGAAACACCTTTCCAGAAGTGATCTGTCAAGCTGTTACCTTCTCTTGTTTTTAAAACTTTTCCCTGACATCCCCTTCTAACATGATGTTTATAAGAACAGAGTTGAACAGACATTAATTTATTCACTCCACCTTGCTGTGCACTTATCTTTTGCTGAGTAGTATTTTGCTTTCTTCCTTCCATGTCTGCACATTTTTGTTTTGGTCACCACCTGTTTTATGTTCTTTGGGATACAGCTAAAGTCTATTATCTGTAATAGAGATTTATGGCTTTTTTTTTTTTGGCTCTGTAACATATTAGGGTTGGTTTTAAAAATTGAAAATTTAACTCTCAAGAATTTTTCACCATAAAAATCCCAAAATCCAGTTTCCAACTGTTTTATAATGTATTCTCTGAATTAAATCTCCCAAAGTAAACAGAATTAAAGCTTTCATCATATTGTTGCCACAGTGCTAATAATAACACACTCATAACATCCATCATTAACATATATTTTGATCTTGGGCCTGTGCAATAGCTGGACAAAGTAGAAGAGTACAGGTCTAAGTGGAATATTGTTACCTCAAATACTACTTGCTTTTGTAGCTTTTGTAAGAGGCATTCAAACAGGCATTTCCTAAGGTACTTGGATAATGCAGATTTTTAACAAGCTATACCTTAATGAAATAGATGTAAACTGCAGTATATTTTTTCCCCACATAAATCAATAGTTGAATAAATAATCAGTATTACAGAGGTCTAAATTTTCAGAAGTTACTGCTGGTCCTGAATGCCCCAATTTTTGAGTGCTGAGTTTGAGATATTTCACTTCAAACATATTTCTGAAGTTTGGATTCCCTGCACTGTCAGGAAATTAGGCCTTTTAAAAAAGTTACAGTCTGAGCACCCAAAATCACTAGTCATGTTTGAAAAATGATGATTTTTTATTGGGACCAACTCCATTTGTTGAGCGAGGCAAGCTTGCACAGAGCTCATCAGGTTTTCTGCTAAATCAGAGATTCTCAAGCCATTTGATAAGTCAGACCAGCTTCCTGCCTTCCTAAATTGTCAGGGAAATGTCAGGGACTGGCACCAGACCACAGTCAGTCTTTGAGAAACATTGTGGTATAAGATACTACCTCACCACCACTGTCTCACTAATATCCTTGGGCCAGCATGATTACAACAGCTCTGTATAGTCACATTTGAAGATTTAGGTGATAAGGTATTACATTCTTGGAGAAGTTGCATGTTGACAATGGGAGCTACTGATAGAGAGTGTCTGCTGTAAATCTTTATCTGATATGTGTTCATGTTTATTCTTTTAACTTTCCTTCCGTCACTGAAATAGCCACAGTTAAATTAGGATAAGAAAATAAACAGGAAGATACACCTTCATACCAACCATTATCTAATGTAGGGGTCTCAAACTGAAATCACCACAAGGTTCTCTTGAGGACTAATACATTAGCCCAAGGGCCACACCACTGAAACCTTTTCATGCAATGATATTGCGAATATCGGTAACAGTAGTGTTGTTGCAGGCTGCAGGAAATAGTTCTAGGAGCTGCAAGTGGCCCGTGGGCCGTGTGTTTGAGATCCCTGATCTAATAGGATTGGGGGGAAGGGGACTTCCCCTTTGGACAGGTTGTCCTAGAATTGTTCAGAACAGTGATTCTAGCATTTATTTCTCAATCATCTGATAAAGATGATTTTCAAAAACAGAATAACAGGTTCAATGAACTGATGATCTGACCTGGTATGATGTTTTCCATGTAACAGAGTGGCTTACCTTAGTCAAAAGAACTGGAGTATCTTTGTGAGCTGATAGATGATAGCAGTGGGAAAGCTGCACGATTCTAAAACAATGCTGTACTTGTCTAATTTCCTTTTCCTTTTCATTAGACGAAAGGAATGACTGGATTAATACGATGGTCAGTGCCTTGAAATCACAGTCCAATATACCTCAGACTCGAGCTGCGCTCATTCCAGAGAAAAGTGGATATCTTGAACTAAAAGGATACAAAGCTAAAATCTTTACTTTACTTCAAGGGAACAATGTGTGGCTCTGCAAAAACGAAGAGGTAAATACTTCATATTTTTTGTGAATTATTGCTTTTAAAAGTGATTAAACTAATGAGTTAGAAACTGATGATACTTATCAGATGGTCACATTTTAGCTGTTTGAGGTCACACTTTGTTGTAGTTCTCAAAGATTTTTTAAAAGCAAGATATGTCACTGTCTTCACTGTACAATGGAGGAAAACAAACCAGTGAAGGCACGTGACAAATCCCAGACGTCTTTATGGGTCATTGGAACAGTAGTTGTTAATTTACTTCTCATGTGTATCTCATAAGGAATATAGTAATCATAAAGACTGAGGATGTAGTGTATGCCAGTGGTTCTCAGCCACTATGTCGGGACACATTACTATGTTGCCACACAGTGGTGTGTCGTAGAGACCTGGGGACATGGCTGGATTTGGCCTGGTGGGGGTGGGGGGTAAGCTCCTGATATGCTACCAGTTGTGTCACAACCTGCAAAATGTTAAGAACCACTGTTGTATACAATGGAATAGTTACTGGGGCTTTAAAACAACAGTATAAGCAGTTATGTGCTCTTGATATCTATATTATTTAAATGGTATTGACACTAAATTTTGAAAAATTTGAAAATTTTCTTCTGGTATTTTAAGACATTTGACTTCATCAGTGTTGCTCATCGTGCACTGCAACATTTAAATATACAGTTTAAAATAGCATGTCAACTTGACACTTTAATTCAGGTCATAAAATTCAGCAATTTGTTCACAAATGTTTTGTCAGGGAAGTCCAAATGGGAAGGGAAAAACTACACACACAATTTTTGGGGTTTTTTGGGGGGAGGGTTTGCTTCCACTCTTCCTTCTTTTTTCATTGGTTCTGAGTTTTCCTATGCAACACTGTCTTACTTATTTAATCTTTCTTTTTCTCCTATATAAATTATTTTCTATCTTTTTCTTTGCTGTTTTTAATCATCACCTAGAAGTCATCTGCAGACATGATAAAGCAAATCATTGTGCCGTTCCTTTTTATTGTATTTATTTCAGTGGCAAGATGGTTCCTTCTCTTGCATGACAGCGAAGGAAATTGTTTTAAGGGATGGAGAGGGTGAGGGAATTCTATGAATAAAGAGCATTGCAGACAAGAGTAAATGACTTAACTAGAAGTTAAATGGTTTGGATCAGCGGTTCCCAACCTTTTTCAGGCTGGGGACCCCTTTTTAACCCCCCCCCCAAATAATCATGCCCCCCCCAGCTGGTTATGTAATCTGGCCTGTGCGGTCAGACTCTGGCCCGTGCCACTCTGGCAGTGCCGCTGGGACAGCCAGTGAGCGGCACCTCCATTACCATGGCCCGTGCCACTGTGGAGCTGAGCCTCAGCAGCTATGGCCCCCTGCTGGGGAGTCACCACAGCCCTGTCATCCTGCTGGGATCCGGCCACAGGCGGGGAGAGGCAGCCCTGGTGGGGAGCATCAGGGCTGCAGCTGGATCTGGCCCCAGTAAAGAGAGGCTCTACAGACCCTCTGAAACATGTCTGCTGACCCCTGGGAGTCCCCAGACCCCAGGTTGGTAACCACTGGTTTGGATGGAAAGTGGTTATCTTCATCTGGAACTCCTTGGTGCCATAACCTGATTCAGTCTTCCTCTGAAAATAAATCAGTCCGTTGTAAGGGGATCTAAATGCTGGATCTTGTGTGTCTAAGTCCCTGAATCTAGGTAGTGTCTCTGTTGCTAGCTCTGCATTTCTCAAGAATATTCCCAGGTGCAGAGTCTGTATTTGGGACTCTTGGCATTAAGACACTCCAGAGTACAGCCACCTTGGATCCTGGAACCAGCACAGCAGGTCTCCTTAGTCCCAACTGCTTATACATTCTCTGTGTTCTGTCTTACTGTGAGCAGTCTGTGAACTCGCTCTGAGCTAACTCACTATGGACTCAATCTCAGCTTTGCAATTAAAGCCTTCACAGACGGATAAGGGAATTTTTCAGCTCCAGGCACGCTACTCTTAAGGAACAGCACTAATAAAACACATAGATCTTTGAAAAGTAAAACACACTCTAGCATACCCTCCCTTTGTCTCTGATCTCACCCTTCCTGTGAGTCCTGGGATTCATCAGGGTCTATAGCAGGGGTCTCAAACTCAAATCACCATGAGGGCTGCATGAGGACTAGGACGTTAGCCCCAGGGCCATGCCACTGAAACCCCTATTCATACAACTATATTGCAAATATCAGTAATGATTGTGTTGTCATGGGCCGCAGGAAATAACTTTAGGGGGCCACTTGCGGCCCGTGGGGCACATGTTTGAGACCCCTGGTCTGTAGTCTGTAGTTCTAGAGGGGTAGCTGTGTTAGTCTGTTTCAGCTAAACAGAGTCCTGTTGCACTTTTAAAGACTAACACATTTATTTATTGCATAAGTGTTTGTGGGCATAATCCCACTTCCTCAGATGCATGAAATGGAAACTGCACTATTTTAGCTATGTATACACATGCAGAGAAGAGTCAGTCACAAGGTCAATTCAAACAATTTGGGAGGGGTAGTTTGTTGGTCTGTTTAGTGACTAGGTAAATACGCCTACCTTCTCTGTCCTTAGCCTGCTCTGCTTGCATGTGGTGATGAATGGAAGCTTCGCTCTTTTTAAAACAGTCTCTGTCCTCCTTTTGTTCATGTGTTTCAGCTCAGTGGCTCTGGGCTCCACTTCCACCCCCACTTGGCCTCTGTGTAGAGTCATTCCAAGTTCATGGTCTGACTGGTAGCAAACCTATTGTTCTGGTAGCAGGGAATCACTGAAAATTGTGTCATGGTTTCTCAGTTGTGAAAGACAGATTACTAGGCATCACACCCGTGCTGCAAAATGGATGCTGTAATCCACAAAGAAGGCTGCAATACAGAGCCCCCAAAACAAAATGGAGTTTACAGTGCACAGTGGTACAATTTAACACAGGAGCAAACATGTCCTAAATCTCTCTCATGCACTCTGGTAACACTGAGTTCAGAATTTAAAAAAAAAAAACAAAAATAAAAACACCAAACAAACAAAGCAAAACAAAAAAACAAAACAAAACTTGGAAAATAT
This sequence comes from Podocnemis expansa, assembly GCA_007922195.1. NCBI lineage: Eukaryota > Metazoa > Chordata > Testudines > Podocnemididae > Podocnemis > Podocnemis expansa. Next base: position 16,164,699 of record ML681996.1, read on the forward strand.
GCAGTCCAAAGACAGGTTGGGCATATGTCCTATTTAATTATTTTTAGTTATTAAGAATTTTATGTGAAGAAAGTCTTTAGTGGTTTCTTTGAAAGACCATTCCTCTATTCTAATTTTTCTTGGCTATTTGGAAATCAAGAAGGATGGAATCTTTCTTTAAACATACTGCTTCCAATTTCTGTCCCATTCCTGTCCCATTTTGATGTAGTTTGAAGTTCAAACACAAATGATTTTTCATTACTTTTGTTGCAGCATTTAATTGGAGGAGCATAAAGAAAACAGCTTAAAAACCACTAGAGGGCTGTAGTGTCCTAAAAATTTCTGTTTTGAAAGAAACCGTATTCTACCCAGTAATTATCAGGCAAATACGCTCAGGGATGTCCTCGTATCCTAGTCATATTGGAATTCACATCCATACTAGAACTACACCCACAGTGACTTACAGGGGTTTATTATAACTGCAGTGCTAAAGGAACCTATTTAGACATCGTACTATGTTGAAATGAGAGCAGATCTAGCTGATTTATTGATTTCTATTAAACTTAATAGAGAAAACTCCAGTGGCTTTTTACAGGATTATTCCTTATTTTTAAAAGTAGAGAACAGTCTGAGCCAAAATGCCAGATCCTAACACAACCTCCATGAACTTTGTGAAGTTCAGATTGAGATCAGAACTTCATGTCTCAGGTCTATTTCTAGTTAAAAAGTGATTGATTTAGCTGGAGCTTCTGGCAGTGATATACTGCTACTATGAAACCATCAATTTCTTAGACTGCGTATGTAGTGTGGATTTCTTAAACTTCCTCACTGGAGCAAAAGTGAAAAATAGAGCATACAGAATCAATTTACTTAGCCAATAATTTACTGACATTCCCATTTCTATTTTAAAACCATTCATCCACAAATTTGGGGTGTACTTGATCCTTTAAGATGATTTAAATCTATGTTGTTAATGCCAGTCTGCTGTGATTGTAGTGTTGGTAATGCTTTCTCCCCAGTGAACTATAGGAGACGATTCCGGCAGATACTTGGACAGTTTGCTTTGTCAGGGAGAGTCTCCAGACCTATCTGTGAGGCGAAGTCTTTCATTAGTGGCTTTGAGAAAGGCAGTTCAGTGGGATTTTTCTTTTGCCTTTTATCACTGCCTCAGATGATTACAAACTGTAGTCCTGTAGTTGATACGTGAGGTTTAGGGAACTCTTTCCACAGTCACAGAGATTGTGGAACAGTGTGTAGCTATGTGTGTCCAATGATGGTCTTCAGATTAATGTCTGAGCTTCTCCCTTTGTGTTCAAGATGTCTTATCAGTCTTTTATTTAAGTCTTTTCATGTTGAATCATTGTTCTTATTAAATATGGAGGGTTTGTTTTAGAAGCAACAAAATTCTACAATATTACAGAAGCAAATTCACTAATTTGTATATTGAATGACCTGAGCCAGTTAGGTTGTGTGCAACAACTTGTAACTCTCTGCTTTAATTTTCCCCTTATGGCTTAAACGTAGCAAAATAGATGAATAGGTCACATATGAAACAAATGTTTTTGCTGATTTAGCAAAACTGACAAAACTGTGTAGCATTTATGTAGTACTTGTAGAAAGTTACGAAGAAACAAGTAATGGTGGAGGTAAATGTGAGTTCAGACAAAGTCTTGAAGGTGAGGAACCTATACTTTGTGTGGCATGAGAATGGGAAGTCAAATAAAATTGTCTGAGCAGTAATACAAGGTGATGACTTTGAAGCTATGGTTTTGGTAAATCTAATTGTAAGGGAAGAAGTTTAAATAAAAAAAGAAAAGAAAAAGGAGAAACTTTGATTATGGTTAACAACTATTTAGAAGTATAAATGAGAGTTTTAGCGGTGGAGTAATGGGGAAAGGATGGATTATAAAGGAAGACGATTGTGGGACCTAATGAGTAAAGGAGATCACAGTCCCCCTCTGTGTGATTCTGGTTCATCCACACCTGGGATACTGTGTTAATTTATGATTCAGAACCACTTTGCTATAAACAGGTATGAATAAATTCAGTGACCGCAACAAACTTGGTGAGATGGTTATTTTAGTTTGTTTAGACTTCTCTCAATTTGAGTGCATGATGATTCAGGGGGACTGTGCATCATTAGATACTAGAAGGGTGTAAGCACCAAGACTGGAGAGGAATTTTTGGTGCCTAATTTGTTGTAAATAATGCTAGATATGATAGGTTCGAGGGACAGGGTGAGGGATGGAATGGGGAAAAAATGGGGACATGGAGAAGTTGAGGTCAGAAAGGTTATAGGTATGAGATGAGAGATAACAGGAAACGATAGAACAGGAGTAAAAGGGAAATACCTGATTTAGAAATTGGTGAGAAGCTGGTAAAAGTATAACTAGGATTGTAGTAGAGGAAAGATGCCTTTTTTATCGGATGGCATATATGTGATTTGGAGATCTTGTGTTGGTGTTTCTGAGGTGGCAGTTGAATGATGGGAAAGAGAAAATATGTGAGACAAAAGAAGAGCTGAGTTGCTGGTCAATACTATAACGTAAATAGGTCACTACCAAATATCAGTGTATGAATTTATTATGCCATAATTTGAAGGAAGCGGTATGAAATTAAGTGACTGTGTTTATTATTTTAGTTTACTCAGTGTTTGTACTTCATTTTAAAATTATCCAAGTCTGTAGGAAGATATAATTTGTTCTCATTTAAAGAAAATCCAGAAAATGTGTTTCTATGGATTCTTTAAGGTCAAATGTGACACTGAATGGAACCTGTTCTATTGAAGTGGAAGCACCAGCCATTAAATATGATCCAAACAGGGAGGCAGTTTAGATGGCTGTGTTGCTATCAAAACGTAGCCATGGAGGATAAATTTTAAACCTGTGCTCTTGGTCTTTCAACAGCTTCTTAGCATCATATAGATTTTTGCCATGTTTTGGGTATTGAAGATGAACAGAGTCTGCTCCTAAATTAGTTGTGTTTATGCAATTAAAAACTCAAAGGTGGATTCTTGAATTCTGTGAGAAAGTTACAAACTTCCTTTTCCTAACAGTGTAGCACAGAATGATTCACAAAAAGAAATTATTAAAATATGTTGCCCTGAATGTAAGTGCTCCATGGGTGAAAATAAAAGCTGAGAGAATTACTGTTAAATAGCTGATTGTAGTCATTGTGTTATTTCTCAGGCTTAAATAGCCCCGGGGGAGAAACAGTCCTATTTAATATTGGTGATCTCTGTATCTGAAAATAATGTTGCAAAATATTGTGTCCAAGTTGTTGAACATGCCATCAAAGAATACATAGAAAAGTATGGCAATGAGGTCCTGTCATTTGCTCAGATAACAAAAAATGTACAGAAAGCTGAAAGCTTCTCAGGTACAGACTGAGCTTCTGGCACATGCTGCAAAACCTATTAAGATCTTATTGAAGGGGGGAAAAAAAAAACCTTACCACTGAGAACAATCCTAGAGTTCATTCAAAAACTCTGTATGACCAACTGACTTGTGACTAAATTGATGAAAAAAGGAAAGATTGAAGCCCAGCTTTCTAATGGCATTCCATGGACCTTTCAGGTAGACTCTGTATGTTTGGCTGTAACTATCTTGATCATGTTAAAATTTTCCATGAGTGGAGGAATAAGATTGATCAAACATGATACATGAGAAAATATGTCTACACTGCATCCAGGAGCAAGATTTGCAAGCCAGGTTCACGCTGCATTGCTAAAAAGAAGCTGTGTAGAGACGTTGCTCTGAAACTGTGGCATAGGCTGGTGCTCAGGCTCTCAAACCTAGGGAAGGAGCAGGGCCTGGTGCAGTATATATACAACTATTTGTAATATGCTAGCACAAGTCTGTTGATGTAGGCTGGAAGGCATGCTTCCTGACACAATGTAGACATAGCCTAAGGTAGTGTTGCCCAACCTTACTACATAGGAGAATTGCATAAACCTAAGCACAAACTTGTGTAAGCCAGATTCTTTATATTTTAATAAGATTTACAGTAATCAGTAGTGACGTATTTTAAGTTCAGCTTGTTTCATATGTATTTAGGTAGGTTGTTTCTGTGTACGGTCTGGTCTGTTTACATGCTTGTAAACCCCTAAACTAAGTGATGTAAACATGACTAAAGGTTAATGAATCAGCCATTAGTCTGTTGTGTTTAAGCCAGCTGTGGGCCTTAAGAAATGCTCTGTAGAGAAACAATTGTAGAAGATTTCAGAAGAACTTGACAAGATAGAATGATACCATCATCCTAATCACCAGTTTCTCTAACTAGAGAACTGGAACCACAACAAAACAAAATCTGTAGCCATATATGTGTGTTTTATGTAAGTGTTACTTTGTAGAAACCTGTGGTTTTACATCAGACAGCATATTTAAAATATGAATTGGAATCCAGAGTCCTTGGAATAGTTAGTATTGCTTTAGTATGTGTATTTTCACTTGTCATAGTGTTAAGGGTAGAGCATATCTCCATTTCTACTCTTAAATGTATTTTCTAATTGCACAAGCCAGATACTTCCATATCTAGTTGCCTGTTATGGGTTATGCAATCTTTTAACAGTCACATCGAGTATAGGCTCCTCACCTTAAGGCTTTCTTAAAACTTGAATTTATTTCTACCTTTACTTGTTTCTTCTTACTTTCTACAAGTATGACTATTGGGTACTTGTACTAGTACTACATAAATGCTAAACAGTTTTTGTTGTCAGTTTACTTTACATTTTTACTATCTAACAGACAGTTTTAAAACTACGTGAATTAAAAAAGTCACTTTCTTTTTTCAGAATAGTGAGAGCATCATTTTCAATCTGTTCCAGGTCCTGGAGAAAACAAGAAATTTACATCGAACACCACTTGCACCTTAGTTCCATTTAACACTGATATCAATGCTCATAGGAGACATATGTTTGTAGATGACTGTGTTAAGGTTTTTTATCAATTTAGAGGTAATTCAGAACAAATTTGTACTTAATAAAAAAGTACTTAATAAAGAAGTAGCCTTTTGAGGTACTGAAGAAATGGTACTAATCCCCTTCCCTCAGTATGCCTTATTTCAGGTATAAAACATTTTTCCATGTTAGAAACACTCATCGCCTGCTTTATATGAATTTGGTAAAATTACAGTTCCATAACTTTCTTAATCTCAAAATTCATTCTCTTTGAGAATTCAGAGTAGGTTTTTTGTTTTCAGATTATTATGTATTACAGTGTTATGTCTTTAGGAAACATTTGCTACACAACTTTTAATTTTTAGAAAGACAAAGGAGGAACAAAATGCTTTGTCCTGAAAGGGGAATACATCCAATAGGAAAAGCCAAGTGTCATGCTTTTAGAAGTTTAAGTTAATGTTGTATGCTATATTTAAAAAAAAAAAGCGCTGCCATTTGTTAAGAGTTTTAAAATACTGTACAATATTTTAAATGTCATTTTTGTTTAGGTTGTTAACACTACACACAGGACATCAGAGTTGACCCTGTTTTTAGTTCCAGATCCTGATCAATGCCCAGTGTTTATGCAGAACCCCACATGAAGTGGTGTGAATGAACAGGTCAACTCAAGTGGACCTGATTGCAGGACTGGAGTTTTGGTTTTTCTGTTTGGTTCTGGAATATCCATAAATTAGAGAGGCAAGGTTTGTGAGTAATAGCTTTAATTGGTCCAACTTCTGTTGGTGATAGAGAAAACCTTTTGAGCTTACACAGAACTCTTCATACGTCTATTAATTATGTAGTAACTATTTTTTTTAAGAGTGGAGAGTCAGTTAATCTAGTAAGGTTGTCTGTTCCTCTGCATATTACACTGCATGCTGGGACTGTGAAGAATATAGTCACCAGCAGCAGGAGGAGTGAGGGATGGTACTCTTATTGGATTGATGGGATAACAAGAAAAAATATTACTTTTTTTCTGAAGTGCCCTAAAGAGTAGGCCATTATTGAGCCTTATTTTCTATATCAGGTGCTTCTTCCACCTATAGTTGTACAGTTGTACACTTTATTCTGTATAAAGAAAATATTCTTATTGCTTGGGGAGGGGACATTTGAGATATACAGCATACAGAAAAAAAGGAAGTAAAGGGAGTACCACACTGTGCTTTCTCAGCAATAATCCAGGGCTTTGGCTATAAACTGCTAAAGCAATGATCTTGAATTTTGTCAACTCAACTGAGTTATTGCCTTGTAAAACACTGCTGTGCTACCACTATTACTTAAAGGTATCTTTTAATATTTTGTGACTAACATAGTGCTAACTCTAACATTCCTAACTAGTATGTTTTATGCTTTTGACTGCATAGCTGGTTTTACTTTAGAATTCTGGAGAATTTGAAATAGAATTGTCTATAGCTTTCTTTTTCCAGTGTTAAATTAAAGAGTGCATTCAACGATGATGCCTTTTTGACTTTTGATATTTTAGCCTGTAATCAGTCCTTTTAAGAACCATTGGATTATCCCTTATTTAATACCTTTGAATAATTAGAGTACTACCACTTGCTGGTGCTTTTTTACCTGCCCCTCTCCCCACTCAAAAAAAGAAATAAAAAATTGTTCAGGATATTTTATATAAGGGCTGCTAGCCCTTCAGTGGCTATACTTCACTATTGATATGATTGTGGCAGAATAGTTTTTTTTTAATACTATGTTCAGTGTACACTGCTAGTACATTTCAGGTCATGCAATTTTTCTTACTCCTTTTTTATTGGATTGTGACTAAGAGAAAAACAACATTCAGTTCAGTAAATGCAAGGTTCAGTTCTAAAATTTGTTTTTGGCCCGTATTTCAACTTGTGTTTCAGCAGTGGACCCATGTTTTATTTTTGGATTTCTTTCATTGCAAAAACTTGAGATAAATGTTCTAATATTGGAGATTTTGAATAAGTTTGGATAAATTTAATTGTTAAGACAATAATTTACTTGTGAAATTTTAGAAATTCCAATATGAGACTATATAAACTTTTTCTAAGAGCAAATAGTTGAGGATTGTATGAATCCATGAAAAAATAGAATATGGAGGATGGAAACAGTGATAGTTCACTAAAATTATATGAACATAATGTGCTAGGTGTAAATCAAAACTTTGTGTTATGTGGTAAATCAATAAATGACTTAATGCTAAATTCTTTATATTTGAGAAACTTTGTATTATGCTTTTTACTGTTTTTATGTGGAATCTCATAAACTATCAGTGCAGTTAGGATGAAAGGTGTGAACCAACATATTTGCCAATCATTTTGAATAATCACAGTGTATTTCCTATATAATAATTTGTCTGTTATCAAACTTGTCCTTCAGAAGGGCCATCCAATGTACTTGGGTCAAAAATCTTCAGGGTAGTGAATTCCCCCTTAAAAATCATTTTGAGTTCAAAGGGGCACATCTCTAGAGGGTCAGTGGCTGTTATAGTGAACTGGTTAGCTCTGGTGTGCAGGAGACTTATTAAGCCATACAAGTTCTTTGCTCTCTGTGTCGTGGAGCCCCCTGCTTCCCTACTACAATTTTCTTTTCCAGTCCCCTCCTGAGTGGAACTGAAAAAGAATATGTGGACAGGCTTTGCAAAGATGCCCTTTGGTATTTCCTGCATTCTTCTATGTTGCTATCAGAGTGTGCATCTCTGGATTCTGGCATTTGTCACAAAATATTTAAATAGGTTTTTTTGAGTAGTTGTGTTTTCAGAAATTCCCTTTTTCCCTTCTCTCTGCTACCCCTTCTAGCTCAGCCTGAAACTGAGCTAAAAGAGTGCCAGTATTTGCAAATACTGATTTTCTTAACTCTGTGTCCATGGCTTGGCAAAGACTCCCTCTTCACCAGGCTTTCCAAGAGACAAATGAGTAGACGAGAGTAGTTTATATGTAGAGATGGACAGTAGGGTATCAGATACCTTTGAGATCACAAGCTGTCAAACTGGAGAAGTCAAAGGAGAATAATGTCGGAGTTGGCAGCCCCAGGCATGAACGCCAAAGATGGTATGCACGCCTATTCTGAGCAGCATACAGGGCTCCTGGCTCTTGGGTGCCTCTCAGCATAACTGTGAGTGCATCACAACTGCTCCCCCTTCTCGGCCAGCCCCCCCCTCCCCCCCGCCCCAGTGGGGCTTGGAGCCACAAGAGCTGTGTGTACATTGCAGCTCTTTCCCTTACTGGCCCTGGCCCTGCCCCTGGCACCTGCTTAGGGATGATGAGGAAAGGGCTGGCAGAGGTCGCCTAGTGTTTTGAATTGTCCTCCAACATATAGAGTAGTAGACAATACCTGAATAGTCATCATCTCTTTCTAAAGAGGAGCTCAGTAGCACCACTTCTGTCTTGCTATACTACAGGAAATAAAATTGAATTACTAGTTTGCTGACAGAGAGAAAATATAAAAATCGGTCATATAATGTGATTGTCGCCTATCAAGTAGGCAAATGCACTTAAAATGCAAGATAATTTGTTATATTTTATGATTTGATGAGGATATTAAAATGTAGGCAGATCATAATTTCCATCATATATTTCAGAAGGGGGCTGATCATGGTGATTATATTTGAGAATATTGTCTCTGGCATAAAAATACAAGGATATGAAATAGAGGAGATGCCTGTTCTTCTGCAGCAGCACAAACTTCAGACACTGAAATCGGCATTGCTAGTTGAGGTTAATAAACTTCTTTGGTAAAAGAGGAGCAGGTGTGTGCACATGCAAAATAAGATTCTATTAGTAAATGAGATTTCAAAAGCACCTAAACTTAGCAAAGGTTTCTAAAATCACATGGAAGATGTGATACATTAGTGGTTTTATATCTGCTGGGAAAAGACTTAAAAACAAACAAACAAACAAAAAAAACCCCTCAAACCACCAAAATCTCAAGAGGGGTGTGTGTGTTTTGCCCCCTGTGGGCATTCTCTATTTTAATCCAACTACATTAATCTTTCCACTTTTTTGAGCCTTAGAACATCATATCTGGTTTTTGATTTGGAGAGGTTTTAAAAGATCTATCAAATAGACCCAATTCTTAACAGTTACTTGTGCTTGTCTGTAGTGAGATGACTTTGTAGATGTCATGCACGCTTCCATGAAAAAAATATATAATATATAAAAATATTATATTTAGTCCTATTTGGCTAGCACATACCTTGAAAAGTAAATAAACAACAATTTGGATCTTATATTTGAAAATGACTCTTAAAATACATCTATGCGGAAAAAAACACCCCCCCCAAATGCAGCAGGGAGTAGGCTCTGGAGCTGACTCAGGCTCATAGGGTTTGTACTACAGGGTTAAAAATAGCAGAATAGACATTCCCACTGTGGTTGGGGCTGGGGACTGAGCTCAGAAATCTACCCCTTTGCAGGGTTTCAGATTGAGGACACAAGCCCAAAACAGAAATATCTGCTCTGCTGTTTTTAGCCCCATAGTGTGAGGCCCATGATCTCAAGTTGGCTAGTTGCTGCAGGGTAGGTTGGTTTTTATTTTTGTTTAAGTGTAGATGTATCCTGAGGAACTTATGATCCTTACTCAGAGCTTTCTCTGATGTCTTTAACAGATTTGGGTAAGCAAGGCACACACAATAAAATTCTTTACCAAATCAATAAAGCTTCATCAACAAAACATGATTGCAGATACATAAGTACTTAGAAAAGGATGCTAGAGCTTGGTACATTTTAAAAGTGGTCGGGGGGGGGGGGGGGGTTGGTACTAGAGTGGGGGGGGGGGGGTCATGGAGAGCGGGGTGAATAGAATGTGAGGGGGGGGAGTGGGGGGAGCGGGGATGAGTAGAGTGGCCTGGTGGGAATCTGGGGGGAGTGGGAGGTGGGGGGCTTGGGGAGATCATATTGCACTTCTCTGACCAGTGAGTTTATGAGTCTATAATAAAATTATGCTTGAGGAAAAATATTTAAGTCAAGAGTGAGGAGCTGAGATGGATGTAAAATAAAAACAAGTTTCACATTATAGGACCTGTTTTATCAGTGTTCATGGCCTAATATATAATGATGAGACTTATTAAACAATTGATGCTGTGAGAGTAAACACCCATTTGGGCTGAGTTGAATGTCCTGAAGATATCCTGGTCTTTCTCTGATTCGGGCTATTTATTTATTTATTTATTTTAACTAGCTGGATCATCTTAATGCCATTGCATCAATCTTCAGGCAGCTAAATGGAAAGAGCACAATACAGGCAGTACAGGCATAATACGATCACAGTTGCTCATGCTCATTAACTAATGTTTTGCCAAATTCAGAACATGCCACATGCTACAAAGTATGTAGAATTATGACAACTGTATGATTCAGAACTGTTCATCTCTGCCAACGTTCCTGTTGTGCAGGGTGCCGCAAGGATCTATTTTGTCTTTCCTGCTGCTCACTCTGTATATGAGACTGGAAGATACCAAAATGGTTTGGTTTGCAGTGCCATCAGTTTGTCTTTGGCATGCAGCTCTGTGTCATATGCCTGGCACCCAGGTGGTGGTAGGCTTATTTTTGCTCTCCTCATGCCTGGTTGAAGAGAGAAGTGTTAAAGAACAAGTTTGACTGAAACATTTGGGCAACTACTAAGTACTCCTTTGCTTCAGTCTAACTCATCATTGAAGTACAAGGCAGGACTGTGTCTCTTTAGGACTTTCCAGGAAACATTACAGTCAAACCACAGGACCACTTTTATTTAAACCCTAAACTTAATGTTTTACTAATAAATTCCAAATGTTTTTAGAGAGAATACCACATCATGGCTTGGTATATGAGCATTTACATTTCATACAGCTCTTTCTTAAACACTTAATGTACAAACGAGAAATTACTGGGCCTTCAGTAAGCTGCTATACAACTGTCGTCTCCCCATATGGCCTTTTGTCAAGATTTTTTGCTAAGTATGTGAACAGATTCTTGCAATAAACACATGATTTGTAATAGCTTCATCATCATCTCTTGAAGGTCTAAGTTATAAGATGTCTTAATTTTGTCATGGCCAAGTGTGGTGAAAATTCAGCAACACTGTTATTCCACCAAAATAGTATATGTTTGGACTGCAGGATAGTAAATTTCTATGGCTCTTATTAAATATTATTATGCTATCTGTCAAATTTTCTATTCTGTTCAGTACTATTAGACTATTCTGAAACAAGAGTCATGCCATTTGATTTTGGCAAGAACCCAAACTACAGCTGTTAAAAGGAAATAATGATAAGTGAGTTTGTTTGTTTAGGGATATTTATATGCGTTACTATGGTTTTCTTCCCTTGGGCAGGGGCCCAAGATGAGGGTATTAGATATATTTAATTTTTCTCACATTACTTTTTTAAGTTGCCTGTTTTGAAAGTGATCCCAGTTCTTATTAAAATGTTAATTTTTGTGGTTATTCTTTTCTAGCAGACAGATTGGGTTTAGGTTAACTGTTGTATATCTTGGTATTAAATAATCAGCTAATGAAATTCAACTGCACAGTGTCTTAAAAATCAGTCAGAGAAATGACTGGTGGTGTCTACAACATAATGCAATGTGTTCAGGTTCATTCTTGGAAACCAAGATTCCTGACAGTTAATATTCTTCTATTGTCAGCAAATATCTTTTAGTATTTTTGGCCGTTTGTTTCCTTGTCATCTAGTGCTGACCTACGCAGAGAATTTCAGCCCCCTATGTCTGTCTGTTACTCTGTTGGCTCACATGGCAGAGGTCTGTGTGTTGAATGTGACGTTTCCAACCCTGGTGATGACCAAGTGGGTGTCAGTGTGATGGAAATTGGGCTTTTTTAGTTTCCTTTTTTTAAAACATCAGAAATTACTCATGCAAACTACATTAAATAACATTATTAAGGTGGCAGAGTCAAGCATTCAGAAATTAGAAAATGCCATAGTTGAGGCTTCCTGTGCAGCTTTACTTTGATATTTTGTGTTATTTGTGATACATCTTTAATTACATGATCATATATTAATTTCCTCCATAAGGCTCCTGTCTTTTTCAGAACACAGGATGGATATTGCTCACTTAGTGAGCAGCTGTTCAATTTTTTATTTATTTATTTATTTATTTATTTATTAAACCCTTCTTCTTCAGCATGAGCCCCAGGCCTGATTTAATGTCCCCTATTCAAATCCTTTTCTGAAGTCAGAATTGTTAAGTTCCCCATGGGCATTTCTATGACACTTTTCCACATAGTATCTGCTTCATAACTTATTTTTCACAGCACCACTGTTAGATGAGTGGCTTTTACGCCCGTTTTACAGATGGGGAATTGAGACATAGATAGAAGGATAGAAAGTATCTACTATATTTTGGGTTCCCAATGTGAGACACCTAAGACCTGATGCTGGATTACATAGTATGTAGTTTTGTGTATGTCTAAAGCACAGCTCATGACTGTTAGTTGGAGTTGTGAGTGCTTAGTCCTTTTGCAAATGGTCTGAAGTCAGACACCCAGAAAAATCTGGTGTTAATGACTTGCCCAGTCTCGCATAGAAACTCTGCTGCAGAGGCAGGGATAGAATCAAGTTCTCCAGGGCAGTGTTCAACTACTTAAACCATGGATCTTTCTTTTCTGCCATCCTTTCTCCTATTCACTGTACTCCTCCTTTCAGCAACAAATGAAACATGGATCCTAGAGGCAACAGTCTCGTTTACTAAACAACCCTGATTTGTCCACAGAGCAGTTCCATTCTTGTCCACTGAATGTGGGATATTTTTTGGGTGAGGGGAGGTGGTTAAAGATGGCATCAGAATGGATACAAGGGGGGGTGATAAAAGGTTGCACAGGTAGCTTTTATTCTGGTACTTCCTAACTTTTGAGTGCTTCACTTTTAAATCTTAATCCTTTGTGCAATACATACACATGTACCATGTGCTTCAACATTCTAAAATATCAGTAATAAAAGGGTATAAGAAAATGTGTATATGTGTTGTCTTGGTGCTTTTTATATAAATCCAAAGTATATGAGTGTGACTTAAAATCCAGATCTAAAAGATTGTAGGATAAAATAATAAATGCATCAGCATAAATCTTAAGGGTGTGGAAAACTTGATGAGAGATAACTAGAGAGGCAAAACCAAGGATACCTTCTTGAAAGGAGATGAGTCAGTATAACTTTGTGAAGCAGAATTAATATAAGCAAAAGTGATTCATTCCTCGGTTACCGATCAGTTATATTTCCTGTATTCTGGTGATGCTTAAATGTATCTTAATTGTATTTCATTCCATTAATTTGAAAACAAATTTCTTAATCTCTACATGGCAGAATAGTTCCAAAGGGGTAGCCGTGTTAGTTTAGTTCAGCAAAACAAAGAGTCCTGTGGCACTTTTAAAGACCTTCTATGTGATAAATAGATTTGTTAGTCTTTAACAGTGCCACAGGACTCCTCCTTTGTTTTACATGGCAGAAGTAACACCCTTTCTTCGGCCGAAAATATGAACCTACACACCGCTTAAAATAAGGGAGTTATAAGTGTCTCATCTGAAGGTATTCCAGCTACTAGTCTTTAGCGTGTCTGGAATTATTTGGCTGCTAGTAGAGAATTAAATGACATGAAGGAGGACACTCTAAATCTTGTTAAACTGCTCAGCAGCTTCTTAAGTTTTCAGAAGGAAGGTTTGCTGAAAATTCCACAAACTTCACAGCAACTTGCGTAATGTAAACTTCAAATCAGTTATTTCAAAAAGCAAAAGTAAATCTAAGGAGACATGCAAGACCCAACTTTTGAAGCAGTGAATTGATTGAAGGTCAGACACTATACCGGGAAAGGAATATTAGAACTAAAATGGTTTTTACAAGTCTGAAAGACCATATTTTAGACTTCTTTGCAGGCCTGTCAAAAAGGTGAACCACAACTGTAAGAAAAGTTTTACTTTTACCCTTTGCTGATCTTCTACAATGCCAGAGACCTTTGAGGATTTTTGACTCCTGTATTTTTTTAAATATATGTTGCTTAACCTTTGAAGTATCAGGTGTTGAATTCCAGGTTTTACTGCCTGTAGGACTTAACAGGTTGATTGGGACAGCAACACAATGGGCTGAAACCTGAGTTCCCAGGCTTCTTGTGCAGGTGGAAGGGATGGTGTACCTTCATATTCTGTCCTGTTTTGTCATGAGATAAGCAGGCTTGATCAAAATCCCCACCAAGTCACTTTATTCTCATTTGGCCATAGCCTTACAATCTAAACATTCCCATCTTCCCTCAGTAAAGCTACTGTTCAAGTTGTAGCCCTCTGAGGTGTTGTTACCCTCTAATCTTCAAGTAAGAAGCATAGGCATTTAGGCCTGATATTTTTAATGCAAAAATAACCAAGTATAGTTATTTGATTCTTTTGAATAAACTTTTGTGGTGGTTTTCATTCATTATAAAAAAGCAATAAAGGATACATGTTGTGGGATATATTTTGCTCTGCAATTTAACTGATAAGTCTTTCAACAGACAAAACCATGCAGAAATAATAGTGTGTTCAGTGAAAGAGGAGCATAACTAAAGTACAGCTATTTATAACTTTCAAATAACTGTACAAAACCACTTGTAAAGTGTTTAAGCAACCACAGATCTAGAGTGTGTGGGCTCAGAGAAAGTTTGGCCTTGAAGGGGAACTCAGCTGGTGACGAGAAGTTCCAAACAAAAGTGAATGAAATGTAAGAATGCATATGACTGACTGTACTCCCCACGAGAGGAAGAATGTTCTTGTGGGTAAGGCATAAATATAACTGGGACTCACAAGACTTCTTTAGTCACAAATGTTTCTGATTTCTTTCCTGACCTCAGGCCAAGGTTTTTGGGTGCCTGCTTTTTGAGAGCTCTGAGAATCAAAATTTCTGAAAACAAGACCTCATAGTTAGATGCCTGAATATGGGGTATGTCTTCACTAAATTTGTAAATGGTAGCCTTAAACTCCTGTTATCTATTATTCCCAGTTTACAGATGTAAACATATGTTACAGGGATGTTATGAAACTAAACTGACTATAAAACATTGTGGTTCATTATTTGAATGCAAGTACAAAACTCTGGATGCATCATCTAGCTTTGCAGCACAGTACATTTCCCCTGTGGAAAAAATTGCATTCAGTACAGAAAGCAATTTGGCAGACTTATGAGAAATATTTTTTCATTTCTTCATTGTGTATGATTGTATTCTGGTCTAGATGTGAGAGTGTATGATTGTATTCTGGTTTAGATGCTAGGGAAGGACTGTTTTCTTGGTTGTGTTTATACAGACTTGTAGCAGTGACCGTCTGGGTCACATGTTCTAATGACACTTGCTGCAGGTAAGTTACCGCTTACCACAGTAGATATGCTAGATTCTTTCCACAGTTCTTTCCACTGATAGCCCCTTTCCCTTCAGTTGTGAGCATGTAATTGAATTTTATTTTCTGATATTTTTCTCTGTGTACACTATATGCAGTTTTTTAATTACTTTTTAAAAAGCTCTTGTCTGGGTCTCCCCCCATTTTTAATTTTCCTCCAAATATGTGCCCCGAAATATAAATACATTGTAGAGACATTTCAGATTAAGAAACTCTCCTTTCCCACTATATTTTAAATGTTCTTGAGCTTTTTCTTCCATTGCTCAGAAAGTCTAACATACTGTTTAATCTTTGAACAAAGAACTTCCAGTTTGTAAGTGTAAAACAATTATTATTCAGGAGACGTACTACTTGATCTTTGCTGTCCATGAATTCTGACTGGTGCTTGAATGGCCCTATTGTCCTCTCATATGCTGAAAACAGATTAATTTATCTTTTCAAGAGGAGCACTCTCCTTCCTCCCTACACCCAGTTCAAGTTGCCAGTAGTGAAGGAGAGAACAATACTGCAATCTAGACAGCCTATAATTTCTGAACCTTAATTCTGTTGGACGTATCACTCACCAAACTTGATTTATACCAACTGCTGAATGTGGTATGGTTACTAGATAGGCTGTTGAGTTGCAAGAGCAATGCATATAGTAACTGATTTATAGTGTGCTATATTATTCTTCCTATTCTAATAAGAAAAGTATATTACTTACTTCCCCATCACTGCACGTCTCTGAAGATCCCCTTACAAAATCTAATTTTGAAAATTCTTATTTGTATTCTCACTGAATGAACAAGAATAGTTTTCTCTTTAGTAGCACTGTTCAGTGTGGGGATGATTAGAGCTTGAGTGAGTAAATGTTTGGAATGACTTCTTAAGTCATTTACTGAACTTGTAGATATTTTGCGGTTTTATATAAAAATAGTCTCTAGATACACCACCCATACTATAGTCCCACTATGCTAGATGCTATGAAGATAAATAAGTTAGTCCTTCTAAAGAGCTTACACATTTAATTTGGGACAAAACTCCACAGGTTGTGAGATAAATATATAGGGAAGGAAATAAAAATGTTCACTTTTTTAATTTGGAGGTTTAATTGAACCTGTGAGAGACAAAATACTGTAAATAAATCTGAAAATGTGTTGGTAATGAACTTCTTGTGATATTTCTCAGTGCTGTGAAGCGCCCAACTTCTACAATAAAAAAAAGTGGTATAGTAATACTTGCCAAATAATGAGAGATCATACAGGTCATGTGTCTAAGCAGTGTTCTGTTCACATTTATTTTCCTCTACCTATTGATTGATAGGACTTACGTAGCTCCAATGAATGAATTAACTAAGCAACACACTTTCTTTAATATATTTATTCTTGCAACACACATGTGAGGTAGGGCAATGCTATTTATCCCTATTTTATAGCTATAGAATTAAGGCAGAACCAGGAGTTGGGTGCCTAAATGCCTCTGAGGAGCTGATCTTAAATGACGTGTCCCACATAAAATGTCTGTGTTAGAGAAAGGAAATGAACCCTATGCTCTTCTGATTCCTTTTGAGGGGCTTCACATTTACAGCTTCTGTTGCTGACTTTGCCCTGGTCTACAATGACAGAGAAGCTTGACATACTGCTGCTCACCTTGACCTTCTTCAGTGTCAATCTCCACTATCAGAGTAGTAAGTTTGAATTAAATGGTGCTGTAATTCGACCTGATAACACCACCCTTGTGAGTGGCAGAGCACTGAGGTAGAAATCTACAATTTACATTTATGTCTGTGTAGCCAGAGAGTAGCGCTAATCTTGCTTTTCCTGTTATTCCAGTCTGTTGCATTGTAGCATCCCCTGCCTGTAGTCCAGGAAAGTTTTTAGTGAATTCCTCTCTTTCTCTCTGCATGCAGCACTATGTCTCCCTGGTGTCACTACAACAGATAAATGACAAATAAAGCTTTTCCTGCTTTTCTTTTTTCTTTAGCGAAGAGGGGAGGGAGAGTGGTGAGGATGACTGCTTCCCTACAAACCACTCTGCCTGCTATCCACAGTGCAATGGATTTCAGGAAGTAATTAAACGGTGGGGACAGGAGAACCCAGTAAGGAATTTGTCGTGTGATCATTCGTGTTCACATTCTGTAATTTGAGAGACTAAAATCAAATTACAATCCCCTCCCCCCCCCGCAGCATAGACAAACACTTGGTATTATGTTCCATATTAATTAGAGAGCCAACATTTATGGGAAGTGGGAAGATAATTGTATGCAAAAGAGGTAGGGTGGGGGACAGGAAAAAATGATCTTTCCTCTTTTTCCAGTAATTTTTCCTTTTTTCTAACCCCCCCCACCTCAACTCATCAACACCACCACTCCATCTTTTTTTTTTTTTTTTAATTGGCATTTGTAAGAAGTGTGGATAAAGTATAGTTACCTGCAGTTAAGACTCCAGATTATAGCGTCTGAAATCCTGTTTTTCCTACTGGTGCCTTTAGTACTTTTCTCAGTACTGCTTTATTATGGGAAATAATAGAAATAAAGTAGATATAAAAGGAATTATAACAATTAAACAAGAAGTCTATCTACAGTGAATTTACTTACCCAATTAAACAGGAAATCTGTATCTGGTTTACTTATATATCTTTTTGACTCACAGCCTATCTTCCATGAACTTACCTAGTTCTTTTTTTAAACCCTTTTATAGCCTTCACCTTCACAATATCCTCTGGCAAGGAGTTCCGTAGGTTGATTGTCAATTGCATGAAGAAATACTTCCTTCTGTTCATTTTAAACCTACTGCCTATTTATTTTATTTGGGAACCTGTACATCTTGTGTTATGAGACGGAGTACATAACACTTCCTTATTTATGTTCTCCACTTCAGTCATGAATTTATAGATCTCTATCTTATCTCCCTTTAATCATCTGTTTCCCAAACTGTAAAGTTCCAGTGTTTTTTAATCTCTGCTCACATGAAAGCTTTCCCATACTCCTAATCAGTTTTGTCACTCCTTTCTGTACTTTTCGAACACTATAATTCTGTGTTTGAGTACTAATTGCCACAAGAATTTTTAATAGCATCTCTCCTGGTTTTGATGTACTTGAAATCAAAATAACTTTAAGAAGTTTTTTGGTTTGTCAGTCTTACCGGAAAACAAGTTTTTCCTATAATCAATCAATCCAATCAATCAATCAATCAGTCAATCAACTAACTTTAGCCTGATCTGGATCAGTGCTCCTACTGTCTTAAAATGAAGGTCATAATCTTTTGAAGGCAGGGTCTCTTTTGTTACTACATGTCTACACAGTACCAAACTCTTTGTTCCTATTATGACACGGTTATTACTTAACACTTATTATTCAAACTTGTTTACACTTTGTACAATTTTTATTTTATCCAATTTTGTGTTTTAAAATGGAAGCAAGCTCATATTCAACATCTCTGACAAGGCCATGGATCCTACAATTAAGTATTTGTATAGTGTTTTTTCACCTATAGGCCATTTGAAAGGTGAGCATTTGGGAAACTGAGTCACAGAGAGGTGAAAGGATGTACCCAATTTCAATCAACAGAACAGTGGCAAAACCAGACAAATGTTCACGAATTAGTATTTTGTAAAACTTGTGAAAGCATTCTGTTATTAGTATGGTACTTTGATTTTACCTATAAGGATATATGTAGCTGCACTATAGAAACAAAGTTTTTTTGTAAATAAATTTAAGCTATATCTTACAGTAGTCCGAATCATGTCTTCATGTAGAAATTTGATATAGACGTCCTCTTTACTTTCCATTCAGTGGCAGAGAACATTTAGCCTCCCACTTGTGGTCAAATAATATCTGACTCGGAACTAAGACTACAACTACTAGTCTTCTTGACTACATTTTAATATGGCTAAAAACTTAACTACTTAGTCAACTGGAATGTTGCAAGTATTTCATGGGCTGTGGTTTGGGAACAAATGATTTAATAATTTTGCGTTGTCTTTTGAATATCGAAAAAATAAAACCTTAATCGTTTTCCCTCTTTTTCCACCTAGGATTTTAAGACTGGGTTTGGTATTACTATGATACCTATGAATGTGGCAAATGTAAAACAAGTGGATCGGACAGCAAAACAGTCTTTTGAAATAATCACTCCCTATAAAAGCTTTAAGTAAGTGCTGTTAACAGTTTTATTTATTTAAAAATTCAGTAGTGCTGCTAAGTTATAGAAATGTTTACTTTTTATTAAAATTAACTAACTTTTGCTAAAAATTGCAATAATTTAAACCAGATTACTCAGTGTTTGTATATAGTTGTGAGATTTTTATTTCTTTTGCTGCGTTGCTCAGCTGTTACATCCCTGTCAAAGTACAGTAGATATCAGAGATCCCAGGCTTTACAAATTCTTATTTTTATTATATAAGGATGAATTAAATTTGTATGTGGTTTCATTCAAAGCAGAGGTAAAGTCTTTTTCTTTAAAATAAATAAATAAACAAGGTTAAAAAGGTAGAGAAAATAGCATTTAATTTCTCTGCTAGTTATGAATTTAGTCTGAAACGGGATCATATCATGCCATCCATTGTAAGAACTTTCCATTCCAGCTAATGGCAAGTTCGTTATGACCCATAGTGAATGCTTTGGAAATAAATGCATGAATACTAATGAAGACATAAAAAAAACCTTTTTATGGAGTGCCATAGTAAGCAATTGTACTTTAAACGAAGCTGCAGTAATATAGGAAGAGGATTGCTCTTTTTCCTATTCCTTTTTTGGGATTTCTGGATTCTAACCTTTGGACTCAGACTGAAAAGCAAACATAATTTTCTGTTTCATTGGTCCCCTGTCTGATTCCAATTTCTAGAAGTACAGAACTGCAGGGAGATTGGTCATGATCAGTGACTTAATTCTGTGGCTAACAGGGGTGGATAGTGAGTGTTTTATTTACACTAAAACAACAACATTAGATAGTCTGTGTAAAGAAATCATCTTATTTAGGACCTTAACCATATTGTTAGTCCGTCTATACTGCATGGTAAATGCTCATAGCTCCTTCTGGCTGTGTCCTCTTGAGCCATTTATGATACTGTGGGTTTAAGACTGAGTTTTAAATCTGTTTTATACTGAGTAAAAAGATTAAAAGCAATTTGGGACTATAAGTTGAGTGTGTCAAAAACTATTATAGCTTTTAATTAATTTAGCTTTTAAAGAAATAGGTTGGACTCATAAGGGAATTTGATTAATCAGTAAAATGAAAGGGTATTTTATCTTGATATTTAAATCTTTAGGGAAGTCAGATTTTTGAATGGCAATTTCATCTGTAGATTAAATGTGTAAGAGGAGCTATAGACCCTGTTTCCCTGTTTAATTGGGCTTTAAAATATAGATCAATAATGCAGAAATGTCAATTGTTTCAGCTTTACAGCAGAGTCGGAAAGAGAGAAACAAGAGTGGATTGAAGCATTGCAGCAATCAATAGCAGAAACTCTCTCTGATTATGAAGTAGCTGAGAAGATCTGGTTCAATGAGTCAAACAGGAGCTGTGCTGATTGTAAAGCCGCAGATCCTGACTGGGCATCCATCAATCTCTGTGTTGTCATTTGTAAGAAGTGTGCAGGTATAGTAATTAAAGACAGGCCGTGTTGACTCTAGAGGATGTTATTTGCATACCTGTGCATGTCTCTGCACTGTTTCTGTTTTGCTTACAGTCCTGTTTGTAATATTCCTTTCAAAAGTTTTGAGAAGCAGACATTAACGGAAGTCTGTTATTTTAAAATCAAAATAGAGAGATATTTCATTATTCTTAACCACTTTCATATATGAATGTGTACAGTCCAGAGATGCTCAGTGACCTTGAAATGAGTAATTCATTGCAATCAATGGAAGGTAAGGCTCCATAGTGGCTGTGTTGGAGGCACTGGATGCTTTACAGAACTGGGCTCTGAATAAGGACAAAAGAGTTGCTATTATTAGATATTACCATGGTCCATCCTGACTACTATCCTATCTCTGAAGTAGCGTGTGTTAGAACTTTAGGGAGAGTGTATAGAACAGTACAATTTAGAAGTGATCCACCCATCTTTCACTCTTGGCTTCTGGTAGCCAAATTCACCCTCACCATAAGTTATGTCTCTGACCATCTTGTCTAATAGTCATTGGTGCACTATTCATCATGAATTTATCCAGTTCTCTTTGAACCAAGTTATATTTTTGGCTATCACAATGTCCCATAACAATGTGTTTTAACAGTTCGTTGTGAAGTGTGTGAAAATATACTTTTTTTGTATTAAACCAACTGCTGATTGATTTTATCAGCTGACCCACTAGGTTTGGTATTGTGTGAGAGGATAAATAACATTATTATTCATTTATTCCACACCATTCATGACTTTACAGACCTCTGTCATATTCCTACATGATGTTCTCTTCTTTAAGATGAACAGCTCTATTCATTTTAGTCTCTCCTTGTACGAAAGTGAGATGCAGCGACCAGAAATGGACACAATATTCACAATGTTGCTGCACCATTGAGTTACAGAGTGGCATTATATCTTCTGTTTTATTTTCTGTCCCTTTCCTAATAGTTTCTAATTTACTGTTAACCATTTATATTGCTACGGATCACTGGGCAGAAGTTTTCAGAGAACTATCTGCATTGACTCCAATACCTGTCTTGGTTTGTAGCCACTAATTTAGACCCCATCATTGTATGTATGTGGTTGGTATTATTTTTTCCTTTGACCTTGTCAAAGACTCTCTGAAAATCCATATATGTTATGTCAACTGGATCACCTTTTTCTTTTTCGAGTGATTGCTCCTGTCCATTCCATGTTAAGTGTGTGCACACTGCGTGCACAGATCACCAAACATTTTTTCCCTTATAATACCCCTTGGGTTGGCTGCAGCAGCCTCTAGAGTGGTGCCTTTGCGGCTCACTATACAAGGCACAGCCGACCCTTCTCTCCTCATTTCCTTCTTACCTCCCTGATGGTTGCTGTAGCCTTATCTGCTTCTTCAAGGAGCTTTTCCCTAGCATCACTGTTTTCTTAAGTTCCTTTTAAGTAGTGGTCTTTAGAGACTTAAGTGCTTGCCCGCCCTGGACGCGGGGCTGGGGCAAGCCTGGATTTAAGATTTATGAATCATGTCTCAAGCCTGTGCCCCTTGATGATCCGCACCTATTGTGTTTACAGTGCCCAGGTGAAGCCCGTCTTTGGAAATGCTGTAAGATCTGTAGGAGCTTTCGGCCTCATATGCAAAAGGACATGGAGCAGAGAATTAGGATATACACAACAGAGGAAGCCCTTCGTCTGATGCTGTCATCCAGGGTGCCGTCAGTGAGTAGCATGCTGGCTGCTCCCAAGAGGGACTCTAAAAAACAGTGGGACCGTGCAGTGCCATCACCATTGGCTCAGTTTCAGTGGCACAAGTCCCTTTCCCTGGCACCACTGAAGAAAAAATGGAGAGTGGACCAAGGCCATTGCTTGGGGAAGAAGAAGCGTGGAGCTGAGAAAGATCAAGGCCCCAGGCACCATCGACTCCGGACGTGAGGGCGGGACCATTGAGTCCAGTGTCTGTATCTTATCTGAAAAGGGAGATTCTGGAGGATGAAATCCACCTGCCCTCTACTCCAGAAAGTTTTGACGCAGCACAGGAGCTCACTGAGCAGACAGTGCCATCCGCCTTGGGGCCTCTGCCATCTCCAGTACTCGACAGACTGGGACCATTGAGAGGGAAGCCCAGGATGCTGACCAGCTCACCCACAGCACCTCTGTGCCCCCCTCACTGATACGGGCGTGATCACGGTTTCCACTTTGTGGGACCGAGCCAGAGAAGGTGTTTCGGCATCATTCCCCTGTACCGCCAGCCATTGTGGCAGCAGTCAGTGCCCTCTATTTTTGCTTGCCTGTGTGAGTGCCAGAGAGCCATTGGCGAAGCCTGGACCTCAAAGGAGGTGGTCCAACCACACTGTTCCCCTCACTGTTCTGGTGTGGCACCACTGTGGTTACAGTGCAGTGGCTTCTTGTCGGATTCAGAAGATGGTTCCATCAGGTTGAGGAGCAGCCGGCACTGATCCACCAGCAGGAGCATGCAGCCTCCTCTGGCACCGGCTCACCAGTTGCCTGCGAATTGGCTGGGTTGGCAACAATGGCCTTTTTTGGACACTCTGGGCTTTTCACCAACAACAGGGCTTGAGACCGAGTAGACTGCATTTGCGTGCAAGCTTGAGACCTTAGCCACCTTTTTTCACAGGCACTCCTTCAGACAATGGTGGCTTTTCTGAGGAGGAGTCCACCAGGGGGCCATGGAGTGGCACAGGCTGTGCCAGTGAGGTGACTTGAGCAGGGTTGGCTGTGTGGCAAATGCCAGAAGACCCCTCAGGCAAATCCTCATCCTCCCCACCCGATGAGGCTGTGGCAGGAGCTAAGCTGGCAGCACTTCAGGAGGATGTCAAGGCCCATCAGGAGCTGCTCAGAAGGGTGGCGAGGGGCTTGGGCCTCCAAGCAGAGGAGATCGCAGAGGACTCGGACCCTATGGTGGACATTCTTGCCCCAGAAGCCCTGGCCAGGGTGGCTTTGCCACTCATAAAGACCATTGAAAATTCCACTAAAACATTGTGGCACACTCCAGCCTTAATTTCTCCCACGGCTAAGAGAGCAGAGAGAAAGTATTTCATTCCATGGAAAGGCTATGAATGTTTTTATACACCCCCCGCCCCCACTGGGATCGCTGGTAGTGGCTGCCATGAACGAAAAGCAGAGGCAAGGTCACCAAGGCCCTACTCCTAAGTCAAAAGATGCCAAGAAGCTTGATCTTTTTGGGTGAAAGGTCTACTCAACTGGGGGCCTTCAGCTAAGGGTGGTGAACCAGCAGGCTATCCTTAGTTGATGTGTTATCAGTCCTTGGGCTTTGCTTGAGAAATTTGTGGATAAGCTACCGCAGGACGCTAGGGCAGATCTTTCAGCCACTGTCAAAGAGGGAAAGGTAGTTTTGCGGGCTGTCCTTCAGTCTGCTCTGAATGCGCGGATGCAGCTTCCTGGGTAATGATCTCGGGTATTATGATGCATAGGAGCTCCTGGCTGCAGGCCTTAGGGTTGCCACAGGAAGTTCGATCCACCATTCAGGACCTCCCCTTTGAAGGCCTGGAGCTGTTTTTGCAACAAATGGACTGTAAGTTGCGGACTTTGAAGGACTTGAGGGCCCTGTTAAAGTCCCTAGGCCTTCATACCTCGGCCTCCCAGTGGAAGACGTTTAAGCCTCAGCCCTGGTCGCGAGCATACCAGCACACCAGGACTATGATCAATGACATAATAGATTGGGTCGGTGCAGCAGTAGCCAGATCTCAGGGCAGAAGCAAGGATCATCTCTCCAACCATCTGGTTCAAAGAAAGGTTTTTGAGGGTGCGCCCAAAGATGACATGCTAGACTCTTTCGATCCATCCCTACTTTTTTACCTCAGACTATCCCGGTTCTACCATGCCTGGTCCCGAATTATTTTGGACCTGTCAGTGCTCCACATGATAAAACAGGGCTACTCGCTCCAGTTTTCTACATGGCCCCCTCCCACCCACCTTTTTCCCTGTCCCTATTCAGGGACCCCTCTCACGAACATCTACTGCTCGAGGAGGTCCAGACTCTCTTGCGCAAGGGAGCCTTAGAGGACATGCCCACAGATCTTAGGGGAAAGGCTACTATTCATGCTATTTCCTGATCCCTGAGGCCAAGGGATGCCTAAGACTGATCATTGATCTCAGGGGCCTGAATCATTTCCTATGGAAGATCCATTTTCGTATGCTTTTCCTGTCTTCAGTAATTCCCTCCCTGGAACCGGGAGGTTGGTATGCCGCCTTTGATCTTCAGGATGCATATTTCCATATTGCAGTCCTGCCAAGACACAGGAGGTTTTTGCGTTTTGTGGTAGCGACAGGCACTTCCAGTTTACCGTTCAGCTTGGTGGCAGCATGCAGGGTTTTCATGAAGTGCCTGGCTGTGGTGGCAGCCTTTCTCAGATGCCAGCGTATACAGGTTTATCCTTACCTGGACAACTGGCTGGTGCGGGGCCAGTTAGAGGAGGAAGTAACCCGCAATCTGGCTGTGGTCCCAAATGTCTTCAAAGACCTAGGCCTCCTGGTCAGTGCCCAAAAATTGACCCTGGTACTGGCCCAAATGATTGAATTTATAGGGCTGCTCCTGGACTCCGAGGTGGCAAAGGCTTCTCTGCCCCCTGAATGTTTCAGAACCATCAGGAATGTAGCCAGAACCCTTCAAGTGTAACCTCTAACCATGGTGAGGTCCTGCCTCAGGCTGCTGGGGCATATGGCTCCCTGCACTTATGTGGTGAATCACACCAGGTTCCATCTCCGCCCATTTCAGCTGTGGCTGGCATTGGTTTATCGCCCTGCACAGGATGACCTAGACAGCATGGTTACAGTTCCCCGGATGGTGCTGAACTCTCTGGACGGGTGGTGCTGCGAAGAGGAGGTTTGCAGTGGCCTTCTGTTCCATGCCCGACAATCCTCAGAGACGCTGAGCACCAACGTCTCAGATGTGGGCTGGGGAGCTCATGTGGACTATCTGATGACTCAAGGCCTATGGAGAGGCAGCGAGATGCGTCTGCATATCAACGTCAGGGAGCTTAAGGCAGTGTGCCTGGTCTGCCAGACATTTTGGAAGCTCCTCCGTGGAAACATGGTCGCTGTTTGGACAGACAACTTGGCAGCAATGCATTACATCAACAGACACGGGAGGGCTTGCTCCCTCTGTCTATGCCGCAAAGCCCTAGCTCTTTGGGAGTTGCGTGTCTGCCATTCCATTCACCTATATGCCTCTTATCTCCCCGGTTGCCAAAACGTTCCAGTGGACGACCTCAGCAGGAGGTTCAGCTTGCAGGAGTGGTCCATCAAGGGGTCAGTTTTAGAGGACATTTTCCAAAAGTGGGGTCGTCCTCATATAGACCTCTTTGCCTTGGAGCAGAACAAAAAGTGCAAAGTCTTCTGCTCCTTCCGGGGCCTCAGCCTGGGTTCCGCGTCGGATGCATTCAAAATCTCATGTAGAGGTCAAGTTTACTATGTGTTTCCCCTGACTCTGTTGATGGTGAAAGTTCCCTTGAACATCAAGCGGAATGGGGCATGGGTCATCCTAATAGCCCCGGCGTGGCCAAGGCAACACTGGTTCCTGATCTTACTGAACCTTTCCGTGCGAGCCCCGATAGAACTGCACCTGCTTCCGGACCTCCTCTCCCAGGACGAGGGCTGTTTGGTCCACCCAAATCTGTAGTCGCTGCATCTTCAGGCCTGGAACCTCCATAGCTGATGGATAAGGAGCTCATGTTCAGTAGCAGTCCAGAATGTTCTGCATAGCAGCTGTAAGCCCTCATCCTTGCATCTTATGCAGTGAAATGGACAAGATTCACCATCTGGGAGCAGGAGAAGAAGGTCAACCCAAGCAGAGCATCGGTCCCTTCTATTTTAGATTATCTGCTTTCCCTGAAGAGCACAGGGCTTGCAATTGCTAAATGGACTTTAATAGAGGCTGCCATTTCAGCGTTCCACGAGGGATCCGGGGGGAAGAGGGGAGTCTATTGGTCTTTTCAGACCCAATGTTTAGACATTTTATGAAAGGTCCTGAGAGGCTGTTTCCCGGGGCGCACCCCTGAGTGGCCCAATGGGACCTAAATTTAGTCCTGTCAAGATTGATGGGGCCACCTTTCAAGCCTTTGGCTGCATGTTCGCTGCTGTATTTGTTGTGAAAGGTAGCTTTCCTAGTAGCGATCACTTCAACCAGGTGGGTGTTGGAGTTGGGAGCCCTGACTTCCGAAACTCCATACACTCTGTCTTTTAAGGACAAGGTTCATTCGCGTCCTCATCCAGCCTTTCAGCCAAAGGTGCTCTCAGACTTCCACTGTAACCAAGATATTGTGTTGCCAGTGTTCCATCCTAAGTTGCATGCTTTGGATTCAGAATGTAGGCTACATACACTCAATGTGTGTCAAGCCTTAGCCTTTTATGTAGAAAGAACAAAGCTGTTTTGGAAAACACCACAGCTCTTTGTGGCAGTGGTGTACAGGATGAAGAGCCAGCTGGTTTCAGAGCAGTGGATTTCATCCTGGGTGGTAGTTTGTATCTGGGAACGTTATGCTTTAGCGAAGGTTCGCCTGCCAGTGATCAAGGCTCACTCCACACTGGCTCAGGCATCTTCCAGAGCCTCCCTTGCTCAGATTCTAGTCGTCTCTAGCTTATACCTTTGTGAACCACTACACGATAACCCAGCAGATGCAAGATGATGCAGCAGTTGGCAGAGTGGTGTTGCAGTTGATAAAGTTGTGATTCTGACCCTCTGCCTAAGGTAAGACTGTTGAATCACCTAACGTGGAATGGACTGGAGCAATCTCTCGAAGAAGGAGAGGAGATTACTTATCTGTAACTGGGGTTCTTTGAGATGTGTTGCTCCTGGCCATGCCATATCCCTTCTGCCTTCCCCTCTCAGAATGGGCTACGAAGGAACAGAGGAGGGAAGGGCCTTATATAGTGAGCTACAAAGGTGCCACTCCAGGGGCTGCCACAGCCAACCCTCTGGGTACTCTGTAGGGGAAAAAATCTCCAGTGATCCATGCACGTGTCACATGCAGACCTAATGTGGAATGGCCAGGAGCAACATATCTCAAAGAACCCTGGTTACAGGTAAGTAACCTCCTCATCTATTTGCTTCTCCAGCAAATCATGTTTATCTATTCCAGTCATCTGGTATGGAGGTTGATTTCAGTGTTGGTTTACGTACTACGGTTAATAATTCAGCAATTTTATAATTGAGTTCTTTCAGGTCTGTGGAGTGAATACCATTTAGTCCTGGTGATTTATAACTGTTTAACTTATCAGTTTGTTCTCCTTTATTAACACATCAAATTGGGACAGAACTTCAGAATTGTCACTCAGGAAGAACTACCTCATGAGGTCCCTGCCGGTTAACCCTATGGTTCTATGTGTGCGTCCTCATCCTCTATAGTGAAAACTGATGCAAAGTATTTATTTAGTTTCTCTATAATAGCTTTGTGTTCATTGAGTGCTCCTTTAACAAAACATTGAATGGCAAAGTAAACATTTCAGAAATTATCTTCATAACTTCAGTATATATTTGATAGTTAACCAGGAAATCTTTTTGAGATGTTAGTAAAAACCTACTTTAAAATTTGCAGTAAATATGGGGGGTGGGTGGGTGGATGGATCATAATTCCAAGTACTTTAAAAGCCACCAACAATAAATGTCCCCTGTATCAGGAAAAAATTAGTTGATTTATTAAATACTTAAAGATTTAAAGAATTGCGCAATTGTACACAGTGTTTCTATGGCATGTTCCTGTTCCAAAGAATTTATAATCTTTGTGTTTTAGTGTGCTGCCCTTGGTGTATTCTGAATTACACAGGATTGTAATTATCTAATCAGTTCAAACTTCTTGCATGTGACCAGTCTTCTGTTAAAAAGAGTCAGAAGAAAACCTACAGTTTTTAATAAAATTATGATTTTGGTTTTTTTTTTTTTTTTTAACACAAAAAGGTCAATTGAAATAAGTTAGTTAAAATATTATTTCATTTTTAATCAGGGCAACACAGATCTTTAGGACCTAGAGATTCAAAGGTCCGGAGCCTAAAAATGGATGCCAGCATTTGGACCAATGAACTGATTGAGGTAGGTTATGTGATGATTTAACTTTTTGAGCTGCTGTGGAAAATATGTTAGACCTATATGATTTCAGTACAAAAGTTGCTTCTTTATTTTTGTTTTAAAGGCCCAGCTCATAAAAATCAATTATAAGCCCCATTCTTTCATAATGTAATTTACTGTTTAACAGAATTCCCAGCCTTAAGTGTTCAAAAATTATGAGTAAGCCCCCTACTCC
This sequence comes from Podocnemis expansa, assembly GCA_007922195.1. Classification (NCBI taxonomy): domain Eukaryota; kingdom Metazoa; phylum Chordata; order Testudines; family Podocnemididae; genus Podocnemis; species Podocnemis expansa. The sequence continues at coordinate 16,193,784 of ML681996.1, forward strand.
CAAGTCATAAAATTGATTTAACATCATTTAATTTTCAGAATTAATTATTATTGCATTACTTTTCTTTCCTTTCTGAGCTCTTAGGGATCACTTTTTCAAGCTTTTCTCTGTGGCCAGAAATATCTCCTTCTTCCTTCCACTACATTTTTTAAAAACAATGTTGCCTGATTACAGGAGCTGAGACTATAAGAAACACATTAAATATTACACAAAGATTAGTAATAAAACCATAAACAGGCAATGATGCTTTAAATACTTCTTGATGTTGCTTAAATGATTTTGGGAATGTAGATGCAAAATATCTATGCAAATCCAGACCTTGGCAGATCTTAACAGGGTGTCCAAGGTTGTGTGGACAATAATAACCTGTGTGGACAATAATAACCTTCTTTTTCCACTATATGCACTCTTTTGTATCCCCACACTGAGAAGTTACTACAGTTGTAGTGCACTCTCCTGTCAGCAATGACTGCTCGCTGCTAACATTCCCTGGAAGCAGTCCACTGAGTGAGCAAGATTGCATTTCCATGATTACATGGTAAATGTGCTTAATGGAGCGCTTAAACTAATGCTGACTTGGACTCCTCCCTATTACACAATAGGAGAAACAGTACTCTGTTAGAGGAAAGGAGTGAATGAAATTTTAAAGCCGCCAAGTTGTACCTGTGTTTTCTAGAATAATCTCCTTGAGAATCTCCTGCTATGATGGTCCTTAAAATATTATTTTGTTTTGAGACACATCCAACGGTATTCTTCCTTTTACTCCCAGGGAGTATTTCTCCAGCAGTATTTCCGTTTGGAAGTAGATGATTTTTTTAAGACACCTGTTCTCTACACTGAGAACACTATTCCTCTTGTGAAGTCTTTCTTTTGCTCTGGGAATTGATTGGTTACTCTGAAAGGTAAAAGTTAATGTTTACTTCAAAGTTTGTAAGGTGGATTGGGCTGGTATGCTACACTTCTGTTCTGCCTTTCCTCTGTTGTTAACCTTTCTGCAGACCTTGCTCAGTTCATTTTGAAATACGGTGAATGAGTAGCATTGTGAAGTTTCAGTTGTTATTGATGATTTATCATGGACATAGAACTCTGAAATCTTTCCTTATTCGTCCACCATTTAACAGGACAGCATAAGCAATGACTCTGCTGAGGCACCCATTGTTCTCCCTTTGAATCATCTCCATTTTCTCTGATCATCTTTCACTTAGCAGATGAAAACTTTTTAGAGTTTACCTTACCTTTTCTTTTTCTTTGGCAGCTTTTTATTGTCATTGGAAATAAAAAGGCAAACAGTTTTTGGGCAGGAAAACTTCCACCAGAGGAGGAATTGCATATGGACTCACCTCTAGAAAAAAGGATAACTTTTATTACACAGAAATACAAAGAAGGAAGATTCAGGAAAACTCCTTGGGCCTACAAAACCAAAGAAGAATTAAATAAGGTGGTAATGTAGTAAATTAAGTCTTACCCTCATCATCCACAAGTGCGGGAATGTAGTTAGGCATCCTGGCTAATCACCTTACATAAGTGTGTGTATGTCCACCATACCCCATGTCTGTCATTATTGAATCTTAATAGGTCATTTGTAGCCTGGGAAGATAGCACTGTTAGCTGCAGAATGTTAACCAGGAGGCTGTCCAAAAGATAACTTATGGATTAACATTCTGTCACTAATCGTGTTGTTTTCCAAGGCACCTTGTGGGCTATTAAAGTCAATAATGACAGACAGATACTTTTTATCTGTACAGTCCACGGAATTATCAGTGTGTAGTTCTTTGCTTCCTAAATATTAAGATGCCTTCAGCATAAAAGGCCCCAAATTCTAATTACACAGACATTAGTCATTATTCAGGGGTGGAAATGATGTTTGATCTGTTGTGATAAGTGATTGCTCTTCTGAAGTGTGTAGCATTAACCTATAGCATTGAATATATGTTACCCATACAGGCAAGTAACTCGAGAGACCTTTAGTAAACATTGCCCAATATGTTGTCTTAAGTTAAGTTTGTTCTCCTTGCATTTTTGGTACATGTCATGTTGTTATACACTTTTATTTGGATTACATTCCTGCATGCTACAAATCATACAGTAGAATTATTTTTAAATGGCCTTAATATGTTTCCTATTTTTGACCTTCTAAAATGTTTTTAATTTGCGTAGTGTCCAGTAATTGTTCTTGGAACTTAGCTTCGAGTTGTTTTTGTTGCTGCTTTTTCAGTCTTTCTTTGTGTCGGTATCTCATATTACTATGCCTATTTATAACCATAAATTAAATCATGGATATCTAATTTTCAAGTATATATTTGACAGATTGAAATTCCCACTTCACTGGTTTAAGTTTCTTCTACTGCAGCTGATGTAGTATGTAATACCTCTGCCATGTAACATCATTTGACTACATAAGATCACGGAGTGTTATGAAGTATAAAAGTAACTTGGGCACACTGTCTTATACAGTGGATTGTACCCCATTAGAAGTGAAGCAAGCTGGAACAAATGAAATGAGGAAAACTAGAGTTGTCAGTACTCCTTTTTAAGTAAATAGATTATTAAATGCCAAACTTGAAATTCATATATAGTTTTTTTGATATCCTGTATTTTGTTTTATAAAGGAGACCTATGCTTTCTGTTTACAATTAATGCATAGGAAAGAAGTGCTGTGGTTAAGGTTAAAATACACAGAGATGGGGCAAATTGCATGTTCAATGACTTCTCAGTTAGATTTGGAAAACGTGTATGCACACACAGTAGTCAGTGAAGCGGGGCCAAGCCAGGGCAGAAGGGGCACTGGTAGAGTTTAGAAAGTATAAATTAGCAAAAAGTGTTGTTTTTTTCCTCTCATCTGGAAAGAGGATCCCACTTACTGAAAGAAAGTTTCATGAAAGAAATGGCTATTATTTCATAGTCATATAGCCATGAGATGTTCAAATAAATACACATGCATTTTATTCAAAGACAGTTTTTGAGAGCATCTATTCCATCCACAGAGTAACCACACTGTTAAGCTTTAGCTTGGCTAAGTTTTGTTACAAAGCCTCTGATTTCACTACAAAGAAAAAGGTCTTGGAAAAAAAACCAAAGAAACCCAAGTTCCCCCAAAACTGATTCTTTCATGTGGAGAAGCATGAACCTCACCCAAGGGTTCTGGTTAAACTATAAAATACTATTTTCATTGTTTAACACCTAGAATAAATCTGAGCTTATATGGTAACTGAACAATCAAAAAATTTTGTATTTGATTATTTCTGTTGTGTAGGATTGATGCACACAAAACTATAGACCTCAGATGTTAGAAAAAAATCATTTAACTACTGGGTAACATCAGATGTAATTATCAGGTACTCTGCAGTGACATATAATTATTTTGTAATTAGATGGCCATTGCCTAGTAATTGTAGAATCATAAAAGTGTAGGACTGGAAGGGATCTCAATAAGTAATCTCATCCTGTGCTCTGAACTACTGAATTATACACATCTCATAAAATACAGTGGTAGTATAATCTCTCTTAAATTGACCCTAATACTGTAATCAGAAAAAATATAAAATATATATCAAATGTGATTTTATTATAGTTTAGTCTTTTTTGTGTCTGGGGGAGAGATTTGGTCAAATGTCAGTTAAAAGTTCATCATATCTGTGTTCAGAACAAGAAATTAGCTAGGTAATACTTACTGCTAAGAAATTAACTAGATGTCCTTTTGCAGTCCCTTCAAGTCCTACAGTTCTGTGATTCACTGGGTCATTTTCACAGTTTCACAATAATATAAAATTCTTTCATGTATAATAGAAAAACCACATGTTGACTTATGCAACTGGCATTAAATAGCTGAGTACTCTTGTTACACTGAGCAGTTTCTGTCTTAATCATTTCAATGAAAGGTGTTTGTTGAACAGTTAAAACAAATTTGTATTAAATGCACGCTAAATCATAGAACATGAACTGGTGCGGATTTGAGAAATCATGCAACTTCTCTTAATTTAAAAATTTGGACCAATATGTCAAAAGTGAGTTGTGATTTTTCTCACTCCACTCAATGCTTTAAAAGGCCGTCATTTTGAGAAAGTGCTGAGTATCCGCCCTCTGGAAATCAGGCCCCTTATAAAATATCTCAAGTCCTTGATTGGGAAAGTGACTAATGATTCTGGGGTGAAATCCATTTTGGGGCATGCCAGAATCATTAGTCATTTTACTAATCAAGGACACTATTTGCAAAAAGAAGTCTGTTATTTTCACTATACTTTTAAGATAGTATAGTGTCTTAGGACCAAATTCTGTCCTTTCAGTCAGCTCCACATACCAGGGGCTTGACAGCAGGAGCTTTCTATGGAAGTTCAGACATGAGAGGAAGAAATTCTTTTGAAGCTATGGAGGGAGAAAGTTAGTTGAGTACTTCCTATATGCAGCATGTTTCCTTTATAAGCATTAATTTAAGCTAGTCAGGTCTGTGTGATGACCTATTCCCTCTTCCTCCATCTACTTTCCACTATGTGCAGGCTGTGTGAAAGAAGGTGTGGGGGGTTTAGTTCAGGGACACCAGAATTCATACCTAAATAAAATAATAATGCTTGCACTTACTAATTTTCAATTTTAAACTGATTTGGCATTTTTCCTCTTCATGATCAGGCCCTGTGTGCTGCAGTAGTTAAACAAGATGTGTTGGAGACAATGACGTTGCTGTTTAGTGGAGCTGATGTTATGTGTGCCACTGGAGATCCTGTTTACAGTACTCCTTACTTACTAGCCAAGAGAGCAGGACAAAGGCTGCAAATGGAGTTCCTCTACCATAATAAATTCTCAGGTATTATAGTTGTATTCTGCCTTTGTTTTAAATTTGTTTATTTAATGGACAAAAATGTAGAATGATGGTACTGGATTTAAAAAATATAAGTCTTTGACAGTTTGTACTTGGTAGTGTAAAGACATGGAGTGATTGGATATTAATTGGGTTTCTTAACAAAAATCAAATTTGTCTTTGTGTTTTTAAAGCTGCTTGCTTTGCTAAAACATCATGCTTAATTCTCACTTAACCCAGAAAAAGCCATATGTAACTTGCATGGTGGATGGTAGAAATCTAGAGCCTTCATATAAATCAGGGAGATAACCCGGAGAGATTACATGATAATGCTAGTAGAGCTTTTACTTAAATATGAACTTAATTTGTTGTTCAAAGCACTTTTCTGAGGCTTCTGGTGCTTACTACAAACCTTTTAAATCATGATCAGCATCTGCAACACACAGACTTCTCTTTCTCAAAACCATCTCCCAAAATATAGTTAATCTTTTTAATCAAATCAACATAAAATAATTGCATTCCTTCCACCAAGCCATTCCAGTTCCCTTATCTCATGCCCTTTGTTGTAGCTGAGGGAAAACAGATAAACCTTGAAGCATGCCTTGAAAGTCAACAAATCTGGACAGATCAGGAAGAGGAGAGACCTGGAGGATTCTAGGGAACATGCCAGTAGCACCCTTTGTCAGAGACCTGGCCAATATTAGGTAATACAGCTCTGAGATATGGTATAGGGCAATGAGTTCCCAAATTATTCAGGGCTTTATAGGTCAAAACCGATGTCTCATTGTGCACTCAGACACTAAGCAGAAGCCAGTGCAGTTTCTGATGCCTGATGCAGTGCATGCTGTCACTTATGAAAAGCAGCCATATTCCATGTGAAAGTAAGTTGTGACGTGATCTTAAAGCCCCATATAGAGCAGTTTGCAAGACTCCTGTCTTGACTGCCTCTTCCTCACAGTGCTCAAGCTAGGATAGCTAGGAAGCATACCTGCATAGTCCTGCCACAGAGCTCCTCCAGCCTAAGAGTAAGGAGGGAACTTGGAAAGTTGATGGTGACTGTCACTAGAGCCCTGCGCAGATACAGAAATGTGGAGTGGCATCTGATCCACAGCCACTCAGCTATAGTCTATCCTGTCTATAATCGGCATGCCAGGTTTTATCTACATATGTAACCATATCCGCAGCCGAGCTTGGGCTTACAGTCAGATGTGGATACCTGCAGATCTGCAGGGCTCTGTCTAGCACAATCTTGTTCTGCTCTAGGCTCAGAGCTTACAGCAAAAGGATGATTGAGACTGCAGGAAACAAACCCTTTGTTCAAATGTCTTAAAGTTTAGTAAAGCAACTTTTTAAATTTTCTTTAATAAAAGCATATGGTTCTTTATCCATGTTGGGTTACAGTAATGTTGCAAGTAATTTAACTATTTTAATTCATACTTCATTATTTTACTTAATATATGCAAAAAATAGATGGATTGGCCCCAGACGCTGCTGGGCAGTGACAAGGGGCCCTGGCCTGGCTTGGATCCTGCTGCAGCTACTGCTGGCCAGTGACAGGTGGCCTGGACCTGACCCAGCCCCAGCTGCTGCAGGCCAATGGCAGAATCCTGGATCTAGCCCTGGCTGTTGGCAGCCAGCGGCAGGCGGCCTGGCCTTGATCCGGCCCCTTCCGCTGCTGGTCAGCGGCAGTGTGGCACGGGGCCCCAGCCTGGATTTGGCCGCTGTCATTGCTGGCCAGCGGCAAGCAGCTCAGGCCTGATCTGACCACTGCTGGAGCAGGACCGGAGACAGGCTTGGCTGCAGCCCCGACAGGCCTAGTGGCAACAATGCCCCTGCCCAGCCAGGTATTTGTCAAGCTGGGCCTTAAAAGCCCTTGAGGATGGAGATTCAATCAACTCCCTAGGTAACCCATTCCAGTACTTCACCAGCCTCCTGGTGAAAAGTTTTCCCTAATATGCTACGCAGACATCCTCCACTGCAACTTGTGTCCAGTGCTCCTAGTTCTGTCATTTTCCACCACTGAAAACAGTTTGTTTCCATCCTCTTTGGAATTTTCCCTCAGGTAGTTGAAGACCGCTATCAGATCCCATCTGACTCTTTTCTTCTGCAGACTAAACATGCGCAGTTCCCTCAATCTCTCCGAAAATCGTGTGTTTTGCCCCCCTAATAATTTTTTTTAACCTTCCTCTGACTCTCACCAATTTATCCACATCCTTTCTGTAGTGTGATTTGGGGTGTGAGTGTGTCACAGCTGGACATAAAGTGCAAATGTGGCCTTACCAGTGCTGAATGAAAGAGAATAATCAATTTCCTTGATCTGCTGGCAATGCTCCTGCTAATGTAGCCCAATATGCTGTTAGCCTTGTTAGCAATAAGGGCACAGTAGCGACTCATGCAGCTTCATATCCACTATAATCCCCGCTTCCTTTTCTAGAGAAATGCTGCTTAGCCAGTCAGCCCACAGTCTGTAGCAGTGGATTGGATTCTTCCATCCTAAGCTCAGCATTCTGCACTTATCCTTGTTGAACCTTGTCAGATTTCTTTTGACCCAATTCCCCTATCTGTCTAGTTCACTGTTTGCTATCGCTGCTCTCCAGTGTATCTACCACTACCCCATCTTTGGGTCATCTGCGAACTTGTTTAGAAGCAATCCATTCCATTCTCTGGATCAGGGGTTCTCATCCTTTTCAAGGCTGCAACATGGCTAGCAGGGATCATAGCTGTACATGGCGCACCAAGGCTTTCCCACCACTGAGGCTCCCCCTGGCAGCGCCAGATCTGGAAGTGGGTTCAGGTGGCCCTTGCTGCTGAAAGAAAACTGCCTGAAAAGGCAATTTTGGTAGTGGGGGCTATTTCCTGTTGGAAATATTATGATTTCAGTAAGACTCTTATACTTGTGATTAATGGAAGCCAATGTTGCTGTGAAAAAGCACCCCCCTCCTAGCACTTTCAGCTGAGCACTGCTGCTGAAACCATGGTGGGAGGGGGGAGAGGATGCTTTTTTCCTGCTGGCTCTTTAAAGATGCAGGTTCAGGAGAAAAGAAGCACCCCCCCCCGCCCAGTGCTTCCAGCCCAATGCCATCAAAAACACTGGCAGTGGGAGGGGCTGCTTTTTTCCTGCTGGTCCTTGAAAGCTGCTAACTAGAGAGGCAGCAGCTTCTAAAGAGCCACTTGGGGGGGGGTGCTTTCCCCCGTGACACTCACCTCTGTGCTGAGACATACTTTTGTATGACGACACAGTGGTTTAGAACCCCTTCTCTTGATCATTAATAAAGATATTGAACAAAACTGGCTCTGGGATTGACCTCTGGGGCATTCCTCTTGTTCCCGGCTGTCATTGCCAACTAAACATTGAGACATTGATCACTGTGTGTTGACTTGTGATCAATCACTCTCTGTATTGTAACTGAGTAAATAACTTGATTAGAACAGTATATGAGAGAATAGGAATATAGTTTAAATTATGCAGCAGCTGTACATCATCAGATGAAGAAAACTGCATGTAGTAACAGTTTCGTATTCAGAGAATGAGACACAGGAGAGCAAATGGCTGTAAAAATTACTGATAGAAATACTGAGGGGTTTTTTTGTTTGTTTATTTTTGGTTTTGTTCTCTTGATAGATTTCCCAAACTGTGATACTCATTTTGAAAGTGGCTTCTCTCAAGATTCTTCACATTCAACTTTTCTTTGTGAATTTTTATACAAAGTTTCTTATAATTCTGCTAAGCTGTTTACAGACAGAAAATTGAAAGATGGTAAGTATCTTTTCCATTCTGTACTTGAGTCTGTACAATGGATGAATTCAGTGGTTTTATCTCCTAACTTGGGTTTTTAAGTGTTCCATAAAAGCAAACAGGATTTCTAAAATGATACAAGTGTTTAAAGAGGCCAAAAAAAGGTTAATATTCACTCAAAGAAAGTCACAATGATTACAAATCTCTGTGGTTAGCAGTTAATGGAGAAGAAAAGAAAAAACAAAATAAACTAAAAAGTTGGGAAGAACATTTATGTCACCAAAGGGAAGGATTAGTTTCCTGGTGCGCAATTACTGCATCTGTAATAGACGTCATGCAAAGGCTTTGTTTAGTTAGTCTTTTAGGTTCATAAAGGTGGAGCAGAGATATGTCTGGTCATTAATAGAGTAACCCTGCAGTTCAATCTCTGAGAAATCCTGAAGTTCAGGCTTCCAGTTTTCTGCGTAAAATCACCAGTCAAGAAGAGGAATAAAAACATGCAAAGATCCTCGTCTCAGTGTTCAGATGGCATCTAAATATACCCAGTTTTACAAACTCCACTATGATTACAGGCACTTACGAAATATTGCATGAGCTGCTACAGTTTTCCCTATTGACCTCTAGAAGCTGCTGTGCTACTTACAGTCTTAGTGGCTGCCATGGGACCAAGGCATCCCTGTGCCCTCTGAGCACAAGCCCCATGCAGTATCAGCACAGCAGAGCCATCCCAACTCCAAGTTCTGCTGCAGCAGCAGCCTTATTCCAACCTGCGACATTACAGTGAGGGGGAGTTAATGGAGGTAGTAGCTCAAGGGAAATTTTGCTCCCTAGGAATCTAGACTTAGCAAGCTGAGGGCTGTTGGAACCTTCCAGGAATTGGGGGGTTGAAGGAACCTGGGATGGCTGTGAGCAGTAGGGTGACCAGATAGCAAGTATGAAAAATCAGGACTGGGGCAGGGGTAATAGGTGCAACAGCTGTGAATATTGAGTGTCCCTGTAAAATCAGGACATCTGGTCACCCCACTGAACAGTGGAATAGAGGGGATTATGCATCCAGAGACAGCATATTTTTGTATGTGAACATTTTATTCAGAAGACTGGGTGGGAGAGGTACTGTTGTTTATTGGCTCAATTTCTGTTGGTGAGAGAGACAAGCTCTCAGGCTTGCACAGGTAAATTTTCTTCTGGTCTGAGAGATAACTATAAAGTAGAATAGATTATTTAGTGTAAGACAGTTATGTTCCACGAGAGCATTCCAAGTAAAGTGGTCCATTTATACCTCTTCAGACATGTGGAGGAAAGGGGTCAGCAAACAGCTGGGGGAGTTGTTAGTGAGTTATGGATTGTTCTAAGCAGCCATAAATCCAGTGTCTTTGTTCAGTCAATTATTTTTTTTAAGCTTCCAGGCTCATCCTTTGAACATGTTGTGCTGGTCTCCTTTGCCATTGAGGACCCTGTGGTCAGAAACAGAGTGATCATTTTGTGCATAGTGTTCAAACACAGATGATAGGATGTTTTTCTCTTTTATCATTTTTCTGTGACAGTTCATTTGAGAGCAAGATTCTGTCTGGGTTCACCCACATAATTGTTGTTGGGCATTTAGAGCATTGAACGAGGTACATCACATTACATATGGATGAAGTATACCATGCCTATGGTTCCTGGAGCTTGGAAGATGGATTGGGGGTGGACAGGGCATGGGGTGAACCTTGATCATTGTAGCAGTGGAGATATGCCTGCAGGTTTTGCATCTGTTGTTCTGGTATGATCCAGTGCCACTTTGAGCTGGTGTGCCCTGGCCCCTGGGAGCTTGCTTTTGATGATGAGCTTGAAGAGGTTGGGGGGCTGTTTGAGGGCCAGAAGAGGGGGGGTTGGGTTCTAGTTTAGGGTGGTAGGTCACAAGAATGTGCAGTCAGTGGGCCTTATGTCTGCAGGTTCTCTCTGGGTATTCAGATCACCAATTCCGTGATGCAATTTGTTTCTCCGGTGGACTGTCCTTGTTTATTAAGTGTGGTTGTAAGTGTGTTTTGGAGTATATCCTGGATTTTTATTGTGTGTATAATCTGTAGTATCTGAATGCCTTGCTGTACAGGACAGTTTTTTTTGTATGTGTGTGGGGAAGGAGGTGTAGTTACTGAAATAATGAGGGTAGGTGGTGATCCATGTGTTTCTTGTGAATAGAGTTATCTGTAGGGGTCCATTGCTGAAGTTGATTGTGGTGTCCGGGAGGTTGATGCTAGTGTGGGAGTATTTGGGGGAGAGTTTAATGGATGTTTGGTGGTTCTTGAAGTTGTAGTGGAAATCTATGAGGGAAGTTACACTATCTGTCTGGTGGATGAATATATTGATTTATCTCAAATATAATAGTTGGTTTGTGATATATATGTCCAGAAATACATCTTCAAGACATTGGAGAGCCATCCTAGTGCCTATCAATGGCTGAACAATCTGTTCCATTTTATATTTACCTCTAACACCCTGAAGGTTTCCTGTCTGATGAAATTTTGTGGGATTTTCTCCCACAAAAGCTCATGCGATAAATAAATCTGTTAATTTTTAAGTGCCACAGGACTCCTTGCTTTTTTTGCTTTACCAGATTTGAAGAAGAACTCTGCGTAAGCTTGAAAGATTGTATCTCACTGGTCTTTTCTCTCTCTCAGGTTGGGACTGACATAGCTACAACATTTTATTTGTGCATTTAAGGTTGAATTTTCAATCTGTAGTTGCAACTCATGGAGTTTCCTGGGGGAGTTAAAAAACCAAAAGACTAAAACTTAACCAAACCAAATCAACAACCAACCAATTCCCCTCAATGCTCCCGCCCCACACCCCAAATGAGTTTATGGGCTTCTGACTCACTGTGAACTTTGGGGTTGATTACGATGCAGTTTGAAAGCTTTACCAATGCATTTCATGTATTTCCAATACTAAGTTATATTGATTTGCTTTTAATTCCAAAATACAAATACCTATATGATGTCTGCTATATTGGCTGACACATACCATGGATCTTCAAAGTTGAAGAACTTACTCTCTGTAGTAGGAGCTGTAACATCCTCTTACTCTTTGAGAACTGAACTTAGAGGGAAACTGATAACGGTGGGTTACTTACCAGTAACCATCCTCCTTCAAGATTGGCTGCTCGGATTCATTCAGAAATAGATGTCACCGTGCCACAGCACCGGATTGGTGAGAACTTTGTGCCCTAGCCTGTCAGAAGAGGACAGGCAGCCACCGCCCACCACACCACCCCATGGCTATATATGTGGCCGTCACCCGTCCCCTCTCCAGTTCCCAGGAGTCGCCAACTCCAGATGCGGGGATGGGGGGGAAGGATCTGAATGAATCCGAACAGTCCATCTCGAAGAAGGATGGTTACTGGTAAGTAACCCACCGTTCTTCTTCGAGGGCTGCTCAGATACATTCAGAAATAGGTGACTGCTAGCCATGCTGATGGACGGCGGGTGGATTTGGCTCTTCCGCCTTCAGCACAGCATAACTCCAACAAGGGTACTTGTCCAACAAGGGTACTAGTCTAAGAATTGACCCATGGACCTTTATCCCAGGAAGGGTAGCCTCAGGATTCAGGACATAACCCAGTGGAAAGAGTTGGGCCCAGATTGCCTGAGCACCAAATAGTGTATGTGGGCACAATGGCCTGAGGTCACCTTACGCGAAAGGTGTACCAGCACCTGGTGCTTATGATCAAGAATTGCACCTCTAATTGCTTTCCTTGAGAGGTATTTACAGGCACTATGTCAAGGCCAGAGGATTTAGAAGTCAGCACGCGCTGGTGAAGTTCCTACGAGGAAGTAACCTGAGACCCTAAATTTGTCAGGCTGACAGTGGCAATTATCAGCACTAAAGAAGCCAGAAGAGGAGAATTAGACTGTCTTCCCCTCGGTTCATTATTGTAAGGTACATGTAGGTCATGTGCCAGGCGGGGGAATTGAGAGGGCTGCGGCCCCCGGGGCCCTACGGAAGTGACACCTCAGCCAGAAAACATCAAGTACATGAGGACTGGCATGTGCAGTCTCACACAGGGGAGGTGGGTACCAGGACTGGGGGAGAGAGGCATCTAGAGGAATACTTCACTCTAGGTCACAGTAATGGGCAGGACAACAATGGCAGTAGCCCATACGGCACAGTCATATTGAGGGAGTGGGACAGTGTGGAGGAGCCAAATGCTTGGCCTATGCTGCACCACTAAATAAGAGAGACACAGGTGGGATGTTCTCTGGGCCTGATAGGAATGGGCAGGCCTCCAATTGCTACTGGAGGCACCGTCACAGACCCCCTTGGGCAGGGTGTCAGAGTTCATATCCTTGCAAGAGACAAGGAGTTGGCATTATTGCTACTTATGCCCTTTCCTTTCTTCCTCTACCAAGTTTAGTGGCTGGAAGACCACCGCAGGGTTAGTAAGGCAAGGAGTCGGACGCGGTAAGGCTACAGCTTGGTTGTGGGGTTGTGAGCACAATAGGTTTGGATGCTAGTACCCACGGCCTATGAGACCTACTCACTTTGGCCTATATGGCCTCGCACCATCAGCGAGGGCCGTCCCGTAGTGGGACTGAGTTTAGCTTAACGCCGCACAGTGGTGCACATTAGAATCTAGGCTTCCTTTAGGAAGGGCCCCAGGTAAGAGCTGGGAAGTACAGAGGAGAAGATAGGCTCCTCTCGAAAAGGTGATGGCGCGAGAGTTTGCTACCCGATGGGGTACATACGGTTGTTTCTTCTTTAGGACACTTGTGGTATCTCTGGAGTGTCCTCTATGAGTATATGAATGATAGTATTAGATCCTACCGGGGAGGCTTCTATCAAGGGTCAGTCAGTTCCTGAATTCCAGTCGTTGAGGAGGATTTCAGGGCGGGTGTAGAGTGGGCTTTATTGAGTGTAAAACCCCATAACAAAAGCTAGGACAGAAGTATGATATTCGAGGACACCTACCAGGATGGAGAGCCTTGGGTCGTCTTGGAATTGTACCATGATGCTTCTGGGTGAGAGCCTCTGGTAGCTAGGTCATGATAACCATAGTGCTATGGCTGTGTCCCAGAGGTTGAGCTATGTGAGAGGCCACTGGATGAAACGTTGGAAGGTGAAGATTGGTTTGCGAACCATCGCGAAGGGAGCGAGTGGTGATTATGAAGGTAGCGAAGGCGGAGGGACGAGCTTCCCTGTCCTCTACCCAATGGTGGAGGGAGAAGTCTGGGTAATTTTATTGCTATTAATGCGTTATCTCCTCTGTATCTCTGAGGCCTGAGGATTTTCTGATTGGGATATAGGAGAATGGCCACCTTAAGGGTAGAAAGAGGAAGGTGGCACGGGTCCCTTCAATGAAGGGCAAGGCCCTGAGTGCTGGGATTCTGGAATGAGGGCATGTCCCGGGCAGTGGTGATCGACAGCCTGGGTAGGAAGATTCCGGGGATGAGAGGTTCATCGTCTGATAACGTGGTTACCCTCTTTTGTCAATAATCCTTGGAGAGATGATAGTAGCTCAGGGCGGAGGCCCTGCTTTCGCAACTTCTCTCAAGGCGTTTACCTAGGCTGAGAGCCAGTTGGGAGTAGTGAATAGTGGAGGCTTCATATCTGACAAAGACCTTGAGTGGGTTGGTCAACAGCTACGGTTAAAGGCCAGTTCCTGGCGTTTACACCTAGAGCTCGGTGAGCAGGAGCGGATTACCTGCTCCTTGGGGCAGGGAGGGTCCAGATGATTTGAGCTGGAAGCGTATGCACAGAGCCCTAATGAGATTTGGCTGAGTGAAGCAAAGAATAAACATCACCTAGTATTGCCATTGGAGGGTGTGTGTGTACAAGGCGATCTCATTTATACTGAGGGAAGAGGGTTGGGTTCCAATAAACAGTTCTCTGACTGCCAGCCCGGGGCGGGGGTGGTGGTGGGAGCAGAACATTAGGGCCTCACCCACAGGAAGTATGCAAGAAGTTGGCTCCTAATATGAACATGGCCCCACAAGGGGAGGCTCCGTTCAGCTCAGGTGGGCTACGACTGGGCGGTACACTCTTCAGTATTGAGAGTGTGTTCCATAAACGCTGCATGTGTCCCACAGGGGGTAATAAGATTGCAGCCCCAGGAAGCAAAGAGGGGAAGGGGGGGTTTTTCACTTTGATGGTGAGTTGTATATAGAAGCGTGAAAACCCTTCAGGGGTCAAAACCGCTGGCTACCAGCTACCTGCTTGGGTTCAGATAGCAGATATCTTTCTTGCCCTCCACGGTGGGTGAGAGAGGTTGCGTAGTGAGATGGTCGAGACCTCCCTAGAACCGAAGCATCAGGTTCAGACGAGAAGGGTATTAATACGGGTTATGACCTAGATGTACCCGAAGGGGAAAGAGGCTGCCTCACCTGTGAACTGTTCATTCTCACAAGGAAGGAGAGCAAGGGGGAAGGGCTATCTGTCATTTCTGAGAGGGAGGGCCCAAACAGTGGGCATTCTGCCACAGTTTGGAGGAGGTAATTGACAACGATATTGGTGATATGACCAGCACTGCTGGTTAACTGGTCGGAAGCCCTCTCCGGAGTTGCCCAGAAGGACCCTTCCAGGGGGGAACCCCCTACCCCCCTGCCCCGAGCGGGGTTCTAACTGAAGTTGTGGTGGTGGTGGTGAGAAGTAAGTCCTCACCAGCACGTATTAGGGGATGGGAGGGGGAAAAACACCAGCCTGTTAAGTCGATAACTTCTGGAGGGCTTGGAAGAGGACCTGGCTGGAGGAGGCCGAAATATTTTAATTCCCCCCTAGTGTCATGGGCAGTACCTAGAACAGCTGAGGTCTCTTCTGGGAAGAGGGTGTCACCTCCGAAAGGCAGGTCGAGGGCCACCTGCTGTGGGGTTGGGGGCACTCTGGTCTCCCATAGCCAGGCTGCACAGCGTAGAGTTACAGCTGAGGCCATTGTATGAGCAGCCGTGACAACAGCATCCCAGGCTGAAAGGAGGAGATCCTGGGAGGCTATTTTGCCTTCTTCCAAGAAGGCGTCGTATTCCTCCCTCGCCGCTGGTGGAAGTAAACGTCTAAACTTCGTCATTGACTCCCAGACATCTAAGGTGTATCTGTTAGTCAGGGCCTGATTGTTTGCAACCTGGAGCTGAAAGGCTGAGGAGGAATAAACTTTATGGCCCAACAGCTTGAGCTCTCTGGCGTCCCTCGATGTCAGGAGGGGATCGTATGAGGCCTGTCCTGGCCCTAAGATTGCCTCCACCACTGCCCAGGGTGGGACGGGGTGGTGGGTGAACGAAGGGAATTCTAGTCCTGGGGTCCTGTACTTGAGCTCCGTCATGTCCGAAACGAGGGAGATGGAACCCAGGTTTTGCCAATGGGAGGAGGCCAAGTCCCAGATGCTGGGATGGAAGGGAACTGAAATTGGTTCCGCCAATGAAAACCCAAACCCAAACAAGGTGTCAGAGAGTATCTCAGAGGATTGAACATCTATGCCCATGTTGGCTGAGACACAGCGCAGGAGGTCAAAGTGCATTGATAAGTCACCCGTATAGGAGCACAACACCGGGTTCAGTGCTCTCAGAGGTTCTGAGTGAGCTGGTGCCAGCGAGGATTGAGAGATGTCTTGAGGGGACCATTCCTGGGGGTGGTATTGGAAAGGTGATGGCACCGAGGCCATTTGGAACCTCTTGCCGTCCCTTTCCCTGCACTGGAATGGGGGAAACCTCTCAGGACTCTCGAGCTGGCACCGGAGATGGGAGTGTAATGTGGTGCCACGGGAACAGCTTTACGGTACCGGGCCTTCCAGTGGGCTCTGGTGTTCGGCAGCCCAGTGCCGGTGATAGATAAGGTGAATGGCGCCATATACGTGGTGCCCAAGCCTTCGAGAGGAAGGCCAGCTTTCCTCTTCTAGGCGGTGCTAGAGAAGGAGGTGTGGGCAACAGGAGGAGCACCCTCGCTGCCTCTGTCTCTGGGGTCAACAGAATCGGCACCGAGGCTGACTGGTCCCAGGGAGAACCCTGTGGTGAAGATGCGGGGCTACGTCAGTGCCGTGATACAGAAGACGGCACCAAACTGGTCCTGCGCCACCTTTCGGTACGGTGCCGGTCAGCGGGCTCTGGTGCCGAACTGGTGTGAGGTGCCGCAGGAGACCCCGAGGCCTCAGAGGAAGAGTGCCGGGCCTGCTCGGAGGCCAGGGCATGGCGCCTTTGCTTTCTGTCCTTGATTGTTCTCGGCTTAAAGGACAGGCAGATGGAGCACTCGGTGACCTCATGGCTTTCGCCTAGGCACTGGAGGCACTACTCTTGAGGATCATCCTGTGGGAAGGCCTTGCTGCACTCGGCGCAGGGCTTAAACCCTGGCATGGTGGACAACGATGGAGCACGGTGTTCGGTCCCGGAAAAGGAGACCTTCTGCGGGGGCACTATGTCCACAAATAGGTTGTCCCAGTCAGGCAAGAGGCTCATACAGTAAGCTACGGACAGTCTGCTTGCGAAGCAAGGAGCAGGCAGTTCCACATCCAATGTGAAGGCAGAAGAAATAAAACTGGGGAGGGGCCGGGCTGCAGCAACATATATAGCCACGGGGTGGCGTGGGGGGTGGTGGCCGCCTGCCCTCTTCTGACAGGCTGGGGCAAAAAGGTCCGACCAATCTGGCGCTCTGGCACGGAGACACCTATTTCTGAATGTATCCGAGCAGCAGTCGACAAAGAATCTCTGTTCACCAGTGGGTTACCACCAGCATTTTGAAGATGGACACTTTAGAAACTATTTGTGAAGTATACTGAGTAGATTGGGATTCAGTGATTGCCAGAACACTGTGGGTGTTTTTGATTTCTGTATGTGGAATGGCACACTTGTATCTTTCTTATTTTTCATGGCACTTCTGTTTTTCACTGGGAGCGAAACAAAGATATCTTTGAAATCTGAGCTATTGGATTTTAGGGAAATGGCAATTTAGTCAAGCATATTTAAATTTTGCTTATAATGCAATGTATTGTTTAAGTGTTATAGTACATGATTCCATTTTTGGAGTTTTACAACAGTTTTGGAGTTCTGTGATTCTCTTCTATAGTAAAAGTAGGAATAACAGCTGTTAGGTCCTTTAACAAAATAAACCTGTTTACAAGAAAAGAGAGACAGTATCGCATCAAGATGTTTTGCGATGTCATCCACTACTGCAAGTGAAGGCTTTATAAAGAATATTTTTTTGTAGATAGCTTATGCATTTAAAATGCATTGATTTTGTTCTTAAACGAGAAGAGGTTTTTTTTCTTAAAAACATCTCTCTTCCTGCTTATAGTCCTGCTTTGCATAATATTCACATATAGTATAGTTACTTGATGAAGAAGGTCTTGTTTTAGTGGTATGTGTGGATGCTTTGGGTTAGCAAGATTATAGAAATACACTTCAAATGTATCAAGAGATACAGGATTTCACAATAGTAATTATTATTGAAAATTCCCAAATGTTCCCCTCTATTAGTCCCAAACACTTCATTAAAATGCTTACTAATTAAAAGAAAAATACATAATTTGAAAAGAAAGATTTTTTTCCCAGATTGTCTTTGATCTGTGAAAAATTCTCTTGTAAATTCATATAATGGAAGTTTGGTCTTGAGCCTTGAATTATTTATTCAGTGTGATTTAAAATTTGTAAGACACTGCTTAAAATTTCTTTACTGTAGAATTACATTTAAACTGTTAGCATTTTTTTTAATATAAGTCACTAATATTTAAGTCCTGTTATTCTCCATTTTACTGATTAGAGGATAGGTAATTTGCTCAAGTCACATAGGAAATCTGTGGCAAAGTGGAGAATTAAAACCAGGTCTCTCAGTACCAGGATATTGCCCTAATAGCCCGAATGACTGGACTATAATTCTTTCTGAGAAAATGGTGCATTTATCAATTAACAAAATATGAATTAGTACATTTTTACTGTGTTTTAAATAGAGCAGAAGACCTTTAACGTACTTCTCATCACAGAACCAGCAGTGTTTTCAGCCAGGATACACAACATTTGGAAATGTGTTTGTTAGTTAACAGCTATTAGTGAGCAAAGAGAAAAGATCTCAAATATTGCTACCATTCTGGAGCAATACATTGAGGAATAGTGCTTTTGGGCTTTTTTAGGGGAGGAAAAAAACCTGGATGATAGATGTCCTAAAACATACAGCAATCTAATGCTATTCTAAACAAGATCGTAGCAGTTCAGCTAGAATTTTGGTCCTTTGAGAATTGAAATCTTTTAGAATCTCCACTGAAACTTAGAATTTTGTGTAAACAGGAGATTGTGTTTAAATGAGTCATCGTATAGTTTTTAACAAACTGACTGTATTCAACAACTCATACCATACTGTGATGTTGCTCTATCATTATAAAACTAAGCTCACACCATACTTCAGCTGTTTCAAAATGTTTAAATTTATCAGTTTTAACTGGTCCTAGGTTCTGGTTGTGGGAACTGATCTTTGTTTTTCACTTCAGCTGAGTTTTACTGATCAAGAAAGTGAGGACTGATAGCAGTCTTTGCTATAACCAAACTAATTGCAGGTTAGTGAAGTGCTACTTTTTTTTTCTCCGTTAAGCTTATGTGTACATCTGCTCTGTCATACAGGAGCATTCCTATTCTCATGCCAATTAAATACAACAGTTTGCAGTGTGGACGTGCATTCATTGTAAAGTGGTTAAAACCCAGTTCCAAGAGGTGCTAAATACACTCATGTCAGGTTCAGATGATTTTTATCCTGAGGTCATTCCCGTTTGTGTTTCTTATTTATAGCTAGTTCTATAGGATAGGACTGCTGAACCTAATAATAACAAATATTTGCTTCACATATTCAACTACTGTACAAACATCAATTGAAACACAAAGCTATTGTATGATCCTGATGTTTGAGCATAAAATCTCATTACCCAATTGGATCACAGTTGTTGGCAGAGCTAGTTTATGAAGTGAAACAGTCCAACAGTAGGATTCTTTCCATCCTCTCCCCCTCCCCCCACCTATGTGTAAATTACAGGGCTGGGAAAATTCTGTAAGTCTAGAAAACAAGTTTTGTTTCTCAGGACCTGATCCTGTGCATTACTGAATGCCCTTAACTGTCCCAGTGGAATTGAAGAAACATTCCTAACCTAAGTAGCAGCACTGTAGAAAAGGACCTGAAGGTTATGGTGGATGGGAAGCTGGATGTGAGTCAACACTGTGCTCTTGCTCCCAAAAAGGCCAATAGCCTACTGGGCTGCATCAGAAAAAGTGTTGCCAGCAGATCAAGGGATGTGATCATTCCCCTCCATTCGGCACCGATGAGGCTGCATCTGGAATACTGTGTCCAGTTTTGAGCTCCCCGCTGCAAAATGAATTTGGACAGATTAGAAAGAGTCCAGCGGAGGGCAACAAAAATGGTCAAGGGGCTGGAGTACAAGGCCTCTGAAGAAAGACTGAAGGAACTAGGCTTATTTAGCTTGCAGAGAGAAGACTGAGGGGGGGATTTGATAAGAACCTTCAACTACTTGAAGGGGTGCTCCATGGAAGATGGAGCTCGGCTGTTCTCGGTAGTAACAGAGGACAGAACAAGGAGCATTGGTTTCACGTTGCAGCTGGGGAGGTCAAGGCTGGATATTAGGAAAAACTTTCTTACTAGGTGAGTGGTGAAGCATTGGAATGGGCTACCTAGGGAGGTGGTGGAATCTCTGTCTTTGGAGATGTTTAAGGCCTGGGTGGACAAAACTCTGGCTGAGATAATTTAGTGGGCGTCGTCCTGCTTTTTTGGTAGAGGGTTGGGCTAGATGGCCTCATGAGGTCCCTTCCAACCCTATGATTCTGTGGTGTGCCTACCACTATACAGAGGGGCAAAAAGTATGTAATAAGTTGCCTCTTAAATTGTGTGTGTGTTAGGTTTTTAAAAGGTAGGAAACATCCACTTTTAATAATATGTTTTAAATAACACTATAAATTGCTGAAGTATATTTTTTTCTACAAATTAATATGGTAGTTTGTGGTATTCCTCTGTATACTTCAGTGTGTCTCACCGATAATTGATTCATGATGGCATCTTGATTCATTCAATCACTTTAAATACTAGATATTGCTAATGTTAATATATTGTTATACGTTCACAGAATTTTATAAACATAAATATCATCTGACCTCAGCCAGAAACTGTTTCCAATGCATTTATCCTCCAGACATAAGCATTTGTGTGTAACACTTAAGATTTCCTCAACTCACTATATTATTAAAGAACTGCTGAACATGAGATCCTGTGTACCCTAGAATAGCAACAGTGTATCTACAATATACCCCTGTCTAAATTTGGAGTAACTCCATTTAATTTTATGGAGCTTCACTAATGGGAATGAGTGAAGAATCAGGCTCTTGATATAAACCACTGTTTCCTGTTCTCCTTAAACACCAACCAAACTGAAAATTGTATTAGATTAATAAAAACAGTCTTTTGGATGTTCTCTGACTTAACAGCATGAGTTGCTACTAGTCTTCTGAGAAAAATTTTTTCCCCATATTTTCTAGATCACTTAAAATAATAAAACTTTTTGACACTGTTTTTCTTGTTGCTTTCTGTAGTCTGCAGTGCATATAAATTCTGGAAAGTATGACCTTTCATGTTTTTCCAAGAATCTTTGAAAGGTTTAGATTGTTTTCCTTAGCCTTTTGACATTGAGTGGGCACTGTAGCATCACCTTACAGTGGAAAATAGATTGACTCTTTGTTGGCTTCTATTTCCAATGTTCATGAAAAAATAGCAGCACTTTTTCACTGTTGCACGCTATGATTCAGCTAGTCATTTTGCAATCAACTATTGTCAAGATACCCTGTTCCTGCAACTTTCAATGTTTCTAACTGGACTTTTTTAAAATTCTACATCTTATGGGTCTGTAACACTGAAGAAAGCAAATACAGTATTACATTTTTTACCTCCCATCAACCTGCATGCAGTGAGAAATGGAACGTTATGAAGCAAATTGATATCTGTACTTCCAGTGCTCATAAAATTTAAGATGGGTGCATTATGCTTACAAATACCTAGCAGAACTACCGTAGATTAATATTCTTTCTTTAGGGTTTGATAAGTATTGCCGCATGAGCACTACTGCTGAAATCACAGCTCTGTTGAAGTCAGTGGGAGAAGTCATTCCTATAGCTATGTATCTTATATAATAGTTAATGATTGTTGAATTCTGTGAACTACTGAATATCTTTTTAATCACAGACTGCAATAGAAGGTGGTGTACTTTGGAAAGTGGCTTCCTGAGTTACTATGAAAATGATAAAACCACCACTCCTAATGGCATGATCGACATCAGTGAAGTTATCTGTCTTGTGGTACATAAGGAAGACTCCTTTTTAAATACAGGGTAGGTTTCAAAATTAGTTATTCAATAAATAAGCTAATTTTTATCCTAAGAAATGGCTACGTGTTCACTACTGTTTTTCGTGTTCCTGGGCTCAGAATTTGTATCTTGCAGAAGAGCTGAGCTATTTTATATGGGTGATAAGAAATAACTCACTGCTCTTTGGATATTTTTAGTTTTTATTAGAAGAGAGTAAAAATGTTTTGTACAGGGTAACTTTGAAAAGGCAGCATAAATTAAAGAAAGAAATCTGACATTTTCTGTTAAAGGAATTTATCCTTAATAGACACATTGCTAAAAGGTTATAAATTAGAAAATTTATTATCTGGTTTCCTTTTTGAGACTGACTTGCTCCCTGGGCCAAAACATTTGGCTCGTCTCTCTCTTCCTGCAAATAATGGAAGCAGTTCAGAGTTGTTCAGCTAATTCTATAATTTGGTCATGTAATTTCTTAAAGAAGATTTACGTCGGACATAAGGAAAACAATTCCTACCTGTCAGGGTGATTAACAACTGGAATAAGTTGCTTAGGCAGGTTGTGCAATCTCCATCATTGGAAGTGTTTAAGAGCAGGTTAGACAAACATGTGTCAGGGATAATTTGAGGGTGCTTGGTCCTGGCCATGAGTGCAGGGGACTGGACTTGATGACTTCCAGTGGTCGCTTCCAGTTTCTGTGATTCTAACAAAGGGCTCACTTCTCATTTTGACCTGAGCCTTACCACATAACTATTGAAGAGCAAGTTAGTTCCAAACAAGAAATACTTGCCAATATATAAACACTGTTCTTACCACATACAAGCCTTCCACTCCTTTTGATTTATGCAAGACACTGGACACAAGTCTCTCTTTTGCGTGTCTGCTCAGAGAGAACAAGCTAGAAAACTGTCATGAATACAGCTCCTTTAAGTCTTGGCAGAGCTGTAACTAGGCTGGGGCAAACAGGGCAAAGCACTGGGTGGGGAATTTTAGAGGGCAGAGGGGATGGATCCGGCTTCCCACACCAGCTGGGGATGGATCCCCAGGTGCTGCGGGAAGCCGGATCCATCCCTCCATCCTCTAAAATCCCACACCAGGATTGGGCTGGGCAGGGGGGCGGGCGCATCTGGGGTCCTTGCCACAGGCACCAAAATTACTAGTTACGGCTCTTGACTCTTGGGTAAATGTCTCTGTGGTGTCAGGTTTCCTTAGGACAGTGTATGTATGCAAATGAACAGTCAGGCTTAACTTCCCTACTTTGGATGAGTTCATGGTACTGCAAGTTCATGTGAGTCATCCATTCAAATCAATGGCATATATAACTCCTTTAATTTCTTTTCCTTAAACCCATGCTTCCTGGTCACAACTGCATTTGCAAAAGTAACTTCAAAATTTCTTAGGAAATATGAACTTTCCTAGGATACTGTGTTTCCTGGTGGATAGAGTGCTAGACTCTGACTCAGGAAATGTGAGCTTTGTTCCAGGGTCTGCTGCTGGCCTGCTGGGTGACCTTAGGCCAGGGGCGTCTCAAATGCAAATCACCACGGGGGCCGCATGAGGACTAGTACATTAGTCTGAGGGCTGCACCACTGAAACCTTTTCATACAACAATATTGCAAATATTGATGATGATAGTGTCCTTGCAGGCCTCAGGAAATATCTTTAGGGGCTGCATGTAGCCTGCGGGTCATGAGTTTGAGACCCCTGCTTAGGCAAGTCACTTCCTTTCTCTGTGTTTCAGTTTCCCCATCTATAAAATGAGGATGATGATACAGGCCTTCTTTGTAAACCACTTTGAGATCTACAGATGGATAGGGCTTGAGAAGAACTGAGTTATAGCATAATGAACAGACTAAATGAACCCTTTGAGGTCATTTCCAATCATACATTTTTATAATTCTATTTTTATTGTTTTTATTCATTTTACGCGAGGACAAGAATGGTCATGTGGTTTGGGCCCTTGACTTAGATTTCAGTAATGCATACTCATTTCCCAGCTCTTTCACAGGCATCTTGTACAACTGAGTTCCCATCCTGATGAATAGGGATGATATTCCTGCCCCATTTTTGTGATGATCAGAAAGCACAGTGATGGGGACGTACATGCACCTCAACTGACAATAAAGCTGGTTGAATCATTTAATAATTTGGGGATGGGGCTGTGGGGACGTACTATTGAAAGTATTTTTCCTGCTTTTTGACTGTTGTAGACAGAATAGGTAATCATTACATTCCAGAGTCTTTTACCACAGAAATTTAACTCCTTCCACAGATCCCAGGAAATCATTCTTCCTTTATTTGACCTGGAGCCTTAAGACGAACAGGGAAAAACCTATGTCATGCAGTAAAGTGAAATCTTGGCTCCACTGAAGTCAGTTTTATACCACCCATGGACTTCAGTGGAGTCAGGGTTTCACCTTAAAAACGTGTAGAGAAATTAAAAGATACCCGAACAGAGCATGAAAAACTCCTCCCCACTATTTTTATCTATGTTTCTTCCACCATAAATATGTGGGGCTAAGAGCACCCAAAACCTCCTAAAGTAGGTGACAACAGTAACACATTACTTATAGCCACAGAGACATTGATTCCAAAAAGAAATTGAAGCTCATTCAGCATCTTTCAGGACAGCATCTTGGGCAGGAAGGGCATCAGCGCCCTCAAAGGAAATCTAAAGCTGACATCTGCTGAGGCATCCATATATTAATCAACTACGGCAGGTTTGGCCTTTGTTTCTTTGTGGAAGTATTGTTAGTCGGGAAGGTGATCTACAGGAGGCCAAAATAAATAAATATATCTACTAATCTCTCCTTCTCTCATTGATTCTACCTTACTGCATGTTACATCTCAAATGTATCTGCCTGGGTGAAGGCATTGAGTTGAAAACTTGTTGTGTGATCTTTCTGGGAATGATCTTTTCTCCAATCTCTCTCATCTGAGAAGACATTTAGATATCTCTAAATGATGGCTTCTTTAATTTCATGTCTGTTGTAAATGGAGTGCAATAATCTATTACTGTGGAGACACTTAGCCTACTATTAATAAGAATTTCCACTTTGTAAGTGCTTGCTTAGAAGGAGGTTGAAGGCACATGAGCAATCTGTAGAGCTTGCAAACAAATCTAAACTGCTTCCGGTATTTGCAAAAAGAGTCACAGTCCAAATATATTGGATGAGGGAGAGAGGTCAAAGAGAGGAAATCACCACACTTTACCATTGTATTAATTCATATTGGTAGGATCAACTTGTCACTTGATAAATGTGGCTGGAAAATCTGGCTGATTTTGGGGGGGGGGGCCGGGGGAGATAATGAAAGCATTATTATTTGTATCTCACAATTAGCATCTTGTGAATTTTGATAGCTAATCTTTAAAATACTAGGTAAATTTCAATATGAATAAGAAAATATTTGTAACATCCTTTCGAGTGGGTAAGTGATCTGTTTCTATTAAACAAGCAGAAATGTTTCAATTTATTTAAAACATATGGTTTGTCCTAAAATGGGGATTGGTAATGCAGTGTCAGTGAGCCACCTGTGGCTCACTGAGCATCCCCTTCCGGATCCCTGGAAGTCTGTTCCAGGGAGCCAGGTGTGCCCAGGGATTCCCAGCTTGTGCCACCTCCAGCATAACTGCATGAGCCAGAGAAGGCCCAACAGCTGCACCATGGCTCCCTAGCACTGAGGGGGTGGGTACGTAGGTGGTGCGTGCTCAATGGTGGGGTGGAGTAGAGGGGCCCCACCTACCACCCAGCTGTCCCTCCCAAAAGCTGCCAGGGGAGGGGTGTGGCTTGCAGGGGTGGGGCCCTGGAACAGCCCACCTGTGGAGTTCAGGCTGGTTTGACCCAGCCTCCCCAGGGGTGAACGGGCCCGATCCAGGGCCTGGGGTGGCTGGATCGAAGCAGCCTGAACTCCACAGAGGGGCCGTTCCAGGGCCCCACCTCTGCAAGCTGCAGCTCTCCCCTGGCCGTTTTTGGGAGAGATGGCTGGTTGGTAGGTGGGGCCCCTCTGCTCCGCCCCGCCAGCAGAGGGAAGGAGGGCGCACGTGCTGCCTACTTACCCCTCCCCACTGCCAGCACTAGGGGGCCACAATGAGGCCAATGGGCTGTCTCAGGCTCATATGGTTGGGGACAAGAGGGGGAGAATAGCTCTTCTCTCCACCTGGGTGGTTGACACCTGTCCTAGAATGATATAAACTTGAAAGTTCAAATAGTACTCTTGTAATGAAATTTCCATTTCAGCTTGATCCAAAGCCCCCCATATGTAATACTCTAACAAAATGTATTGACCTACACTGGCATTTCTCTGCTTTGCAGCCTGCAGCTCCTTTTCTGCCAGCTGCAGAAGGGAGCCGCTGCCTGAGGAACCAGGCAGATGGTGTTTCTGCAGGGTGAAAAGACTGGTGCAGTCTCCTTGCTGGAGGCAAGGGGATGGGAGATCAGCACTTCCCTCCCACTGTTTGTAGCAAGGAACATGGCAAAGTGATCTGCCTAGGTCCATAGGCACTAGTGTCCCTGTTGGAGGCAGAGGAAGGAGAGCACTGATTTTCCATCCCCCTTGCTGTGGCAGGGAGCCACTGCCTTGGAACCCACGTAGAGTGCACAGAGTTACAGGATGCTTGTGGTTTCCTGCTGCAGCCAAGGAGATGGGAGATCAGTGAGGAGGCGACCTCCTTGCTAAACTCTTTCCATCTGGCTGCAGGCATGAGGGACCTGCTGGCCCTTCAGGGTTGTAGAAATGATACCTGTGGCCCTCAGGCCAAAAAGGTTACAAATCACTGACCTAAACAGCACTGTAACCATTCTACTATGACTGCATGCTGTAAATGGTTTTATGGTTTAAGCTACTTTGTAAGGTAAAATTAGATGAGAAATGCAGATGGGTTTTCTGTAGGAAGGAGAGTATGAGAGGGGGGAGAGAGAGAAATTGAGCTTTTGGCTTTTTCATATTATGAAGCCTAAATACAACTGTCTTTTTTATTCTTTTGCTTGCTCCAGGGCCATTTTTACCTTTGAAATCTACTTAATGTCAGAACGTGTTTTTCTATTTGGAGCTGAAGCTGCACATTCACAAAGAAAATGGACTCAGGCAATAGCCAAGGTAATGCTGATAATTATCTGTTCAAGTTAGGCCAAGAGCCTTTACATAAGATACAAAGTGGCATTGTCAGCTTAGAATCTTCTGGGAAACCATTCTTTAATGTAAGTTTGATGAATACTGATATATTTGGTGTGCAAAGGCTTTCTGTGCAGCAGGAGGAAATATCTACTCTGAGGAATGCATGTATTGAGATAATGCAATGAAACAAGAACTGGAATGTAACATCCGAACACTGACCTTAAGAATACAGTTGTATATGTGCTAGTGTCTCAGTGGGTGTTAGTATCAATGGATACTGATCCATGCAGTAGGAGTTTACATTGAATGAACGCTCTGTTGTTACAATTATGCTTTTCAGTTTTTCTACTGAAACAAAACAAGGCACATAAAGGTTAGATTCAATATAATAAAAATGATCACTGGCTTTGGAAGCCTAAGGATAGCAGAATTGTAAAAATGTACTGTTCCTGATATTGCATTTGGTTTTAAGACTGAAATGACATGTTTATTTTTATCCTTATTGAAGGGTGCAAAATAATTTATATTGTCACCTCCTTCCCCATTAATACATGGGCTTTATTATTTTATGTATGTGTATCTTTATTTTCAGTGTTTTTTCTTTTTCTGTTTTTTTCTTGTCAGCATTTTGTCCCTGTTGTAGCTGAATGTTTGTTAAAGAGAGACTATGATCTGATTGGCCAGCTGTACTACAAAGATTGCCATAATCTTGATCAATGGAGAAAAGGCTGGTTTGCTATAGATAAGTCAAGACTATACTTTTGTCTTGAAATAGAGAATGCTCAAGAGGATTCAATACATCTAAGAAGACTACAGGAGCTAAGTAAGATTTCAGAGAATATTTTAGATTTTTTAGTGTGTGTTCTAAGGAACTCTTTCTGATCTCCATTGTTGAGAATATCTGTGTAGCACCGAAATCATGAATGTCAAGTTGTTCAATGTACACATCCCATTGCATGCACCAAATGCCATCCATCTTCCCTCTCATAGTGTGTTGCCTGTATCTGTATGTTTCTTTTTCTTTTTTTCCCCCCGTTGGTTGCCCAGATTAAAGCATAATTTTCATAGCAGCATAGTAAGTAAACAAAGTCTGATCTAGTTACTGGAGAACAGGAGTGGCCAAACTGCAGCTCGTGAGCCGCATACAGTCTCTTCCAAGAAAAATTGCGGCTCCCTGAAGAGCGCAGCAGGGAAGGGTGGCATGGTGGGAGATGGGCGAGAAGTGTGCACTGGTCAGAGACTGCAAAGAGGCGGCAGCATGCTAAGAGCTGGCAGGAAAGTGTGAGATGGTCACTGCCAGCAGGGAAAAGCAGCATGGTTAGGGGACTGCAGGGAAGGGCAGGATGGTGAGAGCTGGCAGAGAAGTGGGGGATGGTCACTGCTGGCAGGGAAAGTCCAGGTGGTAAGAGACTGCAGGGAAGGGAAGCATGGTCCAGCCGGCAGGGAAGGGCAGCATGGTCAGGGTCGGGGTGTGCAGAAGCGTGGCATGGTCAGGGAGAGTAGAGGAGCAGCAGCCTGGTAAGAGACTGCAGTGAAGAGGCAACAGGGGTGGGGGAGGGAAGCACAGCATGATTGGAGAAGCCCCATTATGTTTAGATTTTCTCATAGGGCCTAATGCAGCTTACTCATTGTTAAAATAAAATCATGTTTTACAAGTCATAAACATGACATGGAATACTGAGAAATGAAAATACAAAGGAGAAAAGTATTAAACTGAATGTAGATTACTTTCAATTTTTGGCACAACTAACTGTTGTGAAGCATTGTATTCAACAATGATGTTCAAAACATTGTGCACTACTTAGAGATCAACATCTGAGAGAGCTTTTATCTACTGCATTGACAAGTTACTGCCCAGATTTTAAAAACCTTGCCACAAGCCTGCAGTGTTCTACATCTAGTTTTCATGGTAACCTTATGTAACTATTAGAATCTGACATTAGTAGGATCAATATTTGTCCTGCTTTTACAATAAGGTTAAAGTATGCAATGAATTTTAAGCTTAGTAATTTTGGAATAGGTAAAAATAAGTGTTTATATGCCTCAGTGTGGCTCTCGAATGTTTAATAATCAACTTGTGCAGCTCTTGAGTTCTGTATGTTTGGCCACCCCTGCAGTGTAGAATCCTACAAGAAAACAAGATCAGCAAATAATGTGTGGCCTATCAGGTCTGTTGACTTTTCTTTCTGTCTATGTAGAAACATTCAAAGAATATTTTTGAGGTGATTGATTGATTGGTCTAGTTTTGAGGTATGTATATTTACTGGAAAACTATATTCCTGTTGGAAAACTATTACACCATCTAATGTATTTCACTCTTCTGTTACTTCGGTATTAATTTTTCCTTTGCTCCATTTCAGGATGTGGGTAAGGTAGGAATATATTTATATGATACGTTCTTCAGTGAGTAACACTGTTTCACATCAGAGTAATTAGATTTTGGAGCCCTCTTTAACTGGCGGTAATTAGGCAGAGCAGGGCAGTATGGTATATGGGGATGGGGGTGAGAGAGGTTAGAAATGATCCTTTTCATAAATGCTATCATCTATTTATATTGAGCTCTTCTTACATACTATTATACTTATCTATTTGTAGCTCTATCCATCTGTACAGCTATTATTTCTGGGGCTACTTTGCACTTCAAGCAGGGATTCACTTGAAAGCCAGCAGAACTCTTAATATCCATTCACTACCTCCTTTAATTTCCCCATCAGTACTGTGAAAGGTACCTATTTCATCATGAATTCATATACCTCTGGCTCTCGTTTAATCTTCTGAATACTTTCTGAGCCTGACTTTCAGATGTCATGTCTGTGGGCATCAAAATCTGAAATAATTGCATTGGGCACTTTGTTTGCCTGTACGATAAATAGGCACATCTAGTGATATGAGAGTTCATAATTCTGTTTTTTCTTGGCTATGCATTTGCCTGGCCAAAGAAGCAGACAGGCCTAATTTTGAAAATTGATCATTCTTCAAGTGATATTGCTTAGATTCTGAAGATGGAATGGACAACTTCTTGTAATACTGGACCTATAATTCCTTCTGAATTTCTAGGCACCCAGAATATTCATCCTGCTGAGATTCAGATTTTTCAATTGACAAAAAGAAAGGGTCTCTCCCACTAATGAGGAAATTGAATAATATGCTGGTAACTGAAGTTTGCAAAATAATGAATCTTCAGAGTTGCACTAGAGTAATGGTTTTCAAACCATGGGTTGGGACCCAGTAATGGGTCACAGCACCCCCTTCTGCTGCCACTGAAAGACCGGAATTCATTGCAGAAAGAAGTAATTGTTGTGTCTTAGGCATAAATGATATTTTTTCAACTGCATCCCGATGATAAAAGTTTGAAAACCACTGCTCCTATCTTCTGCAGCTGTGAGTTTAAATAAGATATTGTGCCTGTGATACAAAAGTGGAAACTACTGGCATTTGGCACATGCTTTGGGATATGTTTATTGACCTTGATTGAAATTCAAGATTTTACTGTCCCTTGGGGTAGGTGGCAATGTAAAGATATGCTGTAGATTTTTTGAGAGAGATTACTATTCAGGGAGCCCAATTTGTAGGTAGGTACAATAGTTAAAGCATTCTTGTGTTTGTCAGACCTTTTACTGTTTTGGATCATACTCCTTATAAAAATATGTTACATCTAATAGGTGTGTATATTTTTATATGGGGGGGGTGTCTGTGTATGTATAAGTACTTGTATATGCATAGAGAGACGCATACAATATCAACCAACATAATTAAGAACAGAAATGGTCTTCACGCTACACTAGTGAATTTTCATCTAAACTATGATACATTCATAGCCACTAGAATATAAGCAGGCTAACAGGTTCCGGAATTCAGTTTACTTCTGAGCCTTTTCAATACCGTAACATACTTCTCCTGAGGCCCCTCCCCTAGTTATGGTTAATTTGATACAGCACAACAGTGAGGTCCACTTTCACATATTATGCAGGTTATCTCCCTTGATATGCTTTTGTGATCTATTGTAGTTTTTGTTTTTATGCTTAATGATTTTTTGTATATTCACTTTTTTCAAAATGCATGCTAAATATAAAACGTTTTGATGGGCTTCATGTCCCTTTGGTCATTTAAAATCTGTAACACATATATCCAAGAGGAAAATATCATTGTTTTGTTTTTAGCAATCCGCAATGTGATTCAAAATGGAGAAAAGATAGATGTCCTGCTGCTTGTTGAAAAAGGAAGGTAAAGTGTTCATTTATACATTAATAATTTAGGACTGCAGTAGATGTGATTTGATTTTTAGGCTGTTTGGGTTTTAGGATGCTTGCTAATCTGTCACAGTTTTGCAGTTGTAGTTTCTAAGATAATTGTGGGCTTTTAGAAGAAAAATTTTGCTTTGCTCATTAAGTAAACCTTACGTTTGTGTCAGGAAAGTGCATTTTAAGTAAGTAAAATTTTCTCATTGAGACATCATTGCATCATCACTTGTGTCCAGGCCTCCTCAGAAAGCCCTACTATCCTTCCCCCTGTAGACGAAAAGAATGAGAACCTTCTTCTAAAAGTTCATACAGTCTCTGTAGTTACATGCCCGCTGTATCCCAGGTTCTTTGTTTAAGTCAATGTAGAAGTAAAAGTAGATGATAATGTTTTTGATTCATCCTTTTATTCTTAATGTAATGCATGACTTTAATCAGTAATGTATTGCTGGAAAAAGACCTTGACACCAGTTGCAATTGGATGTTAGTGAAACTGTGCATTTCAAAGTAGAATTTTGTAGTTCTGAT
Source organism: Podocnemis expansa (assembly GCA_007922195.1). NCBI lineage: Eukaryota > Metazoa > Chordata > Testudines > Podocnemididae > Podocnemis > Podocnemis expansa. The sequence goes on from ML681996.1 coordinate 16,225,490, forward strand.
ATCTAAACTGCAATTTTCCTTGTACAGATGATGGCAAGTTTACATAATTGGTCATAGCTACCTCTTAACTGTTATGAAACCTTTATAGTGTTAAGAAGAAAAGCTTGCACATTGCTTAGCTGCAGCTTAGTTGGATAAAACCAAGTGAAGTATGGCTTGACTAAGCAGTTAGCAATTTCCTGCCCTCAAAATAACTGAAGGAAGGCAAGCATGATGGAAACAAAACAGACAAGATAGTGATAAGGGCTGTGAAAATAAGACTGTTTTCTTAATGTAAGGTTCAGGCCTCAGGAAAATAGTATTATTCTGGAAGTTTGATATGGACTGCATTCTAAAGACCGTCTCAAATTTAGGGGGAAAAAATCGTCAGTCAACAATGGGACTGATATTTCAGGGAGTGAACAGTGTAAAAGTATAGTAAGTACTGGATACTGTACAAACAAGGAGTCCTGTGGTGCTTTTAAAGACTAATATATTTATTTATCGCATGAGCTTTCATGGTTGTAATCCCACTTCCACATATGAATACAATGATACTCTGATTAGTGGACCATTTGAGTATTTGGTGATGGTTATTTTCTCTTTGTTGTCCTTGGGGACAGTGAGGTGGTAAGGAGAGGAGAAAACAATTGCAAAGCTTTTTAGTTTTGAGTGATTTGATTGTCATTTATGGCAAAACTCCAATATCATAAATACCTGCTGCTTTTAAGTCCCATGTAAATTATTGTCTTACTTGAAGAAACTCACTGAATCTTCTATGCCTCCAGTATTTTAATTCTCTTCCTAAGCATGTTTTATTTTTCTAAAAATGTACAGCACATCATTATTGAATATGCCAACACAGAAAACTAACACCTTTCACAGAGTCTTTTCTTTAAAAAAAGAAAAGGGGGGGGGAGAGTATTGAAAGTTTCATTGCTAAAACACATAGTTCAGCTAAACAAACAAGCAGTCCTGTGGTACTCTTAAGAGTAACAAATTTATTTATCGCATGAGCTTTTGTGGGAGAAAATTCTACTTCATCAGACTTTTTGAAGATGGGGAAACTTACAGAATGGGAGTAAAATAAATGCAGGGAAGCGTAAGTCATGGGGTCAGGTCACACTACAACAGCAAATCAAAGCAGTTGTTACGATTCAGATACTGGGGAACAGCATAGAGGAAGATGAGGTCAGTGAGGATTTTCTCCCACGAAAGCGCATGCGATAAATGAATTATTTAGTCTTTAAGTGCCACAAGACTCCTTGTTAGTTTAGTTCAGCAAAACAATCATGGCTGCCCCTTTGAAAATAATCCAACTGAGGACCTAGTGGGTATCCTGTATAAAACATTGTCTGGCACATTAATGCATACTGTACAGATATTTTCGGAGATATCTGTGGTCGGAAAAAACTTCTAATTCTAAGTCAGATTTATTATTGCCTTCATTATAATATTTCTGTCAAGCAGAGACAAGTTTTCCCTTGATTGCTTTAATAGTTTAATGGAATTTTTGAACTATTTGAAAGTAATTCCAGCAGGAGCATCAGATGAGTTTTATAGTGATCATGAGCATGTTGAAATTTTTCTTCACTTAAATCTGACACAGTAAATTTGAGTCCATAGTGTTCACATTATCTGAACCATTGAAAACCATATGGATATAAGAACTTTGGCATAATAATGGTTTCTTAAGCTGGATGCTTATGAAATAATAGCCTTTCAGCATGCTGGTTTGGTGTTGCATCTGGAAGTGATAAGCAACTTTCTGTGTCATGATTCTGAAGAGTTAAAAATACTCCTTTAGTATAATTTCTATTTAACTTCGATATGTCAAGACAGCAGATTAAACCATTAGTTCCTCTATATTAGTCTCTTCCAACTTAAGTTAATATTGGCCAAATGTGTGGAGGTGGTGAAATATCAAAGCCTCTAGATTTTCCTATTATGTTTGTGAACTTGTGGCCATGATTTTGTAGTGTCCAGATATATGTTGTGATACATTAAAACAAGTAAAGAGTCTTGTGGCACTTTTAAAGTGTCACAAATTTATCTTTTGCACGAGCTTTTGAGTGAAGTTTCACTTCAAAAGCTCATGCAAAAACCAAATTGTTTAGTCTTTACAAGAGCCACAGGACTCCTTACTTGTTTTGCTGTGCTAGACTGACATGGCTGCCCCTTGAGAAACTGTAATTTGTTATCATCCTTGGTCATACTTCCTAAGTCACTTAGAGAGAAATTGCACCATTCCAAACATCAATAAGTGGATAATGGGAATGAGACAAGAGGAGGAAAGTTTGTTGCAAAACTATTAAAATATGGAGAGTAAACAAAATGCTTAAAAATTCTTTACGTCTGTGACTAAATCAAGATGGCTGATCTCCTGTAGCTTCTTCTTTAAAACAGTTGGGGGAAGAAACAAAAGTATCTCAGGTGAAATCCTGGCCCCAGTGAAGCTAATGGGTCTTTGGTGGGCCAGAATTTTATCCATGCTGAAAACATAAACCATTAAAATGCACAACTAATGCTGGAAAAGGAAGAAAGGAAGTAGATTTAATCCCTTGGATAATTTCCAATGAATGTTTCTGCCTTAAATTATACTTGTGTTGTTATAGAACAGGAGGCTTAGTTTAAAAAAAAAAACAAAAAACCCTAAAACGGCAAATGAACCAAAAAACCCCAAAATCACACCACCATACCCACAATTCATAATATGGCCACGTAAAAATCTGCTGAAAATTTTAACCTATACAGTAAGGACCAGATAGAGAGTTTTATTTTAATCTTGATGATATTCTGATCAAGATACATGGTGTTAAGTCTTAAGTCAGTGGTTTTCAAACCAAGAATTGGGACCCAATACTGAGTGTCATCACCCCCTGGCCGCCAATGAGAGACTGGAATGCATTGCTTAAACATGTAATTGTTGGGTCACAGGCATAAATGATTGCCTTCAACTGATTCTCAAAGAAAAAAAGTTTGAAACCGCTGTCTTGTTACCTGAGCTAATCCTTTTGGCTTATTTCAGAGGTTTACCTTAGACTTTAGTCCCTCCTGAAAAAGGATGCACGTACTTGAACTTTGGAAAGCCTTTGACATTGTCTCTCAGCAAAAGTTCTTAAGCACACTAAGCAGTTATGAAATAAGAGGGGATCTTTGATATGACGAGAGATTAAAAAGAACAATACTGTTCAGCTTGGAAAAGAGATGACTAAATGGGGATAAGAGAGGTCTATAAAATCATGTGGAGAAAGTGAATGAGGAAGTATTTATTCCTACTCAAAACGCACAAACACACGCAATGAAATTAATAGGCAGCAGGTTTCAAACAACCCACAATCATAGAATCATAGAATCATAGGGTTGGAAGGGACCCCACAAG
>ML681996.1:16229250-16250506 GCA_007922195.1 Podocnemis expansa
TGCATCTGTCTCTGCTCAGGCCTCTACCCTTGACCGGAAGAATCGAGTACAAGAAGTACTTCCTCAGATAATGCTATATCAATCTCTAAAACTTATTGTCAGGGCATGTGGTGAAAGTCAAAAGTTCAAAAAATATTCAAAAAAGATTTAGATAAATTAATGGAATGTAGGTCTGAGTGTCCCCACGCCTTTGACTACCGGATGCTAGGCCTAACCAATGGGATGGATCACTTGATAATTACCTTGTTCTGTTCATTCCGTTTGATGGGTCTGGCACCAGCTGCTGTTGGAAATCAGGTTACTGTATTGTGGCTATTCTTATGTTTTTATGTTCTGTTCTTGTGTGTATCTTTCAAAAAAAAAAAGCCTCAACAAGTTTAGCTTTTGATATGATACTCATTTCAACAAGTTAGAAGATGGTCGTCAGAGGCTGTTTTTATTTTATTTATTTTAGTTTATAATATTTTTATGCATCCTTTTATGGTTCTGGGCAATGTTTGAGCACTTTCACTTTAATGGTTCAGCAAGTGGTTCAGCTCCTTAGTTGTGGCATTTCCTTGGTGGAGATGCACATCTTCCTTCCATCTCAACCAAGTCAAACAGTTTCCTGCCTTCACTACATTATTTCCGGCAAAAGGCAGTCTGTCTAAACAGACCTGTTTCACTTTTCACCTCAGAGGCATTACAGAGTGAATTGCCCACAATTGTGAGTTCCCACACAGCACTTCCTGTGACAGTTTATTTTATTCTTAAGGTGAAACCATTGCAGAGAATACACTTTTAAAGCAATCAAAGAACCTACACATGAGTTAATAAGTTGGGTTGATCTTCAGTAAACTTTCTCTAATTTGGGCTTTGGTTACAGAGAGTGTCTCTTGTGGTTATAACAGCAGTAGCTCAGGACTAGTGCCCTCATGACAAGTTTCTTTATATAGTTTGGAGGTCTTTTGAACTGAAATTTTCAGGGACAGGTAATCTATGCACAAGTAGTTTTTCTTTGCATTGTACAGCTTCAAAAGGATGGATTCAAAGTTGGTCTTTGTGTTTCCCTCACTTTCAAGTACCTCCTAGGAAATCATCTTTACATGTACTGTACCAAAAAAGTCCTTTGACATTCCCGCTATCTCTCAAATACTGTATTACATTAATTCTGTCTTCTTGCTAAATAAGTTCAATATATTTCCCCAACAGTACAAAAAAAAAATTTGCATTTTCAATACAGTGGGCCCCACAGGTATTAAATGTAGTTCAGTAAAGTTTAAATTAATTCTGTAAGTCTTGCCCATGATATTGCAGGCTGCCATCATGTCTGTTCAAGCTTTGTGTTCTAAGTGGAAGGCATGGTCCAAAGACATATGCCTTTCTTGGAGAATTTGTTTCTTTCTGGTTCCCTTCCATGTAAATCAGTGCAGATTCAGTTTAAGAACAAACACTGATCACATCAGTGGAACTACAGTGTGTGGAGAGGATAAGTTCGTAGCCATCCTAGTCAATGTTCCCTCTAATTTTTTATAGGCTGTGTGCGCAAAAAGATTCTTTTGTGCAAATTTTCAGAACCAGTGTGCAAATTTGTGCGCCCTCCAGTGAGTGTGGTCAAACTTGTGAGCGCAACAAAGCAAGGGTGTATGATGCAAATAATATCTAAATTTTATTTTGATATGGTGATGGAAATGATTTTATAAATTACAGAACCTTATTTGAAACATGCTACTTGAAACCGCTTTCTTAAAGTGCTATAAAAATATTAGCACTGTTTAATTTTTTTGTGCAGGCTTTATTTTGTCGTGTGCGAGGGTTTCATGACCTGTGTGCGCGCGCACACGTGCACAGGTTAGAGGTAACATAGACCCTAGTCCTATTTAGGGATATTCCTCTTTAAGTATTGCTCCTAACTGTAATGGCTGACTGACGAGTGTTACACTTAAAATGTTTGTATTCATTTGAGAGAGATTTCTTATTTGTAACATTCCTCAAAGCAATAGAAACTTTAAAGTGTGACCACTGTTGCAATGGTAAAAGAATTAATTTGCAAATGTATGTATGTATGTTTTTGTCTGTCTGTTTGTTTGTTTTCAGTTAGATCTTGAGCCAGGAAACCCACTGGTATGTTATGTATGTGTTTATATGAAATATATGCACTATATGTTTACTCAAAACTACTGAGATGGGCAGAGCATCTTTACAAAGCATTTGCATTAGCCAGCTGCCTTAGGCAGCAAAATATTTGAATGTTTACTCTGATTGACAGGTGGTAGTGTGGTGTCCAAGCTTCCAGTTTGCCTAGGAGAATGAGGCTCAGAGTCTTGCTATGGAGAAACCATGTATGATGAAAGACTTTTATGACTAGGAACTAACTTAAAGATTCTCAGTTACAACCATAATGTTGGTGCCAGTTCATTCTTCTGCTTCTGCTGCACCTTTTCCTCTCCAAGATTAAATAGTAGCAACATGGAGTCTGGATTGTTTCACAAAGACACTACCTGCTCAGGTACAAAGGTGACAGTCATAGTATTTGAATTAAGTTCAATAGTGCTGACAGAACCAAATCAGACTCAAGTGTCCTCAGAGTCTGCAGTATATTTCTCTCTCTAGTGACTTTAAAAAAATTAGTTAGGTAAGACAGTCCATTAAAGCAAAACTCTAGTGGACTACACAAATTTACAATCCCTTAAGCTTTTAAAGTCAAAAACCAAAAATACACAGCATTTATTTAGATCAACATTTAAAAAAAAATGTTTGGAAGGTCTTTTGGTTTTACCTGGTGACATTTAGTGAGACAGAGAAACTTTGTCACTCTTTGCTGCAGCTATTAGGAAGAGTAAAGGATTTATAATGTTGTTTTTTTAAGTAAATTGGAATCTGTAGTGAAAAATGTTCCCTCCCCTGGTTCCCTGCCAGAATCTGCTGATCCCATCTACAATATGAATGGAAGTCTCCATGGTAACCCATATTGCTTACAGGATAGTCTCTCTCTGCCCGGAGAACTTCAGTGCCCCTCACCTGTTCACACACTCATTCAACCATCAGACGTGCTTCCTGATCTTTTCCTTGAAACAGCAAACTTTTTTCCATCCCCTGTGTCTGGAGCTTCCTACAGTGGATCTTTGTACAATAGCCACATATCATCATATCACGTCCCTCCTGTTGATTCCCCATTCCAATTTTTTTGTGTTCCCTAGTTCTTTACCATCCCAGGTGCTATCTTTTTGGCAAATTCATGTCTCATTTACTCTCTGTGTGGAGTTTCCCTTGCTCTCTCAACGTTGGGAGACTGATCAAGTTGGGTGGAAGAGTCCAGATAGCTTGCTAGGACTGGCACCTGATTGTATAGTGGGGAGCTGAATAGTGTCTGTGACCAGTTGTAGATCAGTAATGGATAGAGCCCTGCAAATCCGTGGATATCCATGGATACAGCCTGGATATCTGCAGACCATTTCTTGCAAATGCAGATCGGATACGAATCCACTTATTTGTATCCATGTAGGGCTCTAGTAATGGAACATATAGTAGTACAACATAAGGTAGTATAATTGTTACTGCTTTGGTATAAAAGATACTATACTGTAAAAGCTTCTGGTCAGGCCCAGTATTTTTAAGAAGAGGGAGTATTTAGCTCTGGAAAAGCTTGTGCAAGTCACTTTAAGGAGCAAAAGAGTAGTTATGCAGGCACATTCTTATTAAAGGTGGTTTCTTCAATAGACACTTCTTTCTGCTCCTATTAAGTTTAGTTGAATGTTTTCAGACTGGAATGTAATCATGATAATAGGGTGTTTTTCTTTTTTTTTTCTTTTTCCCATTTATTGTACTGAAGATGTTTTCTTCTTATAGATGATAGTCCCTTTCTACATCATGGCATAACTTTATTATACTCATGGTTCATTATTTACATTACTATCTTGTTAACCCTTTGATGTGAACAGTAAGACTTCTTGTAAAATGCAGTTATGAGCATAAAATGGGGTAGAAACTACTGATATTGGGGAGTTAAGATACAAAACGCAAAGCTGCACATAGATGAATGGAAGTCATCTGTACTACCAGTATAATGTTGCACAGGGTTAAAGACCTTCATTTGCCATTTGAAAGATTACCGAAGTTTTCCCCTTGTTAAACTTGTCTGATGCTGAGCAGCGTCTCTATTTTGTCCTCTTTGTTATCCCCTTTCACTTAGATAAATATAACAGGCTGCTTGGTAATTTTCCAGGCGTACTGATTACTAAGTGCCAGCAGAAAGGCTGTGAATTACTTAGGCCATAATTCTGCAAGCTGTTTCATGCTGGTGGACTTGCCTTGCAGGACTGGACCACTGGGTTATAAATATCTTGAGGGCAGGAACTATTTCACCTCTATTCTTACCACACCTGGCTGACACACATACATTGCTCATCATGTGGTCTCTACCATTAAGTCATGTGAACTGTTTCATTTTATTAGTTTTGTTTACTGGGAAGGGGAAAAATAAATTAAAATGCTGGTTGACTTGTGTAACAGCTGAGCACCCTTTATGGCTGGTGAAACCTGGCTGTAATCTTGTGCTAAAACATTTTCTCAGTGTATTTTATAGTTTCAAACCTTGCTGTCCATTTTCTGAATAAGCTTCTTAAGCCTTTATCGCAAAGCAGCTATTTCGGTAGTACATTTTCTTAATTTTACTTTAAAAGGTTTGTCTACAGTAAATGTCAGTGTCTGACAAAGAGGGATTTTCTCCCATGGAAGCTCATGCTATAAGTAGATTGGTTAGTCTTTAAAAGTGCCAAAGGACTCCTTGTTTGTTCTTCATATTAGAGTTGTTGTGCAAAATAATTTATACAGTTACCTGAATGGTGGGAAGTGCAGACATTTATAAACTTAATAGGAAAAGGATTTGTTTTCAAAGCTGATTATTTCTGTTATAAATTTAGCAGTCCATTTCTGTGTGCTATTGACAAGGAATTCATGAGTCAATGAGCTGAATGAGAGTACAGTCCTCTTTACTGTTTACTGGTTTGTTTTGTCTTAAATTGTGCTTGTGGTTGGATCTCCCTCTTTAGTAGTGAGTTTTGTTGCTTTTTGCTGCTGTTTGCTGGAAAATGTGTGGGCGAAGATGTGAAAGCGATGTCAATGGATGATGCCTGATCTGCAAAGCTGGCCCTCCAAATACATACAGTGCTACAGAAAATCTTGGAAACTGTATTACACAGATTCCCACCTAATACTGGATGCTTCAACAACCACTTTTTCCACCCCCTTTCCTCCTCATACCACTTTTCTGTTAGTTTATAACATATTTTAAAACATACATATAGAAAATGGCCTAGGGTTAGTAAAATGCTTCATCTGATTAGCTTGGAAAGGATAAATTAGTTCTGAAGACCTAGCTAGCATGTTATCTTTACACACATTTTGACTGTCTTTATAAGAACCAAAGTGGAGATGAGCAACAGAAGAGGATATAATACAAGTAATAAGCTAGCTGAAGAATGCCCCCCCCCCCCAGCAAACCAAAATTATTTGGTAATCTGGTGAATAGTTCAGGCTAGAAAAAAATCTGAAAAAATAATAGTAGTAATTTTGTAAATGTCGCTGTTTTGGCAGCGTATTTTGAATTGACATTTTCTAAACAAAATGTCATTTTGAATGGAATGGTTTGGTTCCAAAATGCTGTTTGAGCTAAATGAAAAGAAAAATTTGGGATGGGGGGAGATCAGAATTGGTTCAAAACAGATTTTTTTTTCCTCCTCTTTTGCCAGCAAACTGAAAAATCAGTTACATGCACCAGTTTAATTTAATGCAACTTTAATATATTTGCTAAGGGAGTAATACAAGTCTTCAGGAATAATCAAGTTGGTGAGTTGAGGGAGGACGGAGAATAGATGTGTCTGGCTCACCTTTTGTCCTTCTTCCCTGTGGGGTGGTGCTATACAATGTATATATGCTGAAATTGCTTCTCTAGTGGCTCTTGCGTGCTTTGCTGACCTGCCTTGGGGTAGGATTGACTTTACATTTCTAGGAGAAGCGTGAGTGCTTAGATTCATGCACTTGTATTGTAAGACCATAAGGCACCTCCTGCATAGCATAGCCCAAGGTTGTCTCTAGCAACTCTAGCCAAATTCTTCAATAGTAGCAGAATTTTCCAGCCATGGAGTCCTGGAAAGCCAGGGCTGTCATGAAAACATCTTTCTCCTTTTATTCATTCTTTGTAAAAAGAAAGCCATTGCTGCTTTCTCTCCTTTCCTAGAATTTGGATCTATTATGAGAGCTTTCAAATTTTAGAAAAGAAGATGATTATCAAGTTACAGTATATTTTGGTATTCCACTTAGTAGTTCTGAACTGAATGAAATTAACTGGGAGATGTGAAGGTGTATGTTCCTACAGTATTCTGCTTCCTATGTGAATCAGAATCCTGTGGGCAGTAGAGGGAAAAATGTATCGAGGTTTCCATTCACTTCCTTTGAGCAATACTCAGCCACAAGATAAATCCTGTTGTTTTTTGACAGCAAAAGGAATGAATAATGCATGTGTGTGACTTTGCTGACAATACTGTGCACATCATATTGGAAAGCAGCTGAAAAGTTCCTCCTCCTCGTCCCCTGTATTCTGAATGGCTGCCAGGAGGTGCTCAGGAGTAATGCATTATCTACCGCCAACCTCTGCCCCAAGAGCCTGAGAGCATGGCCTCTGCAAAGCTCTCTCTCTCGCGCGCTCGCGCGCTTTCTTTGTGCTCAGTGTATGACAGACCAGCCTAATCATTTGCCATATGATACAATGTGTGCTATCAGATAAGGACAGGTGGTGAAGCAGTACTTCTGAACAAGTACCACTGAGAGCCAAATTCTCAGAGAAGCAATTCCTCAAAATGAACTGTAGCTGCTCATTTTTCTGCAGTTCCAGGATAATTTGTATGTTAAGAATCCTTATTGGAGCACACAAGTAGATTAAAAATCAGGCCTGATAAGAATCCATCTATTGTCTGGGTATATATTTGAAAAGGGCCATCAGGGTACAAGGATGCTTTAGTGCCTGCTGCCTTTTCACCTCTGATCCTGCCACAGGACCCGGCAGGCCTGAAGGCAAATGCATCTCTTGACTGTGCTGAAGCAAGCTTTAGGTGGGCTGGACACACTGTTTTGGAAATGAAATAAAATGTTACTCATTAATAGAAGTCAGTGATAAATAACACAATAAATATGGTTCTTTGGTTTCTTTCCAGCAGGAGAAGACTATCTGTCTAAGGTCATTAGATAAGAGAACACTTTTGGCCTTAACATAGACCATTAAACTTATCTTGTAGTTCCTCACAAGATATAAAGTTAGGCAAGGGCAAAGAGTGAGGATTATTTCGGATAGGCTAAATAAAGGCCAGACAGAAATGTGTCTCATGGTAAGGAGATGAGCTAATTTACTTTTCCATGGCACTCCAGGTGCAGAGTCTCTTCTCCCCATTCCACTTCCCTGCTCCGAATCCATAAAATTCCCTTGGCAATCACAGCTCCGTGCAGCAGAGGGGATCGGGGAAAGGAACTAGTTCAAGTAGCTCAACTTCCCCACAGAGACAGTCTCCATCTGCGCCCCTGTTCTGGATAGTCTCCAGTTCTGGGTCATGAGAAGAAAACAAGAAAGGGAAGCAAAGCCTGAGTTAATTTTACCAAGTTGGGAGTGACACTATGATCTCTGCCAAACTGGGACTCAAAAGCAGGTGCACAAGAACAAAAAGAATAGAGCATTGATAAAGGCCCTGTCCCAAATTCTGTGTGAAGGTCCATGGATTCTATTCTGTCTGTAATGTAACATATGCTGGCAGTAGTATGTAATACTTGTACCACTGTAAATAGTATTTTGCTGAGAAATGAAGGTACTAATAGCAGAATAGGCCATTACAACAGCCTCCTGGAGTAAATTTAAGTTGGATGCACTGATGCCTTATTCCAAATATTACTTTGAGCCTTTGAATCTGTTTGCTTGTATTCATTTTTCATGAGAACTACTGTGCTGCTTTGGTACAGTGAGAAGTGTTCTTATTGCTGTTTCCAAATATTTTTCAACTCTACAGAACATTATACATCCATGGTCATACAAAGTTGGATTTCACGGTCTGGCATACTGCAATTGAAAAAGCAGCAGGTACAGATGGTAATGCCTTACAAGATCAGCAGCTCAGCAAAAATGACGTTCCTATTATAGTGAACAGCTGTATAGCATTTGTTACACAGTATGGTAAGTGGAGTAGAGATTTTATTCAACTCACTGAACTCCTAGGATCAGTCATATAATACTTAAGAAGCATCTCTGTCAGATTGCACTGAGTAAGTTTATGTACTACTGTGTATAAAACCCATAATGTTTTGTTAACTCTGTCTCTGCTTTTAGCGGGCGCTTTGCATTGACTTTGATATGTTAGAGATGTACAGTGCAGTATACCTGATTATGGGTGGAACTTTGGAAAACAAAGCTTGAAAGTGGCTGGCAATCCACGCATCCCCTTTGCATTTTTATGTTATGAGATTTGATTCACTGCATAATGAAGCCCAATCTTTAGTTTCCATCTGGCAGAAAATCTGCCACATGCAGCTGTGCAAGCTGTCTGCAACCCCAACTCCACCTGGGCACCCAGAGCTGGTCTGCCAAGCCCAGGAAGTGAACCAAGAAAGAAAAACAGGAGGACAGGTTCAGTGCTATCACCTGTCTTCCAATAAGGTAAATCTCCCTCCAGCACAGCTTCCTGTAGAAGTGTAGATGGTATAAAGGCTTCACCTTTTACACAATTGAGAATGAATCAAGCCTACTGTTTTGAAGAGGTATATACAGAGCTGCCCTATAGCAACATGCTTCCAGAATATTACAGTGGCTGCCCGTGGCCTCTGTCAGCGTGGAATAGTTTTAATTAAGCATGCTCTGTGAATGTGTATTTTAATACTGGTGGTATGACTAGCTCAAATAACTTTTGCTTTGAATATGGCAACATTGTTTCTTGGCTAAATCTAAGAAGAATTGTTTGCTTAATTATTTTTTATTCATTTGCAAGCTGAATAATTTTTAACAGATAACATTTTATTCTTCCAAGAATCATAATTAGTTGTATATGTTGAACTGTTACTGGAGCTGAGGAAGTGTGATGCTATGGTGAGAAAGAAGGTGAGTTTAGGCTAACCCCCTCATTTCAGATATTTTAACTTCCTTTTAAAAATAGCCTCAGGGTTAAAAGGCTTGTTCTCAGATCCGAGGTATATGATGTCCTTTTTAATGTGCTATGGTGATTTAGTTTAGGTAATTAGGATTCCAGATGTGGGAGAAAGACAGACAAGATCCTTGGATGGTTATTTCTTGCTAGCATACTAGAGTGGTTTCTACTTAAAACATGGCTAGAAAAGGAGCAAATTGCCTTACATGAATTTTCCATACCCCACAGCTAAGGTTAACAATGCAGAACCACTATCAGATGATAGGGCTTTTAGGTAATACAGTAGAGGTGAATTTGAAGGAGAGTGCACACTGGTGATTTTCATGGATTTTGACAAGAGTTCTCTGCTACCCCCATACATAAAAGGTGGCATGGAAGAAAGCAGGAATGTACTTGTGGGAAAGGTGAACTAGTTTATAATGGAATCAGCATTTTTAAAGGGGAAGCAAGGGAAAATCAGCCTCTGCAAAGAGAAACAATGAAACTGACCACATACAAGGCTGTTAAATGCACGGAGTTAACCAACTTGATATAAAAGACTTCATTTATAATTAGTGTTTTCTATTGTAGTAGTCAAAGGTGATGTTTATAATATATTTTCAGGTATATTATATATAGTTCAAGTTGTCAATGTCTATTTGAACTTCCAGTCCAACCACAGCAACTGCAGAATCGCCAGTGACTTCCTTCTGGTGCCAGTGTTTGGAACTTGTCCACCTGAAAATGAGTGAGAGAATCAGCAGTGCCATTGTTTAAGGCCTCCAGGGTCAAACATCTCAGAGAGAATGCACACACTAAAATCATACAGTTAGATGAGTCCTGAATGATGATACAATTGATCACAAGGGGACAGACTGAACTGCAGATATATTAAACTTGAAAGGAATCACCTTGTGTGTATTGAGGCAGTACCCTTTCCCTTTATCGCTTATTGCTTTTTCTATCATTATTTAAGAAGTCCACAAGCAATTACTGGAATTTGTAATTTTGTTTTAAATTCCTCTTAAAATCATGATCATAGAAAAGTTTGATATAAATAAAAATGCATTATGAAGGAAGCATGTGTTAACTGCAGCTGGGTTTAGTGGTGCTGGTCAATGTTGTCTAAGTAATAATGTGGTGATTTTAAAATAACATTTGATTTTTCCTTTGTGTTCCTATATTTAAGGTTTAGGTAGCAAACAAATCTACTTAAAAAATGGCAATCCTTCCCATGTGAGTGAGCTGCTAGAGAGCTTCAAAAAAGATGCAAGAAGTGTTAAACTGAGAGCTGGTACACATCAGTTGGAAGATGTGACTGATGTACTGAAATGTTTCCTGTATAAAATAGATGATGCACTTCTCACCAAAGAGCTTTATCCATACTGGATCTCTGCACTAGGTAATAAATACCGGGTAACAGCATTGTCCATAGCTCAGAAGTGATATTTTAGGAAAAGAACATATAAATTTTCACTTTTATTAACATTTTAAAATACAAAATATTGCATTTTTATTTAACATATAAACTCACAGCCTATATTAGAATTAGATTATTGAATAATCAATAAAGGAATTAAATATATTAGTACAAAAATCACTCAAATTATGGTCCATTGTGAAGTCTCATTGATTAACATCTTGATTAGTTCATGTGATTACTTTGCAGCAGAGAATCCTGTTGTAGCTTAATGTTATCAGGAGTACTTGAGTGACAGTTATGAATAGCTGTATGTGGGAGAAGATATATACACACGAGGAGTATGTGGAACAGAAATTTTAAATCAGCCTTTTATAATGCCCAGATGTAAAACAAGCAAACAAAAAAACCCCAACAACAGTATACTATATTTTTATGTAGTGTTCTTAATACACCCTATTGCTAAACTCTTAATAGAAGTAGTTAGCTAGAGAGACCAAAAAAATGGCCAAACAGAATTTGAGGCAGAAACAAAGAGAAGAGGAAGAAAACATGATACAAGTTAGTGGTTTTATTTCTAACCCTGGCAAGGTAGCCAGCAGGTTCAGTTGTAGGAGCAATATAGATCAGTGACACCCAACCTTTTCGTCTTGAGGCCCACAACTATCATTATTACAACCCTGAAGGGTCACCAGTCTCTCAGCTCATAAAAAAAGTATTGACATTTACACCATTAAGGACTATCAATCATTGCATATTTAAAGTACATATTTTGATACTAATGTGTTCATTTTTACCTTCACTATTTTACACCTAGACATTACTCACAGTATATCACACTCTCACAGACACAGCACTTGTGTAGATGAGTGGCTGTCACTACATACTGAAGCACATGGCCTAGCATCTAAGGCATGATGGGTGGCCTGTGAAGTGCTGGTCTAACTAGAAAACACTGATTTTGAGATTCCTGCCTTCCTTAAGCATGGTGGGTCCTGGCTGCTCTGCCAGTAGCCCCTCACCCCTAGCCCCCATCCACGCTAGAGCTAAACAGACAGAGTTTAGCAAGGAAGCTGCCTCATTGCTGATCTTCTGTCCCTGTGGCTGCAACAGGGAAATTATATGTTTCCTGTAGCCCTGTGTCCTCTGCCTGGGTCCCTAGGCAGTGGCTTCCTTCTAGTTCTAGCAGGGACCTGGCACCTAAAAACCCAGGCCAAGCACTTTGAGGTCTGCTGGAGCTGAGGGAGGGGAGTGCATGTCTTCCCTCCCACTGGCTTTAACAGGGACCCCAGTGCCTATGGAACAAGGCAGTGCACTTTTCCATGCTACAGCCAAAGGAAGGGGAGCACTGATCTCCCATCCTCTTGAGTGCAGCAAGGAGCCTGCACTGATCTTTTAGCAACATGTGCCACCAGATCCTTAGGCAGCAACTCTCTCCTGCAGCCAGTAGAAGGGACGAGGTGGGCCAACTTAAAGGAGCCTACTGCTCAATGGTAGGGAACCACTGATGTATAGTCAAGGTAGATGCCAAACAGAGAGCAGTGTGTATCAATGGGTAACTGGCCTCAGTTATTGGCTTGTGCACTGACCTGCTTTTTAATCATGGGCAAGTAATTTCACCTTTGTTAAGGGTATGTCTACACTTGGAAGTGAAGTTGATTTAATTTCAGTTGACATTCACCTGCTGTACTAATGTAGTTGGTTGATTACACCCATGGTGATTGCATCATGGGAGTGTGTCCCCAAAATCCATGCTTGTATCGATAAGCAGAGTAATGCACCATGGCTACCTACAGTGGAGCCAGCCCACATAGGCTTTTCAGAAACTGTTCAGCCTCCCATGATGTAGTGTCTTCCCTCAACCCTTCTTCTGATGTGAGCAAAAAACAGGCATACACTTTTTCATGTCATTTTTTGAAACCCTGGATCTGCTGTGCATGTGCAATTGCAAGAGAAGCATGGAACCCATTCAGTTCTGTGCTATTGCTGAGTTTAATGAACACCTCATGATTTATCTGCACTATTTCCAAGGCTGAGGAAGAATGCCCAGCATGGCAAATTGCAGTGTTACTCAAGCCACCCTGTTGCAAGTCATGGAACAAAACAACTCATGGTTGCTTCTGTCTGGTGTGCAGTGGCTGAACTCAGTAGACTACTGTTTCTGGTTCTGGGAAACAAGCACTTATTGGTGGGGTCACATCATTATGAAGATCTGGGATGGTGAGCAGTGACTACAGAACTTTAAGATGCATAAGGCCACTATCCTGGAACTTTGCGCAGAGCTGTTCTCAGCACTAAAGCACAGGAATATTCTACTGTGACCTGGTCTGACAGTGGAGAAGCAAGTGATCATCACTCTGGGAAAGTTAGTGGCACCAGACTGTTACCGGTCAATTGAGAATCAATTTGGACTTGATAAATTCAGTCTGATGGAAGCTGTGATTCAAGAGTATAGACTTCTACTGAGAAGGGTAGTGAGTTTGGGAAACGTACAGGAAATAGTGGATGTTTTTACTGCCACGGGATTCTCTAACTGTGGCAGGGCAAGAAATGGCGCACACATCCCTATCTTAGCACCAGACCACCTTGCTGCAGAATACGTAAACTAAAAAGGGATGTTTTTCCATGATGTTGCAAGCATTCTTGGATCACAGGGGCACTTCCTTGACATTAACTTTGGTTGGTCTGGGAAAGGTACATGATGCACACGTCTTTAAGAACTTGGGTTCTTTCAGAAAGATTCAAAGTAGGGACTTATCTTCTGGACTAAAAAAGAAAAAAAAATGTTGTTGATGTCAAAATGCCAATAGTGGTCCTGGGAGAGACAGTTTGGGAGACACCGGACACCTCAACAGTGATAAGGAGCAGTTGAATAATAGGCTGAGCAAGTGCAGAAAAGTGCTATAAAGTGATCTTGGGTGTTTAAAGGCTCCCAGGTGCAATTTATTCACTGGGTTAGTCCTCAGTGGAAGCCATATCCCTATAGTTATACCTGCCTGCTGTGTGTTCCATAATGTCTGAAAGACAAAGGAGAAGTTTCTGTTAGGTTGCGTTGT
Source organism: Podocnemis expansa (assembly GCA_007922195.1). Taxonomy (NCBI): domain Eukaryota; kingdom Metazoa; phylum Chordata; order Testudines; family Podocnemididae; genus Podocnemis; species Podocnemis expansa. Next base: position 16,242,864 of record ML681996.1, read on the forward strand.
GAAGGCAAATAGGCTGGGCACAAACTTTGAGTTATCAGATACGAGTGTAACTATGAGAGCCCAGCAAGGAGCTCTGTGCCTCAGGAAGGCATTGAAAACCCCTTTTGTAATGAGTAGTGTCAGTGACGTGCATCATTTTTCTGAACTGTGCCTTGTCATTCCATCCTTCCCTTTCATACTGTCCAAAAACCTCCCCTTCCCTGTCACCCATCCCATGCATGTAATGAATAAGAATACTTAATTACATAGGTGGAAAGGGAGCAGTTGCTACTAGCATCTGTGTACAGACCTCGTCCTTACATTTATATATTCCACAATGATGGTGGCACCTTTAGTAATAGAATGGCATGGGAAAGTGTCCTATTGTGGTGGAAGACATAAGGTTGCCCTCCTGTGAAACCTTCTGCGCGGAATAACTTCATGAAAGTTTCCTGGAGTTTATGGAGTATACTTGGGCAATCCCTTTGCACATAAACAGTCTTTTCCAGGGTCAGCCTTCTTATAACTGCAGCACTAGTGAGGAAGCCCATCTTAACAAAGCCTAATAATTTTTCTTCCTATTAATCAGAACCCAGCAGAGGATGTAATCTCAGCAATGTGATTTACATTACATGCTCCCCAAATGTGCCTTCCCAGCATCTCGGCCAGTCAGAATGCTGTCCTGTGTCTTGCTGGACTGCTCTGGGGTTAAAAACAGCTCCTGGCTTTTCGGGAGAAGAGAAATCCCACTCATCTGCTCCTGTTCTTCTCTGCCTCATCCTTATACTTATTGGGTCGGGATTCGGATTCCCTTGAGGTATCAACGCCACATTTGCTTGCAGTCTTGGGATTGCCATCGAGAATTGCCCACAGCTTCTCATAAAAGTAGTGTGTCTTTGATGATGAGCCAGAAAGGCTGTTCACCTCCTTTATTTTTTTTTGATACGTTGGCCTCAGCTCTTTGATTTTAATAAAGCACTGGTACCTGTCCCCCTTCTCCAACATGCCAAGAGATTCCTTTTCATAGATATCAAGGTCTCTTCTGTTGAATCGCTCATGAGCCTCTTCTCCTCCCCAATGAGGTGCTTAGGTCTGCTCCAGACTGGAGTGCATTTGGGGCATGAAGTTGCCATGATCAGTTGTGCTGGAGAGCCGTCCACGATGACCAAAGTGGGAATTTCAAAATTTCCTGGAGTTTAAACGTGGAAGGGGATGTTTCCTGTGTATGTGGCTGTTGCACAGTTGAATCAAAAACTATGTCTGGAGCGGTCATAGTGAAACTTGTGGGATACCTTCTGGAGGTCAATTATGTCAATTTACGCAATGCTTTGCTTACCGTACACCTCAATTGATCCATCCACTTCAATTTTAGCACTATGGATCTAGCACTAGGGATGGTTTTTAGCACTAGGGATGGTTTTATTAAGTTGACATTTCCAAGGAGTTAGGCCAGCGGAATGAACTATGGTTGAAAGAGAGCGGCTTCCCTTAACCTAACTGTGCCATGTAGACCAGGCTTTGGTGAGGCTCTGCTTCTGATCAGACCATTATCTGTCTTGTCTGTTTAGACTGTAAGCTGTTTGAGGCATTTTGTGTTTCAATCTCTGTTGAGTCTGCTATATTCTTTATAATATAAATAATAAAGTAAAAAAAAGTGCATTCTTTCTCAAATCAAAGCAGTTTACAAACTACTGAAATGCATACTCATGCACTCTGTACCTGTTAAGGAATTCTTTGATGAAACACAATTTACTGTTGCTTTCTGGAGAATTCTGCTAAAAATGATTCTTGAATACAGATCTTATAGTACATAGCCTCATTATACTGGCTGCTGTTTTCCTTCAAATGCTGTACAATAACACACTGATAACAAATTATCTGTATTGTGTTTGTGAAAAGCAGGCTGATTGGTTGAATAGCAATTTTAAATGACAAGATGTTGCCATTGTAGTGGATCAATATCATTCCTGTTTTGGGACGTGCATTGTGGTGAATGCCTAGTGATTTTTTTGTTTGTTTGTTTGTTTCCCCCCTCCACTAGATACACAGAACGAAAAGGAACGAGTGAAAAAGTATGGAACTTATATTCATACCCTTCCACCAGTCAATAGGGCCACTTTGGCAGCTTTAATTGAACACCTTTACAGGTCAGTGTGTCAGCAAATTGACTCAGATTTTGCACCATAGCAGAGAACAGTCAATAAGTGTTTCCTACTTCACTGGCATTATTGAAATGTCATTAACACTTGGTAGATCACTAAGTACCATTCAGAGCTACTCAACTAGTCATGGCTCATTTTATTGATTCATAAATAGAATTAATAGGATTTACATTAATTTATTATTACAAAAAATATTCTTCCTCTCATGTTAATTTTAACAATGGATACCAATACACTTTAAAGAACAATCTTGCACCGGCAGGAAACTGCAGAAGTATAGTGAATTTTATATGAACCTATTAAGACCATTCCACCCGAATCTGTCATTGTCCAAGAGAGATGGGACACAAGGACCTAGGGAGTTAAAAGGATTTTAAAAAGTCCTTTCTCATAAGCTCCATCGTGCATATCAGTTCCTGAGAAAAGAAGACTCCGAGGGAGACTCTAATATGTATGATGGCTTTAAGAATTAATTTTCCTAGCTGTGTTTCATTACTTTTTAATTTTGCAAGTGTAACAGCCCCAGGGAGTGCTTGAAATGTAGACCAAGGCATATAACAAAACCTATGTCTCTTTCCAAGATGTGGAGTAGGCTGTGAAAAGTATATCAGAATTGTACAACTTAAGACTCTTCTGCACAAGTTCTGGGTGAATGAAATGTTAAATGGGGTGGGGTGTGTGTGTTGTTTTTGTGATATTAATTGATCACTGTGACCCAGGCCTCCTGGGATAACCTTCTGAATGTGCCAAAATCAGGGCAAGCTGCAAAAACCAGGGGACAAACCCCCAAACCACTGACAAGTGGTACTTAAACCAGTCTCCCAGTCAGCAACAAAAACATGCTTCTGATTCCCCACTCTGGTCATCACCAAGCATAACAGAATAGAAACAGAACCCTTTGTGCACATCAGTTCCTATGGTCCCTGCTAGCCACTGGGTCTCTTAAAGAAATAGGTTCTCCTGACCCCAAAGGGCCAGCCACATCACTCACAACAATATAGGCTTGGATCTTACCCAAAATACCATGCTGCCAGCCAATCATTTAGTAACTACAACTAAAGATTAAATATAAAAAGAAAACAAGCTATATATGAGAGATGTTAAAGGCTCGAAGTGAATCACATACATACAAATTATCTAGAGTCCATAGAAAGCAAATCCTTGAAGATTCTGTAGTTTTCAGTTTAGTCCCGCTCCTCTGGTGTGTACCCAGCAGCTGGGTGGGTCTTAGTCATTTGTTTGGTCCCAGGAAAATAGTTCCAGAGGAGGGTGTTGGTTGCAGACAGACTGAAGACTAAAGACAAAATGGAGATGGGGCTATGGCCTTTTATCACCTTTTGGCTCTCCCATGCTCCCAGAGTTCTTGCCAAATCAAAATGGAGTTGAGTCACATGGTCAGTCTGGGTGACTGGCTGAACAGGTTTCTTCTTAGGCCCGCTGCAGCTGGAAGTCCCCTTAATCAATGGGCCATTAGGATGACAATTGTTTTGCAAACATCCAGTCTGGGATTGCTTGGAGTCAAATAACTTGGAGTACAAATAAAACACATACATTCCTAATATCTTTTACAGATATGATACCTGCATATAAGCCATATAATCATTCCTAGTAGATTACAACTTTTTTATTGATACGAAACATGGTATATCACGTATGGATTATTGCAAATGTGCAATATTAACATGAAAGGTAATCAGAAACAGTCCCCTAAACCCAGACAGTGTCACAATCATGTTCCACTAATATTTGTAGTAAACTAGCTGAATATGTGAAGTGGGGTTTCTGGAGTACCTGCTTCAGGACAGTATGCTGAGTTAAGGAATAAAGCTATAATGGATTCTTCTTTAAGTGTGTATTCATGTCAGTTCCATGCCAGGTGTGTGCCTACCCGTGTCCTTGGCTGTTGGAGTTCTCTTCCTTTAGCATTATGTGTAGGGCCAGCTCCAGTGCCACTGGAGCCCCGTGCTTATGCCATGATATGTGAGGTGCTGCTGCCCAGCACCCTCTTAGTTCCTTCTTTTTTCCTGTGATCGTTCCAGGACCTGCTTTTTCTCTTGCGATACTAAGAACCTTAATTTCAGGATGGTGGTGGAGAACTCAGGCCACTGAATACATTGAAGTAGAAGATGACCCTGCCACTCCACTCCCTGGATGTGAACCTCTGGGGCAAGTCCATCCCTTGTGTTGTCAAGTTGGATGCAGCCTCACTGCTAAGTCTGTGTTGCAGAGTGGTGGTGAGGGCAACCTCTGTGCATCCAGTCATCTATGTTTTCTGTGTATTGAATTTAGCTATAAATCAATCCAGTCACCTTTGAGATGTTCCTTTGGATCCATTCTGTATTCCAAGTGTCACTTCTAAAGCAAGGATATTGCTATAGATGGGCCCAGCACAAGTGTCACTGCTGCAACTGTGGACTGGTCAGCAGCGGGCAGTGGCACTGTGAGCAGGGGGGGGGGGTCTGCCCTCCACCCACACTGCCTCACAGCTCTGGCCCTGGGCAGCCACTGTGGCCTTGATGCAGCATGGGTTGGGTTGCCCCTCTCCCTCTCTCCTCCTCCTCCTCTTAACTCTTTAGTTGCTGGGCAACATGAGCATTGTAAGGAAGCTTCTAGTCACATGACTAGAAGCAAGGGCCCAGCCAGAAGATTGGGGCTGGCTGCACCCCTGTTCTAAAGCCCTACATGTTTCCCTGTAGAACCCAATCTCCACTTCAGTCAGTCCAAGTACAAGGTCAGGCGGAACGCCTTGTCTGTGGAGTCCTTAACTTCCAAAGTCAAGTGGGGTAAATTGTGGTACCTGGTTGATTGGGAAGATTACAGCCCAGTGGAACACATTTGGGAGCCAACAGAGAATGTTCACCCTTCTGCCTTTGTTCAGGCCTCCCATAAGAGCCACCCTAAGAACCTTGAACCCTTACAGGAGGGGGGTGATGTCATGACTCCCAGACTTTGAAGCTGGGTCCACAGAACTTACAGGAGCAGCTGTGATGAAGTCTTCCACTGGGCCATCTCCTGACCCAGGAATCATGAAGTTAAGCTCCAGTTAAGAAGCTCTGTCCAAGATGTGACATTGGCAGAGTCCTAGGGCAGCTGATTGGCTTGCTGCCTCTACTTAAGAAACAGGAAGCTGTGCAAATAACTGGGATCCATCCTGCTCCAGACTGCATCCTTCTGCATCCCCCAGCTTGACATCCTGACCACCTAATCTGGCTTGGCTCTGACTTGTGATTCTGATCTCCAGTTTGTCTCTGGCATTTGACCCTATATCCTGACCTCGCTGATTTCTTACTGTGTACTGTGGCTCTACCCACTAAGTCTGACTGCCCACAACACAGCCATGACAGCAAGGGCATACCTGCCTGTGGGCAAGATTCCCAAACATGAGCAATATCATAGCTCATGCTGCAAGCAGGTTTTGGCTACTTGTGAAAACTTGTCTCTACTTATGGCATTGTGAATCTACCTCACTTAATTTATAAGACTCTACCTTCATTGCAAATGGCTGCAGTCACTTTACTTCCTAAGCCATCATTCCAGGAACCTCATGGTGATGGTTCCAGCCAAGATAATGTCTCCTCTGCTATGGTATGCAAATTCACTTCAGGTATGCATGGGTGTTCCCTTTCTTTCCAGACAGGACCATTTTTATAGATACATCGATGTTAGCTTGGGGGCGGGGGGCAGGTGAACAACCACACAGCACAAGGTGCTGAACATCTTCTGAGTCCAGGATCCATATCAGAATCCTGGAAGTTTTAGCAGTCAGAAAAACATGCAAGTCCTGTCTTTTGTTAATCTGCTCTCATCATATCCTTTTTAATGTCAACCGACATTATGATTGTCTTCTATATCAACAAGCAGTGGGGAGCAGCATCCACTTGTCGGGGTGCAGAAGCACTTAGCCCCTGGAACTGGTGATCAGCAATCAAATCACGCTATTGGCAGCATAACTTCTAGAGAAGCTGTTACCCCAGCTGACATTTTGCAATCAACCACAAGTGGGAGCTCTGTGATTTGTACTCCACAATATTTTCGCTTGATGAGGAACCCCTACCAGGAATCTGTTCACCATTTTCTAGCAAACAGAAAAGGCGCCATGTTTTATTCTGGAGGAACCCTAAGTTACCACTTCATGAGGAGTGCTCTGTTTCTTCCTTGATTGGACCAGTTCAACTATGCCACTATTTTTCCTTTCACAAGTTCTACACAGAATTCATCAGGCCAGAATGTGGCTAATCGTGATCACCCTCTTCAGATCCAGATGGTTCTGGTTTCCTAATCTCTTATTCATGTCATCCCAACCATCAATCATCCTCCCAACGTTTCATGAGCTCCTGACCCAGTGGGATGGCATGATCAAACTTTCTGATTTGTATCCACTCCTCAGTGTTTGGTATTTGGATGGGCATAGTCATTTAAAATGTTAATGTTCTACAACTATAGAAGACCTCTCTAATAATAGAAAAGACTCTACTACAAAACATTACTTTGCTAAATGGAAGCACATGTATTCTTGGGCCTACCAAAGAGGCATTCTCCCGGAAGCAACAGGCATTTCTTTCATGTTGTACTATATACATTATCTTTCAAATCATCAGATTTGTCAATTATTTGTCAAAGCATCAGGTTTGCAAGTCTGCTTGGCAGTGAGCAGTGTATATCACCTGCTTTTTCAGGGCTACTTAGTCAGTTGATGTACAAAAACTAATACATTGTCGAAAGACCTGCTAAAACCTTCCCTCTTGTTCAGAAACCTGCTCCCCAATGGGATCTAAACCTTGTTTTCTCAGTACCCACAAGGCCCCACTTTAAGCCTATAGCTACTTTTTCATAAGGTTACTTTCTTTGTAGCCGTCAGTTCAGATTACAAGGATGAGACAGTTAGTGAACTTGGAGAGATGATGGCAGGTCTTCTGTACACTTCATTCTATAAGGATAAGATTTCTTTGCATCCATACCTCAAATTTACCCCTAAAGTTGTTTCAGAATTTCACCATAATCCATTCCCTTACTTGTATTCTGCTCAAAACCATATGCTTCCACATAAGAGCAAAGACTCCACTCTCTTCAAGAGTCCTTTGGTTTTATTCTCTGTAGGTAAAAACCCACCAGGAAATCCCTGTGGCTCTCTCTCTCTATAGTAAAAAAAAAAAAAAAAAAAAAAAATTGGGGCATCATCTCTATCCAGAGACTCTCCATATGGTCTCTATCTGCATTCTATTCTATTTGCTTTTGGACCTTTCCCACGCCTCATTCCACCAGAACCCAAGCAACTTTTCTTCAGGTGGGAGCCCTCCTAGAAATCTGTAATGTGGTCACATGGATTTCCCTTCACACATTTGCACAACATTATGTCCTAGTGCAGGGCTTATATGCTGATGTCTCCTTTGAGGCGATACTCCTCTCAACCCTACTATCTGCCTCTTCCTCCTATTTAGGTATTCTTGTCTTCTGTTTGCATCAGAAGAAGTGTTACCAGCAGATCGAGGGATGTGATCATTC
>ML681996.1:16250906-16262009 GCA_007922195.1 Podocnemis expansa
CTATGATTCTATGATTCTATAGGAAGGCTTCACTTGAAGAACAAGAAATTCCTTACCTGTAATTAGAGGTACTTCGAGATGTGTGGTCCCTGTTTCTGTTCTAGTACCACCCTCCTTCCTCTCTGCTTCAGATCTCATCTGATTTATGGTGGAGAAGGACCTGGAGAGGTGGTTGGCCTGGCTAGTTCTTTATTCCCTCGGTTGGAGTCATGTGGATACTGCTTTCAGATTCTTCAGTTTCAGATGCATGGTACCCAAGCACTGTTCCACAGTGGAGTCAGATAGAGACCACACATCTTGGAGAACCTCTAGTTAGGTGTAAGTAACCTCCTCTTCCAAAAGTAAAGGAAATGCAGAAAATAATGATAAAATAGCGAGTGTATAAGGGTGTCTACTTCAATTAGACATAGCGAAAGTTGGTTCCTAGTTCCATGTGCTGTTGGTTGTTTCTTAAAGAATCATTTGTATGTCTTAACATGTTTGAGTATGTATGTATATGTATAGTAGTTACTCTGAAAAAGATTTAAGGATGTTGTGGTGGAAGGTTAAGCAGCTGAACACGAGATCCCAGTGTGATGCTGTGGCCGAAAGAGCTAATGCAATTTTGGAATGCATAGCCAGGGGAATCCCAAGTAAGAGAAATATGGTACAGGTTCGACTGGTTCAGGAATACTTTGTTTAGCTCTGGTGCCCGTAGTTCCACAAAAATGTTTGATAAATTGGAGAAGGTTTAGAGAAGAGCCATGAAAACAATTAAAGGATTAACGTGTTTTATAATGGTAGACTCAAGGAGCGTAATCCATTTAGCTTTACAAAGAGAAGGTTAAGGAGTGATTTAATTATGGTCTATAAATATTTGCACAGAGGATGATGTTTCATAATGGGCTGTTCAATTTAGTACAGTCCTATGGCTAGACAAATTCAGACTGGAAATAAGGTTTAAATTTTTAACATTGAGGGTAATGAACCATTGTAACAATTTACCAGAGGTAATAGTGAATTCTCCATCACTGGATGTTTTTCTAAAATATATGCTCTAGGACAGTGTTTCCCAACCAGTGTGCCATCAGGCCTGAGCACATGTGCCACAAAATCTTTTGAAAAACTACTGAAGAGCTCTGAATTGGCGTATTGGCTCATCAATATTCATGAGTTCATTTTGAAACTATATGGTGGTGTGCCTCAAATTAATTATAAGTGGCAAGGTGTGCCACAACAGAAAAAATGTTGGTAACCACTGCTCTAGGAGTTAATTTCGGGAAGTTTAGTGGCCTCTGTTTTATATAGAAGGACAGGCAAAATGATCAAAATGGATTTCCAAAGGGATAGCTGTGTTAGTCTAGTACAGCCAAAAAAAGCCAAGGAATTGTGTGGCACTTAAAGACTAACAGATTTATTTTTCACATGAGCTTTCGTTGGAGGAAATCCCACTTCGTCAGATACTTTGAAGATGAGTGAACTTACAGAATGGAATGAAAATAAATGCAAGAGGTGCAGGGGTGGTGCTGGGGCGAGGAGGGCCCCAGGGCATGAGCCCAGGCCCCGGCCCCTGGCCAGGGATAGGGCCGCGCCACTGCGGGTGGGTAGGCTGTGGCGGGCCAGCGCCTGCGCCGCAGTGGCCAGGCCCTCAATCCCCGGCCAGGGACAGTGCCGCTATGGCCGCGGGCAGCCCGCTGGGCCCCGGATCCCTGGCTGTGGATCTGGGGCCTGGCTGCCGGCGGCTGCGGCGGCCCCATCCCCGGCTGGGGATCAGGGCCTGGCTGCCCACAGGCGCAGGGCCAGGCCGCTTCTGGAGTGGCCCGGCCCGGCCCGGCCGCGGCCTAGCCACCTGCAGCAGTGTGGCCCCCCTCGCCCTATCCCTGGCCAGGGGACGAGGCCTGCCAGGCAGCCAGCCGGGCCCCGGATCCCCGGCCCGATTGGGTCAGAGATCTGGGGCACTGGTGTTTGGGCCCCGGGGCACATGCCCCGGCGTGCCCAACGCCAGCGACGCCTCTGAAGGAGTGTAAAACAAGATCAGGTCATACAGTAACAGCAAATCAGAGCAGTTGTTAGGTTCAAACCAGGGGAAGCCTGAAGTCAAATTACCTTTTGTAATAGGAAAAGAACATATATGGCCTTGGAACCAGGGGAAGGAGGGGGGGAGGCTAGTACTGCTGGTTAGAAAACTTCACCAATACTATAGGAATGAAAATGTTTTAAGAGTTTCACTATCTCTTGTCCAGCTATCTTTAATTTACACAGATTACAAAATGATGTACAGTAGAACCTCCAAGTAATGAACACTTCAGGAATGGAGGTTGTTCATGATTGAAATGTTTGTAACTCTGAACAACATGTTTTTTCAAAAGTTTACAGTTGAACAATGACTTAATACAACTTTGAAACTTTACTATGCAGAAGAGAGATGCAGCTTTTAACCATCTTAATTTAAAAGAACCAGCACAGAAACAATTTTCTTACCTTGCCAAATCTTTTTTAAACTTGTGTATTTTTTTTAGGAGTTTACATTTAGCACTGTACTGTACTGTTTCCTTTTTTTTTTTTTTTTTTTTTTTTTTTTAAATTTAAATGTGTTCTCTTCTGCTGCCGGATTTTGTATATTTTCAGTTCCAAATGAGGTTTGTGGTTGACCGGTCAGTTCATAACTCTGGTGCTCATAAATCTGAGGTTCAGGTGTAGTAGTATGACAAATGATTACTAGCATAATGCGACCCATAGGTGGAAGGCAGAAGGAAAGCATTGATCAATGTTTGTGTAAAAGCCCATTGTGTCATTTTGCCACAAAAGTGGGTTAACAGTTTTGTTTAATAAAACTATTCTGTTGAAAATATGACTGTTGGAAAAATGCTCTGTGGCCTTATTCTAATTATTCTAGTTCAGCAAAACAAACAAGGAGTCCTGTGGCACTTTTAAAGACTAACAAATTTATTTAACAAAAGCTCATGCGATATATAAATTTTAGTCTGTAAAAGTAGCACAGAACTCCTTGTTTGTTTGTTTTATATACTGTAGTTACCTAAGTGCCCTCATGGTAGATTTCTGTACAATGTGTGAGAATTGAGCCAAGCCTGGAGCAGTGTCAAGAACAATGAAGTATTCTAAACAGATTTTTATTCTTCAAACAGGGTGCAGAAATGTTCAGAAATAAATCATATGAACCCTCACAATCTGGCCATGGTATTTTCATCATGCTTATTTCAGACCAATGGGCAAACTAGTGAAGAAGTCAATGTAATTGAAGATCTAATCAAAAATTATGTACAACTCTTTGATGTAAGTATTTTATGTAATGTAGACAAGTTCCAAAGGGGTAGCCATGTTAGTCTAGTTCAGCAAAACAAGCAAGGAATTCTGTAGCACTTTTAATGACTAACAAATTTGTTTATTGAAAGCTCATGCGATAAATAAATTTTAGTCTTTAAATGTGCCACAGGACTCATTGTTTGTTATATAAAATGTTGTTACTTAAGTGCTCTGATAGTAGATTTTTGTAAAATATGTGAGAATTCTTATGCATTTCATGATTTTGAACAATAATTTTGCCTTCACAAATGTCTTCTTTTCAGTGTTAGTTTCATTGGTTCACAGTCCATAGGATTCTCTGTTGCTTTAACTCTCTGGCTTTGCTGTTTGTCTGTTTTTAGACATCAATTCTAAACTAGTCTAGACTGAACAGAAAAAAGCTGTGTTTATAGAGTTGCTGTGGATGATCCTCTTCCAAATGAGTGCACACAACTCTTGTCATTGGCATGAAGATGCCATGGTTTTCAGTGAATTCCATGATTGCAATGTTCAAAAGTGGTATTTTTGTTCACCTATGATGGTCCTTGTTGGAGCTTAAGTATGAGAGAATTCTTAGCCTCTTGACTTTGCTAATGATGAGCACTTTAGAGAAATACTGTTTTCTTCCAAACATCCTTTGCCAAAGCGCTGTGTCCAACTGGATTTAATCATGATGATGATTATACCATTGACACTAATCAGTGTGACCCATAATGCAACATACTTCTTTTTATCTGAGGTCTACAGTCTTCCTCACAGAGGAAATACATTGATAAAATGTTGTATGATGGATTTTATGAAATAATTGTCTCTTCACATTTTCATTTGGCAAAAATTAGTGTCTCCTGTTTAATAATGGGAAAAATATCTCAAACAGGTTAAAAAAAATTAAGTATTATTTTTCCTTTATGGGTGTAATGACTTCACTTGATTTCCTTACTGGTGTTAGCAATCATAAAGACTCCCTCTAAGGATAATGAAGTGTTACTGTAGTTTCCGTCTAACTTTCTGAAATATCCATTTTAAACAGATAAATGAAGAGCAGGTCAAACAAATGGATACAGAGAACAGCTTTATTACCAAGTGGAAAGACACTCAAGTAAGTGGTGAAAATACACTGATTTTGGGAATGATTTTAACAGAATAGTATTTTGTTGTCTTGCAGCGGATTTGTATTTCTTTATGGTGGTTTTTATAATATACTATTACAAAAAGAGACATATAGACACTTCACTGTTTTGTGGAATTGTTCCCATGGAGTTGTAATCTAACTGGCTGAGTTTAGCTTTGTATCTCACTCAGATTTCAGTGTTAGATATACTAAGTTCCATATATAGGGCCCTGCAGATCCATTGTTATTCACTTCATATCTGCGAGTATTCACAGATCCATTGTTGCAGATTCAGTTATTATCTGCTCAGAGTGCATTAGCTGCTGCTGCTGCCTCTGCCGCAGCTGTGGAGAGCAGTGAGCAATGTTAAACAGCACAGCAGGGAACAAAGGAAGCACCCCAGCCAATCCCAGCTGATCTCTGCTTGCAGTCTGCCAGCCAATCAGAGCCAGTCACTCATGGAGCTCAGCTGACGGACTAGTCCCACCTCTGACTCTAGAAGGCCCAGCGGCCAGTGCCCACACTCCACCACTTACCTGGTGATGGGTAGCTACCCCGATGATCTGAGTGTTTTGAACACAAAAACAGGGGTCATCTTCTGTGCAAGAAAACTTCATACCACAAAATTCTTTAAAAACCCATTTTGAATTGCTCTCTAAACTCATTAGGAAGCCATTGCAGGCTATACGCCTCTTCAAGAATTGTTAAGTGAGAAGCTCCAAGCTTCACTAGCTAAAGAGTGAGCAATCTTCCTGTATTGTTTTGGTTAGAGCACATGGTAGACAGGAGCTGAACCTTGAAAAGCTGTTGATCAAGCAGGCAGCTGACAAAAGAAACCTGTGGAACTCATGGTCATGTATGAGATCTGATATAAGGTTGGTGAGAAGCCCTGTGAAGTTTTAGAAATTCTGTAGGGCTACAGGAGTTACAATGGGGTAGGTGCAGGATGTTGAAATGTGTCAATATTGGTGTCTGCCTTTTTTGGTTATGCTTGTGGTGTAACACATTGCACAGTTCAATCTATCTTAATTCCTCATTAAAAGTAAGATTGTTATGGTGCTTATGGCAGTCACATTCTCTGTCTTTCTGCTGAACTATTTTACTTTTTCGCCTCCCTTTCTAGTAAGCCACTGAAGCTAAAACTATAAATGAGGGAGTTGTGTGGGGAATGAATATTTCACTGGTTCCTCCTTGTAGTTGGAGTTGGTGGAGAAGGGAAATAGAAGGTGGCTGGAGCAGGTAACCAAGTTGTGAGCTCTGGCTGCTGCTGTCTGAGTAGATTCAGTCTGAAGTACATCTCTTCCCAGTCGAGAATGGCAGGAAGAGGAAGATTAAGGTGTTTATTCCCTGTTTATGCAGAGAGATTACTATGGTATTCTTTTTAGAATTTGGAACTAAAAGCTATTTTAAAAAAAAGGCTTGAGCCTTGCTTTTTCATTTTTAAAAATAACATTTAAGCTCCTAACAATCATTTGGTATCATTTTTAAAAAGGTGCTAGAGCCTTACAAACGATTATGATATTCCTGTTTTTTCTAGTATAAAACCAAAGGAGAACAGACCCTCTTAGATGACTGATGTGGCTGGGCCAGTTTATGTAGCAGCTTTGGTGGTTGCAGGGAGGAAAGAATAGTAATAAGCCAGAATTGTGATTCTGATTATTGTTTTCATTTTGCTTGCAGCAAAATCTTCTCCTTTCATAATCAGTCTTCGTATGTAATTGTTCCACCATCAGTGTATTTTATAGCCCCTGGCTTGATTCTCATCAACCTATTAATGGCTGAATTTAAATTCTTCCAACAAAAAGAAATTTCATTTCATCCTTAAAAACAAGCAAACAAAATAGCTATTCAATTAGAATTTCCACGTCAGAGGTAAATAGTGATGATTTGTGGTGTAATGAGATACTTAGATTTTGGGAAGTAGTATTAAGAAGATTTCTGTTGAATTATATATTCAACTCCTAAATTCTCTTTCTTTTTATGTATTTTAAACAATATTTAAGTCGCTTTCAAATGTGTGAAATTTCATAATTCATACACATTTATATGTTAAGGTGCTGGGAAATAGCTTACCGTAACCTATACAAAAAGCAGTTGTTCCTTAAAGTAATGCACTTCTAAAATTATTAGATTCTTCTTTTAAATTCAGAGATAATATTCATTTAAAATGTTTTATATTAAAATAAGGGAAGTTACTGCCTGGAGATTATATTTACTTTAGTTAAGGGAAATAAATGAAAAACATTTATGCATAGTGTGTTTAAATTAACGGGTCCAGATGTGATTTTTGAAATCTATTTTTCCTTCAATTGCTCCTTTAATGAAAAAAAAGAACTCCAGAGCAAGTGCTAATGAGGAGTAATAAAAACTCAAATCCTGAGCTTCTTGGGGCCCCACTTGGCCTAAAAAGTCTGGCCATTGATTTTCTACAAATATTATCTCCCTGCTGTTCAATATTCATTTTAATTACAGATGCACCCTGTCTCACTATAAGTACGTCATCTTTTTGCAGTACCAAGTCAGAGAATTTCTGGTGGATTATAAAGCTCCAACATGCCTGTTATTTTCCTTTTTACTCTGTCTACCCCTGTCTTGTCCCATACTTTGTGCAGCATTCTTACTTGTATGCATTTGCGTACCACAAAGAGAAACTGTTGTGAAATGTAGACTCTTAGTTCTCAGTACCAGATAAACATATCCGCTGTTCAAAAAGTAGTATGTCAAAGTCCTCTTCCACAAGAAAATGGAGAAGTGTCTTTAAAATATCTGTGTTTTGGTAAATCTAACTCTAGAAAGAAAAAAATGATTTGTTTTCCATTGATAAGTTCTTAAAATATTACTCCACTTTCTTTTCACCCTATCCCAAAAGTACTTTACTTTGCAAATCTAATCAAGTATAATTTTAAGTCTTGTTATTCGCTACTTGTGGGTGAAATTGAGGAGCGCTGTAAATTATTTTATGGCTTGATCCTTAATGTCATGTCATCAGACTATTGTAGTTATGAATGGCTTAATGGCATATATTTTAAAATATCTAATTTCCTTTTCAGTGGTTTGCAAGCAGTACAGATGATCCTAGAACAAAACTGTTCTAGTTGTATTAGCTTGTCTCTTGATTTATAGAAAAGAAAAGGATAGCATTTCACAGAATTACTTTTTGCATTTGGGGAAATATTTGATATGCAGGTTTGCAGTGTCCGTTGTAAAAAATAAAACAAAACACAACAAAAAAAAAAAAACCCACACACACACACACACACACACTTTAATGGAGCTGCAGAGTTTAATTAACTGCCTGCCAGCATAATGTACAGAAAACTGTAATGTTGTGAATTGGAGTCACAAAAACAGAGCAACACTATAGGGTGATTTTCTGCATTATGTAAGTAATAATTATGGAGGAGAAAGTCATTTCATAGCAATGACTGGCTGGGAAAGGGAAAGGGAAGCCAACAGACCCTAACTTAGGTAGTCATTTACAGCTCGGAAGTACTTGCTCAAGGGAAGGCTTTTTTTGTTAATTTTATAAAAATGTAAAGGGAAAAATAATTGCCTTTTCAGCAGTTGAGGAGATGATGTTGAACTGTACATTGCCATGGATACAGTGTTGTTGACTTTTTTCCCCTGTAGCAGTCTTTTCCTAACAGTTAAAGACATTTGTGGTAGATAGAAATAGAATGACATTTTCTCTGTGCTATGAGGATTATAAAGATGAGTCACGTGCAATATGTGGTACACTGAGAGTTTGACTGGAGGAGAGGTTCTTAAGCGAAGGTATGCCCAATAATCTTTTTCTCCAGAACAGTCTAACTTATCACCACAGAGATCTCAGTCAAAACTTTCTCCAGTCTTCTTTATATTTTCCAAACATAACTGTTGAGACAGGAGAAACTACTTTAAATGTAATGCATAACATATTTATTATTCATTAATAATGGACACTCAGCTACTAAACATTTTTTTATATTGATTGTTATCATAAAAAAAATAAGACCTGATTCTACCATATTTATGTGCATGTTTAGCTTCAGCAGACCAATGCACAGTCTAATTCTTTTTCTTAGCTGCGTAAAGTTAAGAATCTCCTCTTGAAATATGCTTTGTCCTCTTATTCTTTGTAAAATGTGAACTGCTGATGCTCAGCACTATCTGATTTTACATTTCACTATGTCAATTTATTGTCAACTTTTTTGTTTTAAAAACCAGCTGAAAAGTTCTGAAAATTTGTGTGTCCCAGGAATTAATTTGGGTTTAAGTTTGGAGTTGTTTTTAAGCAGGGAAATCTAAAATAATTGATCCCTTCCTTCTCCCCATTACCAAAACTCTTCTTACATTTGATTTTAGTAAGGCAGGAAATAATCTGATATAATGTTAAAATATCAGGTGTGTTCTTACTTCAGTTTCATTGAAGTCCTTCTGATATCATTCCTAAGACCTTGACAGCCATATGTGATAATGGGGTTGTCAAAATTAATAATTTTCTGAATTAAGATTAGTCTCTATGGACATACAGCAACTGAGTCATGTGGAACTTCTGTGTGTCAGCAAGTGCTGTGAAAAATTTTTGTTGGGTTGAACACTTTTAATGTTTTGTGGTCATGCCTCTGCTTTAAAGCACTCTTTGTATCACATGCTCATTTATTCAAGCACTTTTCTGAGGGCAGGTTTTATACATGCATGGAGAAGATAGCCTGCATCATCTCTAAAGATGGTGTAGTTGCTGCTGCTCTCCATATGGTGTACTGTCTGCCTGCCCTAAAGCACAGTGGCTCCAGGAACTTCCTCTAGGGTTCTGTGCATCTCTCCTCCCTACTAGATATTCCAAATGGGATGTTCAGAAGCACTCAGTGCTCACCTAGCTACTTTTCACAATCTTATTTCCATGGGATGTGGTGAAGGCCAGAATATTATGGGTTCAAAAATGAATTAAATAAATCCATGGAAGGTAGGTCCATCTATTAATGTCTATTGCCAAAGCTGTCAGGAATGCAGCCCCATGTTCTGGGTGTCCCTAGCTTCTGACTGCCTGAGGTTAGGAGTGGATGAGAGGGGATGGATCACTCAATGGTTGCCTGTTCTATTCATTTCCTCTGAAGCATCTGGCATTGGAAGGCAGAATACTATACTAGCTGGATTGTTGGTCTGCTATTGTGTAAATTTCAAAAGGGATAGCTGTGTTAGTCTAGTCCAGTAAAAAAAAAAAAAAAAAAAAAAAAAAGAGTTGTGTGGCACTTTAAGACTAACAGATTTATTTGATATTGTGTAGCCATTCTTGTATTTTATTGAAATTAGTGAGCATTACCACCAACTTTATTGGGAAGAGAGGTAGGCCAATACCAAATGCTTTTGAAAAGCCCAGCTGTGTCTCCTTTGGTATTATGAATGTGACTTGCAACTGGCTTCCACTGACACAGTGAATAAAGTACACTGCAGTCTAGTCTTTTAAAATTGTGGCACAGCTATGCTTGGAGCCTAGATACAAGGGTGTCATGTGAGTCTCGGCTCCATAGACACACATAAACTGGCCCTTCTGTAACTAGCATGCTACAAATAGAGGTGAAGCAATAATAGTATAGGCAGCAGCGAACAGCAGCATGGATAACTGCCCTTCCTATGTACCCATGGGATCTGGGCAGGATTGTACTCAGGCAACTTGCCTGTGTGGTCACTCACCACTGCCTGTGTTATCACAGCTATACTACTATTTGCAGTGTGCTATCTCTTTGAAAACTAGCATCAGTATGTTTGCATGAGCTGGAAATCACACCCCAAGATGCAAGTCGAGATATAGTCTGAATGAGAAACTTGTTTCAATTAAGGCTGTAAGTCAAAATAGTGCTCTGTGGAAATTAAGTTCCTGTTCTGTCAAGAGGCGTGCATATAGGTGACAGAACGAGGGAGTAAACAATGCAAGCACTTAAAATGAAACCAAATGAAAGGGAGGCAAGACCTGTAGAGTTTCCTCTATGTTCTGTTATAGAAAACTATATGGAAAAGCTAATTTGCCCAGATTTCTTTTGCAACATAAGGAAGGTCTCATGTCTGAAAGGTCACTTAAGAGGAGCTTGTTTTCCATTTTAGTTAGCGGTTCATTATCTACTCTTTGTTTTCTTTCCTCCAAACACTATGCTAGCTATTTTTGTTTGCTGTTGTAATTTGCAGTACATTTCCTCTATGCAGTTGTTTACATAAGCCCAGTAGAAATCAAATGTCAACTTTTTTTTTTTTTGCAGACCTTTTCTGTAAAGTCTAAAAAGCAAACTTAACCAGGAAATAAGATTTTTAGAGTCTGTGCCACTGTAATTAAGAAGCTTTCTTCAAAGTAGCTTTATAATGTTTTTTCCTCACAAATGCCTCCATTAGTTTTCTGTTCTCGACGCTAAGCTAACTTTTAAAGTCACAATTTCTACATCATGTCAGTGTAAAATTGAGTGATGCTCTGTATTTACTTTTCAGTCTCTGTAAACTACTCAAAATATTTTTTCATGGCTTCCTTTACTACTCAATTCTTCTTGTCAGTATCCTCTTATGTACATTATGCATCTTGATTCTGTTCTTCCTCTTTGCCCTCTTCAAGTGTTCAGCAATATATATGCATGCAAGTGTGTGTTCTATAGCATGATTGTGTGTATCTCAGAATTGTGATCCAAATTATTGAACTTAACATTAGAATCATAGAATCATAGGGTTGGAAGGGACCCCACGAGGTC
>ML681996.1:16262409-16293975 GCA_007922195.1 Podocnemis expansa
GATCTGCTGGTAACACTTCTTTAATTTAATTCTTTAACACAACATTAATTGGATGCTAGTCTTGATCTTAGGTCACGTATGTACATCTAATGAAAGGTCCAGTTTTCTTCAAATTAACTAGTAATCTCTCCTTGTCCCCACATGTTTCATTCTCTTTCATATAGTATCTTCCTTGAAATTGGGGATCAGCAATGCAGGCTCAGTGAGCCACCTATGGCTCCCTGAGCATCCCCTTCTGGCTTCCTTGAAATCTCCTACGGGGAGGCAGGTGTGCTCTGGGGACTCCTGGCTGGCCCCCAACATCATGGCCAAATCAGGGGCACCAGGGTCGCCCGCACCCACCCTCCAAAAGTGCATGAGCCTGAAGCAGCCCAGTGGCCATGCCATGGCCCCTAGCGCTGGTGAGGGCTGTGGCAATGCGCCTTTCCTCCATTCCTCCCTTCATTGGCAGGGCAGAGCAGTGCTGCCCCACGTACCCCAGCTGGCTGTGCCTCCCCAGAGCGGCCAGGGGAGAGCTGGAGCTTGCAGAGAAGGGGCCCTGGAATGACCCGCTCTGTAGAGTTCAGGCTGCTTCCCCCCAACCACTCCAGGTGTGAACAGAGGCCGCCTTGCCCCCCGGCCCTGGATTGGGCCTGTTCATCCCAGGTGTGGCTGGGTCGAAGTGGCCTGAACTCCACAGAATGGGCCATTCCAGGGCCCCACATCTGCAAGCTGCAGCTCTCCACCAGCTGCACTTGGGAGGGGCAGCTGGCTGGGGGTAGGTGTGGGGCAGCACTGCTCCACCCTGCCAGCGGAGTGAGGGATGGAGGGAGCATGCACCACTCACCCCCCCCCGCCGCCAGCACTAGGGGCTGCGGCATAGCTGCTGGGCCGGCTCAGGCTCATGTGCTTGTGGTGGGAGGGTGGGGGGAAATGGCTCTTCTGCTGTTTTGGGTTGCAGACCCCTGCTTGGAATCCTGCTACTGTATTCACAATCACAGAATTTCATTTGCTCTAATGAGATGAATTATGTCATTTTAAATTGGCATATGGCCTGTCTTAAGAGTGTAGGTTCTTCATATAATCTCAAGTCACTTTATATTTTCTCTTTGACGCAATGAAATATGATCTCCACTGTTTAGTTGGTTTTATTTTTATAAATGACTCCTGTGGGAAATTCTTGATCTGATTTTTTTTTTAAAAGACATTATGAAATGTTTATATATTCTACTTGGCCATCTTTAAATTCTGATGTCACCCAACCCCCTAATCATCAAGTCTTTGGCAATTCAGTTTTTTGCTAAGCATCTTATGGTTATTATTTATATTTTGGGGTATATGAGCTGATGTGTAGCCAATATAAATTCAATTTGTTCAATCTTTTATACTATTTCTATGTATTAGCACGATATTTATCAGACAATTCATACATTAAACTTAGAGACCTGTTTTCAGCTCTTTGGCTAACACCTGATGTCTAGATGGAATTGAAAAAATAGCTTTGTAGCCTTTAGTCAGTTGCCTTATAGCTGTCGATAGAGACTATTACTGGACAGGGAGTGGGCAATGGGTGTAGTCCTTGTCTATTTTTCATTGAAAGCAGATGGTTTTATTACACTTAATGTGCATTACCAGAAATGCTATGAGCGACCATAGCTTCTTCTAAAGTTCTTATCTTAAAACTTCTCTTTTCTGAATATGTCTGTGAATTCCACAAAATGATTACATGTTATGTGTAGCATTATTTTTGGAGAGAGAGAGTGTGTATGTGTGTTACATTTATCTGTTGTTATTTTCACAGGCTTTTTGTTAACATGACTGCTTTCTAAAATCATCCATATTTCTAAAATATGTCTGCATATAGGACTACACAGGAAAATGGACTTTTACTGAACACCATTCTTTACCTTTCTCAGGAATTTGCTATATTTACTATATTTTCCTTTGCAAACTACACAGTGACCTCAGTTAATGTAAGGATGATGATCTCTTATTTTTATTGGTGTCCAGTGTAGGTAGAAATTTTTATGATAGCATTCTTTCACAAAATAATTAACAAAGCAAAAAAGTGTGTGTGTGGTGGTAAGAGTTGAAATCTAAATGATGTTTTAAACTGTTTTAGTCAATGATCAATGAATTTATAATTTTAGTTTTGTATTAAAATTTGTCCCACATTCCCCCCCCCGAAGCAATTTGTTTTCTTACATAAAGGGCTATGTGTTCTCCTTCATTCTGTGGGGTGAAGGAAATGAATGATGGGCTTCTGTAAGGAAAAAAGAATTGTATCCAGTGGTTACAATACCATGTATACATCATCTTCTGCAAAACCCATACAGGTTCTTCCTCAGCAGCAGTACCAAACTGGAACTGTTCAATGATTTGTAGTGTTGACAGCAAAGGTTGTGCAAAACTGGGAAGCAGATGCTCTAAGCAGCCTAATACCCTAAGAAAGCAACTTAGAAGTTGCAGATATTACTATTGGTTGGACCATCATTAACTTCCCAGTGCAGAATTAAGACAGTGAAGTTTAATTTCAGCTCCATTGACTTTGCCGGATAAACACCCTTAGGAACATCAGTTGTTTTGCAGGTGCAGCAGAATGGTTTTATGTGTTTTGGCAGTGATTGAACAAAGGTAATTTAAGTTCAGGTTCTGACTGTGAATTTTGACTAAGGCAGAGTGATTTCCAAGTTTGGACAACTAAACACAGATATCGTCTGACCCTAGCTCTGCAGATGGACATCTAAAGTGTGGGTTACTTGCATGGTGTTCATCCATGACTGGTCTAGCTATAGTTCCTAAACCTGTACTTCAGAATTTACATGCATTTTGATAAATACGATCATGGTAGCTTTAATGAAGGTCAGATTGGTTCCTCAAAAAAGGCAGGTCTATGCTGATGAGGGCAAGTTCGCCACTATCAGTTCATTCTTTCTGGTTCAATTGATCTGTCATTGAAGACCCACTCAGTTGATCTGGAAGACGATTCAGGAAGGTACACCCGTTCAAGAAGAGCAGCACTGAGTCGAAGGCAGTGGAGATGCCATAGTATGTATGCATTACAAAGTCAAAAGGAGATACTCAAGTTATTTTATGTAGCTTGTGTATCTGCCTTTGCTTGCTGCCAAATTCTGCGGCCTGTATAGACCTGGCCTCAGTTGCCAGCCTTACGGTAGAGTCTTCTCATACAACTGATCACGTGGAGCAAAAAAGGTTCTCCTAAGCCAGTGTCTGGGTCTTTCAGCAACTTGGAAAATGAAAGATTTGTGGATTAGTTAGGCTCCATTATTACTATGAAATAATTATTTCATTATTCCCATTTATGAAAAAGCTATTTAAATATGAATGCATTTTTAATTTTTGTAAACTGTTTTGTTTTAGGTTTCCCAAGCTGGAGATTTGTTAATTGACGTTTATGTGGAAAGAAAAGAGCCAGACTCTAGTATTATAATCAGGGTTAGTATGTGAAAGCAATATAACTTGTTGAAAAGTTTGTTTTATATGTGGTTTATATGTGTAGCATGCCTGGTGTTACATTTGTATATGTATAATCATACAACCATAGTCTCAGTTCATGTCTTTTCCTATCTTTATTTAATATTTTTGCATATTCAATCTGTGGTTTAATTAAAGTTTGTAAATAGTATTTCTCATGTATTATTAAGCAGAAGTCTATGGAATAATTTTAAAGCAGAGATCTCCACCTATAGTTGTATAGCAGGATACAGAGGTATCAAAACTCTCAGTGCCACCATTCTACTCCTGCAGTACACTGAAACACTAATGGTTGCCTTGTGACTTCTGCAGTTTATTTAGCAGCACAAGGTCATTTAGAAGGCCTTCCTCCTGATGTCTTTTTCTGCCAGAGGCTGTCTGCCTTGCCTGGGTGCTGAGAAGCCTGAACTCAACACTCACTATAATTGAGATTTCCAGCCTCGGGACTAATAGCACTCCTGAAAAGTACTGGGCTCTAACCAGTAGTGCTCTAATGTTCCGATAGAAAGGCAAACATTCAATTTTCCCATAATGAAGGTTGGATATGATTAGAAAAAGCAATTTTAGCAAGGTGCCCATTAACTTGGTTAGGGTTGTCTAATTCCGTTTCATTATAATGTTATGCTGCATGGAACATATCAACCAAAAAACCCTGGCTTTTTATTCTTTTTTTGAAAAAGACCTAAAAAAATGTATTACTGTGCAGGGCAGGGGGGAATTGTACTAAAAATATATAGTGTTTCTGTAGTAATCGTTACCTTTCACATCACAGCATATGCTGAGTATGAAGTCACTGTAGTACTTTAATTTCTGATGGGATAAGGGGGAGGGTTTGAAGTTACAGTTTTTAGCTGGATAGCTTCCCATATGCTGTAACAAAGTTGATGGAAAATGTACTGAGTAGCAATTTAAGAAATAATTATTGAAATCACAAATAAGACATTTCTGTAACTGTGTTTAAAAAGAAAAAATTGGACAGGTCTTCCATCATAGTAGTGTACAGTGTCTGCAGAAGTCAGAAGCCCAAAGCACTTCAGAAATGATTTATTAAATTCTAAACTGCTGTATTGCAGGTATCACCTTTGATGGAGGCAGAAGAATTAACTAATGATGTATTAGGATTAAGAAACATCATTCCCAACAAGGATGAGGTCTGGGCTGCTTTTGAAGTGATTGAAAATGGAGAGCTAGGTTAGTGACATTTATTTTTTCAAAAATATATACATTATTAATGGTTTGGTTTGGAAAGCTCAGCAAATCGAAACTCCAAAGTTCTTTGAGTAATGGTCCCCATGTGTTCCACATGAGTATGCATGCACGCTGTGCACCTGAGTGGTCTGAAAGTTTTTCCTAGCAGGGTCTGCTGACCTGTATGTGCATTTCCTCATGCTTGCAGTCAATGATATAAGGGTCATGCAGGTTGATGCTTCTCCGATTCTCTCTCACTGTCACATGGCCTTGGTCAGAATCCCTGTTTCTTCCTGCTCTTAGTTTTTGCTAAGAGATTGATGTCTGTCTGTTTTGGGGAGAGTTGTATATGTTGACAGAAGTTGTAGAGATAGCTAGTGATAGTTTTGTCTTGGTCTGGGGTCCTTTTTCCCCTCCTACCCCCTGGGCTTTACCTCACTGTCTAGGGTTCAAAAATTGTGTCGCCTGCTCATGCTCATTCTCCGTGGGCAAGAGGCACTTCAGGTTTCTTTATTGCCCCACAAAGGCTTGCATGGTGGTTCAGTGCTTTATTTGTAAATACTTCCCACCCTGCAAACAGCAAGCTTGGGAGCTCTGATTCCATAGATTCCTCATAGAGGAAGCCAACAGAATATATATTCACTCAGATACATGACAGTCAGATCCCCTGGTGCAGCAATGTCACTGAGAGTGCAGTGAAGAAGTGTAGATCTGAGAGCAAAAAGCACTCTCCTGAGCATAGGAACAGGCATTCACAGCAGGCTGCTACTAAGTGAATCATACCCTCTGCAAATCAAGCCAGTTTGGGAGAGATGTCATATGCCAACATAACCACACAAACTTCTGAATTTCCCCAGCTGGAGGGTAAAATTCAGTGCTATTGAGATTTGAAAAATACCAACAGTCACCCTGGTACCCCTGCATCTGGTGTGCTCCCCCATGCATGTACCATCCATCTGTCTGTTGCTTATACACCATTCAAACAAGCCAGCCCTGCATACACCTCCTGGACCCTCCGGCATTTCCATGGGCACTTTGAGGACTCCCAGCAACCTCTAGTCCCTCCTTTCCGCAAAGAAGCTGATATTTCCCTACCCACCCTTTCTGATTCTCTCTCAACCCCTGCTTTCCTGCCAGGTTCCCACTCTGGTATATCAATCACTCTTGTCCCTGCCAGTAGGCCCTACCAGCACCACACTGTGGTCTTCTCATTCCACCAGTTACTCTGCTGTCAGAACTGTCTTGAAAATATTTTTTGAAGCCAGAGCATTTGGTCTTTCCAGTGACACACGACAGCTTGGACTTGTATCCCTAGCCACCTTAATCCACTATTGTATGGTGTGGTAGCAAGAGTCTGGTACCAGTATGTATGGGCTCTGTTGTACCCACAGAACCACGCTTTCTGACTGTACTGAGCCCCCAGTACACCTGCTGCTAATACTGCTCACTTTCCCAAGCATCTTACCACTCTGCCCAGGCTCTTCTGCTGGCATCATCAGTCTCAGGAAGAGACTGCCATTGAACCAGTACTGCCGGCTCTTCTGGTCCTTACAGATGCTTCCTCCTTAGTGGATGATGTGCTCATACCTCCCTTCTTGTGATCTTCCAGTGGAGACCAGCAATAACAGGACCTGCTCCAGTGGGTAGGAGAGGATCTGGGCATGCTAGTGGAAGAGGTTCAGGATTAGCAACCTGTGTCGTTAGCAGGGTTCTGAGACAAATTGCCACTCAACCAACAGTATCAGTTCAGTTGGTGGTGGATGAGGGGCACCTTGTCACCAAACTGTGCCTTCAGATTGCTGTTGATGTGGCTGCCATGCTTTCTTGCTCTCTCATACGAGAATCGTCATGTGCTGGGACACATGGCTTCCATTGTTTAGCTTTCTCAGGAAGATCCAAAATGTGATTGAGAAACTCTTCTTTGACAGGCCAAGCTATCTTACAATGAAATATTTATTTTTTGAGGGAATCCAGTGTCATGTTACAGTCCATAGGTCTGTATATAATAACCCCAGGATGCAGACAATAGACAGAAGTTCCATACCCACTTACGCACAACCTACCTAACCTACTGTCAATGTCAGCAGGAAGTCCCATGATGCCAACACTGCTTGCAAGTGATCACACTTACTTTCTCCTCCATGACCAGCTCTTCCACCCTCTCCTACTAGCAACTGAAGCCCTGGTTTTGATGCAGCAATTGAGACCTGCATACCTCTCCTGTAGCCCCCCATGTCATCTCTGGGGACCACTGTTCCCTATTTGCCCACAGTTGGGGCAAGAACACCATGGATCACTGGGTACTGGAGATCATCTACCATGGATTCTTCATGGAATTTCTTTTATTTACACTTCCACCATCCCCCTTGCTCTTAGGACACCCTCAGGGGACCCTTCATCAATATATTCTACATCAAGAAGCAGATACTTTTCTTGCAAAGGGATTGCACATCCCTAAATTGGATGAGGCTTCTACTCTCCATGCTTCATCATCCTGACAAAGGGTAGAGGGTGCTTGCCCACCACCCAGGGTCTAGTTTACATCTCTTAGCATGAAAACTTGCTTCCATGTCTGCATTCACAGTGGCGATGGAAAATCTCTGTGTTCCTGTGCAGGACCCAACACTACCAATTCTGGGCTTTCCCTTTTGGCAGAACAAAGGTTTCTGCCATTGTCACAGTGTAAATATGCCATCTCAGCTATTTGGTATGCTCCTTTGTGGACAACTGACTCCTTGCTGTGTTATCCCAACATGAGCTTATCTCCACTGTACTCACCCTTCACATGCTCCTGAAGTCTCTGAATATTTGCATCAGTGAGGTAAAGATGATTGACTTCATTGGGAGGGCAACTCCACACCATTGCAGCATGGCCCTTCCTTCCAGAGAATTGCTTTGCAGTGCTTATGACCATAATTGCAGACCTACATCAGAAGTCACAGATCACAGTCTGCCGTTCTTTTTCTGTCTTTAGACATGACAGCTTAGCTCCATAAGACCATACGTACGTCTGAGCATGCGTTGCCTCCAAATGTGGCTCCTCTCATCTATAGATGCACCAAGGACCATTTGGAGGCCAGAGTCATTTTTCCCCTGTACAGTTCTGGCCTTGCTCACATAGTGGATTGATCCTTGCAGGGTCGTGGTTGGTACTCCTTCACTTCTCTGATGCCACAAGTCACCATCACAAGAGATACTTCTCTTATAGGTTGGGGAGCCCATCTGGACCACGATGGAGCCCAGGAACATCACAATGCAGGATGCATATAAACATGCTGAAACCGTGAGCCATCCATTTCATGTTCCAATTGTTTCTTCTTTTCATCTGATCCAGCTACATTTAATTCCTCTCTGACAACATCACAACAAGGGCACCAAACGTCATGTGCTGTGCACTGAGGCCATCTGCTTTTGGAACTGGTACGTCAAATGTCATCTGACACTCCAAACTATGTATCTCCAAGGCACACAAAATTCTCTCGCTGGTGCACTCAGCAGGACTCTACCTGAACCACCAGTGGAAGTGATAGAACATTCCATTCCATTACCACTTCCACAAATGGGATGCTTCACAATAGGGTGTATTTATTATTCCAAAGAAACAAAAGCTCCCCCTCTATTTTTCCAGGTGAGCCATAGGCTTTGACTCATAGGATGATGCTCAGCTATGTTCTCCACTCCCCTCCCCCATTCCTCTTCTCCCATAAGAGTTGTGCAAGGTCAACTGTGTGATGGGATTGGACAACCGTAATACTTGTAGAACTACTGTAGGCATATCAGTTCTGCTTCACACAGCTCCTCAAACTCTCAGCTGTGCCTCTCAGCACTCCTAGCTGTCCTAAGACAGGACTGGAACCAGGTGCAGCCCACCACCATTTGGATGGACCTTGAGAGTAGACAGAGGATGCTCCCTTCTGTTGCAACACATCCTTAACCAAAGGAGGGGGCCATCCATTACGGGGACTGCTGCTTAGGCAAGTGGCAGTGATTTATGTCATGGGCTCACTGCCATCGTCACCCACTGAGTGTGATATCTCTACCTATCATTCTCAACTTCCTTTTTGATCTTAAAATGTTGGGGCTTGCACAGAACTCTCTGAAAGTCCAGCTCATAATACTCAGTGACTTCAGCCTCTCCCGTCCATGGATGTCACATCTATGTTTACACACCCAACCACCATCTGTTTCATGGAAGGGTTACTCTATAAATTCCTGCCAGTTCTCAAGCCTCTGTCTCAATGGGACCTTACCTTATTCTTTCTGCTCTTACAGAGACAGCCTTGTAGCAGCTAACAGCATGAGCCTTCTCTAGCCTATTAATGAAGGTAATATTTGTAGTAGCCATCAGCTCAGCTAGATGGCTCACTGAACTGGTGGCCATGATGGCAGACACTCACTTGCACCAGATTCCCCAAGAATAAAGTTTCCTTGCAGGTACACCCTAAATTCTACCCCAAAGTAGTCCTGCAGTTTATCTAAATCAGTGCCTCCACTTGCATGTGTTCTGCCCCAAAACACATGCCACCCACACAGACAGGGTCCTGCATTCCTTTGATGTCCACTATGCACTTGCTTTCTTCCTCCACAGGACCCTCTCCTTTTGCACATTGCTAACTGATGCAAAGACTAAGCTGTCTCCTGCCAGCTAATCCCCAGATTGGGGCTCCATCTACACCAATGAATGCTCTACTCAATCCAGTGGGCCACCACCAGATGGAGTCACATTCTATGTGAGTGCAAGTAGCTACAGCAACCTATTTCGCAGATGTCCAACCACTGCAAAACATCTGTTGTGCAGCCTGGCACTCTGTCCAGACATTCATGTTCCATGGCACTATCGACCAATCAACAGGTGCAGATGAAGTTGTAGGCCACACCATAGTATAGAGTGCATTTCCTCTGACATCTTCACACCCTCTGCTGTGATCGCTGCTTGCTACACATCCATGTAGGCCATACATATAGGGACCATCACCTGAAGAGAAGGTTTACTTATGTGTAACTGGAGGTTCCTCAAGTCTTGTCATCCTTATTTGTGTTCTAATACCTGTCCTCCATTCCATCTACTATGGACTGGCTGTTCAGCGGCCAGAGAGACACTGGCATGGCATTGGTCCATGTGATGTATTATATACTTTCAGTTGTGAGCATGAGAGGATGCATGTCTTAAGTGTGGGTCAATAGATAATGCTAAGGAAAACTTCTAGACTCAGGTGCATGAATACCCATGTATGGAATACAGATAGTGGTTCTTGGAGATTTGTGATCCCTAATTACCACTAAGTAAGCCTCCTCTTACTTGTACTAGAAGTGTAACACAAACAAAGCCGTAAGTATAATGAAGGTCCATTCCACCTCTTAGGGCATCAGAATTTCAAAGTGATCCTCTCCTCCAGTTTGGTTCATTAAAAACTGATTTAATAAGTTGGATTGAAAACTCAGATCTGTGGCAGAAAAATGTTGTTGATTCTTGCTGAACCTATGGCTCCTGCTTCCAGAGAAAATAAGACTCAAACTAATGATGTTTCAAATGCCAAATGTATTCACAATGGAAGATCAGCATTTGTTTTATAATCAGTACTGACCTTTGGAAAAGGATGCATGAAAAAGTATGCAATACGTCAGAGAGAATGCACTCCTGTTAACTTCTTTCATTCAGGCAATGTACTTTTAAATAATTAGAAATAACTTTTTGCCAGCCTTTAGATCATTTTCTGTTTGTTACACTGGGCTATAAGATACATAATGAGGTCTTGGAACACTGCTGTAAACATCACACCAAACACCAAAGGGTCCCATGATAATTCATAAATTACAAGGAGGAAAAAAAAAAGTGATATGAGTACTGTGTCTTCTCTACTAATCCAACACTTGGAGTGCAGTTTTAATGCTGGAACTCATGGTAGAAATTACAGGGGTTATTAAAATTCAGTTCTAAATTTAAACATTTTATAATTAATAGTAAGAGAAGGATGGCTGCTATGCCATCATTGACATATTATTACTAATACTTTGGCTCTTGTCACCCACTCACAAACTACATAGATCATTTTCAAAGATATACATAGTCTTAGGGAACAGCATATACAGTGTGTACAAAGTGAAGTTTATTCAGGTTTCACATTACATTGCCTTAATGTGTGGTACATGTATAGTTTGGTGTTCTTCCTTGCATGATGTGGGGTAATTTGTTTCTCTAAACGGGTCATTCTGTATTAAATTTTAAAATAATAAATAAAATGACAGGAAAGATGTGAAAACTGGGTTTCCAAATTCCATGGATTGCCATGGATGATATTAATGTCTGATATGGAATGTAATTTTGAAAATCTCTTAAAGAATTACCACTATGGTGCCAGTTCTCAGTGCTGCCCTCCTAGTACCAGCAGTCATAACGGGACTGGGCCATCACATTTCACTTCAGTTAAATGTCCAAATTCTTCTTAATTTCTTAAAATGCATGAGCATTGATTGGCACCAAAAGAGGTGTGTAACGGCATCAAAGATTCCTTTTCTATAATGCAGCCATAGAGATCATGAAACTCTGGCATTCTGTTTATTAATTTATTTTGACTGACTATAACAATAAATGATGAATACAAACAAATTCATTATTTAGATGGTACTTAAAATGTAGTGTACACAAATGAGGATTTAAGCAGAGGTAGGAGCAGACCTAAAAGAAGAGAAGCAGGTAGGTACTAGGGTTTGTGAAGTATTTTGGCTGCTGCAATGATGAGCATAGTTTTGGCCTGAAAGACTGACTGAACTAATGACGTTAGAAGTATAAAACCAAGTTTAGTGGGGGTCTGTACAGGCCCTTGGTACGATAGGGGCCCTTGGTATGATAATGGGTATGGAGGTGCCAATAAAATCCAAAGAGCAGAGAGCTAACCATAAATAATGAGCAACCAAATTGAAACCAGAGGGCCTGATTCAGTGTCTGGGTTCAGTCAGCAAAAACCTGAACATTTCTAATGGTTGAAAGTCTGCCGGGGGGGGGGCCCGCTACTGGTACAAGCAACCTGTAATTTCTATTCTCAGAGAGGAAAAGAGATCTGTGCAACACAGGAAATGAGTAGACTTGTTGGAGATGGGAAACAAGGCTAGTAAACCCAGAAAACGCACTCATTCAGCATAGCTTCTGTGAAGCTCTGGCTAAATTTAAAAGCTGCCCATCTGAAGGTTAAAACTGAAAACAAAGGGAAACAGAAGAATTATCATGTAAGAAACAGTAAATAGAAAAATAGGCAGTCTTTATAGTACAGAACAGAGGAGGAAAGCAAAAAGATCAAAAGAGAATTGTTGCATTTCTTTTGCCTTTAGCATAATTTGAGATTAAAGAAAATTAAGATGCTCAGAGAATTAAATTGAGACTTCCATTGAGACTTGAAAACAAAGGCAACTTTATGTTAATTTCTGTGCTACAGAGTACTACAGTTTACAGAAGAGGCAAATGTGTTGGCTATCCAAACTAGTATAAAATTGTATTGCATTTGCCAAGAGATGAAGATAATTAATGGCTAAAACTACTTTAATTGTAAATAGATCAGACATGAACATCTAACTTAAGAGCATTTATTGAAAAAAACAACAATGGACATATTCTCCGTCAACATTCATCCATTCTCCTTAAACTCTGAAAGCTAGTCTGCCACAAATTTAACTGTGCTGAAAACCTGAGATAGGAAAGAGTAAGTTGGTACTAAGTACCACTCATGATCAATCCTCCTTTTAGATGCTCATGTCACTGATCCAGATAAGGCCTGAGTTTCTATTAAAATTATTTTAAAATCTCCCAATGGCTTTAATGGAAGTTGGATAGCAACTAATTGGGGTAATAAGGTGGTAATATATCTAAGGTGTGTTTTTGCTCATGAACACAAAATGGGGAGATAAAAGGCCAACAAAATAGATAACAAAAGAAACTTGAAGACAACAAAGTCTAACGTGTTATCTGTCTGTTGTCTGTCTTGCACTCTCTGGGAAGTTGAACTTTTTTGTATAATGTCAAACAATTTCTAGGGTGGCACACTGAAAATTAACTCACAGAAGTCAAGAAAATTAACATCTTATGTTATCTGAAATGATTTCCTTCTCATTATTGCTGTTTCAAACCAAAGTAACTCATTCTGGATATTTGCCAGCAAATACATAATGACCTTAGTAACAGGGTAATTGGAAGTATACTTTGGCTGTTTGATGTTAGAAATATAAAAAATTAGAATATTAACTGTTACCTAATTATTTACATACAGAACAGTTGAAATAATTGGTAAAATTATCTGTTCTTTTTCAGAGAATTCTTAGTACCATATGCTATTATCAAATAGGATCTATGTTATTTTTTAATCATTTTTGGGAGATGGGTAGCTTGTAAATGAGGTATGTTGCCAGTAAAATAGCTAATGCATTTTAGCATGATGATTTATGCACCATATAATTGATTATGACAGATGGTCTTAAATGTAGCTATAAATAAAATGGTAGGTGTTTACTTTGGGAGCATTTATAGTCTAGGAAAATGTGGTGATGTGCCAGGTTCTTCCTGCCTTTTAAAATTTTCTTTGAAAGTGGGATTCTGACTCTTTTCATAGGCACTGAGTTGGTTTACTGTTGTTACATTTCAGGATCATCTCTCTTCTAAATACTTACTGTATATATTCACACCTAAGCCAAGATTTTTGTGCCTGAAAATTACCCTTAAAACAAGCAGTCAGTTTATACGCGGGTCAATATGGTACACATCCCCAGCTCAGAATTTTCACAGTAAGTCTACAGCCCTTAGCATTCACTGAGCATGCTCTGGGCTGGAGTCCACAGAGTGGCCGTGTTGGGGAGTCCGCCTCTGGGCTGGGGTTGGAGGAGGAGGAGATCCTGGCATCTGCAGTAGCCAGGTACGGGAACTCAGGGGTGAGGGAGAGGGGATTGTCGCCCTGGGGGGGGGAGCCAGTGTCAGGGCCTTGGGGGTTGGGGGTGTCTGGGAGCCTGGGGAAAATGGCATCGGGGGCTGGGGGGTGTCCAGGGAAGCGGTGTCAGGGGTGTCAGGGGAAGAGGTGGCAGAGGCAGTGGGGGTGTCAATGGAATTGGCCACAGGGGTGGCAGGGCTGTTGGAGCAAGCGGCGGCAGGGTTGTTGGGGGAAGCGGTGGGAGGGCAGCAGGGGTGCCGGGGAAAAGCGGGAAGAGCAGCAGAAGCAGTTTGGGGGATATGGACAGTGTCAGGGTCTCCGGGGGAAGCCAGCAGTGTCGGGTGGGGGGTTAGCAGCTGGGGCCACAGGTGAACCTCGGCTTATATGCTGGTCACTCACTTTTACTATTTTGGGGCTCGGCTGGTTGGCTTATGCGTGGATCGGCTTATCCACAAGTATATACCGTAGCTCTTTAATGAGGAAGGCAGAGTTGCATCAATCAAAGTTTTTGAAAGACACAGTTATAAAGTCACTGTGGAATTACAGACTATAGAAGGCTATTGCTAGTCTGCCCCATCATTATCATTTCTGAAAAAATACAAAAATCTATGCACAAAAATCTGGACTAATGTGCCTATAAATCAGTCATTTCTTGTATGTAAATTTTGCCTCCCGCTCACAGAATATTAGTGAATAAAGGAGATACTATTGTAATCTTCCTTCCAGTACCTGTTTGCAGGAAAAGAGTTTCTGCTAGTGAAGTCTGCAGTACTGACCAATTCCAAACAGGTTACTGCTATGATGTATCCATGTGTGTGGACTGGCATTTTTTATTTTCCTTTGCTGTCTAGAAGGTGGGGGTCTTTAGAGACACAAGGCCAAACTTTCTGGCCCCAGTTTTGTGTGGTAATGAGCACCTAATATTCAAAAGAGTTCAGTACCATATATTGTACCCAACAAATTCTTCTGAAAATCTGACCACTGATTTTGGTGCCTTAACGGGGGCTGAGCAGTTTGAAAATCTGCTTTCATTCATGATCACTGAGTTCTTCAAAATTCAGGCCTTATTGTCTTCCAAACACGTCATTTAAGGAACATTCCCCTGCTCTGTCCCAGCCCATCTCATTCTCGAGAATTACTGAACCTACAATCCATTGAGTGATATTGTATTTAATTCTTTAAATTCTCATGGCAATGCAGACTGAAAGCTTGTAGTAATTAGTTTATATGAAGTTGGATAACATTATAAATTCAGATTAATATTGAATGTAGTAATATTGCTAGAGGAAATGAACAAATGTTTATGAAAATGTCTTTCGTTCTCAAAACTTCTCAATATATTACAGTTTTTTCAAAATGTCTATGAATTCACCTAGGCATTTTCTGAAAATGTTGTCTGTATTTAATACTCACTCAGGATCATGGAAACCTATCCATCCTGGGTGCATCTGAAGGATTTAAGGTGGGAAGCCTTAGCTTTGTTTCTTCTAATATTTAAATCAGGGCTGGTCTTCCTCCTTCCCAAAACCTATGAGATATTTAAATAAGTTTGG
Source organism: Podocnemis expansa (assembly GCA_007922195.1). Lineage (NCBI taxonomy): Eukaryota > Metazoa > Chordata > Testudines > Podocnemididae > Podocnemis > Podocnemis expansa. The sequence continues at coordinate 16,277,534 of ML681996.1, forward strand.
TACAAGATTAAGACATGACATAGAACCAAAGAATTGAAGCTTGCCTCCTTAGTTAAATCCCCCCTACTGAATTTATGATTCAGCCAGTTGTTGAGTTCTACCACTTCTGCACAAAAGCAATGAAGGCACATATAAAAAGGAACTTAGATTGTGAAGATATAGTCTCTGAGGTCTCTATAGCTTCCTTCTAGATCCTGTGCTCAGGTTTATCTGGACCCTTTAAATCTCCTATACACACTGGACACTGGCACCAAAGTCACAGTGACACTTGTTAACTTTCTGCTGCCTCCTCCATTTTTGGAACTGGGTTACTAACCTTTCTGTTTATCATCTCCAAGTACCAAATCTACTTCATTTTTTAGGAATGTGAAAAAAAAAACAAAAAACCAAAACCTTTAAACACCTTGCCCACCTTGTCTGAGGGAAAAATTCTTTTCTAACCCACAAAAGATAATCTGATTAGATCAAAAAAAAAATTGGAAACTGTGGAGTGGATGAAGCAACTTTCGGTAGCAAGAAATGGCTACTGCATGCCCAGGGATTCTTAAACATATGGGGGAAGAGGATTTGCTGGGGCCCATCAGCTCCACACAGCACTTGACCATTGGGGTCTGGTAAATGTTCTCTATTGTCTTCACTGAAGCCCCTGCTCCCACCTATGATTCTCATTTGTATTCTCAACAAGGGAAGAAATTGTGGGGGTGAGGGGTTGGAGGGGAGACTTGGTGCCAGAGGGCATACCATCTGATCAGTATTCTGAGAGGGAAGTCCTGCCAGTGGAATCAAATAAAGACGTTTCCTGATAAGAGGAGAAGAGACATTCTTAGGCTTTAACCCTGCAAGCAGCCTTTAAGCTTTTCTGGGCTTGGTCCTTTACTATTCACTATAGTTGGGCCCCAGGCCTCATTGGGGTGGGAGCTTCTGGGAACTACCATGGTAAATATATGAGAGTTGAAAGTTTAGGGAAATTGTAGTCTTATTCAAATATTTGGAAGAGATTCTTCAAGTTGATTGGCTTTTCCTCTAAATTCAAAATGATATGTGCAAATGTGAGTGTATTTGGTTAGTCACTTAAAAAAAATCAAAAGATATTTATTATTATGTTATAGGAAGAATGGGTAGTGACTCCTTGCAGTTAGGATGGCTAATATTTTTCACTATAAAGGATTCCTATGGCTTTGTTTTGTGTTAATGACGTCTCATGCTTCCATTGTTTGCATCAAGTATTTGATATTTGTCAGGGAGCAGCCTTGGAGCTAAAAAATGCCATATTTGTCCCTCTGAAGTTCAGTTTAACTTTGACCAGAGGTGTGTCTGTGTCCATGTGTGAATGCACATGGAGATATTGGGTCCATGTGCCCAGGCTACATTGAATTAGTATCCTAAGAAGAAGAGGGCACAATTTTGCTTTTTCACCTTTGCTGTTCTTGATCCTCGGGCTGGTTATGGATGTATTGGCTTTGCGTATAACTTAAAGGAGTTTCACAATTACTCTGTTTTGTAATACTTTGATGGCCCTATGATCAGGGTTTGGTGAAATGCACTTACATGTTGCCCACGTCCTCCTTTATTGTACTATATGCCCTGTGGCAGGATTTATGGATTTACGTCACAGCATAAGAGTACTCAGATGGTTTGATAAACTAGCGCTGCATAACTTTTTTGCAAAAGAAATAGAAAAGGGCCAAGAATTTGGCCTGGTATATGTTTGTGTCCTTTTTAATGGGTAATTTTATTTTATACCAGTAAATTAGTCCAGATTTTGGTGACTGGAAAGAGAAAATTTGCCATGACTGAAATTTGATATTTATAGTTTTGGTTACATACTCTTTTGGGCAAGGAATTTATCTGTTTGTACAGTGCCTTGCACTTTAGGTGCTACCATAATATAAAGGTTAAATTGTATTTAAATGCACACTTGGCTAAAATCTAACTTTTGCATTAGATAGTATATAGTTTAGTTACATATTTTATGTCCTTTCAGATGGGTCCATCAAAAGTAAAATAAGTTATTTTAAATACTTTGTTTGTGACTCAACTGGGTGTGCATCAGGAGCGTCGTTGCTCCTCGGAAAGACCCAGGCCCAGGGTTCAGGCCTCAGCACCAGCCCATCCCCCTGTCCCTGATCCAGAGTCAGGGCCCCAGGATCCTGTCACTGTCAACGCAACCTCCAATCCCTGGCCAGGGACAAAGCCAGGCCAAGGCAGTGACTGCCATGGGCGGTCTGGGCCAGGAGAGGCAGGCACTGCCACAGCTGGCTTGGCCCTGGATAGCCAGCCAGGAGAGGGAGGCACCACTGCAGCTGGGCCATTCCCGGGTACCTGGCCGAAGACAGGGCTGGGAGAGGCACGGGATCCTCCAGCCATTCAGGGCACTGGTGCCAGGACTCAGGGCACATGCCCTGTGTGGCAGGTGCCAGCAACGCCCCTGGTGTGTGCTGCTTGAAATGGAAACCTATTTGGAACATAACAGCAAAAAGTGTTGGGGTGGAAGATCTGCAGTCAAGTGACTAATTTTAGTATTCACTTGACCTGTAAAACAGGTACAGAGCTGTGTTTTAAAATTCGAAGAGATCTATGTTATTGCCTAGGCTTTATGTTACCTACAAGGACCTGTAGTTTGCTTTAGTTTTTTCAAGTCTGTTGATTTTTCTTTTCACACTTTTGACCTTTTTCAGAGCGCCCTCTGCACTACACAGAGAATGTGCTGGAACAAGTTCTTCACTGGAGTTCATTACCTGAGCCTGGCTCTGCATATCTTGTAATAAAGAGGTTTCTAACAGCAGACACAATAAATCTCTACTGTGGTATGTACAACTATTTTTGGAAAAATCAGTTTTATGTGACAGAACCAACACGGCATGAACTCACTAACTGTTTTTCTGATAGTTACGTGTCTAAAGTACCACTGGAATATCTGAGGAGCTCTTGATATACAATACCGTATCAAAACCAATGGTTCCACTGAACTGCTCTGAACAAGTGGGTTTATGGTGGTCTTGTTTTCCCCACAGTGTAAAATCCACTGTTTGAAAACATCCAGTAAATAAAAACTATGTCAATAGTTCTTAAACTGTGATCAGCATACCACTGTTGGCCAAGAGAGTGCTTCTAGGTAGTCTTTGTTGCTTGCTGATTCTTGTAGCCCTAGCCCAGTCAAGGCCTATCATGATTTTTCATAGCCTAGTCAAGGTCTAACTAGATTTTCCTGATGATATTTTTGACCAATGAAAATAAAATAAAGCCTTTCTACCTTAGGTAATAGAATCTAAAATAGAATAGAATATACTGGGTAATAGAATAGACAGGGAGGGACTTCTATCTAGACCAACCCCTTGTCTTTTTGGTATAAAATTATAGATCGTATATCGTGATGACACCAAATTGGAGCACTAGAGCAAATTTAGGACAACAGAACCAAACTTCAAAACAGATTAGTCCCTAGGGCACTGGGAGTAGTAGGTAGAAAGAGAATATTAGGGATGATGTCCAGGGACATGAATAGCTCAGATGTAAAATCATAGAATGGTTTTACTATATATAGGGAGATGTGATCTAGCAGTTACAGCTGCAGTCATCTCTTGTTCAGTGAATTTTTCATTGTGTTTGTTTCAGGGAAAGTGAGGGATTTGAAGATTGATTTATGAGATGAATCTCTATGTTGGATGATTTGTAACCAAAAAAAAAAAAAAGTTTGAAAAGCAGTGCATTATGGATTTAAAGATTATATGATGATGTTTGTTTCTATCTAACCTAGTGTGGATGGAACACACCTCGGGTCCTCTACCAGAGGCCTGGGAGTTTGAGGGTTCTGCGCAGTATCTTAGCTGTTCCTAGCACTGCACTCTTCTGGACAGAGAGCTCTGATGTTGTTCCTGGGATCTGTTGGAGCCACTCTCCCAGCTTAGGAGTCACAGCCCCGAGTGCTCCTACCACCACTGGGACCACTTTGGCCTTTACTTTCCACATCCACTCTAGTTCCTCTTTCAGGCGCTCGCACTTTTCCAGCTTCTCATACTTCTTCTTCCTGATGTTGCTGTCACTTGGCACTGCTACATCTATCACCACTGCTGTCTTCTGGTCCTTGTCTATTACCATGATGTCTGGTTGATTGGCCAGTACCTGCCTGTCTGTCTGGATCTGGAAGTCTCACAGAATCTTACCCCTGTTATTCTCCATGACCTTCTGTGGAATCTCCCATCTGGTCTTGGGAGGGTCTAGCCCATACACTGTGCAGATGTTCCTGTACACAATGCCAGCTACTTGGTTGTGTCGTTCAGTGTGTGCTGTTCCTGCCTGCATCTTATATCCTGCCACTATGTGTTGGACTGTCTCTGAGGCCTCTCTGCACAGTCTGCACCTTGGGTCCTGTCTAGTGTGGTAGACCCCTGCTTCAATGGATCTGGTGCTCAGTGCCTGTTCTTGTGCTGCTATGATCAGTGCCTCAGTGCTGTCTTTTAGTCCAGCCTTTTCCAGCCACTGGTAGGTTTTCCCAATGTCAGCCACCTCAGCTATCTGTCGATGGTACATCCCATGCAGGGTCTTGTCTTGCCATGGCACTTCTTCTGCTTGATCTCCCTCCCATGTCTGCTGCTGCTGCCTCAGGCATTCTCTCAGCAGCTCATCTTTGGGTGCCATCTTACTGATGTACTCTTGGATGCTCTGGGTTTCGTCCAGGACAGTGGCTTTGACTCTCACCAAACCCCGCCTGCCTTCTTTCCGGTTGGTGTACGGCCTCTGGGTGTTGGATTTGGGGTGGAAACCTCCATACATTCTGAGGAGCTTCCGGGTCTTCACATCGGCAGCCTGTATGTCCTCCTTTGGCCAGCTCACTATACCGGCAGGGTATCTGATGACTGGCAGGGCATACCTGTTGATGGCATGGATCTTGTTCTTCCCATTGAGCTGGCTCTTCAGGACCTGTCTTATCCTTTGGTGGTACTTGGATGTTGCTGTCTTCCTTGCCTCGTCGTCATGGTTCCCATGTGACTGTGGGATGCCAAGGTACTTGTAGCTGGTCTGTATGTCTGCTATGTGGCCTGCTGGTAGTTATCGGTCTTGACTACCTTCCCTCTCTTTACTAGCATCTGGCCCCACTTCTCCAGTCCGAATGACATCCCAATATCCTCACTGTAGATCCGTGTCAGGTGGATTAGTGAGTCGATGTCTCATTCATTCTTAGCACACAGCTTGATGTCATCCATGTAGAGGAGGTGGCTAATGGTAGTTCCACTCTTGAACTTGTATCCGTATCCAGTCCTTGTGATTATCTGGCTGAGGGGGTTCAAGCCAATGCAGACCAGCAGCGGGGACAGTGCATCACCTTGGTATATGCCACACCTGATGGCCACTTGTGCAAGCTGTCTTGAGTTGACTTCCAGTGTTGTCTTCCACAGTCCCATTGAGTTCTTGAGGAAGGTCCTTAGTGTCCTGTTGACTTTGTATAGCACCAGACATTCACAGATCCATGTGTGCGGCATTGAGTCGTAGGCTTTCCTGTAGTCAATCCAGGCTGTGCTCAGATTGGTCTGTCTAGACCTTAAGTCTTGGGCAACTGCTCTGTCTATGAGCAACTGGTGTTTTGAGCCTCTGGTGTTGTTCCCAATGCCCTTCTGAGCTGTGCTCATGTACTCACCCATGTGGTCCTGTAGCTTGGCGGCTATGATGCCTGATAGGACTTTCCATGTTGTGGGGAGGCAGGTTATTGGCTGGTAGTTGGACGGTGCTGTTCCCTTGTGGGGGGTCTTTCATAATCAGCACTGTCCTTCCTTGTGTTAGCCAGTCTGGGTGGGAGCCTGCTGCTAGCAGCTGGTTCATCTGTGCTGCTAGGCGTTCATGCACTGCTGTTAGTTTCTTTAGCCAGTAGATGTGGATCATGTCCGGTCCAGGAGCTGTCCAGCTCTTCACGTTCTTGACCCGCTGCTGGATGTCTGCTACTGTGATGGTGACTAGTTCCTGTTCTGGGAGAATGCTGTGGTCTGTTCTCAGGTCTTGCAGCCACTTTGCACTGGTGTTATGAGTCTTCTCTTTCTCCCAGATGTTCTTCCAGTACTCTTCAGTTTCTGCTGTTGGTGGCTCTGCTGTTATTGTGTTGTTGCACTGCAGTTTGGAGTACACCTTGGATGGTTCTTTGGAGAACAGGGCATTTATCTTTTTGGTCTCTGCTTCTTCAGTGTATCTCCTTAGCCTGGTAGCCAGTGCTGTGAGCCTTTGTTTAGCAGTCTCTGGGTCTTCAGATGGAGTCAGGCCCTTGTATTTTTTCAGTAGCCGAGTCTTATCCATAATCGCTACACTCTTCTGTAGTTCCACCAGCTGGCTAACTTCTCTCCGAGTTGCCTTGATCTTATCCTCCAGCCTCATTTTCCCAGTGGGGGGGGGATGTACTGCTGTTCTTCTTGATTGTGTAGCCAAGCAACTCCAGGATTACAGAGGCTGTAGCGTATACCAGTTCATTGGTTTGAGTTGTGGTGGTGGTAGGAATTGTCGTTAGGGCTCTATTGGCATCTTCTAGCATACTATCTGATGGTACTTCTCCAACGAGCCTTGGTAATCAGTCTCGAGGGTTGACTGTAGCTAGTTTATCCATGATCTTATGCCTCATATCAGCTGCTGTGCTCTGTAACGGAGGGGGTGGCAGTGAAGTTCCAGCTTCAGGTGTTGGATGCACATCTAGTTGTTCTTCCAGGTCTTCTTCTTGAGTCCTGGATGTAATGTGGAGTTGGTCTATCTCAAGTTGTGAGAGCAGCTTCCTCTTTACTATGTTGAAGCGTTGAGTAACTTGCTGTTTCTCAGTTAGTGTGGATGTATGTCTTTTGTCCATCCATAGTTCCCTCATACATTTCATATATCCCCTCTCATTAGATCTACTGTTGTAGTAGCATTCCATCAGTTCCAGGTTCTCTTGTCTCATCCATGTATGGTTTGTTCCAGTAGCCCACTTATCATCAGATTGTCCTGGTTCCCCAACATCTGGCGCGGACCTTGTTAATCCAGGCGACGTCCAAGCGGGCATGACTCTCCTAGTTTGTGTCACTCTCATATTCGAGGTAGGCAAGTGAGGAGTTAGGGGGTCTTTTGCCCAACAACTCCTACTGGAAAGGTAGATAGGTACCCGCTGGGATTTGGACCCCGGTCTCCTGCATCAAAGGGCGTCGCTCTTAACCACTATGGCGCTCTTAGCCACTACGCTATCCAGTCACATACATACGTGTATATCTATATCTATCTATCTATCTATCTATAGATAGATAGATAGATAGATAAATAGATATAAAAAAAAAATCTGGGCCCAATGTGCTGACAGTTTAGACTATCAAGACAGACTGTTGTCCTCACTTATTTACTCATTAGCCTATGAAGTGAATGAAGCACAAAAAGAGGGTGCTTTCATCATCTGTTGATGGTCATCTGCTTCATCCTTTATCAAATGGAGTTTCTTCAGTGTCTCATGGTTCATTTCCAAATATAGGCCCTCTCAGTAATTTTACCTAGAGGTCTACAGTTCACATTTACTTCCACATATAACTATCCTTACGTCTTTGTTTTGATACCTTTTTGTTCCCTTGGTTTTGTTGTGTGCTACTCCTTATCACTGTCTTCATTATACCTCTATATGTTGAACTGGGTTGGCTCTCCATTATCTGTTACCTGTAGTTTGCCTCAAAGCTAAGCAGTTTGACCTTGGGACAGTTACTTTGACTTTTGTGGGCCACCTACTTATGCTCATTGGTCTGGATCTTCATTTAATTTTAACGATGCATATTAACGTAATTATACTGTGTTTAGATACTTACAAACAAGTATTGTATAAATTATTTGGAAATGTAAAAAATAGTTTAGATAGTAAAGTAATAAAATTTATTTAAGAAGTCAGATTTGGTGAGTGCTCTTGCTTGATTAAGATTCAGACCATTTCTGCAGTGTTGCTAATTGTAGTCTTGATCATGGCAATATTATCACAGCTAAATAATCTCTTAGATTATTAAAGGATCTGCTCTTCAGTTTAGGATTGCCGTTTTAAGAAACTTTTCCCCGGTGAATACCTAAAGTCTTGAGTTTCTGTTTTCTCCTTAATTGTGTCGTGCAACAACTAGCTTGTAAATACTGTTTATGTGGGTGTACTTGGTGATTGATTTCGGGAAGTTAGATATTCTGTTTAGTTTGTGTTTGTCTGTGCAAATGTCTTCCAAATGAATCATGATGACTACCAACTCCAGCATTAGTACTCCATTCACTACAGTCTAGTAAAGCAAAAAAAGCAAGGAGTCTTGTGGAACATAAAGACTAACAGATTTATTTATCACATGAGCTTTCATGGGAGAAAATCCCACTTCATCAGATGCTTTGAAGAGGGAGAACTTACAGAACTGGATGAAAATAAATGCAGGGAAGTGTAAGACATGGGATCAGGTCATACTGCAACAGCAAATCAGAGCATTGATAAGGATTCAAGCTCTAGGAAACAGCACATGGGGGGAGGGTGAAGTCAAATTACCTGTTGTAATGTGAAAAGAATCCATAGTCGCTATTTAGCACTGCTTTCACACAATTTAACTTGCATATTAGTTTGATTTCGGTCGTTTCCCTTTGAAGTCTTGATGTCCCATTGATTTTCTTGATGACCATCATCAATGGCAGACAAGAGTACAATATTGTTTCATTATTTCTTTGGATTGCTAATTAGGCATTGGTCAGTACAGACGAGCAACCTAATATTCACATATTTGTTATGATAAAGTTAATCTGATGCTAATGGTATAGATAAGAATCTAAAATCCATTAAGACAGTGAAACAGTTGTGCTAATTAATTTTTGAATCCTCTTGATAAGGAGGAAGTTGAGAGTATTCTAGGTTCAATGATTTAGATAAAGGCATAGGGAGTACACTTAAAACATTTATGGACAATACCAAGCAGGGAGAGATTGCAAGCGCATTGCAGGATATGGTTAAAATTCAAAATGGTTTGGATAAACTGGAGAAATAGTTTGAAGTAAATAGGATGAAACAAAGGCATAGACAGTGTGGGAGCTTTGCTGCCACCTCTTCTCTGCTTGTTGTGTGCCCCTGCAGCCACAGAGGCAAAGTTTGTGCTGCTGCTGGGCACTGTGGTGGATAGGATTCATCTCTCTGCCTGTTCTCCTCTCTTCTTTTCCAATAGCTCCGCTAGCTACCTTGCAACTGGCGTGTCTCAGGCAGCTTCTGGTCACATAACTGGAAACTACCATTGGCTGGATCCACCCTGCAGACTCTAGGGCCCAGGCAGAAACCAGAGATTGGCTACACTTGCGGGATGAAACTGAATAAGGGCAAAGTATTCCACTTAGTAAATCATGGTCTGTTGTACACATAGAAATTAGTAAATGTCTGTAGGAAGGAGCACTGCAGAAGGATCTCCAGGAGCACTGGGCATCAAAGTGGATCATAAGCTAAATATAAGTCAACAATCTAACACTTTTGAAAAAATAATATTCTAGGATAGGATATGTTAGCACGAGTGTTGTGAGCAAAACAGGAAATTCTTGCACTCTACTCTTTGCTGGTCCTAGCTGGAGTAATATGTCCCATTCTAGGTGCTATATTTCCGGAAAGATATGGACAAATAGGAGAAAATCCCAAGAAGAGTAACTAAAATGATTAAGGGTTTGGAAAGCATGACCTGTGAGGGAGATCGAAGAAAATGAGTTTGTTTCGTCTGCAGAAGAAAAGACTAAGAGGGAAAGTAACTGTTTTCAACTACATAAAAGGTTCTTGCAAGCAGGAGGGAGGTTTCTTAACTGTCAGGTATAGTCTAGATAATACTTAGTCCTGCCTTATCTACAGGGGACTTCCAGTTGTATGGAAGGTCTGCTCCAGTTCTATGATTCTGTGATTCCTATTATTAATTATGAATATAATTGAGAATTATTTTGCTCTTAATCTGAGCTGCTTAGTGAGAAGATTTGTTACTTTTGATTCCCAAGGTTAAATTCCTATTCTTTTTTGAGAAGTAACTTTGATAATTTACCTCAGTGCAGCTTGGAAATATACGATCACATTAGGTGAAGTTCTTCTTTACCTAAAAAGCCCTACTGAGGCTTAATAAATTAAAGAACATTTTGAAGATCCTCCCTTTGCTGTCTCTACCATCACTGTGTTTCCTGAGTCACATCTGAACAGGTGAACCCTTACTTATTAATTCATGATATAGATGTTTAAAGGACATTTAGAAAGAGGGCAGAGAACATGAAGAGAGCAGACGTTGACAATAGTGTAATTATATGCACTGCTGCAATATGGACAGATGAAGCCAAAATAGATCGTTTTGCAATCTACATCATAACCCCAAATGTATAAAATCCCTAACTGCTATATATTCAGATTGTCATTGTTCCCCCTACATAACAGATGAACATTTTCAAAGGACCTGTTAACTTCTGTTTTACCTAGTTCAGTGGTTTTGTGGTATGTTTTAATGTACTGGATGCCAAACTTGACTCATTTTAAAGTAAAAATAGTCTTATGAGTGGTATGAGGGAAGAATACAAAGTCTGAAAACTCTTGTTGAAATATTAATAAAAATAGACATTTATTTGTCACATGACTGAGTTAGTGAAAATATTGCCAAATTAGATAATTATGGTAATTCTGGTATTACTAGGAAATGCTGAAGAAATGTAATGATGCAGTAATTTCTCTTTATTAAAAACTGTATTGGGTCATGCATTTTACTGTCTCCTTCAATATTGCGATGGAGTCTTAATTCTGATTTATCAATTTTAATACTTAATTTTTACATTTTGTGTCATATGCTGTTGAATTTATTATTTGTACAGAGGAAAACATGCTTGTAGAAGAATATGATAGGTCTGATCATGATATATTGTAAGAATCACTAGTTCCTAAATATAATTAACTGTGTAATTTGTTGTGAGCCATTGTTCTTCTTAAGTATTACAGTCTTTGTAACTAAAGGATGCTTGCTTATGAATTAGTTGCCTTTCTTGTATGCCTGATTAACTTTCAAGTATGGAAAAAAGTGTGACTTACCTAAGAATTTTGAAAAATTATTTTAAATTTTGTTTCCTTTCCTGTTATTTTACAAATATGTTGTTCTGTTTCACTTCTTAATAAGTTGTGATTTGTCTACTGAGTTAGCAAAACTTAAATCAAAATCCGACTGAAAACAAGACAGTAATGTAAAAACATACTGACACTATCCTCTTGTTACACTACAATTGTTTTATTCCACTGAAAATCTGCTAAATAAATTGATAATATAGTTCTAGAGGTCATAAACTGTTTTTAAATAACTTAAAAGCATTTAAGAAATATGTGTTGTATATGATCACAGATAAGCCATTCTGTGCATAAACTGACCCAGGTTCTGAGCCCCAAAAATAGTAAAAAATGGGTGACCCATGTATAAGTGGTTTTGGCCCCAAACCCCCCCCTCCCCCCACACTGCTGGCTTCCCCTGGAGTACCTGGCATCCTCACCAACACCCCCAGCCCCTGCCACCACTTTTTCCCAATGCCCTCACCCCCCACTGCCGCTTTTCCCCTGCCACTGATTTTCCCTGATACCCCCACCACTGCTTTCCCCTGCTGCTGCTGCCACCACTTTTCCCCAACACCTCCAGCTGCCGCTTTTCCCTGGCCTCCAGGACACCACCCAACCCCCACGCTCTGACACTGGCTCCCCAAGGCTGACCCCCTCCTCAAGGCGTCCTTATCTGGCTGCTCCAGACCCCAGGGTCTCGCTCCTTGCTTTAACCCGAGTCCAGGCCAACTCCCCAACATGGCTGCTCCGGCCACACTCTGGGGCTTCAGCCTGGAGCATGCTCAGTGTATGCTAAGGCCTGGAGACTTAAAGTTCTTGGGCTGGGGCTGTCTGCTAGTATTGACCCACGTATAAGCTGAGTGACTGTTTTAAAGGCAATTTTCAGGCATAAAAAATCTTGGCTTATACACGAGTATACGTGGTAAGTTAAACATAAGAACAATTACTGCAAAAAAAACCAAACAAGGATTCTAGTGGCACTTTTAAAAACTAACATTTATTTATTGCATGAGCTTTCATGGGAGAAAAATCCCACTTCCTCAAATGCTTGAAGTGGGATTTTCTCCCATGGAAGCTCATGCGATAAATTTGTTAGTCTTTAGAAGTGCCTTAGGACTCCTTGTTTGTTTTACTGGACTGAACTAACATGGCTGCCCCTTTGGAACTTCTCTGCAAAATGTTGACTCAGTTTCTCAAGTGGTGGTGTTTGAGGGTAATGGAACTATTAGCTATTATTACCAGGCTATGACTACCTCATGAAGAAGGACGGGAGGTAACACTGCTGCTCATCCGCTCCCTGACTGTTCCCCTCTCTCTTTGACAGTCTACTTTAACAAATGGTCGTCCAGAAGTGAAGTTATTGCTGTTGGATTCTGTGCTCTTTCTGTGAGGCTTGTTATGAACCAAAGTGATAATGCCAGAATTGGATTATTCTAAACTTTATTTAAAATTCTTTATGAATATGATGGAGACATGTGGCAGTAACTTTAAAAAGGACTGCTGTGTAGATCTGAAAGCAAAATAGTGATTTTTTTTAAAGTATCCATTAATACTAACTGATACCTTTTCTTTTATAGAGTCATTGGAGAAACTAATGCCTAAATAAGCTTTGGGATACTTCTTCCTGGAAATGTGCCTTAAGTGCCTCCATGTTCAGATGAAGTACATTGACAAGACTGTGTAGGGTAGCTTGCATGGCCTCTGTGCTATCAATATAGTATATTTCAGTACCAGTATATTCATAACAAACTTTTAAATATGAAAGTTTAGAACAATCAAATTCTGACATCATTTGTTGGTAAATAAGAATACTAAGCACATTTAAATTCAGTACTCTGTGATTGCCATTATTTAGAAGTACTGTAACCAAATTCTTTTAATCTTTTTGACAGACAAGAATGTAAAAGGTAATGTGAAAGCAGGCTATCTGAAATACAAAGAACCACCATCAAAATTACTGTCTGGAAATAAATTCCAAGAGCGGTATTTAGTATTACGGGAAGGAAATCTGCTTCTTTACAAGGATATGAAGGTACAGATACATATTCTGCATCCTTCTAATCATGAGCAGTTAAATGCCTTTCTTTTATATGAAAAACTGAACAACACATGTTGACAGGTAAATCAGCAATTTTTCTATGCTTGCCTATGCAATTCAGGGATTAAAATAAGAGGTGCGTTTTTTTGTTTGTTTTTGGTTTTTTGCTTATGTTTAGAATTAATAAAGTGCAATAAAATGAGAAATAAAGAGCACATGTAGCTATGTTTATATATTATTATAAACTTTGTTTTAATTAAAACAACATTTAGAACCAGTATAGTTTGTGTGGTAAATATAATTTTAAAAGAACCTATATTTTATATCTTTAGCTTGTTTAAAGGCTGGGGCTTTGTAAGTATTATAAGACTTAAACAAACTGCTAATGTGTCTGCATTTCAAGGCTTTTAGAAAAAAACAACTGCAGGACCACAAGCAACACTTTTGTTGGAAATGTCACAATGAAAGAGATTCTAGAAAATAGAATCTTTCATTGTAATACTGTCTCTCTTCTGTGTACTATTCTATAAATGTTGCTATTTTTCCCACTCCACTCTGAAAAAAATAAAAGGTTGTTCCTTATCGTTTCAGTAATAAAGAAAGCAAACCCAATACTTTTGGGTTCGGCCCTGTCTCTGCAAACAGACATCTGTTTAATTTCCCACATGTGAGCCATTTTGACTAACAAGGGTATTCACATGTATAAAGTTAAGAGTGTGTTAAAAGCTCTGCCAGATTGAGCACAAAATATATCGGAAGTCAGAACTTCGCAGAGTATTTTGGAATATTTGCAATTTATATGAAATTATAAAACTATGTAACTCCCTATTATCATGTATTAATTATTTGTAATGTTGCTAGCGTCTTGTTGTCCTGATGCTGTTTTTGCCTGCATGCTAGATTTATACATACACTGTATCTTCTTCAAAGTACCTGGGGGAAAGATCCTCCTCTTACTTAGAGAAGAGCTTAAAGCCTTAATAAGTAATAGAAGATTATGCAGAAGAAATGTTACGTCTTTTTGTATGAATCCTCAGATGTATTTAAGTAAATTGATGCAAGGATGTCAGAAAATGTCTAATTACTTAGTGCTAAAAACTGAAAATGTCACATGTGAGCAAGCATTAAGTAATGCTCCTAAAACCTTAATTAGTACCTTGGCAGTAGTTTGATAGGATTAGTATAAATTGCCTTTAACTTTGTTTTTCCAACTGCTATACTGTTCTGTTCTGCAATGCATTCTTGTTTTGGTTTGGGTTTGGTTTTTAAATATTTCTAAACTCAGATGAGTTTTCTATTAAGTGTATGAACTTCAAATGGCTTTATAGAATTTAAGCAAAAAAAAAAAATCATGATAAAATTTTTCTGATAGGATATTTGGAGCTATTTGTGTTTGGCTGTCATTTGATTGTTGTGTTTGCACTTGTAATTATTGTAACTCATTTTTAATGCTGTTTTGAAAGAATATTTGAGGGGCTTGGTATCTGCAGGTGGAGAACTGTTTTATATAACTACATGTACTAATACTAATTAATTAGAGAATGCTGCTGAACAGCAAGTTAAGTTTATATTTTCAGGAGGTGCAATCTTTTGGGAGATGTCTTTTCTACAAGAGTGAATGATAATTCAATTTTTATTTCAGTTTTAATTTAGCTAAAAGCCAAAATGTACCAAGAATATTAGTCTTTTACAAAAATTATGAACATTTCCCAAAAATAGCATATTAAAGTAATATGCAATCATTATTAGAAGTTTCATTGTGTTACATGCATGCTGATTAGTAAGTCAATTCCTTAGTTGCAAGAACAGTTTCATGATAATTTGTTCTGTAAAGGAACCAGGTTAGGAATTTATTTTGTTCTGGTGCTAATTCATGCAGCTGCTGTATCAGAATTCTGGATTTAGGGAAATAGGTTTAGGAAATCTTTATTAATTAGTTGATAAAGGTAGTAGGTAAAGGTGGGAATATTCTCTAAATTGGGCCTTTCCTGTATGTAAAATCTATCACATTGCCCTATTCAGAGAAAGAAACAAAAATTTGCTCTTAACTGTCCAAATTTTAAAATGTTTGAATGAAAGTTGTTTTGTTTAAATAATCATGTTCTCTAAAATCTGACTATTGTGTATGTACTCCCCTGCATCAGAGTGAGACTATAAACATGTGTGTGGTGGAGAAAAATTAAGATCTTGATTCAGCGAAGTACACGTGTTTAAGCACCAGACATAATCTTGTACTGAATGGAGGCCTAAAAACCACTGAATCACAGTTACTAAATCGGTATTGTGGGCTTATGGTGCAAGTATGAGATGCTCAGATATGCATCTTTGTTTTTTCTTCTGGAAAATTTCTAAACTTCATTTCAGTTCCCTAATCTCAAGCTGGAGCTGACAAACTCATGTACCTTATCTATCTATGTCTATATATAATTATACTAGCTCTGTTAGAGGTACTTGATACTCTCCCAAAGGTAATAGAGGGGGAAACAGATATTTGTAGACCACTCTGTTTTGAAAATTTCTAATGCAGTAATTGGAAATTTATGTTCATTCACAGAGTAGCAAAGCTGAAAAAGTTCTGCCCCTTCGTTCACTGAAACTTTATCTTGGAGTGAAAAAGAAAATGAAACCACCAACAAAGTAAGATTAGAAAAGAAACTGGGCTATTTTCTGTATAGCATGGTCTTAGTTTTGTGCTGGAACAGGAACATACATGCAGATGTGCACACAAAGCAGGAAACCAGGTGAAGTCTTTTCCCTATTTGGAAGTAAATTGCAGCCCATAATATTAGTTGTTCTGATACTGTCTGCTCTCCTGTTTTCCATTCTAACTCCTCTGTATTAGAAAATTACTTTATTGATTGGTTTTTCTTAATCTGAAGTGTGTTATCTCTTGTGGCTGAATTTGTTACTAGCTCAGGTAGTCTAATAACATGTATCTGACATTCATAGACTCATGAATGTTAAGATCAGAACTGACCATTATGATCTGACCTCCTGTACAATGCAGGCCACAAAACTTCATCCACCTACTCTTGTAATAGACCTCCTACGTTATGACTGAGTTATTGAACTCCTTCAGATCATTGTTTAAAGTCTTAAAGATACAGAGAATCCATCAGCAAGTGTCCTGTGCCCCATGCTGCAAGTGAAGGTGGCACCTATGCCAACCTGCTGTAGGAGGAATATTCCTTTCCAACCCTGAATATGACAGTCAACTAAACCCTGAGCATATGGACCAGGATCACCAGCCAGATGCACAGAAAGACTTGGTCTACAACTCTTACTTACTATTTTTTTCTCCTTCCTTAGGATGCAGGCTTTTAGATAGTTTCTGCAATTTTGACTTGAAGAGATTCCAAGACCCCC
>ML681996.1:16293985-16462872 GCA_007922195.1 Podocnemis expansa
AGGAATATCTGGGCCTTACTGTTTTTACTAGAACTTGGCTTCCAGTCTGTATCTGGGAGGTTAGGATCTCATAATCCCATGTCTCCCAGTAGTATTTACTTCATTAAAAATAGTAAGGAGATAGCTATCCATGTCCAAATTGGATCCTGGCGGTCTGTAGCACACCCCAAGTACTATCTCAGGAGAAGCGCTAATAGTTTTCCCTCCCCATTGTGATTTTTCAACCAGACTGACTGCATTTTATCATCACCATAACTTTTAATTTCTTTTTGGCCTACCTCATCATGGATATACAATTCTAATCTACCACCTTTGACTTTATTTCAGTCTTTCCTAAACAGCACATGCCTTTCATAACCTGTATTCCAGTCATGGCTACTATTCCACCATGTTTGTGTTATACCCATCATATATGGTTTCACTTTCTTGACAAATAACTCTAGTTCCTCAATTTTGTTACCATGGTCCTTGCGTTGGTGCACAAATATCTTAATTTTTCTTGTTTCTCTCACTTTCCTTACCTGATTTGGCACAGTCATTCTCTTGCCAGTATCGCCCTCTAGACTGGTATCTACACTACCCTTCGTCCTAATGTTTATTTTCCTATCCGCTACTGCATCCTTCCTTACTTTATTTTCCTCCCTTTCAGTGTTAAACTCAAGTATGGAGATTACCTGGAGATCTTCCAGTTAGTGTTGAGCACATTGTTAGTGTGCCAGAAAGATGACTAGTACTGACCTTTCGGGACAATATCTTCCATGGATGCTTTTTCTTCTCCACGTTCCATGTAGCTATGGCCTTCCTTTATATGACTCCATTGGTGGTACTGCTTACTGAGTCACATTAATCGCTACACTCTAGTAGGTTTCCTGTCTTCAGGGGCAGCACTTCCTCCCTAGCTGATGCAGATATCAAACCAAGGTCTCTCCCTGCAGATCTGATCATTTACAAAGAGCTATGTAGTTGGTCCTCTCAACTTTTCTGCCCTATTTTGTATGTCTGTGTATGCATGCACTTGTTTTTTCTTACTAATTTCTTTCTTTCTGTGTTTGCTCATTCTGCCATTTCTTTTCTGATCCCCCATTTCTCCTTCCTTCATTCTGCAGTTCATCCTTCTTTTCATCTTTCTGATCAGTTTCAAACTCTTGGGTGATTGATCTTGTTCCATTTCAGCCCTGGAAATAGACAGTGCCGTATTTTTGACTATATTGCCTCACCTCATTCTAAAAATCAAGTCTTACTTGACTGTCCCCACTGCTTGCCTCATCTGCTTCAAATCCATGCCCCTGCCACTGCAAGTAGTAATACTTTGGCTTGTTACAGAACCTTGGTCAAAGAATTTCAGCCATTTATTTGTGTTTGTAGAAGATTTAATATCAGTATTTATCTGGAAAGTTAGCATGTAAGAATGACACAGGTCATTCTCAGTTGTGTTCCTTGTGCCTACTGTCATGGTTTTCCTTATTTTCATGAGAAAAATGCTTATTTTTACTGGAGAACCTATAAGGCTAAAGCTGAATGAGTTGGATGCTATTCCATTTTGTTTGTCATCAAAGAATTCTTAATCACTTGTATTAGTTCCAAAAATTTACACATTTGTAAAATTGTGAGGTCACATAGGTGTTGCTAAAACTTTAAAACTTATTGGGCAGTGCAGAAATAACTGAGATCATAATTTGACCTACTAAATTTTGTTGCTGTTTTGATGATTCATGAAGTGCAGAGAGCCTAGTTTGGCTGATTGAGCAGACTTAGATTAAAATGCCTTGTCAAAACATGTAAATGGAGCATAGTTGATATTGAAACCACTGAGAAGTAAACGTGGAACCCCATAGTAATATTTTAGTAAAAATGCTTTTCATATTGGAACTGCACGTTAAACTTCTTGCAGTAGCTTTTGAGGTACAATCACCATATAAAATTAACTGCTGTATGAAATGTTACGCAAACATTCTGGAGTTAAGTAAGCAAGGAGTCCTGTGGCACTATAGGACTCCTTGCTTATTTTGCTGAACTAGACTAACAAGGCTGCCTCTTTGGATCCTGGAGGTAGTATTGAGTTCTGTTTTGTCTCTAGTTTCTGGTAAATAAAGAAATATGTTTCTAATGTGGAGTTTTATTTATTTTAGCTGGGGTCTTACAGTATATTCTGAAAAGCACCAATGGTAAGTAGTCAACACCAGCAAATATGTGTTTGCTTTTTTAATGTCAACATTTTAAAAATAGCATGCTTGATATATGTGGTTTTTTTCTTGTTTTTGTTTGATTTTTAAACAAATGTAGCTCTTACCAAAATATTTTGGTTGATTTGTTGCAATAACTTTTAGTTTAAGGTACCAGTTTTATATCCCTGATGAAGTCCCAGTTCAGCAGAGCCTGAAAGCCAGAGACTTAAACCTGTTATTTGAAATTCATGAGACCACAAGTATACTTAAAGTTAGACAGCACTTAAATTTTTTGCAGAATAAGGATGGACTCCTCAATTGTCTCCTGTGTACATCATAGTCAGTCTTTTCATAATATGTATTTAATTAAAATGTATGTCCTTATGTGTAAAATATAAATAATGAAATACAGATAAGATAAATCCAAGCAGACTTTGAATATTATAAGAACTGTAGCATGTGACAGCTAGATACTTCATGAATTTGTTATTTCTTTTAATGATACTTTACACTGTATTGTAGGCACATGTGTTGTGATGGGCAAGATACACAGATGGAGTGGCTGACCAGCATTTTCACTGCACAGGTAATACTTTGGTCAGAGGAAATATGATTTTCTTAAGTTCTCCACATTTCATATTTAGCCATGCATCATTATGAGTTTCACTAGTAATTTGTACTTATCTGCAAAACATTTACAGGAGTGTATGGATGGATGTTTTGTGTGCATCATCTATTGCAGTGGTTCCCAACCAGTGTGCTGCGGCACACTGGTGTGCCGCAGCAACACCCAAAGTGTGCCGTGAGAATCTGGGAGAGCTAGAGTTAGAGCTCCCTCCCTGCTCAGCCCAGCCATGTGGGCTGTGCAAGGGCTAGCAAAAAGCAGTGGCAGCTTTTGAGGTAGGCGAAGCAGGCAGCCGCCTAGGGCCCCAAGCAATAAGGGGTCCTTCCTCAATTTGGTGGTCAGAAATGAAAATATAGAAATTGTTCCTATCTAGCCAAAATTTTAAATGTGGAATTTGTTATTTTTGAGCCATCATTAATGTTACCACTTTTTATTTATTAATTAATGATCATACTTTTTTAAAAAATTTAAAATGTTCATTTTAACTTTGTAGTTCAGCATTAGCTCATTTATGTTAAGTGAAAGATAATCAACTTACAAGCTTCATGATGGGAAGATTTTTAAAAATATCATACCCAAGAATAATTTACAAGTTCCAGAGGGATAGTCATGTTAGTTCAGTTCAGCAAAACAAAAAAGGAGTCCTGGGGGGTCATGTGGGGTGGTTAGGGCTGCAGGGGGTGACTGGGGCCACAGGGAAGGTAGCAGTGGGGGCCAACAGTGAGCCCTTTAGGAGGCCCCACAAAGTAGTTTGTGGCAGGGAAGCAGCACGCAACCTGTCCCTGCAAACAGACAAGGTAAGGGCTTTGAGGGGGGCTGCAGGGGCTTGTGGGGGGCAAGGGGTATGTGTGTAGCAGAGATGGGTGGGGGTGGATGTGTAGCAGAGAGTGTGTAGCTGAGGTTGTGGGGTGGCTGTTTGGTTGGGGGGGGTGTAGCTGTGGGGGGGTGAACTGGGGGCTGGAGGGATAGTTCTGGCCCCTGCAGTGATGGGAGGGTCCATCACAGGCAGCAGGGGGTTGGGGGAGGGGGGAATGGGACCCACTGGGGTGGGAGGGAGCAGCAGTGGGGTGAGGATTTGCCCTGGGTGGCAGGGAGCCACTGTGGAGAAGGGGGAAGTGGGTGCTTGCTATGCTCCCCTGCCCTACCTTCCCACTCCCCAGGTTCCCCCCGCCCCCCCCCACCCAAGCCACTCCTGTTCTCCCTTCCCCTCTCTTGGCACCCTTGTGCTGTTCCCCACATGGCTGCCGTTGTCCTCTCTGGCCACCCCTGCCCAGGAACGGTGCTACCATTTCTGGCACCCCCCTGCAAGCAGAGCAGGTGCTGGCACCCCCCTGCAATGCTTACCAGGCTTACTGGGTTGTGCCAGCCCTGCCCCTTCCCTGCTCTGCTCCCTACTGCAAATAACTCACTCCTGCCACTGCAAATAACTCCTGACCTCCCCTGTCTTGCCATCCCTGCTCTGCTACCCCTACTACACCACATAGCAGCATTTCCAGACCACTGTGCTATGGTTCATAAATATTCATATTATTCTGAGCTAATTTGAATATTCATGAGCTTTTAATGGTGGTGTGCCTCAAAAAATTTGAAGGTGTCAAGGTGTGCCACAGCAGAGAAAAGGTTGGGAACCACTGATCTATTGTACCAAAAAGGATACTGCAGCTAAGCCCAGTAATGTTACTAAGGTACCTGAGATCAGAAAACTTAAAGAAGATGAGGATTAAGTTCATATATGGGCTACTTAACTCAGTGCTTTGAGTGAGGGGTACTGCTCCACATCTGAGCTGTAGTTATTTTGGAGGCATTCATTGAGTTCTCCTTGGTTTTCTTTTGTGTTGCAGAGAATCAGATGAAAAGAGGCATCCTATTTGTTCATCACCAGAAGACATACTGGATGAAAATCTGACCTCACTGGGGCCAGGATTTCACCTGTTATGTCAAGTCAAGTAGAGAGATCCTAGTACTAGGTCGTACAAAAGGAGGGTATGCTGTAGCAGCAGTTCATGAATACATCCTTACAAAAGGATTTTAATGTGCTTGAGTAGCGATGAGAAGGATTAAAAGATATGGAAAACTTCACCCACTGTGGAGACATGTGTACACAACTATTTATCGGTAGTTTTGAAAATGCTGCTGTTTGAATCAGAGATGCTTCTACTGTTTTCCAAGAGGTTTCAGGGTGTTTCTTTGGTTAAGTCACTGTGGGTAACAGTGACACATGTTGTCTTTTGAAACTCCTTTATAAATATTAAACTTTATAGATTATGGCCACTGAATTTTGGAAGAGTTAGACAGTATTTAAATTCAGTGCTTTTTTCCCATAATTGGGCAGCTAAGTGTTCTTGGTCTTCAGAAGTGCAGAGCAATTGGTATACTATGTGTTCAGCGCTTCTGGTAAGTCAGTTGTTTTTCAGAGATAGGTAGCAGATTTGCAGATGTTGTCACTAGCCTTTCTCAGCTTTATTTGCCTCATGTAAAATCTTCAGAAGTGCCTAAGTTCCATTTTGAAGAGATATAGTAGGATTGTATGTCCAAAGGACACTAAATCACATAAATACGTTAGAAAATGTTACCCCAATATATAAAATGGGATAATACTTACCTGTGGTAAATACATTAAATATGTAACAGTTAATAGGGTTTGAAATCCAAGAGAAAATTGATATTTTAGGTGCCAAAGCTAAGGTGTTTGAAAATGTTATCTTTGTATTGGGTGCCACTACAGCTCCTTCTCTGCCTGTGGATGTCAGTGGTTTAGATAATGTCTCTTTTCAAGTTTCACTTGTGGTAAATATCATTATAGCCCAAATTCCCTGATGGTGAGCAGGCAGCAGGCCATGCATGACCAGCAGCCAGAGTCCCTGCAAAGAGCTCCTTTGCGGCTGGGAGTTTTGAAAACTCCCACCCAGAGAAGCTCTAACGGAGCATGCCCAGAATATCTGAGCATGCTCCATTAGTGCTTCTCTGGCCCAGGAGCTGTGGCAGGGCCATGCAGGGTAAGCAGGGGAGCGGGGGGGGGGTGAGCGAGGATCAGGCCTGAGGCGGGGTGGGGCGCCGTGCAGCAAGCAACAGGAGTTGCTCAGCTGCTGGTGGCTGTTAGAGGGAACCTTGGTGAGTATGGAACTTGAGAGCTGTGAGTTTCCACTATGGTACTTAATTCACCATCACCATACAGAGGGAGAAAATGCTGACCATTCTGCTGCTGGCTGTTGTAATAATGCTAGTTAGAGCAAAAGGCCCATTTGCTTTTTCAAGAAAGTATTGGAAGAGATGCAGCAATTATGCCAGCATCACAGTTAGCATAACATCACACCTATGATTACGGCTGAAGTGTCTACAACTTGCATCACAGTACAACAAGGAGAGGAATCAGGTGGATTATCCCCTACTCCAATTTAAGTAAAACTGCCTAGTGGCTTATGTTCAGCTCATTTCACCAATGTGTGGTTATGGAGGCTGTGCCAAATGCTTAAGAGACAGATACTTTACATGGAACCACTGCTGAGGTCTGGCACCCAGTTTGCCAAATCTTCTGTCCTTTCCTTCTGAGAGAGGTGATGAGGTACTTATGTCTGTGTAAAATGCTGAAGCTCTTTTTCCCCACCAGAAAGATGTAGCCCATCTCCCACTTGGATTGCAATGACAACTTTTTGTTCCTGCTACCCAAAAAACCTTCACTGGGCACCTGCCATGGAAATACAATAAGCAAGATCAAAGTGGACAAAATAGACACACAATTTGGCTAATTCTCATCTCCTAAATTGCTTGGAGTGAAGAGAGACTAAAAACCCACATGCTGCTAAGCATTTGGACAGGCAGGAAAGCATTTCTCAACTTCTGCAAAAAAGCCACCAGCTGGACTTAAAGCGCTGAAAAGAAACACAGAAGTACAAAGCCAACAGATAAATGGTTTGTTGACAAGAAGTAGGTGCAAAAATGACTACTTATATCTGGGATATTTTCATATCCATGTTATGTCCTTCCATCACTAAATGGGATTTAGGATGGGATATTTCCTACTGCCTCAACCCCACATGAGTTGTCACATCCTCTGCTTCTACTGCCAGATATCCTCCATCCCACACACCATGGCCGAATAGAAGGAGAGGAGATTTTTACAGCCAGTACACTTCAGAATGTGGTCTCTAGGGCTTTCTATAACAAAGGGTAAAGCTTGTCGGTGCAGAGCTTTCTCAGGAGCTGACTGATCAGTGTAAAATGAATTCTGCCACAAAGTAAGGACCATCACAAACCTCACCAGTTCCCACTCTCAGTCCAAGGCACATTTCTTTGATCTTTCCTTCACTAACATAAACATATAGCAGTGTGTGTATAAATTCTATGCCAAAACACTCCCTGTTTCCCTGGGGAGAGGAAAAGAAAATAAACTTGACAGATTTGGAAATAGGTGTCACTATTAAATTTATCATTTTCTTCATATTGAAGTTTTTATACATTAAAAGCAAACAATACAGTACAGCGTAGTGACATTCCTCTCCCAGAATTTGGTCTGGTGTGCCGCTGTGACTCCCTGATCTCCACTCCTGAACCCCAGCTTATCCCACTTTGCCAGGTGACTACTTGCTTCTGAGTCAGTTCATGCTAGCCTCCTGCTTGTAATCAGTGCCAGGCAGTGGGTGTGTGCTTTCCAGCCACTTGGGGCACAGTCTCCCAGCAAGGACCCCCAGTCTCCAGATGACACACTGGGAGCTACCATCCTACAGGAATCAGGACCCTTCCCCCAACCATTGTTACGTTCATGGTCTCTGGTTTGCTTATTGGACAAAGAACTGAAGTTACCCAGCTCTGCTGATTCACACCCTCTAAAATCTACACAGCTTTAGATAAAACAAACACTACTTTATTGATTAGCATATTAGGAGTAGGATAGAACAACTAGGCAGGTGCACCAGGGGAGACAATTGGCAGGGGAAAGTAGGGAATTCGTCTTGGTATCTTAGGTGCCTGTACATAAATGCAAGGAGCCTGAGAAACAAGCAGGAAGAATTGTTAGTACTGGCATGGACAAGGAACTATGATATAATTGAAATAACAGAGACATGGTGGGGTAGCTTGCATGGCTGGAGCACTGCCATGGATGGGTATAAATTGTTCAGGAAGGACAGGCAGGGGAAAAGAGGGGGTGGAGTAGTGCTATATATAAAAGAGATGTATGACTGCTCAGAGCTCCAATGTGAGAGTGGAAGCAAGCCTGTTGAAAGTCTGTGGGTTAAGTTTAGAGGAAAGGGCAATAAGAGTGATGTTGTGATGGGTGTCTGCTATAGACCATCAGACCAGAAGGAGGAGGTCGATGAGGCATTCTATGGACAACTAGCAGAAGTTTCCAGATCACAGGCCCTAGTTTTCATGGGGGACTTCAATTACATCTGCTGGGAAGGCAATACAGTAGTGCGCAGACAATCCAGGAAGTTTTTGGAGAGTGTTGAGGACAACTTCCTGGTACAAATGCTGGAAGAACCAACTACAGGCCTTGTACCTCTTGACCTGCTGCTCCGAAACAGAGAAGAATTGATTGGGGAAGTAGAAGTGAGTGGCAACCCGGGCAGCAATGACCATGAGATTGTAGAGTTTAGGATCCTGATCAAAGGAAGAAAAGGAAGAAGTAGAACATAGACTCTGGACTTCAGAAAAGCAGATTTTGGCTCCCTCAGGGAACTGATGGGCAGGATCCCTTTGGGAGGCTAATCTGAAAGGGAAAGGTGTCCAAGAGAGCTGGCTGTACTTTAAAGAAACCCTGGTGAGGGCAGAGGAAGATACCATTCCTTTGTGCAGAAAGAACATCATTATGGAAGGTGCCCGGTGTGGCTTAGCCAAAAGCTCTATGGCGAGCTGAAACTCAAAAGGGAAGATGACTACAAGAAGTGAAAGCTTAAACAACGACTAGGGAGGTATATAAAGATATTGTTTGGGCCTGCACAGATAAAATCAGAAAAGGCCAAATGTGATTAGAGTTGCAGCTAGCAAGGAATGTGCAGGATAACAGGAAGGGGTTCTGCAAGTAAGTCAGTAACAAGAAGAGGGTCAGGGGTGGTGTAGGTCCCTTAGGGAATGGGGCAGGTATCCTCGTGGCAGATGATGTGGAAAAGGCTGAAGTACTCAATGCTTTTTTTACCTGAGTCATCACAGGCAAGGTTTGGATGAATGGACAGTAAGGTGGACAGAAAGCTCACTAGATTATCGGTCTCAGCGTAGGATCAGGATCAATGGCTCAATGTCTAGTTGGCATCCATTAACTAGTGGAGTGCCCAAGGGTTGGTCCTGGGACCAGTTTTGTTCAACACCTTCATTAATGATCTGGATAATGAGAGAGGTTGCATACTCAGTAAATTTGTGGATGACACCAAGCGGGGGAATGGTAGATGCGGTGGAGTGCAGGGATAGGATTCAGGGAGACCTAGACAAATTGAAGCGTTGGGTCAAACAAAATCTCATGAGGCTCAGTAAGGGCACATGCCATGTCCTGCACTTAGGATGGAAAAATCCCATGTACTGCTACAGGCTGGGGACCGGTTGGCTAAGTAGCAGCACTATAGAAAAGGACTGTGGGGTTATGGTGAATGAGAAGCTGGATATGAGTCAACAGTGGGCACTTGTTGCCAAAAAGGCCAACAACTTATTGGGCTACATCAGTAGGAGCATTGCCAGCAGATTGAGGGATGTGATTATTTCCCTCTGTTTGGCACTGGTGAGGCCATATCTGGAATACTGTGTCCAGTTTTGGGCTCCGCACTACAGAAAGGATGTTGATACATTGAAAAGGCTCCAGTGGAGGGCTCAGAGAGATGGCCCAACTGGTCTGAGCCATGGAACATGCTTTACATCTGCATATGTACATGATGCTACCTGACAAATGATACCATAACAAATAGGTAGGGTATTCGAAAGGGAACCTTGCATGGCATAATGGGCATCAAACCATTTGATTAGATTGCAGAAATGAACAGAAGAGTTACATGGATCATAACCTGGGGCACACGGACGTGCATCCCCTGACAAGTGTGTTCAAGGAGATATGATTGCAGAGGGATCTTGTTTAGAACTTACTGTGTTTTATGGACTTAAAGCAATATTAAGTTCAGAACCATTGCCTGCTGTCCATTTTACTTTTTAAAATCATTTTAATGTATTTTCTTTTATAAAATTAAATATATGTGATTATTCTGCCTGTGTTCCAAGTATATAATACACAACAGATGCATGCTTATTGCAATACATACTATACAATCATAGATTTTCTGAGGGATAGTTGGTCTTTGATCTTTGTATATTTGGGACATGTAATGAATTTCTGGGAAGCAACAGAGTTTTCAGAATCTTATCTTATTCAGCTTTTCCAATTGATATAACTATCGTGGTTTCCATAGAAACATCTTCCAAACCAGAAATACATCTCATGGGGATAACAAGGATAGTTAGTGTCACAATGACTAGGTTCACAGGTTATTGACATAGGTTGCTGAACAACAACTCATCCAAAGCTTAGTAACTCTGTTCCAATCCTATTGATGCAAGATCACAAGAAAGATAACGTTACAACTCTGACGAGCAAGTAGTAGTGAAAACAAGTTTGTTTAATCAGTCTGGAATGTAGACTTTCAGAAGCAGTTTATGAATTCTGAGGACTGTTTAAACAGAGAGAATGCATATTGTGACTTTTTTTTCCTCAGCCTCAGCACATTCCACAATTATTTTTCTTTGAAAATTCATTCTATGCAATATATAAATTAACAATCTTAACAGTCTGTGTTAAGGGAGAATTTTTATTCAGCAGCATTTTGGTCTTAGTCGATGTAGCAACACCGTGGAATTAATTGTGCCATTAAGTGGTAATTGCAACTGATATATTTTTGGAAAAATATCATTTGCAGTAAGATCAGGACTTGAGGATGCCATAACTCATGTTGCAAAAGATTATCAGAAGATCATAGGTTGCTTTGTATATGCAAGTTTTTTGCCTCTAGTAGGCAAAGGTTAATCCTCATCACCACTTTAAATTAAAAAAAAAAAAAATTGTAAGAGTGGGTAAACAATTTGTTTTCCTGCATCAGAATTTAGATCATGGCCATTTTTAAAATTAATGTGCTTTCTGTTCTTATGCAAAACTTATTGTCATTGCATCTAAACATGTTTCTGTGGATAGTTTTAAACAGTAGAGTTTATTTGTTTGGAATGGTCTGATGAACCTAGATTTAAATTTAAAGGTGAACGAATTGTAAAGAAGGCATACAGATTTCAAGTTATTTGCATTAAATTTACTCAAAAAATAGTATCTTGGCACTTAGAAATGAAAGAAGCCTAACTTGGTGATGGTCACATATTTTCCTTTACTACTTAGAAATTATTGTTGTTTAGCTGCATGGCATACTATGCAGGGAATGTATTAATCTTTTCCCTTTTCCATCATCCAGTTAGGTACATACTATAGTCTGAATAATGCAAAAATTTTATCCCACTATAATTTAAATTATTCTAGTTCTCTGGCTTTGTTTGGAGAATGTTGGGTTAGTATGGAGGTTATACATTTTGTATTTTGAATAGCAAATAGCTTTTATTTTAAAAAAGCCTAAAATAGGATTGTGTGCTTCCAGAATGTGATGTGGTCATCACATGAGATGTTTTGAATTTGATGAAGCTAGTCTAGAAAAAAAAATTGAACACAGCTGTCTAGGAAGTAAGTTATTGATAGGAAGATGGGCAAAATGGGTCTTTTCCTCTTTTTAATACCTGTGCTTATCTACTCCTTTGAGCGCAGCGTGGGTGTGGCAAGTAAAGTGAAAATCAGCACCCAGATGAAAAGAGACCTTCAGGTTCATGGGCAGTAATTCTTCTGCTTAATACTTCAATTAAGGGAGCCTTCTCCTCCTTCTGCTTAAAAAGAAATGTTATTACGAATGATTTAAGGATTCTCCTCCACAGACTTCTTTAAAGCTAGTTTAGTCTGCATTTGTTTTAACTATTAATTACATACAGAACTCTTAGAGCATATTTCATAGAGAATTTTAAGAAGTTTAGAAAATCCTAGAATGTCAGAAATCACTATAAGTTGAGTGCCAAAAATTCCCTTTTCGGTTGTTTTGAGACTACTTTCTACATCCATCACCACAATAGTCATTCTTGGGTAACTGCAATGCAAACACTACCTATTCCTCTGAGCTCAACTCTCCCAGTGATTTTCCACCTCACTGAATACATTAAGGAGTAATGACATAACTAAAGAATACTTAGAATTCTTTAATTATTATATACTGTGGAGGAAGAAGCTGCAAGGTTTGGGCATGCTGTGAGAGAAGAGTCAAAAACAATCTCTAAGGTACAAACATGAGTGGCAAATGTATCTTGTCTTAATGTAGAAGCCATGTACTAATGGCAGTAATACTCCTTTATGCCTATTGCTTTGCGCTTTGCAAGATTGATGTACAGACTCTCTTTTCTAGTGCATAATATTTACAAAGTGAAGTTGGTATATTTATATGTTCATCTTCTGACAACACAAAGATGGTTTAACATATTTCTGCTGATGAGCACAACCTAGATGAGACAGAGCTATGAATATAAAAACTCTCACCAAGATTCACAAAGTAGGCATTCCCTCACCACCAGTCTTGTTTTTGAGGCCCTTTCTAGCAGATGTGTTCAAAGCATGCCTAAACTCGCACAAAATGGGAAGAAGTGGTGATATAATCTCTATCCCACTGCTTAGAGCATTCAGAATGGAGGATATGCGACTGTCACTTGCATTTGTATATGATTACATATGATCATATGACTGGAAATCAGTTTCTACATGTAGGGTTCAGGAAATGTACTTGGGCATTTTAGCATCTCCACTCCCACAGACTATATGTGCTGCTTGTTTCACACCAAATAAGAGTTTGGGATGGTCGATCTTCTTGCTACCTTTTTAAAATTCACTGAACAGAACTTTCTTAGGTAGTCAGTTGTTATTTATATGTTTGACGTGTCCAGCCCAGGTCATGGCTGTCATGCTTAGCATGGCTGCTAGCTTCTTTGTTGGTGATTTTGTCAGTCCATTTCATTCTTATTCGATTGTGTAGGTGACATTGTTGCAGGCAATTAAGTTTTTTGATATAGTGAGGATACAGGGGGCATGTCTCTAAGGAGTAAAATAGACAAAGGAGAAAAACTGGTCTGTAAACTTGGTATTTTGGATACTTTGCCACCTCCCTCTCCCATTTTGTCCAAAGTTGTTTTTGTTTGTTTGTAGATGACCAAAAGCTGAGGAAGCTGACTGGGGGCTTGCCAGAAGCTGTTTAGTAATGTTGATGTAATCTATACCTGTGCCAGGTAGCAAAGGGACTTGATGTGGTTTAGTTGGCAGGCATTCAGCTTTATTCCTGGTTGTGATGGAAGGTAATGGGAGTCTGTCATGAGATGGTTGATACAAGATTTCTGTTTTCCTTGCATTAATACAAAGGCCCAGAAGGAATACAACATGGTCAAAGGAATTCAGCAAATATTGCAGATGATTCTTGGAAAGGGCAACAATCACTGAGTTGTCTGCATACAGAAGATCCTTTTTTCACTTTGCTGGGGTTTATATTTAGCTTTGTGTTGCCAGAGGTTTAGAAGTCTGCCATCAAATCCTGTTGGTGGATCAGTGCAGCAGGATTGATTTGAGAAGTCAGTGTAGGCCCGCTCAGCTGATCCTGAAAGTGCTCTCCTATCAATGCAGTAACCCCACCCCGCCAAGTGGAGTAATGGTGCGTCGATGGGAGAGGATTGCCAGTTGATACAGTCGAGTGAAGATGGTGTGGTAAGTCAAAGTAACTAAATCGACAGGAGGTACACATTCTGTTGCACGCAGATTGCATATCTCCCATCAACTTAGCCCCACAGTGTGGACTAGGCCTTTGATCAATAAAAGCCACATACAGTGGTGTGTGTTGTTCAGTAGATTTGTGCTATAACTGATGTAGGAGAAATATCGTGTCAGCAGTGCTACATGATGAAAAAAAGCCACACTGGGATTCGTGTAATATCTGCAGTAACCAGAAGCCTTTTCAGCAATAACTTACCAAAGGTCTTACTAGCAACAGAGATGAGTGAAAAGCCACAGTAATTGCCACATTCATATCAGTCCCATTTAGGTTTGTAGATTGTAACTATTTTGGTAACTCTGAAATCCTGGGTAAAAACTTGTTTTTCCAACAGAGGAGGTAAATAGACCTGGTAAAGCTATGTGAAGTGTAGTACACTTGTGTTTCAACTCTGCAGCTGGAATTTCATCATCTATAGCTACTTGCTGTTTGCCATTTCTGTACATTCATTCTTAGTCTCCTCCAAAATTGATGGATTGTCAGGTTAAAATCGGTGAACTTTGTTCAATTGAGTCTAGCATATAATCATCTGTGTTTGACTCATGAAAGAGTAGAGTTGCAAAATGTTTGTTCCATCTTTTCTAGTATCCTGCTGTACTCAGTCAAGAAGATGATGCCATTAATGGATAAATTAAACAGTTATTGGCTCTTTGTGGTCTGAAAGTGGACTTGAACTCCTGGGGAAAAAAGCTCAAGAGTTATTAGTGTCAGCAAGAGCTTATAGTTCTGTCATTGTATTTCTCTATCTCTTGCAGCTTTTTCTGCACTTGAGATTTTGATTTCCTGAAGACTTCTATAGCTGGAAGAAAGCAGTGTTTGTTTGGTTTAACTTGCATGGCTTGATGGGCCATGAAGTGCTTGAACAGTGCTGTAATTTGCATTAAACCAGTCCACCCTTTGTAGAGTTAGGACACCAAGGACCACTTCAGCTGTTGATTGCAGTGAAGTTCATAGGGCAACTCCATGTTCTGTTGATGGTTCCACTTGCTCTTGCATTGGCACAATCCTACTGGTCAGGATACAAGACTGATGTTATGTATCCTGGCCAGTAGAAAGTGTTTTCTTTTCTCTAGGCACACTGCTGTCATGTAATCTAGTTTAGGAATAGCCAGTGATATCCATTTTGATACCTATATAGCTCTTTTACTACTAACACATTTCTTCTACAGACTTGATTTTCCTTTGAGTCAAGTAATATGTGAATGTTTCAGCATCCAGGATACTCAGATGGGGCATGCCTTGCAATAGTAAACTCCATTGCAAATAAACTCCCACAGCAAACCTTTATCAATGTCCAAGTGCCTAACAATACTGATTATGCTACTGTCTCACAACTTCCTGACGATAAGAAGCAGAGTGTGACTTTGCTATTATGAACACCTTTTTCAACATACCTGAAAAATGCTTCTATTCTTGGCAGTACATTTGGTCAAAATGATGACACAATCTCCAGTTGGGTCTCCTCTCCTTCCAGGCAAGGTCCCTAACCCCTAGACTAGTGATCCCTAACCACTGGGTTAGCTGGCATGAGTCTCTCTCATGAGATTTCTCCT
This sequence comes from Podocnemis expansa, assembly GCA_007922195.1. Lineage (NCBI taxonomy): Eukaryota > Metazoa > Chordata > Testudines > Podocnemididae > Podocnemis > Podocnemis expansa. The sequence goes on from ML681996.1 coordinate 16,309,188, forward strand.
GTTGAAGCTATCACATTTTCTTTAAATAATTATGTGTTCATGGGACCACAGAGAGGGTTACAGTGATTCTTTAGCTCAGTTTTTAAGGTGCTCACCTAGCAGTTGAGAGATTTGAGTTTAAGTTCTTCCACTTTGATGATACACAGTGGAATAGCTTCATGAGGAGAGGCCTGAGACCAGCTGAGTATTGCGGTGCTGAAATCTCACCAGTTATTTCCACCTATAGTTTCTTTGTCTAAAATGCAATTAATCCCTTCAGCCAAAAAAGTGGTATGTAATGCCTGCAGTCTTCCTATATTATGTTTCAGCTATGAGGTGATTACATGTTGTATGTTACAATTTTCAAAGATTTTTTTTAATTGAATACATTAAGCCCTTTAGGGTATGGGAAGGAGAGAAGACGTTGGAAGTTTGAGCTATAACTATTATAACAACTAATTTATAGCAATACATTAGTAATATAAATGTTCCATTTTGTTTAGAAATGTATTTTCATATTGGTCAGAGTATTACATTTATTTTAAAGAGCATTTTCTTTATTTCTTTATTCAGGTGAGGATAATCAAAATAAATTGTAGATAAAATTTTGGCACTAGAAATCAAATAGGTGCATTTGTTCCTAAATATTGATGTTTGTTCTGTTTATGATATATATGTTTTGATATTTTAATCTATGGTGTGGTTTTGAACACATCTGGAACATAGATCTTGTCAGGAGACCTTAAACTCTATTCACTTAGCATCTCACAGTTAAGCATTTGTAAAAGCATCAGCATAATTGTAAAAAAAAAAAAAAAAAAAAAAAATACTCCTGTTATCTAAAAAGGGTTCATAATTATATGTGGAGCTATAATACAGCAAGGTTTATAATCTTATTGAGGCAATTTTATACATAAAGTAGTGCATACATCATAATAAAATTGCACACCAAGAGTAAGGAATTTTGTTTCTACAGCACGGTGATATATGGCCACCAGCTGGAAAAGCAAGAAAACAGTCTATAACTAAAAATCCAAAGATTGGAGGTTTACCTTTAATTCCCATTCAGCAGGAGAAAAATCCTTCTAAAACCAGAGGAAGTGCAGAGGTAAGCTGATGGTTAAAATTGGTTTTGAACTTTAATTACAGTGCTATATTTTGTTATCCTTTGAGTTGGATGAATGTGAAATGTAGATGTTTCCAGCGTTAGTGTCCTTTTTATTGTACTTCTATTAAAGGAATAGTTAGGACAATATAATTAAATGAATAACGAGATAGCCTTGTGTGAACTCTCTTGTTACTTGGTAAATAAACACTGGAGTTTTACAGTAAAACCCATCCATTGGAATTAAATGGGGCTTTCTTATCTCAAATTTTACTACACATTAATAGGCTTTTTTTTTTTTTTTTTAAAAATGTCCTTGAGAATATAGTTTTGGTATGTACTGTACCATAGTTTTTTGTTTTTTTTTTTCCTATCTCTTAAACAGTCTTTCACTTTTAGTTATGTATCTTAGAATATTAGTAGTAGCAAAGAGCTCCATTTGCAAATTACTGGTAAGTTAAGATGGAATTAAGCACTGTATGTCAACACTACAATATTACAAGGCTCACAGAAGAATAAGTCTCGAGCAATGTTCTCAATAAATTTCGCAAAGGTCACTAGATTTCTGGAACAAATGGTGTTTCTCCCTCTTCACAAAAGTGACTTCTCAGAGGGAGCATTAGCACCCCAGGAAAAAACAAACAAACAAACAAAAAAAAAAAACACTGATGTGCTCCTGCACACACTTTGGAATGTGGGAACATAACAGTTGCTACCATTGACCCTATATAATAGTAATAACAAATGGTTTTGTAAGGTTTTCATCAGGGGTACCAAACCAAGGGGGGTGGTGTTTAGCATCTTTATGCCCATTTTACATATAAAAAAACTGAAGCACAGTGAGGTGAAGTGGGTAGTTTAAGGTAACCCATTGACAGAGCTGAAAAATAAACCCCAGATCTTTATAGTCTGAGTGGAATGTTCTGTTCACTAGCCTAGTGGCTCCCAGCCTTTTCTCTGTCATATCACACCTTGATACCTTTAATTATATTGAGGCACACCACCATATAGTCTCCAGATGAACTCAAGAATATTCATGAGACAATCCAGAATTCTCTGAGTAGTTTTTTGAAAAATTCCATGACACCTGCTCAGGTCTGAGGGCACAGCTATGTGCCATGGCACAAGGGTTGGGAAACGCTGCACTAGGCAATTGTGTTGCCCTGAAGCAAATTGATGTGTGATACAGTTCATCAGTCTTTCTTCAAGAAGTTCTGATCTTGCTTCCTTCATGGCCATTGAGTTCTGTTAACTCTTTTTTAATACTCAGCTTCCTTTCTTCTTTCCTCTTTTCAAGCACTGGAGTGGGTTATTTAGGGAAGTGATGAATTTTGCATCCTTAGAGGCTCCACCTAATAAAGTCCTGGCTGGCATGATTTAGTTGGGGTTGGTCCTGCTCTGAGCAGGGGATTAAATTGAATGATTCCTGAGGTGCCTTCCAACTCTAATGTTCCATGATTCTTCTTTCAAAACCTTTCTTTAAATTTACCTTGTTTTATAGTCACTCGATAAACACCTCTTAGCTCTTTTTAAGTGTTTTTTCCTGTTAAAAAGAAAAAGACAACATGCACTTGAAGGAACTCCATAATCTTGTTTTCATGCTTTCCTTTTGCTTGATATATTCCAGAAGCTGGGAATGTGTGAAGGGATGGATCACTTGATGATTACATGTTCTGTTCATTCCCTCTGACCCACCTGGCATTGGTCACTGTAGGAGGACAGGATACAGGGCTAGATGAACCATTGGTCTGACCTAATATGGCCCTTATTATGTTCTCAAGTACAATGTAATGTTTATTATATTGTCTTTGATATAAACAATTGCAGATTAAGCATTTCTTGAAAGCAATGATTTTACCTATCTTTCTTGAAATGCTTAATTTTGAATCTAAGTATTACCAGGGCTGCCTTGTTTTTGTTATGTCCTTTTGGCAACGACTCCATTATGCTATCTCAGACACATGACAGTTATATCAGAACGGGGTTTGCAATTAGTGTTCATAGTGATGTGAGACCTTAATGTTAATAACCTACTCTGACATAAAAAGAATAGATCTTGATATTTAAAAATAGATCTACACAGGGCCTGTTTGAATATCCTAAGAAATTGGAGAAAAACTGAGTGTTGGGAAGGGTAAACTAGCACTTTTTGTATATGTGATCGGAATTCAAATTAGTCTTGTCTCTAAGTGTATAACTGAGATGGTTCAAAAGGAGGAGGAAAATAACACTGTACAGATGAGTTGACACCAGAGGAGTCAATTCTAAATTTAAGTGTTGGCATGCATTTTCATTCCTGTTCATACAGAAGACTGTGGAAAACACCAGAATATAAAAGATAAATGGAAATGTATAATTTAAAAAAATAAAGGGGGATGGGGTTCATTTCTATTTATCTGGGCAGAAAAAAAAAGTGATGAGAGATAAAGATAAGGAAGCAACAATGAACAAGGGATGATAATCCGACTACATAAGAAAGGCCTACTAGGTCAGATGAATAATTCATCTCATTTAGTATTCTGTCTTCTCGGAGTGGCCAGTGTCAGGTGATTCAGAGGAAATTAACTGATAAGGACAATTATTGACTCAGGACTGTGGGGCTCAGACTGCAGGACTTTTTGATTGTTGGGTAGACTTCTGGGCTTGGCTGGAGGCAGACTCTAAGACTCCGTGACATGGGAGGGTTCCATCTTTTTAATCTCTCCTCAGATGGAAGACGTTCTATGCCCCATCTTTGTTGCTCTTCTCTGTTCCTTTTGCAATTCTAATATTTAGTTTTTGAGATGGGGCAACCAGAACTGCACACAAATTTCAAGGTGTGGGCCTTTCATGGTTTCATACCGTGGCATCATGATGTTTATTGTCTTATCTCTTCTTTTCCTGGTGGTTTCTAATACTGGGTTAGCTTTTTAGACTCCCATTACACATTGAGTGAATATTTTCAGAAGACTATCCATGATGACTGCAAGATCTTTCTTGAGTAGTAAAATCTAATTTAGAACCCATAATTTTGTGCATAGTATGGATTATGTTTCCAATTTGCATTACTTTGAACTTATCAACATAGAATGTCATTGATGTTTTGTTGCCCAGTCACTGAGTTTCATTAGATCTCTTTGTAGCTGTTCATAGTCACCTCTGAACTTAACTTAGTATTATGCTACCTAATTATTTACCCCCTTTTCTAGATCATTTATGAATACGTTGAACAACACGAGACCCAAAACAAATCCTTGGGAACAACCTGCTATTTATTTATGCTCTTTTTTTTTTTCCAACTCTGAAAACTGACTACTCCTTCCTATCCCTTGCTTTCTATCTTAATCAGTTAACGATTCAAGAGAGAACCTTCCCTCTTATTCCATAACTGCTTTCTTTACATAAGAGTCTGTAATGCAGGATTTTGTCAAAGGCTTTCTGGAAGTCCAGGTACACTCTGTCCCCTGGATCACCCTAGTCTAGATGCTTGTTAACACTCAAACAAATTGTAATAGATTGTTTAGGCATGGTTTCCTTTCACAAAAGACATGTTGATTCTTCTGTGACAAATCACATTCATTCATATATTTGATAATTCTTTCTTTATTACAGTTTAACTCTGTTTGCCTGGACTGAAGTTAAGCTTACTGGCCTGTTGTTGTCAGACCTGCCTCTGGAACCCCTTTTTAAAAAAAAAAAATCAGCTTTACTTTAGCTGTCTTCCAGTCATCTGGTGCAGAGACTGATTTCAGTGATGGGGTTCATACCCCATTTAGTAGTTGTGCAGTTTTGTACCTGAGGTCCTTCAGAACTCTTGAGTGAGTGCCATCTGGTCCTCATGATTTATTAGTGTTTTATTTTATCAGTTTGTTTGAAAACCTCCACTATTGACATTTAAGATTGGCCCAGCACCTCAGATTTGTCATAAAAAGAATAGCTTGGGATGAAAATATCCCTCATATCTTGTTCAGTGAAGATCTTTGCAAAGAATTTATCTAGCTTTTCTGTAGTGGTCTTGTCTTTTCAGAGTGCTTCTTTAGCATGTTGTTTGTCCAGTGGCTCCACTGATAGCTTGGCAGGCTTTTTGCTTCTGAAGTACTCGAAAAAAGAAAATGATATTATAAAGGTAGCAAAAAGAATTTGTTAAGAGAACCAGAGACCAGTTATGAAAAAGAGAGGCTATATTAGATAAATGAATACTGAAAAAACTGCAGGAGTTAATTTTCTGCACTGATTTGTATTTGAAGGAATTTTGTTATACAGGAGCAAATAAAAAAGTAGCATAAAATGTGTGAATAACATTTAGTTAAGTTTAGATTTAAATATTAAAGGCAGTGGGTAACTAGAATTAACTAATGTGCGTCATCTTTACCATTATATGCTGAAAGCACTAGGAATTATAATAACGTTTTTAATAGTTTATTATACTGCATTAAATAACTGATAGAAACACTGTTGCACTGATGTAACTGAGGACAAAATTTGGTCTGACCAATCTTTGTTATGGGTGATATGCATAAGGGGAAAGAATTTGACTTTGACTATCAGATGATGATGATGATGATGATGATGATGATTATTATTATTATTATTATTATTATTATTATTATTATTATTATTATTATTATTATTATTATTATTATATTGTTTTTGCAGAGCTGGCAGTTAGGAGAAAATATAATTTTATTCTAAAACAGTTACATTTTTGATACAGGGTTCTTTGGGAGAATTGTATGATAATTCCAGTAACAGGTCATCTTGCAGCAGTATTTGACGCACGTTATTGGGGTTGGAAATCGCTTAGCTTTGTGTCGTTTATAGAGTTTTGTGTAATGCCTTACCTTGAACAGCTGGGTTTGTCGTCATTTGTTTCATGGTTCTCGTATAACATGCAGATTATAAATCATACGTATGTTGAGCATATACCAGTGACACTAAAAAAGCTCTCTATGTGAGTGGTAATCCCCAGTTTAAGTTCTAGTGGTTTATTTCAAAACAGAATATACTTTTAAAAATGATTTATCAGCCTTTTCCCATTTTCATGTGAAAAAAAGAAGGTTGGGGGAGAATATTAGGAAAAAGGAAGCTCACTGTACGCAGTTTATCCAGTATCTACACTGGATTTTCAGAAATGTAATCACTATTTTGCTTCTTGGAAAATGCAAAATTGAAACATGGTTTTACTGGGCATTGTGAATGAAATGCATAGTTCCAGACTGCATCATGCTTATTAGTTTAACACAAATGACTCATCAGTTGTGTTCCTACTATATTGTGTTTGTAAAGGCTTTCAGAACTACTGTTCCTAGACTTTATATTCTTAACATATAGGGAAAATGGCGACATTCACTGATACTAGACAGGATAGAACCACTGCAACAGCAAGGTTTTGGGGCAGCTTTTAAACACCCTTGTACACTTGTATAGAGATGCCTGGCTACTGGCAACACATAACACCCAAAAACCCTGATATCCCTGCTGCTGTGCTAGCCCACAGAGAGCTAGGGTAGATCCTTAACTGGTGTATTTTGTCATAGCTCCATATAGGTCACCGGAGATATGACAGTTTACAGCAGAAAAGGATCTACCACACAGTATAAAAGGCAATTTCAGCACACGTAAGGGTGCAAACTGTGACCTGTCTGTGCCTAGGGTAGCCACCTGAAAGTGCCAAGATCAGGATGGGCTGCAACAAGGAGAGCAGATTCTCTCAGTGCTGATACGTGACATTGAAGTCAGGCTTTCCAATTAGCAAATAAACAGTATTTCTGATTTCCTACACTGGTTATCAAGAAGCCGCAAGAAAAGGTACTCAGCCCCCTTAATTGCATTTCAGCCTCTGGCTTCCAATCAACCACTCAGTCTAGTAAAGAGGTAAATTGGTTAAAACTCCATTCTCCTTACCAGAAGGGTTCTCCTGACCCCAAAGGATCAGCTCCATTACCAGATCAATATAAGTTTGGGTCTTACTCAAAATATCACACTGCCAGCCAATGCTTTAGTAACTGAACTAAAGGTTTATTGTACAAGGAAAGAAACAAACTGTTAAGACAACTGTTAAAGAATTAAAGCAATCAGATTCATACAATGATTTACAAGTCCATATAAATCAAGTCCTTTGCAGAATTCGGAGTTTGCAGGCTTGTGTAGTTCCTCTGGTATACACTCAGTACCTCGCTGGCTTTCAGTCCTTCATTTCACAGCTTCAGCTGTAAATGAATAGAGCCACAGGTAGGTGGTGGCTGAAAGCTGTAGACTAGAAGACAAAATAGTGGTGATGCAGCTGCCTTTTATGTCCCTTGGCCTTTTTCATGCTGCATGGGGAAATTTACAGAAATAAGATGGAGTCCCAAGTCACATTGGCAAGTCCTTGTGACTCATCAGGTCTCTCCCTGGGCCTATTGTACCTGAGTGTTTTTTTTAATGGGCCATTAGGCAGGCTGTTGTTGCAGCCGTTCAATCTAGTGTTGTGCCCAGACTCAAGTTTAAATACAGATATATGAAACATATTCATAACTCCCAATACAGATATGACACAAGCACGTAAACAATATCATCATTCTTAGCAAATTGTAACCTTTCTAATGGTACTTGACATGGCTTATCTCATATGAATTATTGTAATTTTGAGATATTGATGTTGAATAATATCACAAATGATCTGCCAACCCAGCCAGCATCACACAATGTGCCTCTGCTTCATTATTGTCAGGCTGACCTACACCCAGGTTTCAGAACACCATGGTTCCACTGAGCATTCACAGCTCAGTTGGTCGAGAATGAATTTCATTTTAAAAAAAATGAGAATTACAGTTTCAGCAACTTTAGCTCTTGAATTCTTTCTTAGGGGAAGAAAAATCTATTTTAAAATGTCATTAGTTTATTTTGCCCAAACACAATGACACGATGTTCAGAATCCTTCTAATGTTCTGTGAATATTGATTCAACTGATAATAGAGACCACTTCAGTAGATAAAGTATGCTAGCACTCTGGAGATGGACTCTTATATTATTAGTGGGTATCTTGTTCCTTCTCCATCCTTTTTGCCCAGTTAGGAGACTGGAAAACATTTTGAAAAGTGACTAACTTATTTTTGCTGTCCGCTTTCTTCATCAACTGTACAGACAAGTCATGCACTATTGATAGTGGCGAGCTCAGATCCCTTATACCATAGTGCTCATGCTTACATGGTGAGGACCAATGCCACTAAAACAAGACAATTGTATTTATTTGAGGAACTGTATGAATTTATGTCTTCCCTTTGGTCTGAGCAAGGCAGCAGGCAGTTCATTCTGTTTTCAGAGAGAGTCCATTGCATTTCTAGAGTAAAGACTACATCTGGATGCAAGAGCTGGATGGAGGACTTAATTTATGTTTCATGTAAGCCATTCCTTTAATCTGTTCCTTAAATTTAAGAAATGGATTCTGCCTTTGAAGTGGGGAAAAGCAGGTGGTTGGGGGGAGGCCAGGAGGAGGGAAAATCTTCGTATCATTTGCCAGGTGGTGTTCTTAGCTGGTTTAATGCGTACGTATGCTTGCCGATTGATAAGAAATTGTGCATATACATCCTTGTCAGACATATGTGGTAATCAAAGTAATCAAATTGTTGCAATATTTTGTAAGTATTGTATCTGCCTAAGTTACATTATAAGCTATTGTTTCACAGACACATTGTCTCTTGTAAAAAATTAAAATTAAATATATTAATTAAATATGCAAAATAATCTTTGAATTTCTGAAAATAAATATATATATATTCCATTGATACAGTATATTTAATGTGGAAGTTTTAAGATTAATACAACTTTCAGACATATAATTAGCATTGAAAATAAGTTTAAATATGCTTATGTTGTATGAATATGTTATAAATATTCAGAGTTATTAGTTATGCTGCCACAGTTCTTCATCAAAATTGATTTTTTCTTGTAAGCTGTTATAAAGTAATGAGCAAAACTCACAATCTAAATATTATTGAATAATATGTTAATTTGAACTATTTTATTTCTGATTTTTTTGTCATTCAGAATATTAAATTAGAATCTGGAAACATGACGCTCAATGAAAATGACATAATGGAAGAAAAAAAGAATTTAAAACAAAAAGCATATATTGTGGCACAGTGCTTAGAACGCAAGGAGGAGAAAGCAAGAAACCATGTGAAAAAACATCGGAGCCTGATCTGTGTTGAGGATACGGGTGCTGATTTACACCAAAGACCCTATGAGGAATCAAAGACACTGAAGAAAAATGAGAACAAAATAAACAAATCTAATTTAGAATCTGATCAGTTGCCACCAAATGTTATTCAGGAACTACATGCAGTTCTGCAGAAAAACAGAGCTCTACACAAAGAAACCTAAAATTGATTCTCTAAGAGTCAGATGTCAAAAAGCAAGGAATACATAGCCTTTTTTTTTTAAAGTATGTGTACAGTTTGTACAGTGTAGAGACTATGAAATGTGTTTATATGCAGCTGTTGATTTGTGCTGGTAATGTGACATAATTTAAGATTAAACTGAGAGCTTTTTAGTATATAAAATTCCTGGTGTGAAATCCTGAAATTTGAAGCCAATGAAACTTTTGCAAATGACTTCAGTGGGGTCAGGGTATCATCCACCATTTTAAATGCACAAGTTATGTTGGGGGTCTAACACAGAGGACTTCAGTTAATGAAGATGATTTAAATGTTAAGTACTGTTAACAGGTTGCTTATGCTGTCTATGTTCAGAATCCTTTCCCAAGTACTGGAGAAATTTTCTAGTTTATTTAAAAAAAAAAAAAAAAGACTAAAAAGGCACACACATATTGTAGTTGTCTAGTAATATGTAAGAATAAGTAACATATGATCTAGACTGATGACAATTCTTGCATGTAGTATCTTGGATTTTTGTATTTTTTGTAAATATACCTGTTTACATAGACTTGGCCTCTGACACAGTAACATCAAGATAGAATTAATATAAGAGGAAAAAAACGAAACAGATTTAAGTTTTAAGTTCTCATATCCCTATATAATGTACGTTTAGTATATTTTCAGATGAGCAGAGAGGAGACCACTAAAATATTGCGTGAGATGAAAAGAGAAAGAAATGAGAAGTTTTCTGAGCAGCTTCATGTCACTTAAACAGATACATACATATAAAGTATGGTATCTTCTCTCTGCTGAACAAGTTGAAATGGAATTAAAGAAAGTGTGTCTAGGGGACTGGTTAGCTAATATGATGAGCAATGTGAGACAGAACTTTCATCTTTAGGTTCCTCATTTTGAATGTGATTAGCCTGCTAGTGACAAAGTATCTTTTTAAATGATGGCTATGCAGTAATCACATGTGAAATGAATTTGCTAATGAACAGATGGCCTGATTACAGAGCCACCCATCAAATTGGCAGTAATTCATGCTGTCACAGAATCACCAGCGATGAGATGAGCATGGAGACTAAATTATCCTTTCACCCTTAGAGGTGGTCCCACCAGAAGAAGACGGAGCAATCCACTGATTGAGTCTGCAACCTGTGATACAGCTCTTCAGTCTTAGCACCCTTCAGGGGCACTAAATTCATTGATATTGTGGAAGGCAGGGGAACTGCCATATTTCATCAAACTTCATAATGTGTAATATTGTATGAAATCTTTATTTAATTAACAAGCATATTTTCAGATTTTTTCCTGTTGCCATATTTGTGGGCAACACAAGCCGTGTCCTCTGTTAGCAGCTTGTTGTTCTTTCCTGATATAAATGGACATTATAACCCTATTTTGACATTCACTTCTCATCATGGTTAGCACTGTACATATCAATACAGAGGAATTTAATTCCAAAAGACAATGCCAACATCTGTATAGAAGTGTCCTGATAATCTGTATGTTCGGAAAAGTATGGAAAATCTATAATTCAGTTGGTTTCTATAATATTTCATTTAGTGGTAATCTTCTGGAATGTAGCAGTTGGTCTCTAACTTGCTTTGCACTCACTGTTTGACCAATTGTTAAACCTAAGAGCATGTTTGTACTATTTTTTTTTAAATTGCCAATGCACTTTTCATTAGTCTGTTAGTCTTAATTTGTAGTTTGTCCTTTTTCCTTGGGTTTTTCTTTTGTTTTGGGTTTTTTTGTTTGTTTTGTTTTGGTTTGGTTGTTGGGTTTTTTTTGTTTGTTTGTTTTGTCCTTTTTTAATCAGTAAGGTGCATTTTTGGGAAAGCATTTAAGCATGGCTTTAGTTGATGGTTCAAGTTAAGCAAGTTCTTAAATGTTTTCCTGAATCAGAGCCTAGCTTTGTGGGAGGTGAGGATATTTTAGCAAAGTGCTTACACTGTCTGAAGCTGGTCCTGAATTTACTGTTTACACTTATTCATATATTTACACAGTATTTTTTTTAACGTGTTGACTTAAGATGATTACATAGTGGACCTTTTGTGTCACTAAATCTGTATTCATACCCCTAATGCAGAGGTCTCATATACCACTGGAGTTGCACTTTCAATGGATGAAAATTAGAGGTAGAAGAGTTTTTTGCATTTGGTGAGTGTCCCTGTATGAGAAAATAACATATTCTATTTTTTCTTAATTCAAATATTGCAGGAAAGACTTCTCCTAGTTTGACCATAGCTTCCACAGTTGCTGCAAAGGATATTAAAAATGTAAGGAAAAAAGGCTGCTTACTTGAAAATAAATGTAACTAAATATTGTTTACTTTTCCACTGTGATTAAACTGCCTGAATTTGTGTCTCTTGGGTCATCAGTAAAAATATTTCACCAAGAATATAAATAATCCTTCAATGTTTTCTACAGACCTATTGTATATTATTTGAGTGGTGGCATTGTTTAAGATAAATACAACTTCTCTAATAATATGGAAGTGGTTAAATTCATTTAAAATGCATTACACGTGAGTTTGAATTCTATTCAAATTATTACCTGATGTTCAATCAGTATTGCACTAAGCACTGAGATTGACCTAAGAACTGAAGAATAAAATGTACATTATCTGTAAAAGTATCATAATGGCTGCTGTATTTTTTTATGTCATTCTGGAATGGAAAGGAAACTAATTTCTGGAGAATAAATATTATTTTATTTAAATTGTGTTCTGTAATCTGTTCAGGGGGAAAAGAAAAATCATGCAGACAATAATAATTGTATCAATTATTTCTGTGCTCGTCTCCATACCATTGCTACTAATTTTTGTAGTACTTTGTATGGTTGTAATTAGGTATACATTCCTGAGGAGACAAAGGCACAACTAAAGTAAGTGGTTTGTACATATAACAGTGGCAGAGCTAGGATTATTATTTAGGAGATGATAAATCTCAGGTCCTTGATTATTATATTAGATTCCTCCAGCCTCTCTAGTTAGAAAAGTCAAGAAATATCAATACTGTTGTCTTCAACACAATGTAAATTCTCTTTGCATTTTCAAGCTTTAATGGGAAAAGTAGGGGTGGTGGTGGTGGTGATGGTTGTTAGGGTTTTTTTGGTAAGTATTTGTAACTCAGCAGTATCAAGAGAGCCACTGAAGAGTCAGATGGATGCTGTTCTGTCCTAGGCATAATCAGGGGCATTGCTGGTGCTGGGTTTACGGGGCTCAAGCCCCAAATCTGAGCACACCAAGACCTTGGTCTTTTCCTGGGCCAGCGGCACTTCTGGGCATAATCTTCAAAATTGTGTTTCCAGCAAGTTAAATGACAGAAGATGTGTTCTAATATAGATAGCAACTGTCTCAATGTTGTGCTTATATTAAAGTATTGGAAAATATTACTTTATAAATTCTGCTGGATTTGTTATGGAAACTCATATCTATATTGACAGCTTTTAATACCAGGGGAAACTTTTCAGATCATGTAATCTGATCTCCTGTATAGCACGGGCCATAGAATTTTCCCCAAAATAATCCTTAGAGCATATTTTTTACAAAAAACCACTCTACTTGATTTAAAACTTGTCATGGATGGAGAATCCACAATGACCCCAGTAAGTTGTTCCAATGGTTAATTACTCTTACCATTAAAAGTTTACACTTTATTCCTCACTGAAATTATACAGCTAATGTTCTATGCAGTACACATTTTTTTACTTCAGTTCATGGCTGACTTTATAATATGTGCTGGTTTTGTACTACAGGATGCTTTTCCTTTTAAATTATACCTTGGTTGCATTAAAAATAATCTTTTTTTTTTTCCTTTTAGAACTCAATTAGCATTGATTTGTCTAGTACTCCAGACTACTTTGGAACTACCAATTTAGAATAAATTTGAGGTTTGCTATGTATATGAATAGGTTTAATAATTTGTCATTTTCTTTCCTATCTTCATTTTCAATACGCTTTAATTAAAAGCTAAGAAAGATGATGTTTGAGTAATTTTGCTTTAAATCTATATTTAATTTATGACATTAGTGAAATGAATTTTGTTAAACTGCATTCTTTTTTTTTCAATAGCTTAACAATTTACATTGGGTGTCCTCCACTGAGCACTTTTTATTATTTATTTTCCCTTTGCAGAGCATTTGTGTGCTCGGACTATCCATTTTAATTATTCAGATTCTCTATGATGCAAGATACCTTGGGCTTGCTTCCTCTGTATTTTTAGCCTGGTAGCTCTTCAGCTTTAAGAAACATTTAATAAATTATTGCATCTGAATTTTTTCTTTGGTTCATGAAAGCTTGAATTGTCTAGATAAAAGAAATGTACTACTTCGCACTCAATAAAAACATCCAAGAGCCACATCCTACCAAGTGTTTGTTTTCACAATACTGAGTAGTCTCATTTGTTTAACGGTCCCAGTTGAGCAATATATTTCAACATGTGTGTATCTTTAAGCACATTTGACAAATCTATTGACCTTCTTGGTGGATAGGATACAACAAAACCTTTATGTATTCAGTCCCTCAGAAACTTTGGCTGCTTTCATTTAGATGTTTAAATCTTCTTAGGCTTCAATTCTTAAGCAGTAGCTGGTGGTTTTCCCTCCCTCCAATAGGGATATTATTATAATACAGACTTCAGCAGGATAATAAGCCAACATTTAACAATTCCTTTTGGAAATTATAGATGATAATCTCCAGTTCTTTCAAGATTTAAATGCAGAGCATCTTTAAATGTGAAGATCTTTTAAATAGCTCAAAATTGGCTCAATCAGAACAACTTTTATTTCTAGTGCTCTCCTATGTGAGATCTGTGGGTACTTAAACATCCAGTCACACTTTTACCAACTCCAAACAGTGCCATTGCTGCTCTGAAAAATGGGTCAGGGCTCAAGTCCTGCCCCTGAGCCTGATGCAGTCCGGGGCCTGATCCGGGATCTGGATTGGGCTCCTCCCATTGGCAGCCTGGCCCAGATCCGGTCCCTGCTGGCCAGTGGCAGGCAACCCAGGCCAGATCTGGCCCCAGCTGCTACTGGCCAGCAGCAGGTGGCCCTGGCTCAGATCTGCCCTCTGCCACTGATGGCCAGGCCAGCAGCAGCATGACAGGTGATCCTGGCCTGAGTTCGGCTGCTGCCGGCCAACAGCTGGCAGCCCAGGCCTGATCCAGCCCCTGCTGGTGCTGGGGCAGGGCTGGAGATGTGGGGGATGCGCACACACACACCATCCAGCGGCAGCGATGTCCCTGACTCCAAAAGATAAAATCTCTCAGATGATAAAAACAAAAGACAAAATATAGAAATCTGGTGCTTAAATGTCAGGGTATTTATGAACTCTTTGGCTCTTGTAGTCTTCTGGACTCGTAAAAGAAGCAAGGAGTCCCGTGGCACTTAAAGACTGATTTATTTATCACGTGAGCTTTTGTGGGAGTAAATCCCACTTTGCTAGATACTTTGAAGATGGGGGAACTTGTGAAGTGGTATTTTCTCCCATGAAGGTTCATGTGATAAATCCGTTAGTCTTTAAGTGCCACAGGACTCCTTGTTTCTTTTGCTGAACTGGACTACACGACTGCCCCTTTGGAACTGGGCTCTTGTAGCACAGGCGCTGGAGCTAGAAACAAGAAATCAGACAGTGATATTCTTTTGGCATAGTGTTACTTGTTAGCTCTGTGTTCTTGAGGAATCAGAGCATAATATCCAGCCTGTGCCTCCCTCCCCCAACCTCTGCTTGAACTGGAAACCAAAAATAGTAAGAAGGCAGTGGTGGGAGACATCCCTATGTACCCATATCCAAAAGCCATCAGCACAGTAAATGGAGCTTCATTTCCATTGACTACGGAAAGCCAAGTTCCGCTGCAAGAACTGCACTGGATTCTGGGATTGAAGAAATGGAAGCATTGCACGAAGGGGGAATCTCACACCAAAACAAACAAACTCAGCAATAATCAGACCATTCTAGTCATAGACATGATAATTGATAACCCAAAATACTGAGTCTGCCTGATTGTATTGTGAGCTTCCCTGAACCTGCCCCCCAGCCAGGAATGTGTATTGGCCACTTCAACAAGTCCTTATAAAGAACCTTTACCCACATCCAAGTGTGTGTCCTGACTGAGTCCTGCATGAGTCCTGATTAAATCCTGACTGAATCCTGTGTGAGTCATGAGTGAGTCCTGTGTCCTGGTGCCTGGAGCAAAAGCTGTATCATTTTCATGTTAATTATGACTCTTTCTCTCTCTCTCTGTAGGCCTGATACAATAGAATCTAGATAGTATTGTAGCTGGGTGTTTTTCTTTCCTTGTATTTTATTAATGCTGGGTATTTTGGGATATTTTTCTCTCCTTTTGTAATTATTACTGTTAGTGCAAGTTTTAGATACTTAGCAATAAAATGCCTTTTGTAATCAAGCCAGCTTCCAGACTCTCTTAAAACATCATTCTCTCTCCTTTGTGTTCTTGGTTTCTTTATATTGCTTTGTAGCAATGCTCCTATTACCTAGCCAAAGATTCCTGCCCACAACCCTGGAAGTTTTGCTCATTGATGGGATATCAGACTAATTGATTCCAGGGGCATATACGAGTAGCAGCTGAAAAGTGCTGTGTTGCCCATCCTGCTCAAGATCTATAATCAAGCATGGTCTGGTGTGGTACAGGGGCACATAAGGGTAGCAGCAGAGAAGTGCTGCGTGACCCAGCCTGCTGAGTTCAGGAACGTACAAGGGGTCAGCTGAGAGTGCTCAGATGCACATTGTTAATTGATGAATGTGTATATTGGGTGGTTTTTTGAATTTGGGGGTTAGAAGAATCCAGTCCTGGGAAACTGAGGTCCTGCAAGGGTTGCTCCTTTGGGGGAGAGGTTGCAGAAGAGACAAGTGAGCTCCATATAGAAACAGTAGTGACACCAGCAGTACACTAATAGAATTACCATCTCCCCCACTTTCCCGAAGAGGAAGCAACCCTAATAAATGAGCATACCCCAAGTTGGTGGGCAAAGTTGGTAACATAGTACTTCTTACATATGGGTCTGCTAGTAGTGCTGGAAAAGTTAGGTTTAAGGCAGGCATGACCTGGTCGACAAAGGTGGCTTGTTCATCTGGCAGGCAAGGCTACTCTTGATTCTTAAGTGAATACAAATTTTCCCCACTACACCTTGCAGCTAATCCTTCTTGTCTCTTTGGCCATATCAGCTTTTCTCATGGACTGGAAAACACAAAGGGACTCTCAGTTTCTAAGGTCAGGAGGAACCAATATAATCTAGTCTGACTTCCTACACAATGTGGAGCATCGAACCTCACCCACCCACTCCAGTAATAAACCTCTGTCCCCTGACTGAGTTACTGAAGTCCTCAAAGCATGACTTAAAGATATAAAGAATCCACCTGCAATTGTCCAGAGGAAGGAGAAAAATAAAATAAAATAAACAAAAACAAAACCTGAGCTTTTGCCAATCTGCTGTGGGGAAGAATTCCTTCTGACCCCAAATATGGTGATCAGTTAAACCGTGAGCACATGGGCAAGACTCACTAGCCAGACACCCATTGCAGTTGCAAAGAGAATTGGGAAGGCCTAAAGGTACTCATGCAAGAGGAATCCAGGAGGCTTCTCATCTTGTACTCCTGTTGATTCTTCAGAGAGCTTGCTGCCATGGTCTAAGCCAGTGTTTCCCAACCAGTGTACCATGGCACACAGCTGTGGCACAAAATGTTTTGAAAAACTACTCAAAGAGCTCTGGATTGGCTTATGAATATTCATGAGTTTATTTGGAAACTCTGTGATGGACCTCAAATTAATTAAAGGTAGGAAGGTGTGCCACGGCAGAGAAAACATTGGAAACCACTTGTCTAAGCTGCATTGGTGGTGCATGTATGCCCACAAATTATTTGCAGTCTATAGTTAGTAGTTTTTCTGGACTTTTTGCTGATGCTTTTCTCATCTGTGAGAGATGCCCTCTGCATCTGAACCCAACTGATTATGACCTCACAATGATAATACATGTCTTCACCATAGTGTAAGAATCTAAAAATGCCTACAGGCAAAAAGGCTTACAGGAATATCCTAATTTTGGTCTGTATAGCCAAAGAATCTCATGTGAAGTTTCAGGTGAAAGCCAGTGTCATACTGGTGGTTAATATCATTTTGAATTGTAGGTTCAGATACTATATAAGCAGTTATTTATATATACAAAAAATATGTTCTTGGCATCAGGGCCATCTCAAGGGGTTGTGGCACCCCAAGCCAAATTTTGATTTGGTGCCCACCCCCATCTCATTCACGGAGGTTAAAAACAGTTTTCCAAAGTGCATAAATCTCCAGCATCTGCCTGCAGAGAGATTTAAATTGCACTCTGCCTACATGACTTAAGCTGCAGGTTGGCTAAGAGTGCCTGAGCTGCTAGGAAAGAATTGAAGAGGCAGGAGCCAGCCTGATCTTCAGGGGGGCTAGGTGCCCGTAAGAACTGTCACCTGAAGCCATGTCTGTCTCTTGCCTCACAGTAGAGCCGGCCCTGCTTAGCATCTGAATCCAGACATTCATCATCAACAGGGGTGGGAAAAGTGGGTTTTCTTGGAGGCAAGATTTTATGTTCACCTAGGTCTTTGTTGGGATGTAAATTAAGGATTGTAAATTAATGAGGTAGATGCCTATTTAAATATGAAGTCAAATATTAATGGAAAAAATGGATATCAGCAGAAAAAGAACACACGGTGAGGTTGTGGGAGAGGACAAACCATGAAGGATCACCCTGTTTATGAATAAAGACCACTGAATGTTGGGCACATTTCTAGACCTCAAAGAAGTGGCATTCTGAACCACAGAGTATGCAGACAGCATGTTTACATTTGTGAAAGTGGGCTCTCAACAAACTTTGGCTGAGAAGGAATTTTAGTAAGATAAACTTTTTTAAACAGACAGACAGTCTCTTAGTTAATCTGAGTCTCCAGAAAGTATGTTATGATTTTCTTGTATATGTGACAAATGTTTTTACTATCACTTGAATCTCTAGTCTTTGATGGTAGTTGTCCTTTTGAATTTTCATTCTGTCTCCCAAAGTGCTTGCAACCTACCCCTGCTTGAGGTCACATGCAGATTTTTTTTTCTTTTTAAAGCATATGCTTCATTCTTGTTATCTAAGTCATTAATGAAAGTATTGAGTAAGACTAGACCCAGGACTAACCCACAGGAATCCCACTAGATACATCCTCTCAATTTGACAGCAAACTATTGATATTTACTGCTAAATTTAGTGCCTTACATGGTGACAAGTTCCAGAGAGGTAGTTGTGTTAGTCTGTGCACAGCAAAAAAACAATGAGTCCTTGTGGCACCCTAAAGACTAACAGATTTCTTCGGGCATAATCTTTTGTGGGCTCCATCTGACAAAGTTAGTTTTACCCCACAAAAGCTTATAGCCAAAGAAATTTGTTCACCTTTAAGGTGCCAGAGGACGCTTTGGTTTTATTGATACTTACTCTATGTGTATGGCTTTTTAATCATTTGGGCACTTGCTTTATAGCAGTTTCATCTACCCCAAATTTCCTTAGTTTATGAGACTGTCTTGTGAGATTGTATCAAAAACCTTACCAAGATATTTCAAGTCTACAGTTTCCCCTTCCCATCCACTAAACCAATACCCCACCAAACAAGCAAATTAGGTTGGTTTGATATGATCTATTTTTTACAAATCCCTGTTGCTTATTACTTATCATCCTTTTATTCTCTAGGGCAGTGGTTCCCAACCAGTGCGCCAGGGCAACACATGAAGTGTGCTGTGAGCATCCCTGAGGGCTGGAATTAAAGTTCCCTCCCTGCTCTGCTCAGCCTTGTGGGCTGTGCAGTGCTGGGGAAAGGCAGGGGGTTAAAGTAAGGGGGAAGGCAGCGGAACACAGTTCCAGAGATCCCCTATTTTTAGGCAGGCAGTGTTCTGGCCCCCCTAAAAGTAGAGGAAAGCACCAGAACACAGAGTTCCAGGGGTCCCCCTAAACGGAGGAGGGCAGCCAGAACGCAGCGTTCCGGTGGCTCCGCCTTAAATGCTGCACCACCTTAAGCCCAGCCAGCAGAGAGCTGCGGGAGGCCGGGATTGTGTGAATCTCCCTCCTCCAGGGTGGAGCAGCTCCTGTCAGCCAGCCTGCAAACAGCCCAGGTCAGGGCTTTGGGGGGGAGGGCTGCTGGTGTTTGTGTGAGGCAGGCATGTGCGTGTAGCAGAGGTGGGTGGGAATGGCCATGTAGCAGAGGGTATGTAGCTGGGGTTGTGTGGTGGCTGTTTGGTTGGGGGTGTGGGGGGTGTAGGGGAGGGCTAGTTCTGGCTGCTGCAGTGATGGGAGGGTCCATCACAGGCAGCAGGGGGCTGGGGGAGGTTGTAACGAGATCCACTGGGGTGGGAGGGAGCAGCAGTAGGGTAAGGATTTGCCCTGGGTGGCAGGCAGCCACTGTGGAGAAGCGGGGAGTGGGTGCTGTGCCGTGCTCCTCTGTCCTACCTTCCCATTCCCCAGGTTCCCCCATTCCCCCACATACCCACAGTTGTTCTTCCTTCCTCCATCCGCTCTTGCCACCCTTGTGCTGTTCTCACATGGCTGCCCTTGTCCTTTTTTGCCGCCCTTGCCCTGCTCTGCTCCCCACACTCACTCCTGCCACTGCATACGACTCCTGACCTATGTTTTGCCACCCCTGCTCTACTACCCCTACTACCTCATATAGTATCATTTCCAAAACAGTGCCATGGTTTATGAATATTCATAAGTAATTTAAGTTAATTTCAATATTCAAGAGTTTTTAATGGAGGTGTACCTCAAAAAATTTGAAGGTATCAAGGTGTGCCATGGCAGAGAAAAGGTTGGGAACCACTGCTCTAGGGGTATGTCCACACATAGCTTTTAAGGCAAAACAACGCTAATGGTTTGGCTTTAAAAAATTTAAGTCCACACAATGTATCGTTGTTTCAAAATGAGGAGCTCTGTCATGTCGAAACAACAAAAGTTAGAGTGCAACAGTAAAACCTAGTGGGGAATCAAAACAGCCATTGAATCGAAATGGTCATTTCACAACAAAGACATTCAGACACATTGTTTCAAAACAACGGTTGTTTTGATTCCAGCTTGGATTGTCTTTTCTCCTCCCAGGGTGTACAGCACCAGGAAGGAGGACGTGCCCAGCCCCTGTGGTGCAACATGCCTGGAGGCTGCTTGGAGCATGGCAGAGCCACGTGCTTCCACATCGCAGGGGCAACGCTGGACCTCTGTGTGGTCAAGGGAGGAGGTCTTCTGCCTCCTCTGGATATGGGGGAGAGAGGACATCCAGGCCTGGTTCCATGCCAGGCACAGAGCCCACAATGTCTATGCAGACATCACGGAAGCACTGTTTGCACAGGGGCAGGAACGGATGACAGAGCAGGTGCACTCAAAAGTGAAAGTCCTGCTGCAGCATTATGCCCAGGCCAGGGAGGTGAGGCAGCTCCAGGGGGCAGCTAACACCACCAGCTGCCCCTTTATGAGGAGCTCAAAGCCTTACTGTCAGGAGCCCAGCAGTCTACCACTCAGGTCCATGGACTCTGGCAAGCCCACCCCCAGGGACACATCCCTAGAGGGAGGTCCCTCAGACAGGGAGGCATCATTGGATGGGGGTGACACCAGCTGACCTGGGAGTGCACCACCACCCAAAGCCCCACTGCCTAGTCCTGAGCTGTTCCCTGCCTGGGAGGAGGGGGGCTGCCACCCCGAGGAGAAAGAGCAGGAGAAGAAGACAAAGGAGGCACAACTCATCTCCGAGCCAGAGGAGGAGACTTCCAGGCGAACATCTGGAGCGCATGTTGGTGAGTGTTCCTCCCCCCTCCGGGCAGACAGGGCTAAGCCTACCAATGGCATGGGTACCAAGGGGAGCATGGGCTTGGCACAGGCAGGGCATGGAGCCAAGAAGTTCAGAGGTCCTCCCACAGGCGGAGGTAGCAGAGGGAGATGTGGCACCAGGATCCCAAGACCAAGCGGGGAGAGGGGGTTGCTCATCAGGGGCTTTGCACTAGGCAGATGTGGCAGCATTGAGGGCAGAGAGCATGAAGCCCACACCACTGGCAAATGGCCTTAGGAGACTTCCCAGGTCATGTCTTGCTGAACACTGCTCACCACTGTGGGAAGCACAAGGCCATGTGCACTCTCAGTGCAGTGTCCCATCGAACATAGATCGGGAATCCTGCAGGCAGTTGAGGCAGAGGTGTTTGCTGCTGACAGGCTGCACACAGCTAAGGCCAGCAGGCAGAGGGGAGCAGTCCTGGTCCAGGCAGCCCACCAACCACTGCGAGGCACAGGAGGGCCTGCCAGACTGAGGATGAGATCCTCTACAGCCTTCTTGAGCTGGGCCACCAAGCTGAGGAGTCAGCAGGGCCTGGAGGGAACACCAGGGTAGGCACCAAGAGGCCACCATCTGCCAGCTCCAGTGTGCGGCAGACACTGACGACAATGTCATCACAGTGATGGAGCGCCAGACTGAGGCAATGGAGCAGCAGGACAAGGCACTGCAGGCCCTCAGCGTTGCCATCCAGGACGTCACCTTGAGCCTGCGGCACATTGCAGGGCACCTGGTGCCCTGGGCAGCTGAGGGAGGACCCTCAAGGGACCGCACTTTCCCTTGCTGCCAGTGCCCACAGACCGGGGGCTGCCCTGGGGACAGCTGTGGCATGGAGGGCCATGGGTCTGGGGTGGCCTTTCCATAGCACCCCCCGCCACCTTTCAAAGTTCCCAAAACCCCACCCCCATCCCATCTCCCAGTTCACAGCCCACCTCCCCCAGTTCTCCCCCACCCACTTTCTGTCTCCCAGTTCACAGCCAACCCCCCACTTCACACCCCAAAGTTCCAAAACCCCTTACCACCTCCCAAGCCCTTCTTTGCCCTGACCCTCCTCCTTATTTTAAACAAAAATTGTTACACTGGAATCAGTTCAAGTAAGTGCTTTTATTGGGTGGGGTTCAGGGTGTGGGTGGGTGCTGGCTGTGGCAGAATAGGGGACTGGGGGGTGTGGTGGAGTGGGCCTGGATTGTCAGTGCCTTGCAAACAGTAGTTGCCCTCTGCAGCGCTCAATCCCTTGAGGGGCCACAGGTTCAGGTTGCTGGTACCAGCCACTGGTGAGCTGTGCCTCCACCTCCCAAATGGCAGCTATTGTCTCCCCCTCGGAGCTCACAGAGATTATACGCTGATGACTTCTGCAGTGGTCTCATCCATGAGGTGCAGGAGCGTAAGGAGACACCTCCAGTAGGCTTTCAGCCAGCCAAATGCCTGCTTGACCACCTGCCAGCAGTGGCTCACGCGGTGGTTAAAAAGCTGGTGTCCAGCATCCAGGGGTCCTGTGTATGGCACGTGAGCCATGGGTGGAGGGGGTAGGCTGCATCAGCAATGATGAGGACGGGCACCTTAACTTCCCCGACAGTGATGTTATGGGGGAGGAAGAAGGTGCCTGCCTCCATGCCCTAGTACAGGGTGGTGTTATGGAGGACCCTGGCATCATGTGCCCTCCCTGGTCATCCTACATAGCAGTTTTGAAAGATGCCCCAGTGGTCCACAAGGGCATACAGGATGACCAAGTGGTATCCCTTCTGGTTCTGATACTGGGCCACATGGTGCTCCAGGGCTCGCACGGTGATGTGGGTGCCATCCAGTGTTCCAGAGCAATTGGGAAATCCTAGGGTAGCAAGGCCAGTGATGGTGTCCTGCAGCTCTCTTTGGGTGACAAAGAATGGCAGCAGGACCGTGTTGATGGCGCTGGCGACCTGTGGCAGCACTTCGCTGACAGTGGACCTCCCAACGCCAAAAAGATGTGGCACGGACCTGTATGACTCAGGAGTGGCCATCTTCCAGAGAGGGGTGGACACTCTCTTGTCAACAGGTATGGCTGCTCTCATCGCAGTGTCCCTTTGTCTCAGGACTGGGGTGAGCTTGGCAAACAGGTGGGTGAATTTCCCTCTGCTCATCTGGAGGTTTCTCTGCCAGTGCTCATTGGTCCTGGTTCCCAGTACAACCCACTCCCACCAGTCTCTGCTTGTCTCCTGTGCCCAGATGTGACAGGGCACAGAAGGAGGGAGGGGAACTAGGGACACTCTGATGCCCAGCAATACAATGGTCTGGGGCTCAGCCTGGGGACCATTGGTGTCTGGGAACAGAGTGTCCCATTGCAGAAGTGCACTCTGCAGGCTGGCAGAGGGTCTAGCTACCTCTTAGTGATGGCTGGAAAGCCAGGGAGCATCCATACCGCTCTGTCTCTCAGTCTCCTGCCAGCCAGAATTGACAGAGTGGTGAGATCAGTTCCTGCTTTTATGGGATTGGCTGGGGGCATGGCCCTGCAAGGGGCCATGTTGCCACACCTCCCATGGTGCCCCTTTCCTGAATTGAACTAGCAATTCCTGTCCTCAGAGAGGTTAGTTTGAGTTCAGGTTTTGGTGTGTACATGTTAAATCAATTTAGCTTAAATCAATTTAATGAGTTTTAAATTGATTCCATTAAATCAATTCAACTTGAATTGGTTTAACTGCTTGTGTGTGGACATAGCCTCAGTTCTTACAAACTGATAGATTCAAAATTTGTTCCTGTACCTTTCCAGGTATCAAAATTCAGTTGACTGGTCTCCTATTCCCTGGTTTTCTTTTTTACCTCTTTATAAAGAAATCTACTATGCTTGACTTTCTCTAGTCAGCAGGGACCTCAGCTGACCTCCATGAACTCTTGGAAATAATTGCTAATAGTTCAGGGATTGCTTCAGCTAGTTCCTTATGTACCATAGGATGGATTTTATCAGACCTTGATTACTTGTATACATCTAACTTATCTAAATTGTCTTTAACCAGTTCTTTCCCTATTCTGGCTTTCCCTTTGTTGTTAATATTAGTTGTGTTTAAGTATCTAGTTGCAATGAACCTGTTCACTGAAACAAAATAGGCATTATGACACATTAGTCTTTTTCATATTGTTGTGTAGCCTTTGGTTATACCTATATTGAGCTTGCATGCATATATTATCCTCTATCTACTGTGGCCGGGTTCCACCCCAGTTGTGCCCTGCACCGTCCATCCTCCCTGGCATCACAGTCCCGGGGGTAAATCAGCCACCTGGATAGGCCCCCCCACCCTGGCAGGTGTTGCAGTTTCCCTGTCCTTCTGGGCTGAGGCCTCTCTAGGCAAGGCTTCTAGTGCTCCCCCTCTCCTTTCTATAAGAGGAGGGGAAAGGGGGTGTGCCCTGCTATGGCAGCTGCTGAGGAGGGGCTTTTTTTTTTTTTCCTTCCCTGGACTGCCACTCTAGCTTCTTGGCTCCCTAGTGCTCAGGTAAACCTGTGAATCTTCCTCACACTCCTATCCTTCCCCCATGTGTGCCAGAGAGGTGTGGCTTTGATAGGGCCTGGGCAGCCCTTAACTGGGCTCAGGCATCCCTAACTGCCCTGCAGGTGTTTCCTCTCTCCCTGCTGGGAACAGGGCTTTCAGCATGCTAGGGCTGACAACCCTACTCTCAAACACCCTCCTCTTTGTTTGGGGGAAGAAGAAGAGGGACGTGCTGCTTGTTGTGCTCCTGGACCTGAACCTGCTGTTCCTGCACCACCTCCACCTTCTCCTGCTCCTGCCTTCTCTGCTCCAGCTCCAACTTCTCCTGCTCCTGTTGCCACCACCACCCTGCTGCTGCTGGCTGGCCTTCCTCCCACGCACTCCCTTGCTCTATGGGGTGTGGGGGGAGCAACAGAAGAAAAAAATACCACCACCACAAGCACCATCAGAGAAGACCACCTCTCCAGCCAGCCAGTCCCTGCTGCTCCTGTGTTTGCTACCATTTGGAGCCTGCTGCCTCTGCTGAAGAAGAAGTTACCACCACTGAGGGGAGGCCTCCAAGATCTGAGATATTGCTGCTTGCAGCTGGGGGTGAGCCCACAAAAACTGAAACACTTAATACTACCAACATCACCACCCCCAGCTGCTGCGTCTCTGGCTTCCCCTCCCTTCAAGAGGGCAGTGGGCTCCCAAACTTTGGAGACTTTTTTTTGGACTGTTTGAGCATCAGGGATCAGGAAAACCCTCCAGTAGCAGCAGCTCCCCTTCCCCATTGTCCAGCCCTTGTTTCCCCATCCCCCACTGGCTGGAGGGCCTCCCACCTTCTGCTTTGCCCTCCAGCCGGTTCAGAGCCCCCTTCCCCTCCCCCCAGGTTAGAACGCCCCCCAACCCTTCAGTTTGGTTAGGTCCCCTGCCCCACTCCAGTCCGAAAGTCTGTTTGTTTTACTTACCTTTCCCTGGCCCTGCTCTTCAGCCTCACCCGTGGTTCCCCCAGCCCCACCCCCCACCAGGAGACGACAGCTAGGAACGTCCCTAGGCAATTGCTTTGTTTTCCCCCCAGTTTACTGCACCTCCAGTACCCGAATAACCCGTTCCCCAAAGTGCAGCCAGAGGAGCTGGTCCCCCTCTAGCCCCATACAAGCCCCCTGTCCCTTTTTCCCAGGCGCCCTCCTCCCCAGCCTGCAGCCTAGTGGGGAGGAGTGGTCTGCCAATCCCCTACCCCACCCCTTGCCACAGTCCCTTGCCCTCCCCAGCACTTGTCTCCTCTCCCCTGCCCCTGCCCACACCCCCCTCCCCTGCTCGCAGTTTAGTGGGGAGGAGTGGTTCTCCCCAACCCTAATCTCCATCCCCATCTCCTTGCCCCAATCCACCCACCCAGGCCCTACTCACCCCCACTACCAGTCTCCCTCCCAGACTCCCCACCCAAGGGGAAATGGAGACTTCCCCAGCCCCGTCTGTCCCTCTCCCTGAACTTGCTCCCCCATCCACCCCTGCGGCTGCCCCTTTGACCGCCACTGCTGCTTCTGCCGTCATTGATGCCCCCACCAAAGCAGCACCAGTGGCGGCAGGCACGGGAGGGGCCTCCAACCCTGCTGCTGCCATGACCACCACAGCCAGCTGCAAAAGCTGGCAGAAAAAGGCAGGCAAGGGCCATCCCATTGCCACGACTATGTCATCGGCCCTGCTGTTTCCTCCAGCAGCTCTGGGGGTGTTCCTGCACCCAGGGCGTATGCCCAGGTGGTTGCTGTCCCTCCACTCACTGCCACACCACCTGCCTGAGCCACCTCCTTGCCTCCCATCTCTGGCGGCCGGGGCCCCTTCTCCACCTTAACCAGGAGGCATGGGGTTCATTGCCTCCTGGTGGCTGCCTCCCCACATATGGAGACCAATGTTCCCCCTAATTTTTCATAGTCTGTGTGCGCAAAAAATTTCTTTTGTGCAAATTTTTAGAACCAGTATCCAACTTTGTGCGCACTCCAGTGAGTGTGTTCAAACTTGTGAGCACAACAAAGTATAGGATGCAAATAATATCTAAA
Source organism: Podocnemis expansa (assembly GCA_007922195.1). Classification (NCBI taxonomy): domain Eukaryota; kingdom Metazoa; phylum Chordata; order Testudines; family Podocnemididae; genus Podocnemis; species Podocnemis expansa. Next base: position 16,335,935 of record ML681996.1, read on the forward strand.
TTTTATTTTGATATGGTGATGGAAATGATTTTATAAGTTACAAAACCTTATTTGAAACATGCTATTTGAAACTGCCTTCTTAAAGTAGCACTAAAATATTAGCACTGTTGAATTTTTTTGTGCGTGCTTTATTTTGTTGCACTCGCACACGTACACAGCTTAGAGGGAACATAGATGGACACCTACGTGTGGGCGATGGCAAGCGTAGTGGCGCCCTCAGTGATTGTGGCAGCTTCCAAAATGTACGGAAAGATTGTAGTCTTCCTCTCCTTGGAGGTGGCCGCACAGTAGGCAGTGGTGAAGGGCCTGGTGGGGCGGGGTGTCTACGTCCCTGTGGAGCTCCTGGAGGACCTGGGCATATGGGTGGTCCTTACCTCTGTCCCGCCCTTCCGCCCCACCTCTGCCTTGCTTCCCCTCCTCTCCACTCTAGGGAAGCCAATATCTACTATCAGCCCTCTCCCATTGGGCTGCAAGGAGCCCACTCTCCGTCACATCCTGTCCTCCCACCGGCAGGTGGAAATACAACTGCTGCCTGTGGGGGTGCGTGATGGAGTGGCTTTGGAGGGGTCCTTCCTAGTGCCCCACCAAGGGGCGCTGTACAGGATCCACTATTCCTTGGGGGAAGCTCGGTGCTTCTTCTGTAGGGCCATGGGGCACAGCCAGAGGGGACTGCCCCCTGGTGCACACCGGAGACGCAGCAACTGGGCCTGCCAAGGCAGCAAAGGGCGCTGGCCACAACACCGCCAGCGACCCTAAGCCTCCAGCCACTAGAACAGCCCCTCCTCCTCCTCCCAGCCCTAAGTCAGCTGGGTCCTTGGAGGAGAGACGGGAAAAGGTGGCTGGAACCCAGCAGGGAGAGGAATCACCCCAGGGGGAGGGTTTCTGTCCCCCTATCATCCCGCTCTCATCCCTTCCACCCCATCTGTGCCCTTACTGCCTGCCTCTGCCCCCCTGCCCCGGCCAGCCCTCCACCACCACCTTGGAGGGCTGGGCCCTCGTCATGGGGAAAAGCAGCAAATGCCGGAAGGCCCAGGCCCTCCCAAACAGGGAGGAGGCCCCCCAAAAGTCATCATGCGGGGCTAATAATAATAATGGTAATAACAAAAAGGACACCAACCGGCCTTCCAGTGCAACCCCCGATGAAGTTCACCAGGAGGCCCCGGCTGAGAATATGGAAGCAGCAGCACAGGGGAGCAGCACTGCCCCCCCTGCTGGAAGCCCTCCTAGACCCCTCCCCTGGGGAGGCTGCAGAGGGAGCTGCCTGCCCCGCCCCTGAGTTGTTTGTGACACCTCTGCCTGCCACTGGAGCCGAGGTGACTCTTGCCCCGGTGTCCGTTGTGGCGGCGCCTGTTGTGGCAGGGAGTGGGCTCGGCTCCATCTACATGGAGATCGAGGTCCTGGATCTGACCCCAGTCATCTTGGGGAAGGATGATTCCACCCCCCCCAGCAGGTCTCGATCTGGGCAGCGATCTGCTTTTGCCACCCCCTTCCTTCTCCCAAACCCACCCACTGTCTGCTGTCCCCATCCTTACCCCAGGGACACCCCCAGAATGCTCCACCTGCCCGGCAGCGCTCGGGGTCCTGCCTCCACCTGCAGACACTAAGCAGCCAGGCCCCGGGGGACTGTCTCTGGTGGGACAGCTGCCCCCTCTCCCCCCGAATAACCCCAACCAACTTTCCCCCCAGTCCGACGCCGAGGCCATGGACGCTGCTTCCCACCTGCCACCCGTGCCCAGCGTCAGTGGGGACCCCTCACCCGACCTACCATCTATTGTTCCCGTGCCTGGTTGAAGGGAGCTGCACCCCAGTGGTCTGACCTCCGGGGACCCCATTCCCATCTCCAGCCCTAACCCTGACTCTGTTCCTGTCCCTGCCATTGTCCCCATCCCTAACATAGCCCTTACCACCCCACCTGCTCTTACCCCAAGCCCTGTCCCAGGCCCCTCCCCTGCTGCCACCCCCCCCAGGGTCATGCCACTTCCCTTCTCTACCGTTGACTCCCAGGGGGTGGTATTTGTGGCCCCCACCCTGACTGGGGCTGCAGTCCTCCCTCTGCCGCTTTTCTCTCCTGTGCTGGGGGCCAGACTGGACAATGCAGCGCCTCCACCATCAGTGCTGCGACGGGCCACTGTGCCCTGGCTGTCCATCCTGGCTGGCAGCGGGGCCCATGCGGGGATCTGACCAGAGGACAGCTGAGGCCCTTCCATCCTGGACCCCCTGGTGCTGCAGGACGAGGTCCGTGCCTTGCTGGCCAACACTCATGGGGCCAGGAACTGGGTGGAGTTCGCCCTGCAGCATTGGGGAAATTTCCACCTCGTCCTCCAGGCTGTGAGGCCATCCTGAAAGAGGGAAAGGGGACCAGGAGGCAGGACAACATGGCCTACCAGAGGGCCTGTGGCTTCCATGACTCCCTGATGGCCTTTGGGGTGGGTCACGGATTGTTGCGTGGCCCAATGGAGGCCCGTGGTGCTCCTGCTGCCCCTGTGGATCCCCCCCAGTCCTCCTCAGGGCTCCAATCATCCTCGCAACCTTGAACTCCAGGGGCTGTAGGATGGTCTCCGCAGGACCCAGGTGCTCTCCTTCCTTCAGGAAGGGGGCTACTCTGTGGTATTCCTGCAGGAGACCCATACGGATCCAGCCACTTAGGCCAGCTGGCAACTGGAATGGGGGAACAGGGTGTTCTTTAGTCACCTTTTCACCCACTCTGGCAGTGTGGCCAGCATGTTCTCCCCCGACCTACAGCCTGAGGTGCTGGGCCACCTGCTGCATCTCCGAGTCCACATGGAGGGGCTGGCATTGAACCTGATCAATGTCTATGCCCTGACATCGGGCCCGAAGCGGGTGCCTTTCTTTCGGCAGGCAGCCACCTTCCTCTGCACCTTAGATCCACAGGACTGCCTGGTCTTGGGTGGGGATTTTAACATCACCCTTGAGGACCGGGACCAAGCAGTACCAGGCCGCCGCAGATGTCCTCCGGGAGGTGATCGACCATCACTCCCTGGTGGACGTCTGGTGCGACCACCACCCAGACAACAAGGTCACCTTCACTTTTGTCCGGGTGGGGGAAGATTGGTCGCAGAGCTCCCGTTTGGATAGCATTTATTTGTCTCATCGCCATCTCGCATGAGCCCACTCCTCCAGCATTAGAGTGAGCCCCTTCTCAGATCACCACTTGGTGACCATGATGGCCTCTCTGACAGCGGAGAGGCTGGGGCCAGCCTACTGACACTTCAACAACATCCTGCTGCAGGACGTGGGCTTTGTGGTGTCCTTCTGGGAGTTCTGGCTGGCCTGGTGGGAGCAGAGGCCCTCCTTTCCCTTGACGTGGAGCTGGTGGGACACGGGGAAGGTGGGCACCCAGCTCTTCTGCTGCGACTACACTTGAGGGACCAGCCGGTGGAGGGATGCGGCAATAGAGCAGCTGGAATGGGAGGTCTTGGAGCTGTAGAGGTGCCTGGCTGCAAGCCCCGAGGATCTGTCCCTCTGCGGAGCGTGCCGGGAGAAGCGGGAAGAGCTCCAGGTCCTCGAAGACCTTCGGCCCGGGGCAGCCTTTGTTCGATCCTGCATCCATCTCCTCCGGGAGATGGACTGCGGCTCCTGCTTCTTCTATGCCCTGGAGAAACAGAGGGAGCTTGAAAGCATGTCACCTGCCTCCTTGCCGAGGACAGCATCCCCTTCACAGCCCCGGAGGAGAGGCATGGCAGGGCCAGGCCCTTCTACACTAGCCTTTTCTCCCCCGATCCGACCAAAGCCGATGCCTGCAGGGCGCTCTGGAATGAACTCCCTGCACTCAGCATGGGTGACTGGGACCTGCTGGAGCTGCCTCTCACTCTGGCCGAGTTCACGGAAGCTGTCCGCCGCATGCCAACCAACAAGTCCCCTGGCATTGACGGGCTGACCGTGGAGTTCTACCACGCATTCTGGGATGTCCTCTGCCCGGACCTGGCCGCCGTCTGGGCCAAGTCCAAGGGAAGCAGGGAGCTCCCCGTCTCTTGCCGGCAGGCCATGCTGGCCCTGCTGCCCAAGAAGGGGGACCTCCGCGATCTTGGGAACTGGCATCCCGTCTCACTCCTCTGCACAGACTACAAGATCATTTCCAAGGCCATCTCGCTGTGGCTTGGGTACGTGTTGCAGGACGTGATCCATCCCAACCAGACATATACCGTCCTGGGCCGGTCCATCTTCAGCAACCTGTACCTGGTCCAGGATCTCTTGGAGCTTGGGTGTAGGGACGGTCTGTCATTCGCCCTCCTGGCCCTGGACCAGGAGAAAGCGTTCGACAGGGTGGACCACAGGTACCTCCTGGGCACCCTGTGGGCCTTCGGCTTCGGGCCACACTTTGTGGACTTTCTCTGGGTACTGTACGCCTCTGAGGAGTGTCTGGTCAAGCTCAACTGTACCCTGATTGAGCTGGTCAGCTTTAGGCGAGGAGTGTGTCAAGGCTGCCCGCTGTCAGGCCAGCTGTACGCTTTGGCCATCGAGCCCTTCCTCTGTTTCGTCCAGTGGAGGTTGACGAGGGTGGTGCTCCATGAGCCGGAGCTGTGGCTGGTCCTGTTGGTGTATGCCGCTGACGTGCTCCTCGTGGTCTAGGGCCCGGGTGACCTGGCGTGGTTGTAGGCCTGCCAGGCCGTCTACTCGGCAGCCTCCTCCACCCGGGTCAACTGGGTCAAGAGCTCTGGCCTGACTGTAGGGGCTGGGTGGTTGGTGGGCCCCCTACCACCAGTGCTTCAAGCCATCCGGTGGAGCGTGGGTTCGCTGCTCTATCTCGCCATTTGCCTTTCCACCACCCCTCTCTCCCCAGATGAGAACTGGCGTGATTTGGAGGACAGGGTCATTGAGTGGCTGCAGAGATGGACAGGCGAGCTGTGGTGCCTCTCCCTTTGTGGGAGAGCACTGGTGGTCAACCACCTCGTCCTGTCCATGCTCTGGCACCAGCTCAACATCCTTGTCCCACCCCCTGATGTTCCTGGCCCACCTCCAGAGGACAGTTCTGGAGTTCTTCTGGCCAGGACTGCACTGGGTCTCTGCAGCAATCCTGGGTCTTCCGCTGGAGGCAGGAGGGCAGGGCCTGTGCTTTGTCTACAGCCAGGTCCATGCCTTCCGCCTCCAGACCCTGCAGAGACTCCTTTATGGTGCAGGTAGTCCTGCATGGAGCCACCCGGCGTGCACCCTCCTCCGCTGCTACTGAGGGCTCTGATACAACCGTCAGCTCTTTTTACATCCAGCTGGGAGATGGGCCACAAGACCTCTCTGAGTTGCCAGCTTTCTATCAGGATCTCCTCTGGACCTGGAGGCTCATCTTGGCCTCCAGGGCCCTTGTGCCCACTGAGGGGGAGGACCTCCTCACGGACCCCCTGCTACACAACCACCATCTTCGTGTGCAGGTGGTGGAGGCCCCCTCCATGAGGCGGAGGTTGGTCCTGGAAGGTGTCACCAGGGTTGGAGACCTCCTGGACTATGCACGGGGGGGGCAGGGTGTACCCCCTTGCACTCGCCCAGCGCATGGGGCTCTCCACCCTTCAAACCCCCCGGCACCTACTCCAGGAGGTGTAGGCAGCCCTGTCCCCCTCTGCTCAGGCCTACCTTGAGCGGGTTCTGCGAGAGGCTATGCCCCATCCCCCTCAGTCCTGGCCCTCCGGAGCTTGTGATAGAGGCCCCAGCCCTGTGAGCCCCCCCGGCTGCCCATGCCCCGAGCTGGCTGCTGGACTTGCAGCTGGCCCCCTTCTGAACTGCGCCTCAAAAATATCTGTACACGCTCATGCTTCACACCACTCATTTCCTCGCCCTCATTTCCCGCCCCGATACTAAGTGGTGGGACCTCATTCCACCTGTGGAGGGCAAGGACCTCCGGTGGGCCAGCCTTTATTCCACCCTGACCCTGCAGCCTGCCGTGGGCATCAGTTGGCGGCTCCTCCATTGAGCCGTGAGCACAGGCATGTACTTGGTGCGGTTCACCCCCCCGCCCTGAGGCTTGCCCCTTTTGCGGCATGAGGGAGACCATGGTGCATGCCTACCTAGAATGCACCAGGTTGCAGCCCCTTTTCCAGCTCCTCCAGAACCTCTTATTGAGGTTCTGGCTGCACTTCTCCCCACACATGGTTCTTTATACACTACACATCCATGGCCCCATGAAGTCGTGGGACCTCCTCACCAACCTTCTCCTGGCCTACGCTAAACGTGCCGTCTACAGGACCAGAGAGATGAGGTTGGCTGAAGGAGGGGCCTGTGACTGTGGGGCTTATTTCCAGTCCCTTGTTCACGCACGTCTCGGGGCAGAGTTCCTCTGGGCAGCGTCCGCTGGCTCCCTCGCCAGCTTCCGGGAGCTGTGGGTGCTGTCCAGGGTTCTCTGCTCGGTGTCCCCTTCTGAATCCCTTGTTATAAACCTGTAACCTCACACCTGTCCCTGTTTTCTTATTAGCTGTCCCAAGAATTTATTTGAAGGATGGGCCAGTATCACCTCCGCATAGGCTGGGGGAGGGGTTTTAGAAGTGGGTGGGCTTGCACCCACCCACCACCATTCCCTTTAACAGGAACACCCTTTTATAACCATCAGCCCTGGCTTTGTAACACACCCCCCCCCTTCCCTGCTCAACACTTCCAGGTTGGCTACTTGAGTCTTACCACAATGCATCCTCGAGAGGCTGTCTGCATTGGTATGTTTGGACCCTGGCCTGTGTTTTTATTAGGAAGTGGAAGGGCTGTAATGAGAGGAACCATCGTGTTACTCGTGCATTACGATCGTTGTTTCAGTGCATCCATTTCTTCTCTCCCTGATGGGAACAGGCCTTTCAGCATTCTAGGGCTGGCAAATCTACCCTCAAACCCCCTTCTATAACCGTCAGCCCTGGCTTTGTTACACTATTTTATATATAGGTATATTTTCCGTTTTTTTTAATAAGATTTAGGAACTTGGTTCTATAATATGGAGCTTGGTGCTAGTTCTTTCCATAAGTTGAAACACATGTATCCTGCAGATCTTTGCAAAAGGTGTGAATCACTTTGCAAAAAGTAAGCTTCATATGCAATAGGATGAGATCCTGCAAGCTTTGTAAACCAAAGGTTTGCGTCTATCTATGCTAACTAGGTGAAAGGTGAGCGTAGGCTGTGAAGAATTTGGCAAGTTGGGTTTTGACTATGTTCTGCAGACAAATAGGTAGAAAATATCTCTGCAAATCCACCACAAAACACACAAACTGATAAACAAGGAAACGGCAAAAATATGCTAGAAGATAGATGTCAGTAGACTCCTGAACCAGTCATCTGAAGGTGCTCCTAGCAGTTTCTGGAAAATATCCATATTTGGGCCAGGAAGAATGAGACAATGCAATTTATTATTGGAGGAGTACTGTGCAAAAAGGTATTTAAAGCCCCCAAATTTGTAGAGGGGTTGAAGCTTACATGTTCCGGCTGATGAACTTAATCAATGCAAGAGGAAACTGCATGGGCCTTCAGCAATGCTCTACCTAACTTCTTTTTGCTAGGTTTCTTTATTTTATTTTAGCTGATTAGTTTAGAATTGTTAGCTCATTACTTCAACTTATCTTCACTTTGAGTGTGAGTATAACTTTTGCAATTGTATCTTAAAGATAAGGAAATCTTAGCAACACTATTTATAGTTAAAATAGAAATGTATTGATGTATCTTTACCATTTATTCATTTGTACTCTTACCCATCACTTGCTGTATGCGGTTAGGTTTTTTTTATTACTATCACAAAATCTTGATCTGAGTACTCCTTGACTACTTGTTTTTGGGGAGGAAGTCCTATCTAATTAACATACCTGTAGTCAATCAGGACTAAGAGCACTTGCCTTCCAAACTGAACTATATTGGCTATCCCAAATTCCTACAGAATAACAGAAATTGGCTACAGTTGACTATTAGCTCTCCTCACCCGTCAAGAGATGGACCTATGCTTTTCTTTGTCTTTCTCCTGCTTCTAATGTATTTATACTACTACTTATTTTAGTGTAAGTTCTGTAAATTATTCTGTAAATTCCCCATCTTCCATTAACTGATGAAGTGGGCTTTTCTCCAATGAATGTTCATGTGATAGATAAATTTGTTAGTCTTTAAGAGTGCCATGGGACTCCTTTTTTTGTTTTTTGCTGAACTAGACTAACACAGACTACCCCTTTGGAGCGTCTTATTTTATGAGCTTTCGTGGGAGAAGATCCCACTTCGAAGCATCTGAGGAAGTGGGATCTTCTCCCACGAAAGCTCATGCAAAATAAATAAATAAATAAATCTGTTAGTCTTAAAGTGCCACACAACTCCTTGTTGTTTTTTCACTGGACTAGACTAACACGGCTATCCCTTTTAAAATTTATTTTATGTTTGTTAGAGCTCTTTCTAGGTATTGCTCATTTTGTGTCTTCGCCTTTCTGAGGTTATCTCTACATGCTTATGTTATTGTTTTGCACTTGATCTCTTTGGTCATGTTTACACTATTTTTCTTATTCCTTTTTGGTTTTCATTAACAAACTCCAGATGCAACCTATTAACCTTTTACTATTCTTTCAGTCTTTTGCTCCATACAGGATAGTTACTGTCTTTTGATACTGTATTTGAAGAAAATGCCAGTTTTTCTGAACACTTTTTTCCCTTAATTTTTTATTCGGAAGGACTCTCCCTACAAGTTTTCTCATTTGTTGATGTCTGTTGATGTCTTTGTGCTGTTCTGTTCATTCCTTCTTTTCTTTAGAATAACATCCTGAAAACCTGTTGTTACGAGCAGTGTCTGGGGTGGAGCATGATGGAGTTTAGCTAGTTCTTTCCACTTTCCCCACAAGTCGCCCATGGAGTTTAAATTGGACTTTCAGTGAGAAATGGACAACTAACTCCTATGTGATATTGAAAATCCCAATCTTAGACTTGATCTGACCTGTATTTTCTGCAATTCATGGATAACATAGTCCAAAAGCTTTTGGCTAAAGACAGAATGGCAAAAGCTATGTGGAAAAACTCACTGCTTGAGAAGAGAAGAGTAATTTCACCTTTGAATCTACCTTATGGCATTTATCAAGGTCTTGTCTCCAAAGTGATATCAAAAATTACACCTTGACTTTATACTACTCTTGTCAAAGCATGAATTATAGTCATTATGGCTGGATTTTTAGACACGCAGCGACATGAAATCAATATATAATGGTATGATGTTAATGTTAGTTTTCTTTTGAGCAGATTTACTTTACTTTAATTCTGCCTGTTTGATAAAAACATAATACAAAATGGATACTTTGTTAAACATAAATAGAACTTCTTGAATTGGTACAAACATGGCAAGATTCAACTTAACATTTCTCCCTCTTAAACTTAGTTTCATCCCGGGGGGTTGCGGGTTTGTTTCAGTCTGGTGTGGTTTTAATGTGGGGCTTATGGGTTTGTATCCCTAGAAAACATGAAGGTGTCAAACTTGAGTTACACTGAATCCATGTGTTAAGTTGCTATGCCCAGAATAAGGAGCTAGGCCCAGCCTTGTGGGGCAGGAGCCACCGCTACTGGGTGAGTGCAGGGCAGACTTGCTCTCCAGCCCTCATCCCCAGTCCCATCCCACAGAATTCTCCCTTAATACTGAGCTGAGATTAGGATTATGTTGCTGGGGCAGAAGGTACTGCTGCTGGTAGGCACTATCCCCCTTAATTACAACGCCAAATCAAGTCCAAGAGGTGTTTACTATAGTGCATCCATTTAATCAGGAGAGTGTATTTGCTCTGACCCATCTGATCAAACTATAGGGTTTGTATAATCAAGTATCATGTCTCTAGTTGTATCCAGAATATGATTTTCAGGTAACCAATACTATCACATACCCTCTAGGGGGATACCAGTGATATTTTTTCACTCCTTGACAGCTTTTTCTGATCCCACTTGAAATTTCACACACATCTTTAATCTAAATGGCATTTTTCACAAAATTCTTGAGAAATGAACGTTTCCACCAGCATTGCTGTTTAATTTACAGTTATACAGAGATTGAAAAGATAGTTGTTGTTCTTCTTTATTAATTTCCTTAAGAACGGGCTTTAAAAATGGATGGCATCATGGACATAGGATAGGGGTCCGCAACCTGCAGCTCCAGAGCCTCATGCAGCTCTTTGGCTGCTCCCTTGTGGCTCTGGGCTCTCCCACCACCACCAACTTTACCAAGCGACCCTGTCAGGTCCCACTCCTGGTTGCATGCTTGTCTCCCCTGCCACTCCCCACCCCTGGGGGCCTTGTGGCAGATGCCTTGCCCCAGCTCCCACCAGGAAACTACACCAATTGCAGGTCTCACAACACTTAGTTATTGAAGACATTTTTCAAAATCATAGAAGCTGGAAGGGACAATGAGAAGTCATCAAGTCCAGTCCCCTTTGCTCATGGCAGGACCAAGTACCCTCTTAAGCCATCCCTGACAGGTGCTTGTCTAACTTGCTCTTAAATACTTCCAGTGATGGAGAGTCCACAACGTGCCTAGGCAACTTATTCCAGTGGTTAATCACCCTCACATTTACAAAATTTTTTCCTAATGTCCAACCTAAACCTCCCTTATTGTAATTTATTGTAATTGTCCATTGCTTCTTGTCCTATCATCAGCAGTTAAGGAGAACAATCTTTCTCCTTCCTCCTTATGACAACCTCTTAGGTATTTGAAAACTGTTATCATGTCCTCTCTCAGTCTCATCTTTTCTAAACTAAACAAACCCAGCTTTTTCAATCTTCCCTCATAATTCAAGTGTTTCAGATCTCTAATCATTCATGTGGCTCTTTTCTGGACTTCCTTCAATTTGTCCACATCTTTGCTAAATGAGGAACCCAGAACTGAACACAATACTCCAACTGAGGCCTAATCAGGGCAGAGTGGAGCAGAAGAATTACTTCTCATGTCTTACTTATAATACTCCTATTAATAGATCCCAGAATGGTGTTTGCTTTTTTTGCAGCAGTGTTACACTGTTGACTCATGTTTAGCTTGTGGTCTACTATGACACCCAGATCCCTTTCCGCAGTACTTCTTCCTAGTCATTGCCCATTTTGTATCTCTGCAATGGATTGTTCTTTCCTAGGTGGAGTACTTTGCAATAACTTTATTTAATTCCATTCTGTTTACCTCAGAACATTTAGCTAGTTTGTCCAGATCATTTTGAATTGTAATCCTATCCTCCAATGCACTTGCAAACCCTCCCAGCTTGGTATTATTGGCAAGCTTTATAAGTGTACCCTCTATGCCATCGTCTAAATCATTGATGAAAATATTGAACAGAACTAGATCCAGAACTGACCCTTGTGGTACCACACTTGTTATGTCCTTCCAGCATGACATTGAACCATTGGTAACTACTCTCTGGGACATAGGACAACAGCAGTGATCTTCCTCCTTTCTACAGAGTGAAGGCTATAAATAATTTTCCTATTTCATCAATGGCTGGTCTGTTCTTGCCCCGTGTCAACAGCTGTCTTCCCAGTATCTTTGAAGATGTCTAATTTTTTGGATCTTTTCTAAATTAGGTCATGTGATAAGACAGTGGTCTATTGTGCACTCTCAAGTTTACCATGTGCTTTGTTCTACTTTTGTAATGTTTCACTTAATGTCTATGATCAGTCTCTCCTTTGATCCTATCCGTCTTCTGTCATCTTGCCCTTCTATGTTGTATTTTTTTATTTTAAAAAAATCATAAACATTAAAGACCCTGTATACCCTGTTTCCTCCAGTGGTATAGTAAGTGACCCAGCCTCATAAATCTTGTCAGCTTTCTAGATATCGCTGCTCGTTTCCATTCTTTGATGTATCATTAGTGAAAGGACCATTTAGGATTAAATCCCACCTGCCTGCCCTCACAAATGACAAATTCCTCTTTTAGGCAACTCACTTACATCTGATTGTTTATGTAATTCTACAAAACAATAGTAAATGTGCAGATGAATTTGCCATTAAGATTGTGTGAAGCAAAATCCAGGGGTTGCTCACACTCTGCATGTATTTAATGGGAGTTGAATGTGTAAGCAACTAGGTGATTTAACTGGATCCTTGAATTTTTTTTTTAAATACCTTACTGATTAAGAAAAGATTTTCTAGCCTTAATGGAGGAAAAGGGGTAGATTCAAATGGACTAAACTTTATAATTCTAATTCAGGAAAAATCTCCCATTGAAATTAATGTTCATGTATTCCTTCTATTGACTGCATAAATACACTTTAAGATTTTATGTAGACTAGAGTTCATGATCCTATCTTAACATTAGTTGTTTGATTGAGAATGAAAGAGAATTAAGTAACAACTTTTAAAATGTTATTCTAGGCACTCCAGAAATATTTGATCTAAAATTATTCATCACAGTGTACTAGAACAAATGTTGGGAGTTTCTAGATGAGCACTGGCAAGGATGTTAGTTAGTTCATGTTAACTGGCAATCAGTGAGAACAAGAATAAAAACCGGAGCTTAGAGTACAGATACTTCAACAGGGAATTTATTCTCACAAAAAACACAAAGAAGTCCTGTGGCACTTAAAGACTAACAAATTTATTTATTGCATGAACTTTAATGGGAGAAAATCCCACATCCTCAGATGCTTTGGAGATCTTACAAAATTCTGTTACTTACAGAATGGGAGGAAATAAATGCAGAGAACTGTAAGTTGTGGGAACAGGTCACACTGTAACAGCAAATCAAAACAGTTGTAAAGATTCAAACACTGGGGAACAGTAGACATTGGAAGATGAGGTCAAACCATCTGTTGTAATGAGAGAAAAATCCAATGTCCCTATTAAGTCCTGAAGAAATTCAACTGAATTTGCAAACAAATTCAATTTCAGTAGCTTCTATTTGAAGCCTTGATTTAATATTAATCTGTGTGAGCACACCAATTAGCAAATCATTAATGGAAAGATCACAAAAATTGAAATGCTGACCCACTGGTTTTTAGTTTTGTGATTTCAGATGCCAGATCTGTGTCCCTTTATTCTTTTGATTCACTCCTATTCTGTAAGTTCCCCCATCTTCCAAGCGTCTGACAAAGTATGATTTTCTCCCACGAAAGTTTGTGCAATAAATATGTTAATCTTTAAGTGCCATAGGACTCTTTGTTTGTTTTACTGAACTAGACTAACATGGCTGCCCCTTTGTATCTTTGTTCCTGCACTGTATCAATTTCCTATACATGTGGTGCTGCAAGAAATAGATCTCTCTCATTTTAAGTGTTTGTCTATGGTGAATATACACATTCTCCAGGCTTATCTACATGGCACAGCAAAGTATGTCAGATTTGTAAAGTGATCTAGTAATGGACTATGTTCCAACTATCCTCTGTAGACACTGCTGATATGCTTTAAAGAGGTCAAAACAGCACCTTAAAGACTAACAAATTTCTTTGGGTATAAGCTTTTGTGGGCTCCAAACCAGTTCAGGACTTTTGTTGTTTTTGTTATACATACACTAACACGGCTACCCCTCTGGAATTTAAAAGGAGTCTTATCCTTGTTAACAGAGTCCTGACTGTATGAACATGGACTTAGTTAACACAAAGTAAGGACTTAACAGAGTGCTTCAGTAAGGTTTGCAGGGGACAGCACAATAGCATACTTAACATATCGCACCCCTCTGGCACGCTTTGCTGCACCATGTCAACAAGTCCTCTATCTCCTCAGTGGGAAAATCCATTCTAGGCTTCTTGACAGCAGGAACCTTCTTGTATTCTGTTGTGAGTGGGAAATGATCCCACTACCATGGCAGATTTTCCTGCTTTCCTTATTACTCTGGCTGGGGAAAAGACCTGCGTCTCTATCTCTATGCCCTTTGCCTGGATGCTTGCCTAACTTTGAGGACACTTGTTTCTCTTTCCTGTGTATTGCAGTCTTTGTAACTCCGATAAGGCATGGTTCAGGTTCATTGTGGGCTTAACTGCCAGTCTCATTATTAGTTGCTGAAGGCAAGGGCTAGGGTGTCCCCACTCTGGGGTGTTTTTTTCTCACTGGCTACTTCCATGATTCCATGATCACTACATTGCATTGAAACTATATACACGTCATAAAATAGCAACTGTAAACAAGGGAAAAATTTGAAAAGGAAGAAGCCTCATGTGATGGGCCTGGTGAACATGGACACAATAGTCTGAATTTTCTTCAGTTCAGTCTATTTCTTTCTTATCGCAGACCTCTTTTCTAGGCCCTAGATCAATGTTTCCCAAGCTTGGAGGGGGCTGCGGACGTGCTCCCAGGGGTCCGTGGCACTGCTCCCCACTGGGGCTGGAACCCACCCATGAACCCAATGTTCCCTGCCAGGGCTGGATACTGTCAGGGATGGTGGTGCGCAGAGGGCTGCCTGCTGCCACTGCTCACTGGCTGCAGATGCTGGTAGTGGCTCGGCTTCACTCCCCTGAAGGGGCTGCCTGCCCCCACTCCCCTGCAGGGGCTGGCTGGGGGGGCCTTGGTCGCACTGCCTCTGCTCACTGTCCCAGCAGCTCTCTCTGCTCCCCTGCAAGGGCTGTCTGGGAGCCATGGCCATGGCAGCCCTCCCTCACCAGCATGGGAAGGAGGAGAGGGAGGGGGCCATGGCCATAGTAGCTCCCACTCCCCACCCAACTTCTGGCCACATGGGCCAGATTTTTGCCATGTGGGCCAGATCTTACCACAGTTATGGACAGGGGGTCCACAAAATTTTTGGCCTTCCAAAGGGGTCCCCAACCTGCAAAAGTTTGGGAACCACTGCCCTAGGTGCATTGTGGTGACACTTGCTCTAATAGTGGCTACACATGTTGAGGCACTAGATGGCAGGACCTTATTTCCAGTGTGAGGTTCATGTCCCTGCCTCCAAGTACAGCCTTCAGGTCCTTTTGGTCCGGTGACATCTCCCTTGCTAGACCCTCTATGTCCAGACTCCCTACCTCATTCTCCCAGTCTCTCACCACGTTCAGATCCAGTTTACTTGCAGAACGGCAGACCTTTCATTATCCTGCTTCTTGTCCCATGGCTCTCCATTGTATCTAGGTCCTGACTGCCAACATGTCTGACTCCTGCTGCTCCAGCTTTCTTGCTCTCAGCATGTTGCATGCTCCCCAGCTCCAACCTGACTTGCTGCTCTCTCTGTCTCATGATTTACACTGCCCTGGCAGCCCCGACTCACATGGAGGATGGGCCCTGGGCTCTCAACTTCCTCATTGACCTGCCCATCCTGAGATCCTATCAGTCCTAGTATCTTGACTCTTCACTAGTCTTTCTTCTTTCTCTGGGTTTTGAGAAAGGGCCTACGAAAAACTTCTAAGTTTCAGAAAAGGGCCTGTCTTTTACCCTGTGTTGCTCTGAACATTTAAAGACAAAGTCGGTTCATCACTTAAAGGAGTGTGTTGAGGACACAGTGGATCCTTGTTTTAATAGCAAATAAAGATGTAAAAATAACTGCATCTGCTTGTCCAAAAATATGTAAAATAATTTTGACCAGTCCTATAATTTTGTTCAGCCCCTCCAAGGTTAATGCCCAGCACATTAAGCAAGTTATAATTGAACTGTTGAGAAACAAATTAAAATTTTAATGAACTCTCTTCCCTTTGGAGGTAAATTTAGGTTCCTTATAACCAGCGCTGCCTGAGATGCTGATATTATTGTCTAATCAGCACTTAATGGCCCACTCTATGTCTCTAATTTCTCGTAATTAATGTGCATATAAAATGAACCTTGTAAATGTTTTCTCTTTACATACCACATGCTGAATAATGTAAATAAGCTATTATATGTTGTTTACTTTTGCCCCTTACAGGTACTTGATTTCAGAGCTTTGCATTAACACAATGGGATGGAAGTTCATCATAGCTATCTCTGTTGGATGAGATGTAACAGAAACATTAAAAAGGTTCTACAAAGCAAATGACTAAATAGGTTTCTTTCTAAACTAAACTATTGAAATGAATAAAATGTGCACTAATTTTTTTTAACAGTTATCAAGTAGTACAAAGGGAGGACTGTACCCTAGGAGATGCTGAAACCACTTTGTGCTCTCCTAGTGGTGAATAAGTGACTTAAAGCTGCAGTAACCTGAGGCTCTTCATTTGGGATTAGACAGGCCTACCACCACAAGTGCTGTTTCTTGGTCTTACCTTTCCCCTTCCACTAGTGCAATCCTCCTGCAAGCCATGGCTGACTTAATGGCTCTGCATATTGCTGTTACAAGCTCGTGTAATTCAGTTTAACCACCCCCAATTGTATTAGCCCTTCCATCTTGAATTTTCCAGGAAAAGCTGTGACACAGTTGAAAAAGATCTAGATAACAAATCAAACAAGCACTTAAGGAAATAAGGAGTTGTGTGGCACTTTAAGACTAACAGATTTATTTTTCGCATGAGCTTTTGTGGGAGAATATCCCACTTCCTCAGATGCTACGAAGATGGGTGAACTTACAGAATGGAATGAAAATAAATGCAAGGGGGTATAAAACATAGGATCAGGTCATACAGTAACAGCAAATCAGAGCAGTTGTTAGGTTCAAACCAGGGGAAGCCTGAAGTCAAATTACCTTTTGTAATGGGAAAAGGACCCATAGTCTCGATTAAGTCCTGCTTTCTCAGAATTTAGCTTGCATATTAATTCGAGTTCAGCTGTTTCTCTTTGAAGTCTTGATGTCCCAGCCACATCTCTGACGACAGTTGTTAACAAATCATTCATCGAGTGATTAGAAAGATGGAAGTGCTCAGCAACTGGTTACTTTGTTCTGTGATTTCTGATATCAGCTCTGTGCTCATTTATCCTTTTACGCAGCGATTGTCCTGTTTGTCCAATATATAAGGTGTTGGGGCATTTCTTGCATATCATGGCATAAACCACATTAGTAGATGAGCAGGTAAATGAGCCATTGATGGAGTAGCAGGCTTGATTAGGACCTATGATGGTATCTGTTATGCAGATATGTGGGCAGACTTGGCAGCATAGTTTGTTGCAGGGGTGTGTGCCTGCTTCAGTGCTTCTGTTGTTAGATCTGTAGTTGCTGGTGAGTATCTGTTTAAGATTGGGTGGTTATCTGTAAGCAAGGAGAGGTCTTGTCTCCCAAGGCTTGAGAGAGAGACTGATCATCTTCTAGAATAGGCTGTAGGTCCTTATTGATCTGTTGCAGAGGTCTGACTTGGGGGTTGTATGTGGTAAAAACCTACTGATCGGTATAGTTACCTACATCCCTTGAGCTTCCTTCCTAAACACACCACACGATCCATTATCTACAGCCATGCCCTAAGATATAACCGCATCTGTTCTGATCCCTCAGACAGAGACAGACATCTTGAGCATTTTTGAAACTACAGTACCCACCTGGGGAAGTAAGAAAACAAATTGACAGAGCTAGATGGGTTCCCCAAAGTCACCTACTACAGAAGAGGCCCAAGAAAGAAAACAACAGAACACCACTAGTCACCACATACAACCCTCAAGTCAGACCTCTGCAACAGACTATTAAGGACCTACAGCCTATTCTAAAAGATGATCCCTCTCTCTCTCAAGCCTTGGGAGCCAGAACTCTGCTTGCTTACAGACAACCACCCAATCTTAAACAGATACTCACCAGCAACTACAGATCTAACAACAGAAGCACTGAAGCAGGCACACACCCCTGCAACAAACCACACTGCCAAGTCTGCCCACATATCTGCACAAGAGACACCATCATAGGTCCTAATCAAGCCTGCTACTCCATCAATGGCTCATTTACCTGCTCATCTACTAATGTGGTTTATGCCATGATATGCAAGAAATGCCCCAACACCTTATATATTGGACAAACAGGACAATCGCTGCGTAAAAGGATAAATGAACACAGAGCTGATATCAGAAATCACAGAACAAAGTAACCAGTTGCTGAGCACTTCCATCTTTCTAATCACTCAATGAATGATTTGTTAATGACTGTCATCAGAGATGTGGCTGGGACATCAAGACTTCAAAGAGAAACAACTGAACTCGAATTAATATGCAAGCTAAACTCTGTGAAAGCAGGACTCAATCGAGACTATGGGTTCTTTTCCCATTACAAAGGGTAATTTGACTTCAGGCTTCCCATGGTTTGAACCTAACAACTGCTCTGATTTGCTGTTACTGTGTGACCTGATCCTATGTTTTACACCCCCTTGCATTTATTTTCATTCCATTCTGTAAGTTCACCCATCTTTGAAGCATCTGAGGAAGTGGGATATTCTCCCACAAAAGCTCATGCGAAAAATAAATCTGTTAGTCTTAAAGTGCCACACAACTGCTTGTTTTCTTTTTTCTTTTTTTGCTGGATTAGACTAACACAGCTATCCCTTTGGAAATTTACTTAAGGAAATGCTTGTCTTTCACCCTGTGCTTAAAACCAATTGAAATTAATGACAGCCTTAAGTGCTCTACTGTGCTGTGGCCCTAGTAAGAACAATGGAAAATATCAGGTGTGGCCCTACACCCCATAGTAATTAAGGCAAGGAGCATCTTTAGTGCTGCCCCTCCATTTTTTAAACATCTGAATACCTTATTTTGTATTAAATCATTTCATGATTTGCATGAATGATTTATCTCTGCCATACAAGAAGAGAAATTTGTAAACTAGGATCTGTTTGCCTTTACTTATTTATTCATGTTACTAAGTCCTGGAAAAAGGGGTAAGTAGTCAGGTGGCAAAATTTACAGATAATATAAAACTATGCATGCTAGTTAAATCCAAAGCAGATTGTGAAGAATTACAAAGGGATCTTATGAAACTAGGCTACAAAATGGCACATGAAATTCAGTGTTGATAAATGCAAAGTAAGGCACACTGGAAAACATCATCCCAACTATACACATATGACAATGCCTAAATTGGCTGTTATCACTCAGGAAAGAGATCTTGGAATCATTGTGGATAGTTCTCTGAAAACATCCATTCAATATGCAGTGAAAATTAAAAAAAAAATTGAGGATCATTAGGAAATGAATAGATAAGACAGCAAATATAAATCCATGGTACACCCAAATCTTTATAAATCCATGGTACACCCACATCTTGAATACTGCATGCTGATCTCATCCCACATCAAAAGTGTATATTAGAACTGAAAAAGTGAATTACGGGTATGGAAAATCTTCCGTAAGAGATTAGATTAATAATGTTAGGACTTTTAAGCTTGGAAGCGAGACAATAAGGTAAGATATGAGAGAGGTTTGTAAAACTATGCCTGGTGTTAAGAAAGTAAACATGGAAGTGTTTTATTTACTCCTTCTCATAGGAAAAACTAGAGATCACCAAATAAAATTAATAGTGAACAGGTTTAAAATAAACAAAAGGAAGTATTTCTTTGTACAACACAGTCAACCTGTGGGACTCCTTGTCGGAGAGTGTTGTAAAGAAAGATTGCAATGGGATTCAAAAGAGAACTAGATAAGTTCATGGAGGATAGCTTCACTAATGACTATTCACTAGGTTACAAAGGGACAGCCACAGATAGGGCTTGCTGTTAGCCAGAAGCTAGGAATGGATTTTGGAATGAATCACTTGCTGATCACCTGGTCTGTTCTTTCCCTCTGAAACACCTGGCATTGTCCACTCTCAGAAGACATAAGGGGCTAGATAGACCATTGGTCTGACCTAGTATGTCTGTTCTTATGTTCATAAACAAGCAAATAAAAAAAGTATTTCCTCTAAGGTTATAGAAACTTTTTATTTAAGAATAACTGAAATGTACTAATACCAAGAAATAGAACTGTGCACTGACAGTAGGTGGACCAGTATTAAATAGTGTCACAGTGTAACGATAGTAGAATGTTAATCCTAGTTCTTTAGTTAAATTCTTACCTTTTGCCCTTGCAAACTAAAGCATAGTGTGAGAGAGATCCAAAGACTGATCAATGGCATTTTCAACTGATAAAATAACAAGTCATGTCAGTCTATCATCAGCCATCATCAATCAAAGATATGTTTTAAAGAGCCTGACCTTTAAAAAGCTTCATTCACCACTCATGACTGTGATCAGTACCATGAGCAGAATCCTCAAAGCTAACCACACATTAGATAAAGTATCTTTCAGTGCTGCATTATGAATGAACTGGAGAAAGTGGAGTGCAGAATGCTTCCCATGTGACAAAACATGCTGGATGTTGTCCAATTTGGCATAGAGATCTTTATGATTAATGTCCAAACATTCCCCATAGGTTAGCATCTGATGACATTCTGTACAATTGTTCAGTAGTGTTTTTCTGTTTGTCAGCTGCTTACTAAGGTCATTCAAAAATCACCAGGTCTTTTTGTGGTGCGTCATTTGTCTGAATCTTTCTTGAGCATTGTCAGTGAGCATGGAAAAAAAAAACCCTCTCAAATTTTGCTTCTGGGCATCTGAGCACTTCATCTCTGATGTCTTCTCTCTCTTTTTCCAATGAAAATGAGTTGCCTTAAAGATAGTCTCAACTCCCAAGTTTTTCCACCATTTCTTTGGCAGCAGTTATTGGATCTTCAAATCTTTTGTCTCCATATGCCACTATAAATCATGGCACCTTCTTTCATAATAGTAGTGGCAGCATGTCCATCAACTGAGTTTGTAATGCTTTTCTTACATTGATTTAGAACAAGATGTCATGCTAAACTACAACTGAGACCAGAAATTTGAAGTTCCAAAGGTGCAGCTTTTTTAGTCCAGTTTGGTAAAACAAACAAAGAGCCCTGTTGCACTTAAAGACTAATAAAAAATATTTTTTGCATGAGCTTTGATGGGAGAAAATCCCACTTCATCAGACACTGTGAAGGGGGGAACTGACAGAATGGGAGGAAATAAATGCAGGTAAGTGTAAGTCATGGGATCAGATCATACAGTAACAGTAAATCAAAGCAGTTGTTAAGAGTCAAACACTGGGGAACAGCATACAGAAGAAGATGAGGTCAAATTGCCTGTTGTAATGAGAAAAAGATCTGAAGTCTCTATTAAGCCTGGAAACAATGTGGTCAGTTTTGCAAAGAAATTCAATCTCTGTAACTTCTCTTTGAAGCCTTGATCTGGTATTCATCTGTCTGAGAACTGCAATTAATAAATCATCAGTAGATTGATCAGGAAGATTGAAATGTTCACCCCCTGGTTTTAGAATGTTGTGATTTCTACTGTCAGATCTGTGCCCATTTATTCTTTGCACAGAGACAGTCTTGTTTGTCCAATATATAATGCAGAAGGGCATTTCTGGCACGTGATAGCATAAATCAGGTCAGTGTTCTTGTTTTCCAGGTTTTGAGAAGCATGTCAAGTTGGAGTTCACTTTGCTTGACTGTGCCACTACATTGGGGTATTGTAAACCTCAGTCACTTGGTACCTCTGTGGCCTTAGACTTTCAGTGCTGCTCTCCATTGCATATCACCTAGCAACCTTCAGGTCAGATTTGTAACATTAGCCTGGTAATATGGTTCTGAACACCTTGTGGCACCTTAAAGACTAACTGATATCTTCAGGCACAAGTTTTCATGGGCTCCAACCCACTTCATCAGCTTCTGCAGTAATGGTCAATAGCTTCCTTACAAACTGCTTGATGTAGGTGCTCATGCATAATATCATTGTATTTCCCAAGGCGCTCTATCAAACCAAGGAAATCACCATTATTTTTAGTGAACAGCTTATCCAATGAGCCCCAGGAAACCAAATTATTCTTTGCAAGAAAGAGGGTAATTGAGATCAGATGCACAAGCAAGTTCCTCCAATGTTGGTTTCTATATTAATAATGCACTGGTTTTCTGAGCCTATGCACTTATTCAGCTTGAGCTGCACTTACCTCCAATCATTCGGAGTAGGCCATAAAAAGGCCAGGTGACTTTTCATGTTGCTTCAGAGCTTCAGCTAAGTTATGACACGTTCCAAAGGGATAGCCATTTTAGTCTAGTTCAGCAGAACAAACAAGGAGTCCTGTGGCACTTAAAGACTAGCAAATTATTGCATGAGCTGTTGTGGGAGAAACTTCCACTTCTTCAGTGGATTTTCTCCCACGAAAGTTTATGCAATAAATAAATTTGTTAGTTTTTAAGTGCCACAGAACTCTTTGTAAGTTATGAAAGTAGTTGTACCTTGAAAACACAAACAATGATTTGGAGTTCTTGTCAAATATTTTGCAATAAAAACAGAATACTTTGTCAGTTCATTTTGAGTAAACTAGCCAGTACTGAGTCAATTTCTCACCATTCTCAAGCACATTTTCACGTTATGATTTTGCAAATTGTTGCTTCTGTTCATTTAATGGAAACATAATAGCCTTGATTTTGCTTAGCCTGTTCAAAATTATAAGATCAATATTGGCTGAGTGTAGTATCACCAGTCATAATACAGCATCTGAGGTGTTGATTTGTGGTGTGCACTTTTTCTCACTGCTCTTTTTGTCATCATGAGAGGCTGATTCTTCTTTATTGTTTCTCTCCTTTTTGTGTAAACCAAATTTTTATTTATCCATTATTCTCCTTTAAGACACCAGGAAAACAGGACAAGTCTCCATCACTTTCCTCACATTTCTATTACACATCTTCAAGTAAATCTGCTAATTCCTTAGTAATAGGACTTTCATCATTTATGCTTTGCTTCTCAATTTGTTGTGCACTGGGACAGTTGGTACTGTCTAAAGCCCAGTTTGTGGTGTTCTATTTCAGATATTATTTTCCCATCAAATTTGCCCCTTGATGGAAACTAGTTTATATTAGAGCTTTTCACTTCCTGTCATGAGCTCTTGAAGGCTCCTTCAGGGAGCATAATTTATTTTCTACAAGAGAAAACAGACAGTACTAGGTAGAACAAAATTTATGTTCTGCAATCTTAGAGAGTCATCAAAGTTTACGTGTTAAACACGGTAAAAGAAATAACAGTATTTCTTTTGTATTGTTGCATAGATAGGGGTTTGATAGATATCTCTGCCATCTCATTAAATAAGTCTTTTATTGGTTGCTACTTACACTCTTCAAGTCTTAAAACACAAATACACTTTCACAATTACACAATAAAACAAGATTCATAGTATAGTAGATGCTTATCACTAGCAACACATCAGTGCCCTTTTGCTATGTTGCTCCTAAGTTCTGTTACAGAGAATGTTGACAATTTACAGTGGGGAAAGTGTTCTGAGTGGTAATGTTGGATGTTAATGGCAGTTGTTCTTATAAGGCATTGTTGCAAACAAATATCTACGGTATCTTAGCCAGGCTCTCACTTCATTTCAATTTGTTCTTGTAGCTCACTAACAAACTGGCAATGCCCCACCTGAAAAAGCATAGCTGACATCATTCCAACAGGTTTGAGGAAAATGCAGTTCTTAGAAAGTCTGGAAGTTTCCATGAAATTCTACGAAGGTCCAGAACATTCTAGGAGGTAAGTAAAAAATGAATCCATATAAAGAATACCCAAAACAGTTTACTTGAAACGTTCTGTTTTCCCTTTTGTCACTAACAACAAAAACAGCACCCCAAGCTCGGTGCTCCCCACATCTCAGATGGTCCCTGGGGTCACCTGCCTCTAAATCCTACCATGTAAACCATAGTTACTGTCTGCATCGGGGTGTGTCTACACTACAGCCATAAGTCGACTTAACCTTCCGTAAGTTGACCTAACAAATGCTCTGGCTGCATTTGGAATTTATTAAGTTAACTTAAGCACTTCCTTAAGTCAGCTTAATACCTCCACATCAGAAGGTCAACTTGATGCTTAAATTGACCTTATTAAGTTTACTTAAGGCAGTGTAGACATGGATTAGTACTTAAATTGACTTAATAAGTCTGACTTAAGCATTAAGTCAACCTAGCAGCTGCCAATGTGGATGTGGGCAGTCCACACGGTTTTTTAATGTAGGTGCTCTAAGTCGACTTCACAAGGTCAACTTTAAGTTGATTTAAAGACGATCTTCTTAAGTTGACTTAACTGAACCTCCAGTGTAGACATATCCAGGGAAACTAGTTTATAATTTCAGAATTATTTCATAGACACTTTTCAGAACATTATCATTCTTTTTCTTATTTTCAAGTTGTTCATTGCATTACATACAATATGATAAAGTCAGCTTTTTCTAGGGTTCATAAGTTTGGTTTTCTGGATCTGATGGGCTAATGGAAAATTCAGTTGATTCTGTGAAAGAAAAAAGGAGGAAATATAGATGCCCTAAATATATGTGACATTCAAACATAGGTTATTTAGAGTTGGGTTTGTCAGGTGATAGATTCACCCTCTTTCCTTCATTATACAAGATTAAATGCTGACAGGGTAAAGTACTTCAAGCACCTGATCTGTTTGTATGCTGTGACTTAGAAAAAAATTGCTTCTCTCTCCTTCCCACACATCATCACACTTACATTTGTGCACACAAACTCACTCTTAAACATATACGATTCATTTGAAATTACATGAAATATTTAAACAGAAATATAGGTAGATTGTAAGACTGGTTTTCAGTCTTAATCTTGCACTGGGTTTATTTAATTGCTGGTGAAAAGCTTGCCATACGTCTACTACATTAACTTTGTTGAAAGAAACTTGCAGTCAGAACATTTGAATCAAAACAAAACATTTTCATGGACTTTTCAGCTGACGTAAATTGTGTGTGGGGCGGGGGGTTCCTATTTGGCATGCTATTTTTTTCTTATAACATTATATGTTGTTCCTTATTTGTATATTACTCCAAATTACTTTTGATTTTAATGTTTAAAAGTAGCTTGCAAAGAGAGGACTATCTTGCCCATTTTTGACAATGAAAATAAAATACACGATTCAAGATTAAAATAAGCTAATGTATATCAGTGTAATTATACTGATGAGCTTGTGATGTGGTAAACAAGGTATTTTCTGGCTTCAGGTAGTGAGTTTCTAGTTTGCAAACAAGTTAATTTACTAGCCAGACTCTCCTGTTATGTATGAGAATTGGAAACTTCTGTTTTTCCTTTTTGTGATCTGTTTGATATGGCAGTATAGAATGATGATTTCAATTTAATATATTTGCTGCTGACAATTGACAAAATAAAACCTGTTTTGAAGGTAAGCAAGTTTATATAAAGAAAAGGGTTGATTAAGTTTGAAAAACTTTTAATGTTTATGATAAGGAAGGTTAAAGTACCTCAAGCCCTTACTCCGAGAAAATGCATAGATACCATTACTGTCTTTTAGCAGTTACCCTTTTAATAATCTCTCCTCCCTCCCCCATGGCTGCTTGTAATATACAATCTCTTTCATGGAAATCAGATATGGTCTTCTTTCATTCTCCTTGCTGTTGAATGGGGTCTGCTTATCAAGATTCTGTAACACATTTTCTTTTCAATCTCTTCATTTATCACCTGCCACTGGAAATAACATAAAGGTTTAATTTGGATTCACTGAACAATCTGGCACCCTGGGTGCTTAATTTTTTATTTATTTTTTTAAAATTCACCATAATTAAAACAAAAAGGGAAAATAAAATAAATAAAAGAGCATTATTTAAGCCTGAATGCAATAATTTTGCCCATACTATAAGCAAGATTGAAGCAGTATGGTGGAAAGAAGAAAATGACGTGAGCCTGAACATGGCTAACCAATATATTTGAAACATAATTTCTACTTGATATTATAGTATATTCATGCTAAAATAAACATCTTATTGGCAGCCCACAACAGTGTCATTTTTCTCTCCCTATTATATATCCTTAATGAAAGGTGCAGTCTTATATAAATTGGGAGTTGGTGTGTGGATGTGTTCATCCTATTGTAACATTTTTTAAACCCCTATTTCTGACTCAAGTAGAAAAGTCAGAGCCCCATAGTTGAATTAATGACTTAATGTTTTCTATGTATGTTGTATATGTCAATTACTAAATCATGCAAAATACTGGCCACAGGGCATTCCTGTGCTGCAGTCATACTTTTATACTGCTTTGGTCTTTGGAGCCACTAAAACCCAGTGTAACTCAGAGCAGATCGCTAACTATTCTACTTTATATCTAGGATCAAGGCTTTATGACATCCTTGTATCCCCAATACAGTGTGTTCCTTAGCCACGGCTGAGGAATGGCCCTTAGTTTCTTTGCAGTTTCTTTAACTTAAAAAACCAAGAAAACTTCTTAAGGCACCTTCAAGCTTCCCCCCTACTTAGTTAAAATCTCTGTGAAAACTGCCACACAGGATATATTTGAAGAAAATTGCATTTACATTTTTAAAAATTGAAATTTTACAATTAATAATCCCAAAACTGCATTTAGAGTGGAGACTGTATATTAGTAATCAAGTTGCATCTGGGAAGGTATATGGTGGATATTCAGAAAAACTTTCTCACTAGGAGGAATGGGTTACCTATGGAGGTGGTAGAATCTCCATTGTTGGTAATGTTTAAGGCGTGGTTAGACAAAACCCTGAGTGGGATGATTTAATGGGAGTGGTCCTCCTTTTAGCAGGGGGTTGGACTTGATGACCACATGAGGTCTCTTCCAGCCCTAATATTCTCGCCAAGTTCCAAAGGGGCAGCTGTGTTAGTCTAGTAAAGCAAAAAAAAAACAAAAAAACAAGGAGTCTTGTGGCAGTTTAAAACAAACAGATTTATTCATCGCATGAGCTTTTGTGGGAGAAAATCCCACTTGCATCTGACGAAGTGGGATTTTTCTCCCATGAAAGCTCATGCAATAAATAAATCTGTTATTCTTAAAGTGCCACAAGACTCCTTGCTTTTTTCCCCCCACTAATATTCGATGATTCTCATGCAAGAGTTTAAACTGTACAGAAAATTGAAGTGAATAGACCAAGTGGGAGGGGAAAAAATGTATTAGAAACCAGAGGCATAAGGAGTTATATTTTGGTTCAGAAGAAACTCAAATGTTTGAAAACATTGAAATACACAGTAAAGACACCCAATGAAGCTTAATTCTGTCCCTTAGGTAGCACCAGTTTCTAGTCTTCCTTTCTTTGATCTTTCCATATCTAAGGGGCTGATGTTGAAAAGCCTTACTTGTGTGAATATGGGTTTATACAATAAGGTATGAAGAGCTTTAAGAAGATCATGGACTTCAATTTTGGATAACTTACATTTGGAAAAGCCCTTGTATTGATACACAAGTGACCATAACAAACAAGAAGTCCAGTGGCATTTTTAAAGACTTAACAAATCTGTTTATCACATGAGCTTTTGTGGGAGAAAAATCCCAAGAAATCCTATACAATAAATAAACTTGTTAGTCTTTAAAAGCGCCACAAGACTCTTTATTTGTTTTGCTGAACTTGACTAAAATGGCCACCTCTTTGGAACAAGAAGTGACCATAAATCTGCCATCCTTCTTTCATTATATTTTCTCATAAAGAATTAAAAAAGAATGATGCATTGTCAACATAGTAACTGCTACTTTTTCATGTGAGCTTTATGATCTTTTTCATAGGAGGTTTATATTTATATTCATTCCCCCACCCCCCGTGTGTAAAATTAAAGAGACATTAGCACTTTATTGAAGTTGCCTTTTTGTTCCGTGTTTGTACCATGCCTAGTAGAAGGGGCCCTGGTCCATGACTATGGCTTTTAAGCACTATGGAAATTCAAATTGTTCATACTTACAGATATTTTTATAACTGATGGGATGTCGGTTATATTGGGATTTAGATGTAGATTTAAATAGGCACATTAGAAAAAAAAGTAAGACCTGAAATTCTAACAAATAATTGTAAGTTGCTTATTTAAGGAATATTTTGTAAAAGTCTGTGTCTCTTCTGTGGTGTGTGTACAGTCATGAAGAAGGCTTACCATTCAGTTAAGAAGTAATAATTCTAGTGTTCTTGGCCATTCCCCCCAAACAACTCTTTTATTATGAATGGAAAAATATTGTTTGAGTTGACTTATTTCTCCAGCCAATGCTACAGAAGGTAGCATAAAGATTAGTTCAGTGCCATTATTGTGCACTTCCATACTTTGAAATATTATGATGTCTTTTAAGCTGAATTTCTTGAACATCTCCTGCTTCAGGTTTTGTTTTAACTGCAGTATTCTGTCAAGTTTTTGAGCTTTTTGTTGCTGATTATGTGGTCTCATTCTTAACTCCAGTCTCATGAAGTATTTTTTTTTCTTTTTTTAGGCTTGTAACATAGCCTATCTACTCCTGCAGGGCAGGGACTGGAACTTGTTCCATCAAGTATTCTCTGAAAGTGAGCATCTTTGCCCACTACCACTCAAATTACTGACTCTGAAAGAGCAAATGGATGAGATGACCCTGCCAAGTCTGGAACCTATTAGTTCAGGGGGACTCAGTTGAGTTTTTCAAAGCCATGTAATATTTAAACATCTCAAAGAAAGATTTTTTTTCTCTGAAATGGTTTTCCACAGTACCAATATAGTAAATAAATAGTAGTTCAATGCATTTAAAATGTTTCACCTAAAAACAATAGTTTGACAAGATGTAAGTTGGTAAGATCTTACAAATACTGTTAGGCTTTTTCTATGGTAACATCATGTGGCTTCATGGAAAACCCTCTGTTCTTTATATAGATAAGTGAAATATTCCTTAAGTTTGACAAATCTTAGTAAACATTTAAAAATGATAGGTAGATATTATAGTAAAATATGTAACACAGCTGCTTATAGATTTTCAGTTACAGGTGTTCTAACATGCATTTGTACTATGATCACATTTCATATGACAAATGCATGAAATTTGTTATTTGCTGAACCGAAGATGTTAAGAGGCTTGATCTACCTTTACTTTATGGATAACAAACCAAGGGGGGGGAGGGGTTGTGATGTCTTGCCATAATTAGGTGTGCTGATGAGAGCGACAGACCGACAGAAAATAGAAATTTGGATAATTTCATGGTCAAGGGGAATCATTATACTGTGTATTAGTCTTTGAGTGCACTTCCATTTTGGAATGCTGCAGATTGCTGTTTCTTTGAACATAAATTAAAAGCAAAGAAATTATTTGGCAAATGGGCAGTTTTGATTTATTAATACTGAGTGGGGTGGAGAGGAAAAATAGCTATTGACAAGTGAAGATAAGAGTCCTACCATATGGATTCTAACATTTTAATTATTTTGTTCTCTTTCTTTTTACGACAACTTTTAGTGGTAATAATTTTTCAACTAATTAAAGACCAGCTGCTTCTTAGCAAACTAGACACCCAATTAGGAATCCAGAACCTGGTAAACAACCTTTACTGCCAGTCAGCTAGTTGAATCACCTCCTGTCACTGGCATGGAAGTAATTATTTTTTGTTTTGAAAATGCATGTTGTTGTCATATTGACAGGATCCGTTGAATGTTTTTCTTAGTGAGTAGTTGAACAGTCTGACATCCTGTTTATGTATTATTATTTTGAACCCTGAGATCTCTAGTAGCTTTCTATATTTTTTAGCATTATTGACAATTATAAGACTTTGGGAAAAATAGTTTTACTGAATAGAAATATATATTTCCTGAATGCAGAAAGCAGCTGCCTGCCATAACTAGCTGTTACTTAATTAGCTTTAGAAACATTGTTACTACTTCAGATTGCAGATTTCATTTTTTTCTGTGTTATTTTAAGTGTAAGTATGGAACATATTCATTAGGTATTGAATCATATAGTGGATGAAAAAAATAGTCATATCTTGAGTTTATAAGATAATAATTAAAGACCATCCTAGGAGCAGCACACATGTTGAAACTTTATATATCAGTTGGGTAAAGTAACGAGAAGTCCACCGTGCACCTTGTCTTGGCTTGTGTCTCCAAGGTTCAACTGAAAGTAGAAGCCCTTTTTTTTTTTAATGTAGTTATTAATGATCTGAGAAATAGGCTGAAGACTGGGGTGGAAACATCTGTGGATAATTAAGAATTATTTGAATTAATCAAGATTTGTAAAACCTTGTAGAACTTTGGCCTGACCTAACAAAGTAACACAATGGCAGATGAAGATTAACAAATGCAAGTGTAATCCATATGCCTAAAAAGGAGCAATCTCTTTTAGGGATCATTTCTGGCTGGCTTATGTTGCTGGACAGATTTAGCTGCCCAGAAACCAGAACTTCCTGGTTGTAGGGTGTGGTAGCATATTGAACATGCTCCACAAGTTTCTATTGTTGTTGCTGGAGTCAGATGCCTGGGAGAAGCCAACATGTTCAGTGACTGAGTGAGAGGAGCTGAGTCAGGAGTGGACTGCAGGATGTTTTTTTCCTGCTTGGGACTGTTTTGCAGGGGATTTTTCTGTTGTGGAACTGAGAGCTAGATGGCCAGAGACCTGATTGGGTGGTGTTGGTTGAGGAGAGGAAGGAAAGGACTGCATGGATTCCAGCTGAAGAGTCCTGCAGCCAGAGAAGATGAGGATTGCTGCTTCTGTTTTGCATTGAAGTCTCAAGGATTTAGAGACTATAGTTGAGATAACGGTGACTCCACCTGAACTTTGGGACTCTTGGGTTTCTTACTGTTTTGTATAAATTCATTTTGGTTTTCTTAGGATAAGGTTTGTTAAGTTAGTTAATAAAGTTCATTGTTATGTTAATTCTAAGTAGTATTTTGTTCCGGGATGGGAACTCTGAGCAGTCTTCTCTTGGAGTCCCTTTAGAACTGAATCCTGACTTTCCAGCTGGTTTTTACAGGGGTTCTCTGTCAGGCACTGGAGATGGGCTAATGAATGAATTCTAGCCCACCTGAAGGTTACACAAGGTGATTCAAAAAGATACGAATAGTTTATATCATTCATACATAGGTTTTATGTCTGAATTAACTGTAACCACTCAGAAAATAGACTTCGGTAGCATCATCTTAGTGGAAATGCCTATTTAATGGCTGGCAATAGTCAAAAAACAAACAAAAGGTTACTCTGTTTAAAGAATGGAGCAGAAAATAATATGGAAAATATTATATGGCTGTTATACAAATTGGTGGTTCACCTTCACTTGGATACAGTGTTCAGTTCTGGTAACCCCATCATAAAAATGTTCTGGCAGAAATAGAAATAGGTTCAGAAAGGAATGACAGAAGTGTTAGAAATATAAAGGAGATGGAAAAGATTGGGATTATCTTGCTTAGAGAGGAGATAATGAAAAATAATGTTGAAGGAACAAGAAAATGAAGACTATCAAAAAGAAATTAGATCTGGTTCTCCTATTGCTCATTCTCAAACCATAAGAAAAATCATTCATGAAACTGAAATGCAGCAAATATTTATCTGAGAAAAAGGAATAGGGTTTTTTACCCAACTGATGGTTATACGTGGACCTCATTTCCCAAGACATCATAGAGACCAGGAGGTTAGTATGATAAACATTTTGTCCATTATGTATAAGCAGGATCTGAATGAACTCTCCTATGCCAAGCTGGCTGGCAAGCACGAAGGGGAACAGCTGAATGGACCAGACTGTATTTGCATGAGCACACCCACCCTGCTGAGGTGCTCAACATGATGGGATGGCTTTGGCCAAATTATCCCTTTGGCTGGTGTTGGGTTTCTAATGATTTGGGTTAGATGCAGGAATAATGAAATTTTGTTATCCTTATAATAAGAGCAAGGGGCAGTAGAACTGTGCTTAGTTTGCTCTGATTGAAGGGTCACTATTTTCTGAACTGGCTAAGCAAGGGGCTTAGATGCCAGAGCCCTATGCATGTTGATAGGGAGTGGGGACAGGAATTCTCACCTGGAAGTGTGGACTCTGTTTAGGAGCCTCAGATGTGGTTTAACCTTCCTTGCCCACTATTTGAAGATGGAGCTAATTAAGGTTCCTTTAGTATTCTTTTGCGTTCAGTGCTTGTTAGAGCTGAAATCATCCACTGTGTAGCAGCGCTCCTGTCCTGCTTCAGCACTGATATGCAATCACTAAGAGCTGAGATCACTGAGACCTGGGTGGAACTTCAGCAGACCGATCTGCAGAGGTCATGCTAGAGAAACAAACGGTAGGAGACGGTCATGGTATGCAGTGGAGAAGCTGGCAGGGCAGTTAGTGTGCAACTGGCAGAATGGCCTGTGGAACCAGCTATGGCCAGCAGGGTGGCTGACAGAGTGGTCAACGATGTGGAAGTGAAGGCCAGTGGGACAAGGAGGGTGCCTTCTGCACACCCTCCCCTTAGCCATGGAGCGAAGTGAATATGCTCAGATGCACTCCTGAACTATGGCTCACCACTGACCAAGTATATATATTGTGAGTAGGGTATGGGGGACAAAGAAAAGAGAGGCAAAGAACAGTACCCAACCACTGGGACAGGTGTTTTGCTCATGGTTTGATGTTTATGAAATCTGAGTGTGCTGTTTTCCCAAATTAATACTGTGTTACTTCCCTCCTTTTACTAAATGTTTTTCTTTCTGCACTCAAATTTTGTGCTCACACAAGTGGAAGTATTGCTGGGGTGGAGTGGGGTGGAGAGGTGTATAATTTCCCAGGAGACTGAATGGGAGCTTGAACTGCTTTTTTGTCATTTCATTGAAAGAAATCCCTAGATGTTGAACCTGGCTCTTATTGCTGTCCACTACAGATGGCCAAAGAGAACCACACAAGAGAACATCCATATTTACATTAGTTTGCAAATAGAAAATAAACCAAAACAAAAATGTTTAAATAAAAGCCTGTATGCATACTAGTATTCTGTACTTATTTTACCAGGAGACAGTCTGATAATGGAGGTAGGCTTGTGAAATCCCACAAAATTATGAACTTCAGGTCAAATGTGTGACATTGGACAAGTATGAACCACGCCTTCCATGAGATTAGATTTTCCTAAATACCCTCTGTACCACTAAATGTCCAGCTCTGGTGCTGCCATCTGTACATTCAGTGTCTCATGCAATGGATGAAAGAGAAGCTACCACAACCATCTGGCTTCCCTTTTTCTATGTGTGGAGGCTGGAGATGTCAGCTTTCTTCTCCCCTCCTCTGCTGGTCTGTGTGGGATGTGGGGGGCAGCACAGATTACACAAGGGCTCCTCTCTCTGGATGCATGCAGTTCCATTTGTTGTGCTGCTCTCTTCCCACCAGCTTAACAGGTTCTCTTGAATGAGGAAATGGTTGAGTTTCTTCCAGTGACAGCAAGATAGGAAATAAATGCAGAAGTGTCCCACCCTGGTAAAAATGTGGCATGAGATAAGTCCTACCTATTCCTATGTCTATGACCTTGGGTGTGAGCAGAGGTGGCAGCCATGATGGCCACCCCACCCCACATGTAGCCCCCTGGATTATGCTGCTCTCAAGGAGGAATGTTAAGTATCGATCTCCCTGATGGGCCTCCATCTCCAGGCCATCCAGCACAAGGGGGAAGAATACTAAGTATCAATCTCCCCTGATGGCCCTCGATCTCCTGTGTGAGTTTCTTCCTCCCTAGCTTTGTGTCAACAAGAAGGGGGGTGAGTTCCTATCCCCCCTGAACAGTTTCTTGGCACCCCCGTCACCACGAAGGAGAGGTCATTGTCTGGGGTCCCAGTTTTACCATTGGTCCTGACCAGAATTCCACTCCTAATTGGCTATTTTTACTCTGGCTGGGCAAAGTTCTATTAAAACCCCATCTCAGCTAGCTTGTTGTTCTCCCACCCTTGAATACTAAAGGGCACGTCGCGAACCGGTTGGACTGATCCCCCAACTGAGACAGGGAGCACCCACCCACGAGACCTTTTTCTTTTTTTGGGGTGTACACAGATTGCCGGCCGAACAATTAAGTGCTGAGATACTGCAGCTGGTCTGCCTCGTCGCTTTGGGTTCTACCGCGGTCCTGGGACAGGTATTATAAATCGATATAGGCCTCCTACCTTCTCTTAATCATTCTACTTGGTACCATTTATATATAGTCTGTGATTGTAGCTTCTTTACCTGAGTTTTGCATAGTTTGTGTAGTTGTTGTTATTTTCTCTGTATCCTGTATAATCTTTTCATGTTATAGTTGTTTATGGTCTAGCATAATTTTGTGTTGTTAATTTGCCAGGTGTTTTATTGGTCATTTGTATTTTGCATCCCTTTTACTGTACAATTGTTCATCACTCCGCTTCTGTTCTAAACTGCTGGCCCCAAACCTCCCCAGTGTACACGAGGCGAGCGTGGGGGTTTATTTTTCTCTCATCTGACTTTTTCATTCTGCCGCCCACCCTTCTTGGCTAGCAAGGAGGAATGGCTTTCAGCCATTGGTAAATATGTGTCGGGTGGGCTGGTCAGTGCCTATACCGATGTTGAGGCAGTAAAAGGCCAGAAAAGTCCTTGACTTATTATGGCCACCCTCTTGTAAGTCATTACTCCATACTGTTATTTAACTGTAAGTACTTTTGTAGGTTGTAAGTGTTTTGCATAGACTTTCATGCTTTATCCTGTTGTTTGGTTGTAGGTGTTTTACAGGTGCTTTATATAGACTTTCTTGCTCCACACTGTTACTTGGTTATAAGTGCTTTGCGTAGGTTTTTAGCTTTATATTGTCATTTAGTTATAAGTGTTCATTTAGATTTTGCTTTATGCTGTTAGTTGGTTATAAGTGTCCTATATAGATTTTTGCTTCATATTGTTAGTTGATTACAAGTGTTTTTGCATAGATCTCCTTGTTTTACACTGTTAAGTGGTTAAAGGTGTTTGTGTCACTATAAAAGTAGCATTTTTGTTTACTTGAACTGGTGTCCGTCTCATTGGTGGGTGTCGCTGGTCCATCCCAGTCACATCACGAACCTGGGGTTCAACACTTGGGGTATTAGAGAAGTGACACTATATTTTATAAACTAGAGTGATGGTTGGATTATATATATTTCACCAAGTCATCTGAAAATATGAAGTCTGATGAAGTCATTTTTGGTGCCTGTCTTAAACCAAGCTATTAACTGAGAAAGTAGTGAAGATGAATTTCAGTGGTCACCCAAACATGCCACAAGTTGGAGTGCCTTCACAGAAGATCTTAGACAAAACACATTCCTATATAAATTAATGACAACATGTAATTTTTTTTCCACACAAAAGTATATCCATATTTAAGACATTTGGAACATAAATGTTATTGGCCATTGTGCATTCTAAGCAAGTTTTTTCAAGATCGATTTTCTTTCGTTCTTTCTTTGTCAGGATTGCCACAAAAACATTTGAAACTGGACCAGATCATGTGTTGTTTTTTTCTTTTCTTATACAAATATAGTTAAGCACAGTTCAGTGCATCATCTAATTGCATATTAAACACACAGCACCATCTCTGATCCACATACATCCAATTTGACCCCAAATTTTGTAGGTGATTTAAAATGCAAAATGCCTATTGCACTTAGGCCTCAAAACTAGAATTACATGCTATATGCTATTCTGTTATATGCATATAAGCACCTTTTCCTATGAGTCAGAGTATGCATTACATTAATTGTCTTGTAGCAGTGCCTTAAAGATAACAATTGAATGAGCATAAGTTTGTTAAAATTTAAATACTTTGGGCCAAATTCTAACAATTTTTGACTTTATGCATTTAACAGGCATGACATACTTGTGCAAGAGCCCTTATGATCGTGAAGCCCAGTTTTGCCTGGTTCCTGACCCCCCATGTCATCCTTGTGAAGGTTAGAACAGTAGCAGTTTATAGTGGTCAGAACCATGACTCTGAGGTGGACCTAATCTTCTAATCCTGGCTCTGACATGGAATCATTATTTGGCTTTGGGCAAGTCAAAGGCTCTCTCTGTGCCTTCTATATAAATGGCAACAATCAGACTCCTAACATAATGCTTAATCAGATGTCAGTTTTATTTCTTTTCTCTTTCTCCATTGATGTCTTCTCTATTTAGTTTTTATGTTCCTCATGCACAGGATTGTCTCTAATTCTGTCCTTCTGTGTTGTCTAGCACAGTGAGACCATGATTCCAGCAGAGGCCTCTAGGTCCTATTATAATGCAGACATTAAAAATGACTTTCAGTGAATGTTTGCATCTGACTGAGGGAGCTAGAGCCAGGGTGGAACATTTCTACACAATACTCTTCTCTCAGGCTCTGACATGTTGGGTATATTGACCTAACTCTGCTCCTGTTGAAATCAGTGGGTGTTTTACCATTTACTTCAAAAGGAGCAAAGTTAGGCCAACACTGTGTGTATCTTGCAGACCAGCCTTTAGGTGCATTCCAAAGCCAGAGACTGTGGCACCAAGATGAGTTTAAAACAAGGTAAGAATAGACACACAAATCCTAATTTATTGCTAGAAATACAAAAACTATAGGAAACCTTTCTATAATTTTATAGGAAGAGCTTTTAATACCTTTATCAAATATATACTATTTAATGTATTGTTTTTATTAATTGACAACTTCAGGTAAAAAGTGCAATATTTATTTTCATTTTGATCACAATAGTGGTCAATCTATTCACACTGGATTCTGTAGTCATAAACTCTGTTTCTTTCTCTGTTCCAAGGATCCTTCATCCAAGATGTTTATGTCTCTGAATGCCAGGTGACTAGATAAACAGAACAAAACAAACATATTTCACCAAGAAAATTACTCATCTTACTGAGTATGTCCATCCCAAAGGAATTTAGGGGAGTGAGCTGATAGCTAATAGTAGGTAGAAGGTCAAAATTTGCATTTTCATAGGAATATTTTGGCAAATATTCTGCCATAATGAGACCTCAAACTTTGTGCATTCTGATATAAAGTCTAAATGAAGGCAAAAAAGGAACCTTGGCTCTTTTGCATTCATAAATACATAATGATAGTTTTTCCAATGTATATGGACTTTTATTATATATAAAACAAACAGAAAGAAAAATGCCCAAGCAAATTTCTGTAGAAAAAGTACCCTAGTGCTTTCACAGGCATTAGGCATAACAAATTATCTGTGGCTACATCTACACTGACAAATTACCTGCCCTCAGATTAATTTATCTGGTTTGATCAAGTGGCAGTGAAGATGTGCTCAATCAATCTAGAAGTAGATCTGTTAAAACCTCCTCCAGAAAAAGTGTTGTGTTGCTTCGACATGTCATGTCAGTGCAGCGTAGAGGGGATGGCATATAGAACAGGAATTAGGACATCGACATAAATCTATGTAGCTTGTGTAAATCTAGTCACCTGCTGCTGAATTTGGTGGTCAATGTGGACTGAATCTCTTTTTAGTTGTTGCTCTTTTAGCACACACAAGTGACAAGCATTTGGTACATCTATTGAGCTGGCAATAGAGCTTTGTCATTTTGGTGAGAAATGAAAAAGCATCATTGGATTAATTTAGTTATAAAGAGATTTACGTTTTGCTTCTTCTAACATGTCTTGGTGCAATTGATGAATAAGAAATGAAATAAGTAATTCCTTCTGAAGCCACCATTACTGAGTAAGTTAGAAAAAAATCCACTCACTGAAATATGCAACACATCTCCGGCAGGTAAACCCAAAGAAAATTCTCATCTGTTATTAACTAAGCTCATGAGAGAGAATAGAGTTTGCAAGATGTATGGTCTCACTTCTCTGCTGGAACGCAGGAACTTTTAGTGTGCAGTGGTGTACAAAAATCTCTTGTACCTCCTTACCACTGTTAGGGTTAGAGAAGTGGATATTTTGATCACTTGCAAATCTTTAGTACTTCTATATCTTCTGGAATGGTTTTGAGGGATGCCATTTTGATTTTTATAGGGTGTGCTAAACAGTTCAGTGGCAAATTGCTTCACATATTTTCTTAACTATCACATTTCAGTTCACATTCTTTTACTAGTTTTATACTATGTTTTCTTATGTAGTAACATGGCTCAGCAAAATTCACTGCTGTTCTAGCTTAATGGCTTTCTAGAGACTTGAGGGGTCATTCCCCAAATATACAGGTAACAGTAAAAGATCAACACATCAGCAGAAAAAAGATATTATTGGACATGGGCATTGGAGAGAGAGGATAAAACAGTATTTCAGAAGATTGAGACTTCATTGAAACAAAATAATAAACAAAGGCATGCAAAAATAAAAATGGCAGTTAGCAATTACACTAATAACTGTGAAAGCTGTTGTTGTGCCTCCCAATGGGCGGTCAGACATGACAGAGCAATTAAGTAATTACCAGAGTCCTCCATCTGCTGGCTTCACTCATTTGGGTTAAATTCTGCTTACAAATACATACATGCTCTACCAGACCTTACAATAACCAAAGAAGCCAAAATGTGAGGCAATGTCTATAGAAAAATAAGTCCAAAGTGAAAGATGTAACTCTGGAAATAATGCTTTTCTTGAAGTAATAATAACTGGGTTATCACACATTTGCTCTGTATCCTGTTTGAGTCCCTGCTGCCCTATCTGTATGTACTTTCCAAATTTTTAATCTAACTTCAGCCTTCTAATCTCTTCCCCATTTACAGATTTCTTGCATCTTTTTGTTGCATGCAACACAAACTGCATGTACTACCTACACAGGCACAGCTGGAACTCCAAATACCCGTACTCACTAAATGTGTACAAACACGTCAGGCCTGGATATATACATGCTGCTGCTCTGGTTTCCGGCAGCTGCTAAAATATAGAACACAGTGACACCACTAAAGGCCTCAAAAGCTATTTCAAAAGATACTATCTTATTCTTGTAATCAAGGTCTGAATATACAAAAGGAGTTCCTAAATTGCTATTTTAAGTTCTTAAATACTAGGTTTGGTTCAACTGTGATGAGCAAAACTACTGCCTAGTATTTACAAGTCCCCTAAATTCATTCAGTGCCAACATTTTCAGTGTAAAAGTTCCCTAGGCACTTAGTTTCTGCCTCTGAGCATGCACACTACTGCATCCCTCTTGTCATCCAGGCTAGGGTGGCCATTCATATGTTCCTAGAACACAGGGTTTTTGGGTACTTACAGGAATGCTCTGGGTCCACCCTCCTGAGGTCATGCCAGACAGGGTATGCCAGTCTGAAGAGCATGCTACTCCACCACTGCCAATATGATCTCATACACATGGTGTATGTGTAACCTGCTAGGGTGGGCTCAAAGTCATTTATCTGCCCCTCTCCAGTGCCTCACAGAAAGCAGAGACCTGCAAAAAGCAGCTGGAGAGCCAGGATTTAGTCTGAAAAGGGGCTCACAGTGAAGACTGTTCAGAATTCATAAAAAAATAAACAAAAGCAATGTACTATATTAAACATTAACTTTATAAACCTTCTGATGAAAGCAGAAGCAATTATTAGTATACAGATCTATAATACATAGTGGCTATTTAGCAGTATCCACATGAGTCTGTTATGGTCTCAAATCACCAAGTCCAAAGGCTTGTGCTAGAAGCCAGCATCTCCCTCCTCTTTGGCAGCAGAAATCCTCCGTATGAGTCCTGGAAAATCTGTCTTCCTCTGCTGGGAGCACTGCTGTCCACACAGCTTACTCAGTCCACGCTCATTTACGTACACACATATATAAAAAACCCTGTTACAACGGAAAAATACATCTCTGACAATAACAAAATATAATTATCTCTTTCCCCTTATTACACAAAGGAACTGTAGCTAAGCCCATAACCCAGAGTATAAAGTTAAAAGGCAACCACCCTTCTTTTTGTTGCTTCTCTGTACCCCCTGCCTCCAGACTTCCCTGCTGGAGGGTTAACAAGGCTACTGACCTGAAGCAAAATGCCTCAGAGTTGGGAAAAAACAGGCTGCTGTCTGCTCCTGGCTCAGCTTCTCCCCTTGCACAGAGCACCAGTGCTCTCCTCAATGCAACTGGCCTGGCTGTTTGACCTCAGACCTCTGACCACTGCGCTGGCAGGGACCCTTGCTGAGCATGCTGAAAACCACACAGCACATGCTGGGACTTCTGGGTCTGGACAGCTAAATCCGCCCAGCAACAGTGACCCAGCAAGAGCAACTCAGACTCCAGCAAAACTCTTAAAGAAACACTCCTCCTTTAAGCCCATGGGTTACATATGCAAGGTCAGACCACTGAAACCAACATGATGAAACCACCAATGCAACATTTAGCCCAGTGGTTGGAGCCCACACCTAGGATGTGGAAGAGCCCAGTCCAATTTCCCCCGCAGGCAGACGGAGAAAGAATTAGAACATTGGAGCATACTCTGATCCGAGTGGGATGCCACCTTGTTCTCTCTTGTTGAAGCTGTTCCACTGTGGATAATTAATAAAAACATGATCGAAGCAGAAGTTCTCCCAACTGCCAGGTGCCCTAACCCCTGGATTTACAGATTTGTGTTCTCTCTCTTTCTCTCTCTGTTTCTGGTCCGATGACTGTTTCACTGTCTCATACTCCAAAATGTGACAAATGCAATTCTGCTCCGGGGACATTTTCCTTTAGGCTAAAGAGAAGGAGTAATCCAGCAGTT
The DNA here is from genome assembly GCA_007922195.1 of Podocnemis expansa. Classification (NCBI taxonomy): domain Eukaryota; kingdom Metazoa; phylum Chordata; order Testudines; family Podocnemididae; genus Podocnemis; species Podocnemis expansa. The sequence continues at coordinate 16,376,035 of ML681996.1, forward strand.
GAAATCCCATGAGCCAGGCAGTGAAGCAGAACTCTGGACAAACTAAGGCATTCTGACCACAGCCTAAAGATTGCCCTAGAGTGGTAAGAAAACTAAGACAAGATCATAATTGTGGTATTTATTATATATGAACTGAACTCTCCAATCTGAATGATTAAATAAAATAGAAAAGATGTACGACTCTGTGCAAAGAGCATGAGCATGTAGAACCAGTGTACCCTTAACTCCCTGTTTCCCTGGGGACCAAGTTATACTCTGTAGGAATCTGCATGATGTGGAGGGAGGAGTATAGTTTGGAGCAACAGAAGGACCAGGAACTCAGTCTGTAGGCTTGTGGTGGGAAAGCTAGCTGCAGATGCAGAAGCTCTGTAGACTGCCAGTTTTCTTTGGCAAGCCTGGCACACTTCATGTTAACTCCCAGAACACAGTGCTTGAAATAGTCTGTTTTTCTGCAACCCATGTCTCTCCTAACCAGATTCTGGACTGAGGCTTTTAACTGTTTCACGGTTCTTTGTTTCTGCTTCTTACTTAGATTCTGTTTCCATGCCCGTGCCTCCAGTGATGAGGCAGCTTTTTGATCAGAGAGTAATAGGGATACATCTTGAAGAGCATTGACACCTGTGTTTAATTACCTGTGATTACAGATATCCAAATCTATTGTTTGCCTTCCTGCAGATGTGTAAAAATACCAAGGTTAACACTTGGCACTCATGTACCAAACAGCATGATAGTAATTAATTAGACAGAGGTGCACATATTCTTAAAAATTAATACAAATATCTCCCTTGGTATTTACAACGCATATCTAAAGAAAGAGTTGAGCCTCCTGTGTGGGCATCCAACTGATAATCACAGAGACTTGTCTGGATCCTTTAGATGAAATTCTGGCTCCACTGAAGTCAACAGCAGTTTGGTCATTGTCTTAAATGAGGCCAGGATTTGACACTCACAATTTATAGGCAGCAGATCAAGGAGGGTGAAGAGCCAAATGGTAGTCTCTAGTTGATCAAGCCAGCACAAATTGTGCTGTGCCTGTCAGATGAATTAAGCTGAATTCAGAGATGATGAATCACTGGACTAATAAGAAGGATATGTTAACAAAGATAGTAAGTGCCCTGATCCTTCAGTACAAACACATTATTTAAATGGTTTTACTGTATGAAACATGACCACAGACAGATGCTTTCCAACTACACTTTCAGCTACATCTAGAAATGCAACTGACAACCAAGGAAGCTCTTTGTAGGAAAATTGCATGGTCTTTCTAGTTCAATGTGATATGCCAGGCAAATGAACAGCCAGGAGTAAATATTTACAATGAGCAAACTGACTCAATTCAAAATTCATAAAAGAAAAATGAACCAATCTAATGACTTAAAAAAACCCTTCTCACCACTAATAATAATCGCGAAGGTCCTGATCCAGTAGACCATCTCTATTCAGCAAAACACACACGATAAGAGGTTTATTGTCATGCTAGAATTATTAGCTTTGTGAAAGTGTTCACAAAAAGTTTATGCTTAATGATACTTCAGGAAGTCTAAAACTTAGATTTGATTAAAATGAATTTGGTACAGAATATGATCCTGATTCTTTGTTTCCTTTAAAAAAAAATTTCATCAGTTTTTTTACACCTCTCTTTTTGTCTAAAATAATCAAGGCATAACTCTCAAACATTTTTCTTTACTGTTGTATTTGTGGATTAAGTCAACCCAACACAAGAAGAGCAAAAGATTACAATATCATGTTCACAATGCCAATCTGATATCCTCAATGATAGTCACACATGCACACACAGAGACAATATAAATATTTTCTGCCCCTTTCCCCAGTGTTTTTGTTTTGTTTCTTGGCCTATCAGGAATAGGGTATTGACTTTTAAACAATTGAGAATAATGAAAAAAATCAGCTATGTCTTGGCAGGCATGCATAACTTGTAGTAAGTAATTTATTTGGTTAATTTAACTTTGTTTTGTGATTTGTATGCGTAAAACATACACTTTTCTCTGCCTTATCACCAACTTGAAATTATTACTGAATTATTTCTACAAATCTTTCTTTGCCTGTAATTTTTTTCATGAGCAATTCACTGGTATTCAAAATTCCAGCTAGTTAGGTTGTTTTTTAACTTGATGCATAAGTAACATAGTATTGTTTTTATGTTCTGATTACATTAGGCTAGCCTCCTTGAATCAGATTTCCACTGAGAATACCTATGCCAACCTCAGAATCTGCTTTCCTCAACCTTTCCCAAATATTTGCATAATATTCCCCTTGTCCTTGAACAATCTTGCCAGAAAACTTGTACACTAGACTAGAATATTAGTGGAAAGTGAACTCAAAAGGGACACAAACACTTCTCATCTTTTGTAGCCAACAGAGAAGGTTTTCTGCCTAAAGTCCAGTCTGTTGCTTCTGAGGAACCAGGATCCAGTTTTTTATGCAATACCCCTGATCAATCAGATGTCTCTTCACTGAATGGATGCATAGTATCCTTCTCCATCCTGTCTGTTACAATTTAGCTTAACAAAGAAAAGATTAAGGGGGTTATTTGATTTCTGTCTCTAAGTATGTAGATGGGGGCACAAATATTTAAAAGTGAACTATTCAGTTTAGCAGAGAAAGGTACAAAATGATCCAATGGCTGGAAGTGAAAGCAAGACAAATTCAGAATTGAAGTAAGGTGTACATTTCTAACAGCAATAATAATTAACCACCACAGCCTCCAAGGTGGTGTTTTTGTTTTTTTTTTAAACAGAGTCATAGTTTTTGAGGACAGAGTCCTCCATTCTGTAAGTACAGCATACATTCTTTTGTTCCTAAATGTATACATGTATATTTAACCGCCTTAAAATGCATACTGTTTACTTGAGTCAAGCTTACCAAGGAATCCAGCTTGATCTGAATCCCTGAGTTGTAATTGTCAATATTTACCACTAGTCCAATGTTTGTATCTTTGCATTCTTTTGTATCTTTTTTTTTTTGTATCTTATCAGTAATCTGTGTTCTTAAAGTTTTATCAGACCAGGTGTTTTGTTAATAAAAATGTTAATTAGCATAGGACCAAGAACCAATCCCTGCAGAACCCCAGTTGAAATGCACCCATTCAGTGATGATTTCCCATTTACAGCTACATATTGAGAACTATCAGTTTGACCTCTTTAAATCCATATAATGTATTAATTTGATATTTTATTATCAAAATGTCATGAGGTATCAAATCAAATACCTTTCAGAAGTTGAAGTATATTGTATCACCACAATTATCTCTATCGATCTAACAGTTATCCCATTTTGAAATGAAAAAATATCAAGTTAGTTTTACAGGATCTATTTTCTGTAAACCCATGTTGACTGGCATTTATAATACTTTAATTAATTATAATAATTATGCTATATTAACATTATATATAATTTTATTACCCTCATTAATTCTTCATTCTATCATATCCATAAAAGACTGTTCAAATAATTTTTAAAGGGTTATAGTAGTAGTGGAAGTAATTAATTTAAGCAGCGCTATATTTACATCTGTTTATCTAGGTATCTATATTACATTTATCATCAGTTTCTCTGCAGGCTTGGAAACAGATCTTCCAGGGACCTAACAGAAGAAATGATGGATGATACCCCTTCAAGACCTAGCATGACTTTAGGTATCCTTATGATGAAATTAAAAATCAGGTACTACAGTGTTAAGGATCAGGTAAGTACCAGAGTGGTGACTAGATTATAATTAATTTGCCTTTCTCCTATTATGGAAGAAAAGATAAATCTTACAGGCAATAGATTTTAGCCTTTAAAAACTACAAACAGTGGCCATGACTTACTTGCTTATGATGTCAAAACAGCAAACAAAGACAATAAAATTATCCTAACAAGTGCAATTTGGTGGTGCAAAAAATTATAATAATTTAATGCAGTATCTTTCTGGGTACTCAAGGTAGGTTTGTTGATTTATCTTTTTCCTCCTAGGCTCTTAAAATCCTTTTCATTATGAATGAACATATAATACTTTATGACCAGTGCTAAGTTATAAAAAGTTAAAACTATCATGAATCATTTTGCTGTCTATATGATAAATGTCATTATTGTTTGTTTAAAGACATTTTAAGTCAAATTCATTCCTGTATTCCTGATAGAGCTCCATTTGCTTCAGTGGATCTACTTGTGTTTAAAGTTACTCATTTGTGTGATTCTTTTCAGGATTGGCACCTGAGGTTCTTTTTGTATGTTGTCCAGCATAATAATAGCTAAGTATTGGTATCTGAGAGGGATGGGCATGGATTGCTGTTTGCCAGAAACTGGGAATGGGCAACAGCATGAATCCCTTGATGACTGCTTGTTCTGTTCACTCCCTTTGAAGCATCTGGCATTCACCAGTGTCAGAAGACAAGCTCCTGGGCTAGACAGACCATCAATCTGATCCTTTATGGCCATTCTTATGTTCATATTAATGCCAATCTATCCACAGAAGTTGTTTGAATTTTTTCCTACTGTATGTTCTTTCTAACATATGTCATGCTTGGACTTAAGGGTGGGTAGTTCAATCTCTGTGAAAATTTTGGCCATCTGCTAAAGATTTGTTCCCAAAGTAGAGTGGATTCAGAATGGCTACCTGGAAATGAGCTTGTGTAGTTTTTTACCAGTACTTCAAGTTATCCAGTCCCCACTGAATCAGGGTTACATTTACTTGTGTTTCATTATAAGTTTATACTAAATACCCTATTCATTTAGTCACTCTTTAACACAACAAAACTATGTGTTTTCAGTTCATAATTAGAGAAGGATGTGGACCACAGTAAGAGATTTAAATAAATTATTTGGAAAGATGGCATTGCAATGTCTGTGAAATCAATTTGAGCTCTTTGAATGCACCTCTCTTCTGAATTTCCATTTATAGTTCATGCAAACCATGATCATTTATCTACAAACTAATCCTAATGAGGAGCCTTCTAGGTTTTCTGATGTGTAAAATTATTTTTACAGAAACTGAAGCCTCTCACGCACAAATCTTTACTTACCTGGTATCAGTGGTGACTCTTGTGATACTAAAAATGAATTTTTCACATCTGATTCTGCAAAGCACTTGCTAGCTTAGTAATAATGTTTCCAGCACCTGCAAATTGTTTAATAGAAACACTTTTATTACCTTACTTTTTTGCCCCAGAAGACTCACTTGCTAAAAAATCTTTTTCTGCAGTCGATTTTACACTCAGTAACCCAATCTATCCATAATATTCCCATTTGTATACCCAGAAGTCCTAGACTTCCCTCAAGTATTAGAGAAGCTGTAGGGACAAAAAATAACTACTGTTACAGTAGCAATTGTTATTCCCTGATGTATTACCCCATTGGCACATTTTCTTCCAAAAGAAATAAATATATTTGTTTTGATTGGTATTGCCTCTATAACCATTTTTACATTAAATTCCTTATATGGTGTTTCAGTAGTTCTTTGCCAACATAAGAACATGAAGGGATGGGTAGATTGATGTGCCTGTAGTTTGTAAGACTGTACTCAGCACTGTAAATCAAATGCCAGTTTTGTTTATTCTTTATGTTAAAACTTTTTCTAAATTTCATTGTACAATGTGGTTGCATGTTTCTGGTTGTATTATTTCACATGTTCAGTGCCATCATGAGAAATATTGTTTAACATTCTCACTATATGCAAGAAAATCAAATTCCAATAATTTCAATCAAACAAAGTAAATCAAATGAAAGGAATACTTGATTGCTGAACACCATGGCTGTCAAATGCAGAAAGTTAGCATCTCTGTATGTGCTCAACACTACAGTAAACCCTTGTATAAATGGATAAAGTTGTTAGGGAAACTTGTGCTTGAATGAATTTCACAAAATGAATCAAGTGGCTTCCTGACAAGAGATCTGCATGATCTATAGAATGCATCATTTGATCACCAGTTGACTAATTTGAAAGGACATAACCAATTTTGAAGCCTACACATCATGAACTGATTTGTGTTTATTGTGCATTTGAAGATGTCTAAGTTGGAAAGAAAACATAGTTTTTTTAATGTATGCTAAGGCAAGAAAGGATTTCATAATAAGAATTAATGTTTTTGGATGGAATTCTGATTTTTACAAGGACAGAGGAACTTATCTTGCAAGCAATAAGAACATGCACATTATGTTGCTCCTTGAGAAACATTTTGAAAACTTGTGTAATATATATGCCTCTCATCAGAAAGTCTATTTTCCTTTTATCTATATTAACAACTTCTGTTGTGTTATAATTTTCTTTTTAGTCAGTAAGTAAATTATTGATATTTTTGTATTCCAGGATTTTAGCTAGATTTGAATGTACTTATTTATGATTATTATTGGTACTTAATATTTAAAAGACCTGGGTCCATTGTGCTAGGCACTGTATAAACACATGATGGGAGACAGTCCCTTACTCAAAAAAGTTACAAGTCAGTAAACACTTATTGATTACTTTTGCCTCCCTTTCCTCAAAAAAAGGTGTTTTAGTAGTGTCTGAACTGTGCCTCTTGTTTGTTGGATGATAACTGATTATTAATCCATGTATTTGGGGAAGGGACAAATAGAAATTATCATAAGAACACACACAAGCAGTGTTGGAGAGGCAGGTGATGTGCCACCACAATCTCATACTGTAGCTGCAGAATCTTTGCAGGAAAAGTAGTGACTTTTCAAGGAAATTACTTTATTCACTGTTTTCCAGGACATGTCACTATTAAAAAATCTCTGTTTTGGTTTGTAGAGGGGAAAATAGTAGCAAAGCAGTCAAATGATTTCTAAGTTGATGAATCCCATCAATTTTAATGAAACTGAAATAATAAAAACTATGGAGGAGTTCTGTGGTACCTTAGAGAATAACTTTTTTTTTCTTGATCATAATCTTCTGTGAGCTGGGAACCCACTTTGTCAGATGCAATAAGTGAGTTTGAGATCATGAACATTTTATGCCCCAAATCTTTATGGTTAATCTCTAAGGTGCCAGAGATTTTTTTGTTTTGTTTTTGCTGAAAACAGACTAATGTGACTACCCTTCTGAAATGTGAAATAATAAAGGACACAATCAACTGTGGGAAAGTTGCACATCCATTTTAACTGTAGCCCTTTAGATAACCCAATAATGTATTTATATTTCTGATAGGATAATTACTGAATATAATAATTTGATTTAAATATTTATCCAATCTGCAATTTTACTGTGGATTGTATTGCGCATTGAGCCAAAGCTCAACTTTCAGTCTTTCCTATGCAACTTCTTGTAAGATTTTTTCTGACTAGATAATGAGGGAAGAGGAGGCAAATTAGGGTAACAGAATATTAATATGTTCAATTCAGCTTCTTGTCATCAGAGATTGCTGAAGTGAATATTTGGCAGTTACCTGTACTGCCTTGCCTCTTAAACAGTGAGGTCCTCTGTGCTCAAAATGAAGTCCTGTGACAGATTTTGTAAAAGGTGATGGCTGGGAATGAAAATAGAGATCAAGCCAGAAGTGTAATATTGAACCGTGGGAGTTATTTAGGTACTATAGTGACACAGGCCATATCAGTTCCTGGACACACATAGGTACATAGTGGTTTTATTTCCCCTCATGTTCTTCATCAAGTTAAAATGTTCTCACCTATCAGTCCTGCACTAATTACGTAGTGATTATTTGACTGGTTGTCCAATACTCGAGAACTGGCTTCATTGCATTAGTACTGTACATGTATACTTTGTATGTTGAGATCAAAGGCTTTGTATAAATATAAAATACTCATTTATTTTCAATACCCTTTTAGTATAACTAATTTGGGCATACTGTAAATACTTGACAGGGAATGAGATTTACGAATGAACTCTGTGAATTTTATGTGATGTTAAAGTCTTGCTCATCCCTTGATCCTCATTACTCTATGGAATATTTATTGTTACCATTTATCATTTATACTGTGGAAGCTGAGGAACTGATCCAGTCTGTCAGTCTTAGCTCTGCACTTCTCTTTCATACTTCTGCACATGTACCTCTGACAGATTAGTTTTCTTCCAGTATTAATAACTGATGACATTTGGTGGAATAGTTTGGAAAATGGAGATATGCAGAAGGGCAAATTTAAGTTTGCAGTATGTCATCTGTAGTTGTTTTTAATGCTAAGATGTGTGGAGGAAGAGAGCATATATACTGATAGGTGGCTGTAGGTTTCATTTTCCTACTTTTCTGTTCTGTGTCATACTAGAAGATCACAATGGTCCAACCTTAAAGTCTGTGCTGTGAGTGTGGTAAAATTAGCTGCTTCTCAGCAAAACATTTGGTGTTTTATTTTTCTAGGAGCTTTTTATTGTTTAATCTGGAAAGGGATTTGATAAGGCAAGTGGTCAGCCCTGTGGGATGGTAAAGGTGCAGCATCTGATAGTGTTTTATTCATCAGCAGCTGTATGTGAACTTTCAGAGTAGTAGATAAAATCTATTAGTAATTTTTAGGTCCTGACATGGACAGTTTCATAACTTTGAAACAACAGTGTGTTCAGATTTGCGTGCTACACTCCTCCATCAATGAGGTTTGTGTACACGGCCCATATACTTTCAGTAAAAATGTGACTAAACAAAAAAATTATTCTGAATCCATTGTGAAAATCTCTACTCTGCTTGCTGCATGAGAATCAGCTCAGGATTCATCTCTTAGTGCATTCTATGTAGATAGATAGTGGTTTTTTAAAAGCAATTAGTGAACAAAGTGGAACTAAAAAGGGAAACTTTTAGATGCAGATCATTGTAATGTCTTTCTATTAAACTTTATGAAGAGAAACCAAATAACAACTACATAGAAAACTCAAAGGGCATAAAAAATAAACTTTATGTGAAATTCTGCAGCAATAGGCAAAGCCCTCTGCAAAAACAACTATGTGGACCGACCTACATACAACCTGCATCCTCAAAGCAAGGTCTGAGGACATCCACATTGCTTCCACAGATGCAGATCCATGGAAATAATGGACATATCCATCGAATTGTAGGCTCTACCAATTGGCTGCTTTTCAAGAAAGATGGAAATGCATAAATTGTTAGAGGGAACCAGAAGATAACCAGCAAATTCAATCCCTCAGGTACCATTTTATCTCCATTCTTTTTGTATGTGTGGTGGAGTATGGGAAGGTGAATCCAAATTAACAAGAACATAAAAGTGATCTTTATGTTTTCATAGTGGGCAATACTAGTAATTTTAAAATTTGCTGCAGTGGCTGTGTACACATGCACACACATCAGAAAGTTCATTTACCGATACCAACTTGACTTTGCAATAGCAGATAATAAAAACACAATAGTGCTTTATCCTGGGGAAACTATCCATAACTGATAAATAATGTATTACTTCTTAATTATTCAATATTATTTAGTGAAATTTTTATGCCTACTAGAATATTAATATGATATAAACAAGTGTAAATACTCCCATTTTAATTAAAATACTTTAGCAAAAGTTGCAAGAGGAAGATTTGATGCATACACAATAGTAACAAAGCAAAGAAAACAGTTAAACTGCAAAACAAAGACAAGGGAATGTAAGACTGCTAAGAAATTACAATAGAATTATCCATATAAATCACATAGTATTTCTTTGCTTTTCAAAATTATGAATAGAAATAATATAACTAAAACAATAAAAATATATTTTCTACTTATTTTTCATATGTAATTTATGTATTTTCTTTTGGGGACACTCAACAATTAAAAATAGGACATATTCCTATTCAGTGCTATAGAATGCTGATCAAATCACCAGGGAAATTAGATTTCATTTTAAATTGAAAATGTATATTCCAAAAGTAAACTTTTCAAATTAAGTGTTCCCAGCAGAATCCATGAAAATATTAACTGCCTTCACTAAATATTTTAGAAGGGAATTTTAGCAGCTAATGAGTGGGTAGTTCATGACATCATGGTGGAAAAATAGCTAATTTTAACTAGAAGTATTATGAATTATCATTTTAATAAAATTCAAGGTCACTAATCAAAGATCAAGTTTTTTCTTACAAATGTCTTAGACAGTACTTGTTTTGTAACAGTGTATGCTGATTTCAAGGTTTACCACCTTTCACTCTGAATACAAAAGGATCACTTCTACTTATTCTTTTTATTTAGTCTATCTGGGATTCCACAAATATCTTACCAGTGATCCAACTACTCTCTGAACTCTGAAAAGCTAGGTGAGACCTCAGAGCTGCTTGGGAAGAAACATGGTTTAAAGTAAGCTAGAATGCAGTTCTGGGACCCACAAATTTGAGAGGCCAGAGTTCCAGGGCCCTGAAAAATAGAAAAATCAAGTGGACCGCATGTTCCACCCTGCCCTGGCCTGGAAGCTGTGGTCAGACTGGGGAAGTTTTCAAATCCCCCATCCTGAGCGTGCTCAGATGCATGCTCAGGGTGGGAGCAGCCTGGCTGGGGACCGTGACTGGTCACTGAGCCCAGTCCTCTGCATTCATGTCAGGACCAAGTAACATCTAGGGGGGCAGAAGGGGTCAGTGTGTGAGACCAGGATGAGGGTTGGGGGGCAGTGTTTGAGGCTGGGATCAAGGTTAGGAAGGTGCAGAGGGATGGAGGGGCAGCATGTGAGGCCCAGATTGGGGCCAGTATTTTTATAGAGCGATAACTGTATTTTTATGGAGCGGTCACCAATGCATATGGTATTGAGAAGTATTTGTAAATGCCTATGTGGGCTGGGGCCCACTTATGCATGAAGGGGGCCCAGAGACTAGGAGGGTTCCAGGTCCCATCAAATTATACTTTAACCACTGGGTAGAAAATGCTTTCTTAGGGAAGAATAAGAAAAGCAGGTTGCTCTCATGCTTGGGTGTTCTGGAAGTTCTCTTGAACATCAGTGGTAGCTTGTTTCTATAGGTGAAATCTGAAGCCAATAATAAAACTTCTATTAGTGACAACAAGGGCCAGGATTTCACCCTATGGCTGAATTTTGCCATTAGCAGGTAAGAATTGCACAAAATTCCTGCCTAGGGCTGACCTTATCTGGGATATCTGGACATGTATAAGTGAAGAATGGAAAAGGATGGAAAGATAACCATGAATTAGCAGTGAAGTTATCTATTGAACTTTTTATTTCTTGTCATGGCAATGTGTGTACTGTGTACTGGCATGGCAAGAAAGAAACTGCAGTGCACAGAGTAAGAGAAGGTGGTTAAGTCTAAAAATCTGGTATATCTTATAAATAGCTTTCAATATGTAGATTAGTACAGCCACCAGACAATTTAGAAATTGTTCTTTGAGTTCATACAATTTTTCTTGTCTGGTGATGGCAACAATAATGTATGGGACTGGTGGAAAATGTTATGAAAAATTGTTTTTTGATGTTTGTGTTTTACTGTTCTCTTTTTTTTCTCTTTCTTTCTCTTTTGTATTTTTTTCATTGGAAAAAAGAGGAAAAAGGAAAAAAAGGGCGATGATGGGGAAAGAGGGAAAGGAATTGGGAAGAAGAAATTAAAAAAGAAAATCAAAACCCTATTTTGGGGAGGAAAAAAAATCCAGTTTTTCAGTTTTGAATTTTTTTAAAAAATAGACTGTAAAATTAAGGAAGAGAGAAAGTAAGAGAAAAAATAATTAAAACCACTCTTTTCAGAAATTTCCAATTTAAAAAAAAAAATAATGACCACATCTAACAATGTAGTAAGTCTGAAATTATTGATAAAGTGAAGGGAAATTGGGGGATAACACTCTTTCCTTTCAGTTGCAGTATTTTTGTGAGATTTTTGTTGTTTATGGACATCTTCATTGTATATGTCTGGGTTTCTAGTCATACTATGCCTGATTCGTGCTTGTTATGGAATCTGCTAACCTGTAAGAAGGGGGAAAGTTAGTCCATTTGGGGACAGCACTTGGAGCTAAGTATCCTCAGCTCCTGGAGAGTAGTGTGGCTGAGGACAAAGACTGTTTGTGTGACTTTTGAACACTCTGAGAAGAAGGTAGGCCAGACCCATAACATTTGCTTTACAACTCCTGTGAGTGACTTGCTGCCAGATGCTGTGTATTTCAGATTGCCAGGGGCCTCCTGCCAGAAGGGAAGCTAATTGACAGGTTCCATTACTTAATTTGTTTTCTTTTCTTTGCAATTTTTAGAAACTATGGCAGCCCAGAAAGATAAAGATTTCTGTGGAATCTCCCATGCATACACCTGTGCTGATGACTACCGAGACTGAGAAAACAAAGGCTGAGTGAATACAGTACCCTCTTACAGCTGTAAGGGGTTCAGTGGAGGGATTAAGCTTAAAACAGTGCTGTATTGCCATCTTCATATATAATTTTAGATCAATGGCATATTTAAGCTTAATGATGTTCAGTTATTTTTAAATAATATTTGTTTTTCAAAACCAAAAAAAAATTCTTCAGAGTTGCAAAGGAAGGAGAAGGAAGAAAAGCCTTTGGAAGACAGTGGATGAAATAAAGTTAACCACTGAAATTTTCTTTAGGTCTGGGCCTCCCTTGCTGCCCCATAAGGCAAGGGTGTTGGGCCAGATGCAGAAAGGGGACACAGGTTCAGCATTGCGATGCCTAAAGTTCAAGTGTTTGCTGTCTTGTGTAATATACAGGAGTTAAAGTACGTTGGAATGCCCCAGAACACTGTTTCGGGGCCCACTATTTTTAGGGGCTCAGTGTTCTGGGGCCCCTAAAAATAGAACGTGGAGCCAGAATGCTGCATTCTGGGGCCCACCATTGAAAAATAGCAGCCCCCAGAATGCTGTGTTCTGGGTCCATGTTCTATTTTTAGGGCCCTGAATGCTGGGCCCCTAAAAAGAGCAGGCCCCGAAGCAGCATTCCACCATGTTCCAGCGGGCAGGAGCCAGGGGTATTACTAGGGGCTCAAGCCCTGCCACAAATCCCCTCCCCTTTCAAGCCCCAACCTCAGCCTGGGGCCTGCTGCCCAAGCCCCAGCTGCGGTGCCATCCTGGGGCCTACTGCCCCCACCTCCCCAGCTGTGTCGCCGCCGGTGAGCATGTGGCAGCTCACTCGCACTGAGTGTGGGGTATTGGGAGTGGGGTGTTCCAGGAGCTGGGGTCTGGGGGGCCCACTGACACTGTAATGGGGGGCCCACCAGCATGGGAGTGTTCCGGGGCCCCCCAAATTATACTTTAATCCCTGGGAGTATACCACCCTGACTTAGATGTGCAGGCTCTCTCTCCAGTGTATGGGAACAGCCACTGATGAATGAAAGTCATAGAAGGCAGCAGCATGGTAAGGAAGCTGGCTAAACTAGTCAGTAAGAAATACTGAGGAGAAGGGTCTAACCTAATCCCCACCTCTCAAAGGGGGCTGGGTGCCTCCTTCTTGGCTAGTGGAAGATGTCTCCCTTTCTTCACATCCATGTGAACTTTGGATTTTTCCCTCATTACAACAGGAGATTTCACCTCATTTTCCTCTGTATGCTGTTCCCCCATGTTTAAATCTTTACAACTGCTTTGATTTGCAGTTACAGTGTGACCTGTTCCCATGCCTTACACTTCACTGCATTTATCTCCTCTCATTCTGTAACTTCCCCCATCTTCAGACCGTATAATGAAGTGGGATTTTCTCTCATGAAAGCTCATGCAATAAACAAATTTGTTAGTCTTTAAGTGCCACAGGACTCCTTGTTTGTTTTACTGAACTAGACTAACATGGCTGCCCCTTTGGAACCTCTCATGGAGTTACATCCCTGTTTCTTTCTTGCATAAAATGATGCTTAGTCTCCCAAGTCCCAGGTGAATGCCCTAACCACTGGACTGTAGATCATTCTCACACTTCCCCTGGTCCAGTGTCTATTAAGTATGGCATATAAAGTGTAACAGCTTCAACAAGAGAGCTCGAGTGACCCACTCCAGGATATTCCATAGCTCAGACCTGAGCAGTAGGAAAATTGGCTTCAAATCCCTGCTCCATGGCAGCCAGAGGGAGGCTTTAATCAGTGCTGTAACTAGGTAGTTTGGTACCTGGTGAAAGCACTGTCCAAGGTGCCCTCCCCTGACCCAGGAATGTTTCTGCCCCCTGCCCCACCCCGGGGCCTGATCTGACCTCTGCTACCTGCTGCAAGGCAGCGCGGAGCCGGATCTGGCCCATCTGACTTCCCTGTCAAGTCCCCTGGCCAGGTGGGCAGCTTCCACATGGAATCTTCCACACAGAATCCCCCTTACTTGGCCATGGCGGGTCCCTTGGTGGGACTGCTACCTGGCCTCTTGGCCCTTGGCATGTGGCCACAAGCTCCCCGCCCCCCCGAGCATGCATCTGAGCATGCTCAGGGGCAGAGCGGGAGATTCCCAGTCCCAGTCCCAGTTCCGGCCCCAGCCCCAGCCTGAGCCTGGCACCTGGAGGAGTTTGCCTTTGGGACTGGATAGGGTCTGTAATTGCCTGCTGTGCTTTGGTGCCCTCTAAAATTTGGTGCCTAGGGCTTTGCCCCAGTTGCCCCACCCTAGTTACTTCCCTGGTTTTAATCTCCCACATCCTGGTAAGTGCTGTAACTGCCAAGTGAAGGATTATAAAGGAGGATGCTAATCCTCCTGCATTGTCTTGTGTGAGGCCTGACCTGTGAAACAGACAAGGGAACACAGAGCTTGATGGTCTCATTGAGATTTAAGCATGAAGTATATTTTGGGCATCAGGAATTAGGCAACTGTGTGCGGTCCACCCAACAGAAATTTAAGTGCCCAGGGAACTTTATCAGTGGAAAGACAGGTGCTAAATGCCTAAAGGATTGGATGCCATCTAGTCAGGGGTCTTGAGGATCTAAATCTTGGATTAGGCACCTGAAATAAAAGTTAGGCACCTAAATCCCTTTGTGGACCCAAGTTTAGCTCTAATCCCTGTGTTAGACAGAAGTCTAAGTTAAAGGATGTGCACAATCCTATTAACTTTAGTGGGATTACTCTCAGGTTTAAATTAAGCATCTGCATATGTGACTTGCTGAAAGGGGCCTAAACATGGCTTAATGAAAGAAGGAAGAGGCAAAATGGTGGACCATGGTAGATAATACTGAGTCCTGCCATAAATGCATGTGACTGAACTCAATGATCTCATGAAGTCCCTTCCAATTCTACAATTCCATGATTCTATGAAAACTTGGAGAGAGAGAGAGAGAGAGAGAGAGAGAGAGAGACTGAGAGCACATGACAAAGGTGAAAAGTATCCCAAGTGTAAAAGAGTGGTATCTGGCATTCCTTTCCTTTCTGACCTAAGAAAACAGTGTTGCTCAAATATGTCATTGTTTTATTGCTGAGTGAGGGATTCTCTTTCTTCACACAGTAGTTTAGGCAAAGCCTACATTAATGGCAGCATGCAGAGTACATGCACCATATAGGTAGCTATGTACCACAGTGAAAAGTTCCAGCAATGGGGTGATGTATTATTGTGGTTCCCTCATTCTCAGAAGCTGGTGTTTCAAACCAACAAAATGACTGGGCTTTGCGTATCCAAAGCTGTTACCATTGACAGGCCTGGAATTAGAGAGAGACATTAAAATGGCTTAAAAGAGCTGCTATTTGTAGAAGCAGCCCGCCAGTTCAAACAACAGATGTTATGTATAATGTTGGAAGAATGGTCAATTTTCTATTAATATTGACTGTGCGATCCAGATTATGGTGTACACTGTGCCTGATCAACTATTGTCAGTTACACTGTGAAGTAGTAGTTGCTTTAGTGACCCCATGTATATTTTGTATTTGTCACATTATCTCTTGCCATTTCTTTTTCATTTCTTTTTTCCAAAATACTTTATTGTGTTTTGAGTCAAATCAAAATATCACAACTGGTTCATGGTACCAGGAAAAACAGACGTGAAAAGAACTAATTGTATGTGTTATCAGCTGGACAAAATGTGCAGAAACAGTGAACAATAACTGATAAATACAACAGCAAAAAACAAAATGTTTTAAAAAGTGATTCAGTCAAGCAAACCAGATGAAAATTGATAATGTGTCTCTTGCCATTTCCATTCACATCTTGTGATGGGATTTGTTGCCACAGGAAGAATAGTTCGTGATTCCGCTGGAAAGTAGAAGGATTTCTGGGCTTTGCAGTAATGTCTCAACATCTCACTGAGAATGACCGTCCTGTCTTTGTAACCACACACAAATCTGAATTCTCATTGCTCCATTTTGTCTAATGGTCATCTACTTTTGAACAAGATATTTATGGAAGAATCAGCAGCACAGTGCAGCAGAGCTGCTGTGTTTCCTGTCATTACTGTTCAAATTCATAAATGCTATAATTATAGCTAGCAGTAAGCAACATGATCAGGAAGCAGATATCTGCATTCAAATCCTGCGGTTTGTCTATGTGGAATATGCTGATAATTCTAATGTAAGGCTTTGTGTCACCTCTAAGATAGGGAAGCAGACTAGCTTCTTAGAAAAGGAGGCAAATAAATTATATTTTTATTCCATTATATTTTATGTCAGCAGTTTTAATAAGTATCTATACCATGCTCAGCATGGATACTACAGCTTGATGCAATTCAGGCAGCATGAAGTAAAATGACACTTCTTTTTGTCCAGCTGTGGCTTTTGATTAAAGATTGACCACTAAAATTAGAGTAAATTTTTTAACTTCTAAGGATGAAGGAGAAAATTCACACTTCCACTTATTTATATCACTGTTACTTACAAGATAAGAGAGTCGCACAAGTATGCCTGTATAGTTCCTTGAATTTTTTTCCTCAGTTACCATTCTGTGGAGTTATGCATAGTGGGGCTGGCACAAAGTCTTTTAACTAATGAAACCTTCAAAATAGGGCATAAGTGGAATTTCAGTGGTACACAGGAGTGCATCACATTTATGGTGCAAAGTAAAAATTAAAGATGTGGAAGGAAAATGTTGATAAGGCAACTAGAAATAACAACCACCACAACAACAATAATGATTGATTAATAGTGGAAGGAAATAGGTTGGGTTTTTTAAAAAAATCCATATAATCTAGGGCCTACCTGTGTCCCTGAGATCTCTGTGGTACCCACCCTAGGCTTCTGTGCAGGCAAAGACAGCCATCTTTGTGGCACTGTCCCTCATTCTCTATGGTGGCAGAGCTCCATGAATATAGAGGAAGCAGGCGAAGGGTGGGAGTGAGTCCTGCTTGTCAGGCTTGGGGGGGGATGATTCTTAGTTGCCTTTCTCAGCCCTGCTGGAGATTCAGGAAAATGTTGAGGTAGTTCCATGGGAACTTTTTGCGCTGTAGAATCTCCTTTTGTAGGAAGTCCAGGGACAGCTACCAGCAAAGAAGATCCTGGCAGTAGAGTTCCAGCAGATCATGGTCAAGGTACAAGAACTCTCTGTACAGGCAGTTAAAAACAGAACAATACTTTTTCATTCAATGCATAGTCAATCTGTAGAACTTGTTGCTAAAGGTTGTTGTGAAAGCCAAAAGTATAACAGGGTTCAAAAAAGAATTAGGTAAATTCATGGAGGACAGGCCCATCAGAGGCCTTTCGACAAGATGCTCAGGGTTGCAACCCCATTTTCTGGGTACCCCTAGCCTCTGATTTACAGAGCCCAGAGGTGGATGACAGAGGATTGACCCTTCAAGAATTATCTGTTCTGTTCATTCCCTTTGAAGTACCTGGCATTGGCCATCATCAGAAAAGAAAATAGTAGGCTACATAGATCACTGGTCTGACTCTATGTGACCATGGTTATTTCTTTAATTAATGTGTCTGAAAAACAGATCTGTTGAAATGTCCTCCAGACCAGGATCAGACACAAATGTGGCCACATCCTTTGTTTTTATAGGACTGTCTTTTGTACAAACATGCCATATGTAGGGTGTGTTAATTACTGTGGTGAATTATGATGGATTGACAAAAATGGCAGCAGTAAATTAATTATCTAATGCTGGTAATTACTTGATCTAGTGCTGGTTTTTGTTTTTCAGCATGAGTTCTATTCATCTTAAATAGCACAGATGTAAGGCTGGTCTAGAGGCTGTGCCCAGCAGCCGAGAAGGGGGAGGGGGCAACTAATCTGCATGGGTTTTGTATTTGCATGAGCACAAAGAGCACAATTAGATACTAGCATAGTCTTACTGATGGGTGCAGAGCATGATGGTTACTGGCATTTAAGTTGATTTGATCATAAATCTGTCAATATCTGTAATTTGACTGAAAAGAAATATAAAATACTGTCTTTTGTGATATGCTACTCTTTGATTGTACAAACTCTGTTTAGGCTATTTAAAAGGTGAAAAGTCACCATTAGCAATAATGAACTTGAAAGAGGAACCAACCTTGTGTTTTCACCCTGGTGAAAGTAGAAAGGGGTGGGAGTTAGCATTAGACCAGTCTAGAGCTATGCCTGAGGCATTGCCTCACCCCTGACCCACTGTCAAAGGATAGGTCAATGGCCTGGCTTCTTGTAGAGCTTTACTTTTGTTATTTTAATCAAAGGAGCTGTTTGCAGTGGTTTGAATTTAAGACCTGAAATCATTGAGGGCTGTGACTGTCTAAGAGCTGAAATCACTGACAGAGGAGACTCTCTCTCGCAGCTGAAATCCACAAAGAGCAGCCAGCAGGTGGTGTGAGCGGTCAGCGGATGGCTGGACAGCATGAGCAACCAGTGGGCAGCACTGGCAGATGGTGTGAGTGACCAACAGACACATGGACAGTGTGAGTGACCAGTGGGCGGTGCGGGTGGCCAGTGGGCAGAGCCAGTGGATGGTGTGAGAGGCCAGAGGGCGTGAGTGACCAGAGGGAGGTGCCAGTGGACAACTGGCATGAGGGACATTCTCTACATCAGTGGTTCCCAACATTTTCTCTGCTGTGGCACACCTTGCTACTTTTAATTAATTTGAGGCACACCACCATATAGTTGCCAAATGAACTCATAAATATTCATGTGCCAATGAGCCAATCCAGAGCTGTTTGAGTAGTTTTTCAAAAAATTTTGTGGCACACCTACTCAGACCTGAGGGCACACCGGTTGGGAAACACTGCTCTACATACACTGGAGTGGAGAAAGTGCTGTATTGGGTCTTGTGAGAATTCTGTTCTGCCCTGGTTCTCCAGATCAGGGGTGGTTATGCTATTGTGTCTTTGCATTCTTTTATGCTGTGTGAGGTTTTTGTGGGAACCTTATTCTTGCATTGATTCTTCAGATCAGTGCTGGTTTTGCTATTGTGTTTTTATATTCTTTTACACTATTATTAAAAGTCCTGTATACCACACTTGGACTCGTAAGAAGGCAAGAGGGGCTCCCTTCTATAAGGAGGCAAGATGGGCACCCTTACATAAGGAGTCAAGATAACCTCCCTCAGAGACAGTAACAGACAAAAATACTTAACTGCCTGCCCTGCTGCCGGGCCAGAGACAGTGGTATAGACAATAATACTTAACTGTCTGCCCTGCTGCTGGGCCAGAGACAGTAGTATTTGGTAGGTGTCCAACCCGAGGAGTGGAGCAGCCGACATCCGTATCCAGGCACCCTTCCAGAAGGCTTGGGTGCTCTGTCTTACACCTACCCAGCCCTGAGGCCCAGCATCAGGACCTGGGGTGGGACACAGTGGAGTTGGGTCGGTCCATGACCTCCCACCTCCCCACTTCCGAGCACCTGTTGGAAGCTGCTCCCCAGTTACCCCTAGCAATCCCCTTGCTGTTGACTCCTAGAGACAATGATTGTTAACTGCCTGCACTGCTACCAGGCCAGAGAGAGTAATATAGACAATAATACTTAACTGCCTGCCCTGCTGCCAGGCCAGAGATAGTAGTATTTGGTTGTCACCCCACCCGAGAAGTGGAGCGGCCAACATCCGTATCCAGGTGCTCCAGGTGCCAGAAGGCTCAGGTGCTCTGTCTTACACTCATGCTTGTGAGTTGGGATGTATTACCCCTTTGGGGTGCCAAGGGAATAGTGCATGATTTCCCAGAAAGCTTGGTGGGGGGCTCAAGCTGGTTGGTGCTGTAACATTATTTGGAAATCCCTAGATATAGAGCTTGGCCCTTGTTCTGCCATCTCGCCCTTGCCAGAAGGGTTACACAGGTAGACAGCTATGGGGCAAGGGAATGTGGGGCCTGGTTCTGCCTTTCACCATGTCCAGTAATTTACCCTGGCATAAAGTATGAGTATACATCCAGTGTGTCTGATAATATATAATATGATAATAATTCCGATCTCGTAGCAACTAACTCCTACTTTGAGCTTGCTTTGCAAAAGTGAAAATGACTATACAAGTTTTGAAATCAGTGGAAAATGAGGATCAGGAAAGTTATTAGTTTAGAGACTGGAAAACCGTCATTCAAATTTGGAGCAGAAGTTTACTTTGGCCATTTTGCTGCCCCTGTGCCTTTTTTGCTCTCTGTTTACAAATATTCACATTGTTCCCATGGGCAGCAACTGTTATTCAGATGGAGGCATGTATATGCATGGGAGTAAGTTGGTTTCTGTCCCCTGAAGACTATTCATGATTTGTTATTTTCAGATTTTAAAAGTTTGAATCATCTAATCAGTAAGAAGAAGAAACTGTCCCCTTACTACTTAGGTTACCAGTGACACACAATAAATAATAAGCTGCATATGACTGAAATAAATAGTTAATGAACTCATAGAATCACTTTTATTTGCATAAGCTGTTTGTCAAATAAGTCCGAATTATCAATACATGAATAAAAATCAAAGTCTTTTACAGAGGCAAACCTTATCACAGAAATTGTTTGCTCTGAATGATTTATCCAGCTGTTAGAGAAGCAGTTTTCTCCCATAGAGTATGTGCTTGACTTTTGAGCACAATGAATACAATTAACATTCTCGGATTAGTCTTAACTAGATACAACTAGAATTGTATCTTTCACATTTTTGTTCTTTCTTATGCTCTATACTCCTGCAGTATGCAGTCCCATCTCTTCAGCTCATCACATTCATTCACTGAGGTGTAGGAAGCAGCACAGCTAATAGTGTCTGGACAGATGAAAAGATTCTCAACAGCTCCATTAAAATATTAGTGACACTGCTGGACAGGAATGCTTAGACTTGTTCAGGGGGTCTCAGATCACAGATGAAAGCACAGACTATCTGATCCTATACACATAATGACGTCTTTGATGAATACAATAGTCCTTCTGCTATGCTTATAAAGGTATGCAGGAGTACAGCTCTAGGTCAATGACTGATTTTGCTGGTAAGCTTTTATTTCCCAGTGCAGTTTGAAAAGGAGTGTAATATTTGTTTTAGTTGCAAGTCAGCAAAGTTGGTAAATATTTATTTTTCCTTTTGAGTGTCAACAGAGAGATTAGACCATATTGCTTTTACCTGAATTCGAGAGAAACCAAGACAGCACTTAATTAGCTTTTCATTAAATTACCATGATCTCATCCTTTGTGAAGTGGATACATTTTTATGGTTTTATAAAGCAGGAGTTAGCAAACTTTCTATTTTACCTTCCTGAACTTCATTTGTTTGTGGGAATCTATTTTTCACGGCACGGAAGATTTTTATATTTCTCAGCTCTTTAACAGATTTGAAAGTCCTCCTTGTCTTTACCTTGGAACATTTGGATTTTATATTGTAAAAACAGTTCTGGTTAATGAGAACATGTGCTTTATATAGTGTTGGTACTGTCAGTAAGAACTTTAAATTATAAATTAGTTTTTAAGCACCAGGCTTCTGTGACAAGAGCAGTGTTATTAAACTCTCTTTCTGGCACAATCTCTGGCTTTCTCAGTCACTGTTTGTGTTGCCTTTTTTTTTTTTTTAAACTGTGTTTAATGGTACTTGTTACCTTTTTTCCTCAAATTAATATTTAATACAAAGTATATTAGAAAATAAAGAAGCCACATATTAAAACGGAATAATCGTGGGCAAGTTAAAAACTCATGTTTCCCCTGCGTGGAGGAGTGAACCTGTAATCAGAACATAGACATTTAGCTTGTCTTAGCCCATTTTTGCCCCTGAGAAACTAACACTGGGTTATCAGGTCCCCTACATGTCTGCTTTATTGCTCTGCTGCTGCAAGGGGCCATGTAGTTAGCAGATCTAGCTATCATAGTTTCAGGGGAACTGTACCTTTATAATCTCTTCATGGTTGGCTCCAGTAGTTCCCAGAAAGATCTAAGGTCTCTACCCATTATGCGTCTCTTCTCCCACTCCATTCAGATCAATTTGAAGACTGCTTAGCCTCCTGCCATACACACTGATAGCCCCAGCAATCCAGTCTGCCTAAAAGCTAGCACCTGGGCTATGTTTTCTGTCCACAAGCAATGGCCTGTGTATTGCCAGCAGTTACAAGTTATCCTGCAAGACTCCCAAAGCAAGCACATTTATTCATAGGGCAAAAGCATTTTACAGAAAAATATTTAAAAAAACAGTAAAAGGTTCTACATGCTTACTGACATCTTACCAGAGCTCATCCAGCAACTCCAAAAAGGTCTCTGGTAGGTGTCACCTATTTAAACCTTTCAGCAAGGGTCGAGAGTGTCCCCTTTGATTAAAGTACTTGTGAGTTTGTTTGGTTTTTTTTGTTTTTAACCAAACTCCTTTCTTTGCCTGTTTGAATGAATATATGCAAACCACTTGTAGGGCAAATGGAAGATTTTGTGATGGTGGAGCCTTAGTGGGCAGTGGTGGTTCCCTTAGACACATTTCCACTCTATCAGACTATGTAGTAAACAAAGTGTTTAAGTAATAATTGGTAGAAGTTACAGGGGTGAAGTGGCTGTTTGATTTCTGATAGCGGCAATCAATGCCCTTCAGTAGCAGTCTCTGTGACCAGGGGAAGGCCTGATCATGCCTCCATGTGAGTAAGGGCCTATAACAATAGATTGGTTCCCAGGCATGATCTTGTGCAGAGGTGCCTCAGACAACACACTTCCACGCTGAAGTCCCCTGTCATTTGGGGTCCCCGATGGCTGGAAGGGGCGTAAGCTGTGTACTTCTTGATTTCATTCTAATTTCAGTACTTTCACTGGTAGACTAATAAGCAGTTGGCTAAGTAGTCTGTTAGCTAGTAAATCTGTCTTTTCTGCTACCTGTGTCTTGGTGTTTGTTGCTACTGGACCTTGAATTCCATCCCGCTTGGGAGGGGAATACACCACTTCAGGACTTGGTACCTCTCTGGAGTTCACACTCTGTATGACCCATCTTAATAGCCTGTCACTGTTTTCAGTTCCTGGAAAAACTGTGATAACCCTTCCCAGATGGAGCAAGAGACAGTCATACATAAATCATTCATAAATTTAATACAGTGGTCCCCAAAGGATAAATGCAAAAGGATTCAATATATGTGACAATGGCTACCTGAGAATTCTGAAAGGAGATGGCATGGTTATGGGGGGGGGGGGGTGTTGCCAGCACTATATTTCTTTCCCTGAAGCTTACTTCTGATGTAGCTAAGGGAAAGAAGTGTAGCTGGAGTGTCTGTATGTTCTGGCCATTATCAGCTTCTGATGAAATAGCATCTTAGGACTTTAGCCAGTTGAGTACAGGTTGGAGCATCTGCGAGACTGCTTTAATTTACAGCAGCTGATGAATTATACCTCAGCATACACTAGAACTGGGAAGCCATGAAAGTGTCATAAATTTTACTCATTCCCCATCTCCTCTTTCAAGTCAAGTGCTAAGCAAAACTCAGACATGCTTAGAAATCAACGAAGACCCAGAATTTGAAATTGGTTCCAGCTTTTTTTTTTTTTTAAAGGCTTTCTGAATTCTCTGTCATACTTGCTAAACCCAGAAGGCAGTAATCGTAGCTAAAGCTTTACACCAAGAAAAATAATCATGCAAAGGATTCCATCATCTTTTTTGTTTTTTAATTTGGTATTATTTCTGGTACTGCAAGTTACAACACTAGAGTTAAATGTGATATAAGTGTGTAGGATATTAAAATACTACCCAGGCTGGTTAAACGGCATGTTTATATGGAATGCATGACCATTATCTGTTATCTAATGAATTCCTTTGTGATAAGTGCATAGGCAAAGTACAGCTAATATATACTCTACACACATACACACAAAAAGACAGAACTGAGAGCATTAAGGATAGGAGGTGAAATCCTGGATCCACTGCATTCAGTGGGGTTTTACTACTGTCTTTATTTGAGTCAGGATTTCACCTCTGATCCATACTTTGATGAAATTTAATGGGAGTCTTTCTTTTGACTTCACTTGACTTTGAATCAGACCTTAAGCAAACTGTTACAGTGACAACCCTTGTTGCTGAGATATTGGAGTATACAATGGAACACTTTGTCTTTTTTGTTCTCAAAAATTAGACAGCAAAACAAGGACCATGATAGTGAAAATATGGAGGAACCATACAGGAAGGTTTCAAGATATTTTTCTTTTAACAAATGAAACATTCTTTTGACACTTTCCTTCTCAACACTGGATTTTTCCTCCAGTAGATACTTTGAAACCACTGCTACCACAGAAGTAAGGTATTCCTACTGCAATTTACAGGAAGTAAAAGCTTGGACAGATGACTAAGGAGGCATATAAAGATATTGCTCTGGACTGCAGGGATAAAATCAGAAAGGCCAAAGGACAGTTGTAATTGTGGCTAGCAAGGGATGTGAAGGATAACAGGAAGGGGTTCTACAAGTATGTCAATAACAAGAAGAGGATCAGGGATGGTGTAGGTCCCTTGCTGAATGGGGCAGGCATCCTCGTGACAGAGGATGAGGGAAAAGCTGAAGTGCTCAATGCTTTTTTTGCTTCAGTTTTCACAGGAAGGGTCAGCTCTCAGCCCACTACCATGGGTGTGGCAGACTGGAGAGAAGAAGAGAGGCCCTTGGTGATGGAAGGTCAGGTTAGGGACTGCTTAAAGAAGCTGGATGTGCACAAATCCATGGGGCTGGACGAACTGCATCCAAGAGTGCTAAGGGAATTGGCCGATGAGATAGCAGCACCGCTGGCCATTATCTTTCAAAACTCGTGGCGAACGGGGGAGGTGCCAGAGGACTGGAAAAAAGCAAATATAGTACCTATTTTCAAGAAAAAGGAGGATCTGGGGAATTACAGACCTGTCAGCCTCACCTCAATCCCTGGAAAAATTATGGAGCAGGTTCTCAAAGAATCCATCCTAAAACACTTAGAAGAAAATAAAGTGATCAGGAACAGTCAGCATGGATTTACCAAGGGTAAATCATGCCTGACCAATCTCATTTCCTTCTATGATCAGATGACTGGTTTTCTGGATGTAGGAAGAACCGTTGATGTCATATACCTTGATTTTAGCAAGGCTTTTGGTACAGTTTCCCACAGCATTCTCATTGGCAAATTAAGGAAGTCTGGGTTGGATAGGTGAACTATAAGGTGGATAGAAAACTGGCTAGATCAACGGTTTCAGCGTGTAGGAATCAATGGAT
Source organism: Podocnemis expansa (assembly GCA_007922195.1). NCBI lineage: Eukaryota > Metazoa > Chordata > Testudines > Podocnemididae > Podocnemis > Podocnemis expansa. The sequence goes on from ML681996.1 coordinate 16,401,337, forward strand.
CCATGTCTAGCTGGCAACCAGTCACGAGTGATGTGCCCCAGGGGTTGGTCCTGGGGCTGGTTATGTTCAACATTTTCATCAATGATCTGGATGATGGAATAGACTGCACTCGCAGTAAGTGCGCGGATGACACCAAGCTGGGGGGACCAGTAGAGACGTTGGAGGGCAAGGACAGAATTCAGGGAGACTTAGATAAATTGGAGCAGTGGGCCAATAGAAATCTTATGAGGTTCAATAAGGACAAGTGTAAAATCCTGCATGTGGGACGGAAAAACCCCATGCACTGCTACAGGCTGGGGAACATTCAGCTAAGTAACAGCACTATAGAAAAGGACCTGGGGGTCATGGTGGATGGGAAGCTGGATATGAGTCAGCAGTGTGCTTTTGCGGCCAAAAAGGCCAATGGCATACTGGGCTGCATCAAAAGAAGTATTACCAGCAGATCAAGGGATGTGATCATTCCCCTCTATTCTGCACTGGTAAGGCCACATCTAGAATACTGTGTTCAGTTTTGGGCTCCCCACTACAAAAAGGGCAGGGACGTGCTAGAGAGAGTTCAGAGGAGGGCAATCAAAATGATTAAAGGGCAGGAGCACAAGCCCTATGAGGAAAGACTGAAAGCATTAGGCTTATTTAGTCTGCAGAAGAGGAGATTGAGGGGGAATTTGACAGCAACCTTCAACTACTTGAAGGGATGCTCTAAGGAAGATGGAGCTCGACTGTTCTCGGTAGTAACGGAGGACAGAATGAGGAGCAATGGTCTCAAGTTGCGGTTAGGGAGGTTGAGGCTGGATATTAGAAAAAACTTTTTTACTAGGAGAGTGGTGAAGTCTTGGAATGAGCTGCCGAGGGAGGTGGTGGAGTCTCTATCTTTGGAGGTGTTTAAGGCCCGGCTGGACAGAACCCTGACTGGGGTGGTTTAAGCGGGAGTGGTCCTGCCTCTGGCAGGGGGTTGGACTAGATGACCTATGAGGTCCCTTCCAACCCTATGGTTCTATGATTCTATGACACATGCACAGAGTACAGAATTTTAGTAGGAATAATACCTAAAAGAACATTTTCTGTAGTGCTTATTATTATTGTTCTTTTAAAACTATAATTAACAAGAATACAAGATCAGGTTTCAGAATTTCAGTAGTCATAGTCTTACATATTTTGGGCCAACATTAAACATGAAGGAAGAAGAGTTTAATTCACCATAGAACAATAATTTAAATCCAGTGAATTTTTCAAATAGAGCTAAGACTTAAGCTTGCCTGGAAGGCTTATTCATCATTGTGAGCCTGAGCTCAGTTGGATCACAATGTGATGATGCAAAGCAGCCTACAGAAAATTAATTAAATGAATGAATGAATGAAACCAAACTGCAGAGTTGGCAGCATCAGGAAACATTTATAGTATTTAGAGACAAAGGAAATACTGGAATGAAGACATATGCTCTGAACTATATCATACTTCATCTTTTTAGTTTATACTCGACTTTAACAAAACCAGGGTTGGGGAAAGATTAGTAAGTTCATTATGTTTTTCTGTGGTTAAAATATCAGAGTGGCAGTAAGAACTCCTAGGTCCCTTTTCCTGCATTAACCTGATTTACAGCATAAGCTTAAGTGAGATGCTAACTTTCTGTCAGTTTAGCCATCTGCCTCCTCCCTCAAAAGCACTACTAGTAGAAGTACATAGCCTGTAGGCATCACTTCCCATGGTTTTTGGAGGTGTAGTTAAACTAAAAATAAATAAATTAAGATAATTTTCTGGTTTCTATTGACAGCTGTGATCACCTTCCAAAAATTCACACAGCTCATTAAATATCTCAAATTAATTATTTGAGTATTTAAATGGCAGTTTATAGTACACAAATTTCAGTTTGTACAGTCACTCATAAAACAATCCCCAAGGACCCACTGCCCAACTTTAATGTGAGATGATGCCTAAATAATGTTTGTATAGTGCCTGAGGTCTGTCTACTTTAAAGTTTGTCCATTACCACAGTATTCAAGAACATACTAGGCTGATTAAGTCTGCCTTGTCCCTAATGATCCCTAGTGAAGTATATTCTGAAGGTGATTAGATTTGGGAGAAGGAGGGAGGGGCAGATTGTGGCTTGCCATTATGATACCACCTAAGGGACAAAGGGAGAGCAAATGGGAGAATCCTGGGTGGGCAGGGATGGAGCATAGGTCAAGCTTTGGTTCTGCTCACACAACCCACTGGCTGTTATCTATTCTATTCTGAATAGGTTTTCATCACAATGGAAACCAGGCATGTTACTACGTATTTATGCCAGAGAAGGCAATGTCAAAACAAATGTGTCTTGAACTTTGATCCAAGAGCCAGATTGTGACTTCTATTTCCTCCCTTTTGACTCCTTTCAGCAGAAAGTTTCTATTGTGGACTTCCTTCCAAGTTCTTCATTTGGACAGATGAGGTTTATCTATGGAAAAAGCAAAGTAGCTTTCAAATTTCATGAATTAAAGTTTCCCTATGAGCATGGAATAGTCATTCATTGACCCTTTGCTTCAGTATTACACTTCATCTTCCTCCTCATCCTCTGCTTTATGGAAAAAAAAAAGGTAGAAAAACTATTTCCCATTAATTGGCATGTCTGTTATGTGGCAAAGGAGAACTAAAGAAGAGACTCCACTTCCCTCCTGCTCCCCCCCCCCACAGCCCCTCAACCTCCTTTTTGTTATATGATAACAAACTCCTTTCTGGGGTAGGCCACCATTAGCATATCCTCCTATGCTTCAACTGCTTAGAGGCCCCAATTATGCTTTCACTGGCAGTTCAAGGTCTTTGTCCTGAAACTTCAACATCCCAGACTTTAAGCCATGAGGAATAATCAATTGTTCTCAAAGATACACAGCTGAACAATTAATGTCTTATAGGTATATAAGGGGTCAAAGTAAGCTACTGTGTACTTTCTTGGAATATAAAAAGATTAAAATAGCTATGAAGATATGACATTTTTCTAATATGTTGTCAGTCCACTAAAGGGCAGGAGATTAAATTCATACCTTGAAACAAAAATATAAACAATTTATATTTTATACTTTAAAAATTATAGTAATTTCTATCTAAAGCAGCTGCTGTGTGTAGTATATTTAGGACTCTGCACTATTACAACTTTCTAAATTGTCTTCACTTGCCTATCAGTTTCAATATGCTTGATACCCACAAATTTATCAAATACAAGCCTTTTGAAATTGCACAAACCCCCAAACTCAGCTATCTTATCTACAGACTACATCTGCATGTTATTGCAAAACATTAAAGAGGGAAAAATCCAGTATTTGATTATAGATTATTAAAATAGACATGCTTAAGAGTTGTTCCTTTTATACAGAAAGCATAATAGATAGAAGAGTTGTAAAATGCAGCTTTAGTAAATGCATTTCTATGACAAATCAGTTGTCCACTGGGTGCCACTGTTGATCCATGTGGCCTTATGCTGAATACTTTCTTTGGCAGTATAAATGTTTCTCTTGTTGTGAACAGCAGGTGCTCTCTTAACCATTTGACAGTTCCTACAGAGAGAGCATCAGATTCCGGTGGAAAGAAAATTGAAAGCTTTTTTTTCTACTGTTAACAGATGATGACTGAGTCTCACATTGATGTCGACATACAAGGATTCAGCAGACATTATAGGTGAACACACATTTGTGAGCTCAGACCACTGCAAGAACCATGATATATGTGGGACAGATAAGATTGTCCATGACCATTGCATTCTGTTGTATTCTTGCTTTGTTCATGTTTTTCATACAAGGTGTTAATGTTCCTTGCTTCAAAGAAGTTAACTGTAGCAAAACAATTTGTTGCCACCTTGCTGTGTCATGGGCTGTTGCTTTCCAGCTGCTTGCGTAAACCTGGCATACTTTCAATTTTTACTTCAATGTACTTTTATATCATTTGTAGGAGCCACTGTGGGAAAGGATGCCTTGTTTCAGTTGAGCATAAAATATGGCCATGGAGTATTTGCAAGCTGGGCTTACAAATGAGATGCTGAGGCCAATGCAGCTGAGTTTTTATGAGCATAATTTGAATGCTAGACATCCAACAACAATTAAGGATTTTGATCTTGAGAATCTTGTCCCACCATTTGACCCACCATTGAAAACAGGGTCAAATGGGACAATTCATATGGAACTGACCAAGTTTCTTAACGTGGTAGAGCTATGTTGTCTGTTCTCCCAACCAGGTAGAAGTGTTGTAAGCATTACTATGTAACAGGCAATTAGTTTAATGTTTATTTTGATGCCCCTGTCATTCCTTATGTTCCCAGTTTTGAATTTGGTTAGTTCTAACCTTTTCATATGCAAGCTATGTGACATAAGAACTTAACATTATGTTGCTTAGGACACTGTGGGCTGACAGGCACCAGCTCAAGAGTGTCCTGCTTGTTCTAGGTGGGTGTCAGGTCCCTAATTACACCAGGCTGACAGTTGCTCAAGCATCCTCCTCTAGGCTATTGTCTTTGCTTTGCTGATTGACAACAGATGCACCGCAATCTTCCACATTCCATTAAAGTGTCCTCTTATGGTATGCAGCCCCTGGTCACTGGATACCCACAAAAATCCCAGGTCTTCTGTTCCTAAAGTAACAGTGTTTCACAGTCTACCAGTTTTATCTCAGACCAGTGATCCTGTGTTATACTTAGCACATATGCTCAACTATAAAACAAGAAGAAATATAAGAAATAAAGAGATTTAAATAAAAACAAGTGTGGGATAGGGAAACAAATGGATATATACAAAACAATACCATAACATAATTTCTAGAGACTAAACTTAACTTACTTATTGGTATTATTAATTAACTTATTTCCTACAAAATAGCTATCCTAAATTCTGTCTTCTGTGTTTCCAGCCAGTTTGGTTAAGACTACTTCTCATAAGGTCAAGCTTACTACAGATGGAAAGAATAACTGATGTTCAGGTGCGCCCACTAGAAATAGTTTTCAATGCCTTTTTTCCCCCCCAACAGGATAAACCCTAATGGCTTTTTTTCTGTGTACTTCTTTGATGCTAATGTTCCATCCTACCATGAACATTAAGACAATACATAAATGGGCCTCCACTCTACTGTACAGTGCCTTGTTTACATCTAGCCAGAGCCATAGACGTTTCCTATCTCCTGCCTGCTGAAACCATTTCAGGGCAAGTCACTTTCATGACATTCTCTAGTGAACTAGAATGTGTATACTAGACCCAAGTGATCCCTGTACCCTACAGCAACCATCATGGCCTGTACTCTGACCCTAGATCATATTTTGTAACTTGAAATCTAATCAATGAAGAAAAAAGAATGAAAAGTAGTAGTTATATATCAGGGGCGGCCAAACTTATGGAACTCAAGAGCCACACAAGTTGATTATTTAAACCCCTCGAAAGCTGCACTGAGGCATATAGCCATATTTTACTTACTACAAAATTACTAAGTTTAAAATTCATTGCACACTTTAATTTTGCTGTAAAAAGAGGGCAAATATTGATCCTACAAATGTCAGATTCTAATAATTACTTAAGGTTGCCATGAAAACTAGGGCTACCTGCACAGTAAAAATGTAGTTTCTCCCCACTCTCCCCACCATGCCATGCTTCTCCCCGCTGTCTCAACCCCTTCCCTGACCCCCAGGCCATGATGCTGGCTCCCCTGCACTGACTCCCCCTCCTTGGGGCCCCCTTACCTGGCCGCTTCACCAACTAGGCACAGGTTGGTGCTTGCTCCCCTTGCTTTAAGCCCTGCCCAGGCTGAGCATCCAATATGGCCGCTCTAGCAGCTAGGCACAGGCTGGGGCTCCCCCTTGAGCATGTTCAGGGTGGGAGATTTAAAGCTCCTAGGCTGGGACTGCTTTCCTCTGGCTGTCTTTCAGGAGCCGCACTTTTTCATTCAAGAGCTGCATCTGGCTCCTGAGCTGCAGTTTGGCCATGCCTGTATGATAGCTTTCTCTAAGTTTTTCTTCTAACTTTTGTGGTTTTACAATCACATTTTCTATTTTTATGAGTTTTTCTTCTGCTGCTGCAGAATATCCATATGGACAACACAGGAAGCTGAAAGACTTTTCAGGGGATATTGGCTATACGCAAAGTGCTAATAAATGGACAAAAACTGCTTCTCTATATTTTCATTCTCCCCCATTCTAGTTTCGGTTCTCTTACTCCTATTGATAACAACAATAGATATAAACATTTTCAGACAGAATTATGATTGATTGCATTCCTTTAAAGCCTGAAACTGGGGAAGTCTAAGGTATTAGAAGAAGTGATACAATGCCATTTACGCTGACAAAGATTACAAGATATGTTTCCCACTGTGAGCTTTCTCAATATCCAGTGCCATTTCCATCATCCTTTAATAAAAGAAAGTAGAATATAACTAATTTTCAGGATCAATCCTTATCCAGGCTTCCCTTTCTGAAAACTCCATTTTTTAACTCCTGTTCCAGTTTGTTTGTTATCTTGATGTCTTAATAGTAATGATTCATCTATTCTCCTAAATTAGAAGACTGGGATCTGGTGTTTTGCCATAGAATACAAATATCACACTATGGCTTCAGTAGAAAATACATATTGAACACCTGGCTACACAATAGTATTCAGTATTTTATTTATTTTGCTATACTTCTGTACTATTGTTTATAAAGCTCACTCTTAACCTAGTTTCTGTTCCAAAATAAAACCTACAAAATGCATAGATTATCTGTCCACCCAATACACTGACTGTCTTTTCATACAGACCCCTCATTTAATCCACCCACTGTTAAATAATCTAGTCCTCTACCAACCAGTTCAAATCTGTCAACTATGCAAAAATAGAGGAGCCTTGCAATATGCTCTGAAGGTCAACAAATCCAGACTCAAATGAACCAAATTTCACAATCAAGCACTCTTTAAACAAAAATGTTGATGCTTTTGCTTTCCAATCTGAGAGTCTAATACCTTGAGAACACATGGATAAGTGATGTATGTGGAGACAGGCCAGCTCCAACCTCAAGTAACTAGGTTACAAGCTATTTTAATGATTGGTACATAAAATGAGCACTACAAACTCCATCTAAAATAATCAAAATCACATGTAGACTAATTTTTACAGTGGTCATATACTTTCTACTGTCTCCACTGTTATAATATGCAATGAAATGTACTACTACATCTTTTTGTGCCACTTGATGAACAATTATTTATCCTTTTCAGGATGCATGCTTACCAAGAAACTGAATACTGAAAATAATGGACAGCAACCTGTCTGCTTTTGTTATGCCCTAGCTTCAAGTTTGCCATTTTTGTATATTTTATTTTCATTTCTCTTGCCACTTCTTAATACCATACTTTCCCCTTCCATCTGCATATCTTTTAAACTCTTCCCCATTTGTTTTTTAATTTGACCCCCTCCCCATATTGTGATCATTACAGAAGATGGAAAATTAGATACTGAAGTCAGCACCAGAATAATAAAAATGAAAGACAAGTTTGGTAAGTTAATATCTTTTATTGGATTAATGTCTGTTGGTTAAAGAATCAAGTTTTTGAGCCATCCACCTTTTGAGCTACCCACTTTGTCTCTCTAATAGCATAGGACTGACATGGCTACAACAACATTACATACAAAAAAGAGATGCTGAGAGAAGGAACATCTGTTGAAAAGGGATACAAATCTGAAGACTACAGTCTGATTCTTACAACAGTCCTTGCATTTGCTTTGTATTGAATTATGGCTCTGAAGCATGGGCATGCAAACAATCAATAAAAAGAACCTATAATTATTTAGATTATGGCGTTATAGAATAATTCTTAAAATATCATGGATAGACTGTGTAACCACTTAAAAATATTGGAAATAATTGTAACTCAGAAATGCTAGTCAGAGGTGGAAATGTAAGGTTAGAATGGACTGCAGGGGGTCATCCATTCTCACCCACCACTCTGCCAAGATGCAGGTTTTGTTGTGTTGAAACCATACAAGACATATGGCTATCCTGATTCTTTTTGAAAACCTCCAGGGAAGGAGCTCCATGATGTCCCTAGGCAGTTTATTCCCTTTTCCTACTGTTCTTACAGTTACAAAATTTTGCTGAGATTTAATCTAAAACTACTATGCTGTAGCTTGAGTCCATTGCCTCCTGTCCTGCCCTCTGTGGAAAGAGAGAAAAATTTTATCCCTTTTTTTTTAATGCCTTTCAAGTATTTGAACACTGCTATTATGTCCTCCACTTATATACTCTTTCTCAAACTAAACATACTCTAACAGGATTCTGGTGGCACTTTAAAAGACTAACAAATTTATTTATCACATGAGCTTTCATGAGATAATATCTCACTTTGTCAGTTGCTAGGTTTCTTCTATGCAAGCCTTAATGAGGCACAAATTGGCTCTCTGATCTTGGAGAGTTTTGCCTAGATCTGTCTCAAGCCATGAGACACATATTTGGCAACAATAAATAGCAGAATCTCATAAACCTACATGTGATGTTGCAACAACCATACCGCTATAACTATAAGGTTCACTATACTATGAGGATTCAAAAAATGTAGTACATGACATATCCCGCATTAAAGAATACACAATTACAGTATCAGGGTGAGCGCAAATGATATACCATAAGGGTGTACATAGGAGTGTAATGTGTCACATGGGGTGTCTAACCCACACAGGCATGGAAGGGATTAACCTCTGGAGTGAGCAGCAGATGTGAATCATCCTGGCAGCATAGAGAGGCTGCACTGGGTTCAGTCAATCAGAGAACGGCTGCAGGGAGCAACCAACTGGAGCCTAGTAGGGTCATATAAAAGAAAGTGCAGAGCCATGGTTACTCAATTGCTTCCTAGGTCTCAAGGAAGGAAAGCTGGGTTCCTAGCAGGTGGATGGAAGATAGCATCATGGACAGAATAGGAAGTGGGAGGAAGCGCCTGGTTGGCTGCTAGAATTGATGAGCTGAGGCCAGGTAAAGGTACTGGGAATGCAGGGAAGTGCCCTAGAGAAATATACTGAGCAGCTGGAGGAGATGATCCATATGTGCTGCCACTTACAGGATCTCTGGGTCAAGAACCAGAGTAGTGGGCAGGCCCAGGTCACCCTATTCACCACTAGAGAAAGTGATTTCACAAATGAACAGTTGTACATTTACTCTCCCTTTTCTGTACATCCCAGAAGGGGGAAACGCAGATGTTGACACAGCTGGAGGGCTAGTCATAAAGAAGACACTGTTGATCCTGGAGCTCTGTGGGTTGGCAAACAGATACAGTGTGCAGACTGTGGACTGGGGCTTTGACCTTCAGCTAATCCCCAGAAGGACCAGGAGACACTACCAGTTCAGAAGTAAGTGGTACATATTGTAGATGTTCATGTTGCTTTTCTTCTCTGAGTGTAGCATCTTATATTTGTCTTTGCTAAATTTCATTTTGTTGTCTATAGGCCAATCGTCTGATTTTTCAAGATCCCTTTGAATTTTAGCTCTACCCTCAAAAGTGTTTGAATTTCTCCCTGCACAGCTTTGTGCAGTCTGCAAATTTGATCCATATGTGTTCTATCCCTACATCCAGATCATTAATAAAGATGTTAAACAATACCATATTCAGAACAGATCCCTGTGGAACCCCATTTAAGACGTCCTTCCAATATGACATCATTCCATTAATAGCTGCTTTTTGTTTGGAATTGCTTAATCAATTATGTATCTGCTTTAATGGTAGCTCCACTGAGCCCACAATCCTCAAGTGTACCTATGAGAATTGCATACAGGACTGTGTTAAAATCTTGTAGAACTCCAGGGGTATGTCCACACAGGCTTCTTATTTCGATACAACAGAGGTTGTTTCGAAATAAGAAGTGGCATGTCCACACGACGCACCGTTATTTCGAAACAATGGGACCTGTTGTTTTGAAATAACAGCGTTATTCTGAAACCGTTAAACCTCACATCTAATCAAAATAGCCATTCTTTTGAAACGGTTGTTTTGAAACAACAGCATTCGGACATGTTGTTTCGAAACAACACCGTTGTTACGAAACAACGTGTCTGAATGGCTTTATTTCGACATAACCATTTTGAAACAATGGCTATTTTGAAAGCAGGCTTTCCCTTAATTTGAATTAACAAACTGTTAATCCAAATTAACTTATTTCAAAATAAGGACTTTATTTCAAAATAACTCATTTCAAAATGGGTTATTTTGAAATAATGATGTATGTGTGGACATAGCCCAGGTGTATTATGCCAACCATATTTCTTCCCATCCACCATACCAGTTACATTGTTAAAGATGGAAATCAAGTAGGTTTATCATGATTTGTTGTTAGTAAATTCATGCTGACTACTAGTTATTCTCCTTTAATCCTCCAGATATTAATAAATTAAATATTTTATTCAATTCTCAGCCTTCCAGGTCTCAAGAGCAGGCTGACAGGTCTGTGGATGCCCAGCTCTATCTTTTCCTCCTTTTTAGAGAAGGGCACTGACTATGTTAGCCCTTCTCTGGTCATCTGGGACATATCCTGTCCTGTCATCTATGAATTTGCAAATATTATTGCTAGTGTCTCTGGCTATGTCTACACTTAGAGTTTCAGTTTGAATTACTGAATTTGAATTTGTCAATTCGAACTAATTATTATTAATTGGAATTCAGTCAATTCAAATTGACATGGCCACACTAGAAAATCCAATTTGAATCAGCATGTCCATGAACAGGACTTGCTAGTTCGAATTCGGTAGGGGATGGTATTGTATAGGGAAAAATCAAGCTTTGGCTAATTCAAAGTAACAGTGAATTTGAATTGACGTGGCCACACTGGGTCAATTTAAATTACTCAGTTCGAGTTGACCCTGACTTCGAAGTCAAATGAGGTTTGACCAATTTGAAGTCAGCTTTCATCAATTCGAACTGAGGAGTTCCTCAGTTTGAATTGAGGAAAGCCAATGTGTCCATGCACTTAATGGAATTTGAATTGATGGCAATCAATGCAAATTCAGCTCTAAGTGTAGACATACCCTCTGAGATTCCTTTGGCTAATTTCTTCAGCACTCTGGAGTGAACATCATCAGGCTTGTGAGAATTGAATGCATTCAAATCAGACAGATCTCTCACATGTTCAGAGAACAGAGAGAATCTATTTGTAGAGTTCATTTTAAGAGGTTTGATGGCCAATGTATGTATATGGACACTGGAAGGAGCAGTTGCTGGCAGAAGAACATGAGGCAGAAAAAACATTGTAGATGGACAGTATAGAATCCTAGGTGACTGAAAAAATACTATTGATTCAGTAAAAGATGAGCAGAGGGTCTTTCAGGATAGGCTACGATGGTTATAGATCTCTAGTAATGGAGATGCCAGGAAATAATAATTATGCTTTTTAGTTCTATTCCTCATGGTTTTCTGTTTCTAATTTGAAGAGCAGCATTTGTCTCAATCAGCACTACAAGGCGTCTACTTATTTGTATTATTTATTTGTTTTACTTTTCTGTCCTCTACTTCTCCTCCCTTGTGTTCTGCACAAAGGATACTACATCAATAATTATTATGAAACATAATTATAAAGTTTATGTTAACTAGAGAGAAAGGAAAATAAAATAATGAGGATAAAAACCTAAACCAGCTCTTTCTGCTTTTGATTTTCTTTGGAAATACTTGGAGGTTAAAAATAAATCTAAGTGAAAGAAGATTGTAATCATAGAGATAAAACTGGTGGCAATCATTATGACTATGAAGAAAAAGTAGTTTTGTATTGCTCTATACTAGCAAAGGATGTTCTTCATGCAACAAGTTATCTCCCAGTTTTGGATATAGGAAACATTCCTTAGGGCTTATGTCAAAAGGTCTGGTATATTATTCTCCAAAAGTGTCCTTAAAGGTTTCCTTATATTGTGTTGGAGACACAAGTGTGAGTGATATAAATTCCATATCCTCTCAGTTAACTCTGGCACATGAGGATGTATTTAAAATGAATACAGCTAATAACAAAACAGTTATTGAATTCCAAAATATGCCCCCTTTATGTACAAAAGTTTGCTATTCTGTATCTATAGATTTTTGAATCTAGAAAGGCAAAAAAAAACCCCTCAGGTTTAACTGATTGTAATTCAAATTTGATAACAGTTATTTGAAATGACATAGAAAATTTGAAGTTTATTCAGTTTATGATGGAAATGCAGGGCAGATACCTTTTTGGTTTTTTAGACAGAAACATGGAGACTGAACTCCTGCTTTACATGCCCAATAGAATCCAATGTCAACTGTGGTGTTGGAACAGCTGCACAATTTTGTGTAGGATAAGGAAACACGTGAGCAGGAATGCCATGGAGCCTTTGAAAATAAGTGTCTGTTTTGTTACATAATTTACATTAATCTAAATGCAGTGATTGACAACAAATGTCCCATCCTCTCCCCACAGTACACATACATGAAACACTTTGTGCTCTGAGTTTTGTATGTTTTGATGTTTTTTACTGTTACTTTTAGACCCATGTGACTAGTCAAAGATAAAGACACTGGGGATGTTTCAGCTGGAAGCAGAAATTCATGGCAGCTGTTATTTTCTTTGATGCAATCTTGTTGATTTACAAGGAATGTACAAAGGCTTGCTTCTTTGAATACAAGAGGAACCAGGGAAGAAGAACATAAGGACAAGTTTCTTAGCTTAGAATCCCAAACCTCCATAGACAGAGCACACACATGCATCAGATACCCAGTGGAATCCTCCACACATATGCTGGTAGTTTCTTCGCAGACTCTTCGGAAGGCTTTGTATTAGGTGTGATCATTTAAGTGTTTCTTCCAACTATCTTAAGTGACGAGTGTGTTCACATCCAACTTCCAATGTATGTCTATACTGAAATAAAAGATAGGCAGCACAGTCACAGCTGATCTGAGTCACTGACTCAGGCTTGCTATGCTAAAAATTTCTATGTTGTGTTTTGGGCTTCAACTGGAAACCTCCCACCTTGTGGGGGTCCCAGGCCTCAGGCTCCAGCCTGAGGCTGAGTGTTTCTAAAGCAATTTTACAGTCCTAAAGTTCTAGCCCTGAGAGCCCAAGTCAACTGAGCAGGGCCAGCTGCAGGTGATTGATTCTTATGTAATGTAATTTGTGATCCAAGCTGTCGCCAGTACTTCTCTGCATAACAAAAAAGTATCTTGTACAGTTGTCGCAATTTAAAAATTTTTCAAAGCTTCTGTCAGTCTGATGAATGATATTTCTTATTCTTAAAATGGAGATAGGTTACTAGATCCTGCACCAATCTCAGTATGAAACTTTTAAAATATACAGTAAATATCATGTATATTTTCTGTTCCATTATTCAATGAAAAATACATTTTATGGTTGATTGGAAGCCTGTGTTCATTGTTTTCTGTAATTTTTGTTATGTCTTTAATATATTTTGAAAATATTTATAGATATTTGACAGTGCTAAAACCAGATGGACATTCATATCTCTGTGCATAGCATAGCTTCTGTTTAAGTGAAGATTTTACCTATGAAATATCCAATTCAAGATGCATCAGAGACAGGCAGCAGATAAATACTAGTAAAAAAGAGAAAAAAATCTTTGAGTTCTCCCCAAAACAATAATATACAACTTTGAGAGAAGGCTCAAAGGACTAGGAATAGATGAATGTCTCATCATAGCAAAAGGTTAATAGTGGGGTGCCCAAGAGATCCACACTAATTGTTTAGAAGAGAGTTGAATAAGAAACAGCAACTTTTGCTGAACAACATTTATTTATGACTAAGGGGAACTGTGGGGAACTTCAGAAAGAAATAACAAAAGCCAGACAATCAGAGTGGCTGATGACAGATGAAACTGAATGTAAGCATGTTTCAGATAATGTAACATTAAAAAGAGCAGTTAAAGTTCCAGTTAAAAGTGAAAAGCTCTGAATTAGTTATGGTCTCCTAGGAAAAGGTTTAGGTGTCATTACAGACTGTTCAATGACAATATCTGCCAGTACAAAGCATCAGTTATAAACAAGTGAAGTTAAAGAATAATCCTATGAAAATGATGTAAATTTTTTATTAAAAGTAGATGGTATTTCATTTCCTCAGGGCTTAATTTAGTTTTCTCTTTATCTGAGGAAAGATAGCCCAAGTAGATAGATCAAAAAAAAAAATTAAATGAAGAAAGGGTGATCTACAGCTTTGCACTGGGCCCCAAGAGGCCCAGCTTCAGTCCCTGACTCAGCATCAGATTTCCTGTGTGACCCTGGGCAAGTTATCTAATCTACCCTGTGCTTCTAGTTTTGCCTGTGTAAAATGAGGATAGTACTTTCCTAAATCACAGTGATGGGCAGCACTCAACTACTATAGAAGTTGGTTGTGGAGATTCCAATTGAGAAAAAAGTGTTTTAAAATAAGAGCTTATTGAAGGAATGCAAAGAATGTGCTGCTCTTTGCTGTTTTATTTTGCAAGAATAAAATTAAAAAGACTTTTCCTATAATATATAATTTTTCATGAGTTATGATCTTATATGGTGCTTTTAACCTGAGTATCTCAATGCAAACATGTGTAAGTAATATTAGCCCAATGTTATTGATTAAGAAATTGGAGAGGTTAAGTGACCCATCTTCAGTCATATAGGGATCCAGCGTCAGACTAAGAATAAAACCCCATCCCAAACTAGGTCTCCTATTTCATTGAACTAACTTTTAAACATTACCATCTATTAATAACCCATATCAGTGTTGCAGGGTATTATTGAGCAAAATATATTAATGAGAGTCAAAGAAAGATTCTACTTTCAAACAACTAAGACAACAAATAAAGTTGCATTGACTAATTAAAAAAAAAGGAGAGATGGATTCAAAACTACTAATCTTCATTGGGAAAATAAATTATAAACTAGGGCATAAAATAGCTGGTATAACACAACAACTTAATAGAAAATTTCCATTAATAATATAATATCGCATTAGGCCAGGCACTATAAAGGCGTTAGATCTTCCTTTGAAGCAACCAGTCTTGACCACTGTCAATTACTATGCTGCTATATGGTGACAGAGGAAAGAATAGACTGGTTGGTTCAGGCTGTGAACTCCAAAAGGAGTACTAATGTATTTCAGTTTTTGTCTGCAATCCTTAGCAATTAAGGTTGCCTTAAAGGTAACCGTTTCTTTTCTTTATCACCCTATCCTTATTTTTTTTTTTGTGTTATGCTAACTCATCCTGACACTTAAGAAGTGGATTTTATAGTGACAGGAAAACCTGGTTTATTTATTTATTTTTTTAATATTCAGATATCTGGCAGAGGTACTCTGGATTATTAAGAATCTGATTCTTTCTTTAGGTGAGCATAATTGCGTATGACATGGAATTCATTAAACATTCCAAAGCTAGCAGTGACATTCTAATTATTGTATCCTTTATGTATTTTACTATAGAATTAGCTGCATTGGAAAGGAATTAATCATTTTTTTAAAAATATTTTGCAGCTGAATGAGTTACTGGTTGATGAAATGGGATTTTCTCCCATGAAAACTCATG
Organism: Podocnemis expansa; assembly: GCA_007922195.1. Taxonomy (NCBI): domain Eukaryota; kingdom Metazoa; phylum Chordata; order Testudines; family Podocnemididae; genus Podocnemis; species Podocnemis expansa. The sequence goes on from ML681996.1 coordinate 16,416,809, forward strand.
TGATAAAAAAATTTGTTAGTCTTTAAGTGCCACAGGTTTCTTGTTTGTTTTGTAAAAGGAAAAAATTCCTAACACTGTTAATTGAACAAAATTATAAATGTTTAAGTTACTATAATTTTAGATTTCTTTTTGCAAATTAAAAGATATTTTAAGAAATATTTTCCTACTTGTTTCCCAGTTTCCTCCATATTAGTATTGTGTGACAGTATCTGATATACTTGAAAACACATAAAAATATAAAATCTGTAAAGTATTTTTCAAAGTCTTGAAATCACTAGCTGAAAATATGTTCTATCTTTATAGTGACAGTATATGTTGGTGGGGGAAGATGGATTTAAAATGATGTAAGATGGACGTATTCTACTAATGTAACAAGATCAATATTAGTAAAAAGGCATTGGGATCAGCTAATGCTGCAGTTTCATAAAAATCTGAGCTATCAGGAGAATCTGAGAAGCAGAAGTTAATGAAAAATAGAGGATCTGGAAACTGATCCAGAAGCAATAACATAAGATTGATGGGGAAGTGGGAGCATACTGGAAGTGTTCTTTATAGTGAGAGAGAGAAAAAAATCTCAGTGTTAAGAATATTTTGGAAAAAATAGTGGATAGGCCATTTTCCAGGGTTAATGGAAGTATCATACATCTACAATTAAAAAAGTTCATCTTAGCATTGTTGGCAGTCCCCATCTAGATTACAGATAGCATTCTATGATCTGATTATCTGAATCTGGAGGAGTCAGATACTAAAGAAATGCTTTTTGGCAGTAATGATCTGATATATTTTTTTTAGCATATTGAATATATTGCAGTAAAGTATATTTTTTTGACTATATAGTTTTCTGCAAGGGCTGCAGATTTGTGTGAAAGAAACAAAATGATGTAAAAAAACTGAAGAGCCTGGTCCTCTTTTCTCTTACAGTGATACAGTTTGTGGGATATCGGCAAAGCAGAAATATCTTGTTCACAACAGGAAACTGAGGGATGGACCTCTAAAGAGTTAAGTGTGATCCCCAGAACACTGTAATATGCTACCTATTATCTTTCTGAAATATACTTCATTTTAAAGCTGGTCACTGTTTTTAGCTATCTATGTTCCATCCCAATTTGCTCAACCCCTCATTGTGATGGTTGAAAATAAATTTTCATTTAATTTGAATCTCACAGCATTTTAAGCATCTGACATGAATCATTTTGGTTTCTCTCAGGCTGGGCCTTTCTTACACAATGTGTCCCATCTTTGGATGCTGGCAGATTTTCATTTACACTACCCACTCCTGCTTCTTACCTATGTCTCTTTAATACTAATGGGATGTAATGGGTGGAAACTTCGTGTGGTTCCTTAACTGTTCCATAAAACCATTCCAACATGGAAAAGAATCAGACCTTTAAGTATATAACACATTTAATAGGCCCATCAGTCTACAGTGTATTTTTAACTTATTAACTCAATAATTCTGGTACTACTCCCAGACTGCTAAATCTTTCTCATACAGATTTCTTTTTAGTTCCCACCAAATTCAAGAAAGACTTACATCTACTGAATACAGAACATGAGGTCACACAGCTCACTATTGGGTCATATTTAAAAGTAGATGTAATTCTCTATACCATAAGATAGATATTGGTGCTATAATTTTCTTCTCTCTCCCACTCTCCCTTTCTTAAAAATCTCAACTTTCAGCATTTACTTCGCTCTGAAATTAATTTTTTTTTTAGCACACAAAACTTTCCTTGACATTAGCTGGAAGTACAAAAGGCAGGCCCTGCAGCTCATTTGGGAGGGTAGCTGCTGAGGAGGACAGACAGGATCTGAGAGACAGATGAGCTGCTGGGACTGCTGTTTGCAGTGTTCCCCAGAGAGACAGAGGACAACCCTGAGCTGCAGGTACATCTCCTACAATCCTGAGGTGCAGGTATACCAGAAAGGAGATGTAGGAAGTAGCCCAGGGATAGCCAACCATAGTCAAGCTTTGCTCCTGCTCAAGCACTAGTTACTGCATTTTGACCAGTGCACCTCTGATCCAGTGGTAGAATGCTCCACCACTGTTAGGGCACTGGGCTGGGACCCTGTGGAGCTGGCTCCCTCATCCCCTGTCACCTCAACAGGCTGGGAGGTTCACCTGCAATGGAGGTTGTGTTGGTGCTCATCCCTGTCTTGGTAGTCCAGGCTGCTTAGGTGTTCATCCTTGCCTGATGCTCTTTGATTGTTTGGTGCCCCATTCTACCCAACGGCTTGGATTTACAGACACACTACTGCCCTGCCTGGCCCTGCCCTGCCAGAGGGTTGGAACTCTGGTGACTGCTAAAATCTCCTGTTAACAAACTGCCATCCTAGGACTGTTTAGCAAAGAGGCATGGCCACCCTCAGAGACTGACAGTGAGAGAGGGCCTGCACTCCTATATGCCTTCAAATATAAATAAACTTCCTACACACTCAGATTTTCTGCTGAAGTTTACCTTCTCCTTGCAACACCAAAACTTCAAAGATCTCAGTCTTTGGAGGTATGTCTCCACTGCAATAATAATAACAAAAAAAAAAAAAAAAGAGGAATGCACTGATTCTCCAAGGATGGGTCAGGGTCAGCTGACTCAAGGTTAGAAGGCTCAGGCTGCCAGGCTAACAATAATAATGTAGATACTTTGACTTAGACTGAAGCCTGGGCTCTGAAACATTCTTTCTCACAGAGTATCAGGGTACATCTACACAGGAGGAGAAGACCCATGGAACAGTCGTGTTTGGCCCAGGCTCCTGGGTGTCAGGCTAAGGGCTAAAATTTGCTGTGTACATTCAGGCTCAGGCTGGGATCCTCTACCCTCACAGGGTCCCAGAGCTCAGGCTCCTGCCCAAGCCCAAATGACTAGACAGTGATATTTTTATGACGCCTGCCAGCCCAAGTCAGCCAACCTTGGCCAGCCAAGTTTTTTCTTTTAATCTCTGTGTAGAGATGAGCTAAGGCTAAGCCCAAATGTTTACACTGCAGTTTTATAAACCTGCATACCAACTCTGAGTCAGCTAATCTGGGCCAGTTGCAGCTGTGCCGTGGGTTGTTTATCCGTGTGTGGACATACCATTAGAAACTAAATTTCTAGAAAACACTTTTAAAGACCAAAGCCAAGGTTATTAATGGAGAAATGAAAGTTGGATACTTTTAGCATGCCTCCTAAGACAGGATGATAATGCACACATGATGTCTTGCTCATGTGTCACCCTATATTAATCAACAAGAGATCACCCCAATAGTTAAATCACATTAGCTAATATCAGTAGTTCAGGCTATCATTGGTATATATTACCAACACCCTGGAACTTTTAAATCATTATTAGATATGTATATTTAGATATTCACCATAGGCACCCTCCTTCCATACTTCTTGATGAGAACCATATTGTTCTGCAAACCAAATGAAAGCCGTTACAGAATTCCTTCTGTTGGCTCATGACCCTCTCTATCTTGTTATCTAGGGCAGGATTTTAAAAAGTATCCAGCTTTGGTCTAACTTTGCTCTGATTGCAGTTAATGGTAAAATATCTGACTTCAAAGGTCAGCAGACTTAGGTCAATAGGAGTGCTTTTGAAAATCCCTTAAGATGTTAGCAGAGCTGACAGGAGAACAATCACCAAAGAAATAATAATCACCAAAATCATTCATCCTGATTAATGTAGATTTAAGCCAAAGAGGTCAGCTTCAAAAAGTTTATTTAAACTATTCAATATTCATATTTCCTTTAAAACAGCAAGACACATAATGATTATGATGCTTTGATATGCTGAAATTCTGTTCAGTGGTATTTCCTTTTTGGCCCTTCGAAAAAGAATCTGCTTTTGGAGTTAGACTAAATGTCTCAAGGTCCTATACATGTGAAAACATAGCTATAATTTACTGCAGTATTTCCTACAAATTCCTCAGTTATTTGCTTTAGTTGCTATAAAGCCTCTAGCTGAATTGCAGTGTCTCAGCCAGTGATTCACAGGAATTCCAGCTGGTAATATTTCCAGTCAGTTTTTCTTTAAGATGATGAGCTATTAAAAATAGTTTTCTAATTGTCTACATTCTACTTAAACTAATTCAGACTTCAGGCAGGGCAGGGCATCTGAAGGGAGATTAGAGAGTAGAGTTGCTAGAAGAACACTTGGAACATTTGTTCGCAGTTTGCCACAGCACCGAAAAATGGGGGAGGGGGGGGGTTCAGGGAGAAAAAAAAACACAAGAAAGGCTGTTAGACCCTGCAGCCTGAGGGTGGACTTTGTTGCTTGAGGATCTAAGCCAGGAAGTAGAGGTGAGGCACCCCAACCCCAAACAAGGGAGGGACCCCAAAGGCTGAGACTTCTGGCAAGAGGCTGTGGGACTCTCAGCTCCAGAAGGTGGACTATGAACAGCGGGGCTATGGACTGGCAACCCAGGGAAGGCAGTAGCCCCCCTGGACTCAGTGTGGAGGCTGCTATTTGATAGGGTCCCTGGGTTAGGGCCTGGTGTAGAAGGTGGGACTGGGACCCCCTCCACCCCTGATTTCCTCCAACCAACTGACCCCCTCCCCATCTGGGGGAGGAGGAATGGAGAGGGACCAACCAGCTCTTGCCAGGGCACAAGACAATGGGTACTTCTACACTGTGTGTTTAAGTAGACTTAAGGGTCCTTAAGTCGACTTAAACAAAGCGCTGTCTACATTGCAGGGCAATAAAGTCAACTTCAGCATCAGGTAAAGTCGACTTTATTACTTCTGCTTATAAAGTCGACTTTACAGTTAAGTCGAGTTTATTAAGTCGACTTAAGGCAATGTAGAGTTACTGACTTAGTGCAGTGGGGCCATTAAGTTGACTTTATAAAGTCGAATTAAGCCAGGGCATCCATTTAAAGTCAACTTTATAAAGTTGACTTAATGTAGTGTAGCCTTACTAAGTCGACTTAATAAGGTCTACTTAAAGTCAACTTCAAGTAGACTTTATTAAGTCAACGTAATAAAGTCAACTTTGCTTTTATAGTGTAGACATATCCAAAGAGTGCAAGACCTGCAGAGGCGCACTAGATCTTACCTCACCACAAGAGGAAATGCTGTTTAGATTTACCTACAGCCCAAACGTGTCCCTATCTCTTAGTCATGAGGTGCACTTTGGAACTATGAGGTAATGTTTTCTGTTGGCTCTTTTCTTTGCAAGGCTGGGTCTTTGCTACCAGAAACAAAGGATATGGAGGCAGACTTAAGTTGGGGGCGGGGAGAGTTGCCCAGTGGATGAGAGTGGTGATGAAATAAAAGACTTGTTGGGGTGGGGAGAGAGAGAGAGAGAGAGAGAGCGAGCAAGGAAGCAAGATTGGAGTGAAGAGCCTCAGGACATGTCTACACTACAAACTTCTGTCTATCTAATTATGTTGGTATAAATTCTCCACCGTTATTCTACTGCTTATGTGCATGCACACTGCATTCTTTGAATTGATGGCTGGAAAATGTTGTACAGGAATGACTGGAAACAAGAGGTCAGTATCCTCTATCCTATAATTCCATCTGCAGTCCACAATATTTTGTGCCTTTCCTCTCAAAGTCCTCCTTGCAGTCAACCATCCCTTCCAACCCTATGATTCTATCTCTGACAGTATCTTGGAACCTGCACCGCTCTGCACTATTTGCTGAGCTGCAAGAGCAATTGCAGGGAATGTGATGATTTCTTGAAGCTAACTTGCTGTGGTACATAGAAAGAAACAATTCAAAGTTGTTGGTGGTATTCACAGAGCAGCTGCAGATGGTGAAGTGCTGTTTCTGGGCCTCAGGAACTTGCACTGACTGGCAGTATCACATTGTCGTACAGGTTTAAGATTATAACATTTGACTATGCAAGACCACATTTATGAACCTGCATGCCAAACTTGCCCAACCCTGCAAGGACACCCAAATGAGAGCATCACTGACAGTTGAGAAGTGAATGGTGACTGCATTGTGGAAACCTGCAATGCCAGATTGCTTGTGATCAGTCAGGAATAATTCTGCAGTCAGAAAATCCACTGTAGGAGCCATATTTAGGCAAGCATGCATGGCCATTAATCCCCTCCTATGCAGAACTGAGTGGCTGAGCGACTAGGGTGAGCTTGTGAACAGGGGGACTGAAAACAAGGGAGTTTGAGAGGGAAGGAGTTGGTGAGGTCCTGAGAAGGAGGCGAAGCCAATCTCCTAGCTGAAGAAGTAAGGGAGAGAGCGAAGCCTGGGTGAGTGAATTACTAACTGTGTTTGTGTCCTTCCTTACGGTTGATTTCTGTTAGTTGTTAGCTACTATGGGAATTGGAACTGTGATTGTGTGATTGTCTGGGGACTGTTTGGATCATTATTCCCTGCTCACCTTTGATCACCAGCTTCAATCAGCCTTATGCTCATCCTTCCCCCTGTGTGTTTAACACGAGGCAAGGGCTGACCTAGGCAGAGAAGACCTTAAAAGCCAGTGGCTGAGTGACCAGGGGGAGCTTGCAAATGGGGGACTGAAAACAGGGGAGTTTGGGAGGGATTTCTGAGAGGAGTTTGTCGAGACCACAATGGTGAAGAGGAGCCACACTGCTTGTGCTAGTGCCCCTTATGTCTCCTCCACCTCTGCCTGTAGCCAGACAGACATCTTGAGCATCGATGTCTCTACCCAGATCCTGGTGTGGACCTGCAGGGACTGTGGACTGCATATCCCTGTCTCCAACGATCAGGCTGGGGAGGTGAATCAATGTGACAAATGTCTTCTGGCGGAATCTCTCAGGAGACAGCTGGGAGAGTTACAGGAGGAGGTGTCGAGGCTAAGGAGTATCCATGCCCTTGAGAAGTTCCTCAACAGCATTCATGAGGAGACATTCAAGGAGGAGGATACTATCCAGGTGCTGAAGACTATTGCCCCACCACTGGAGATGGATGGCATGCCTATGGCAGAGAGAGGACACTGGCAGGTGGTTACTTCTGGCAGCAGACAATGCTCCACCCCTGCACACATCCCACCCTCCATTGTGGTGAAGAACTGCTACACAGTGCTAGAGACAATGGATGAGGTGGAGGAGAAGATGCCATGCACCCCTGAGGCTGGGAGGATCACAGGTACCAGAGCTAGGAGGAAACATAGGGTTGTGCTGGTTGGGGACTCACTTCTGATGGGGATGGAGGCACCCATCCATTGCCCTGACGAGGCCTCTTGGGAGGTATGCTGCCTGCCAAGTGCCTGCATCCGAGACGTTATGGAGGGATTGTCGAGAATCATCCACCCCTCTGCCTACTACCCCAGGCTAGTCATCCATGTGGGAACCAATGATACTGCGAGAGGTGATCTTCGGCAGATCAAAGGTGACTACAGGGCTCTGGGAGCGTAAGTGAAAGAGTTCGGAGCAAGGTGGTGTTCTCCTCGATCCTTCCAGTCAAGGGTAGGGGCCTGAGCGGAGACAGATGAATCCTCGAGGTGAATGCCTGGTTGCAAAGATGGTGTCATCAGGAGGGCTTTGGCTTCCTTGACCATGGAGTGCTGTTCCAGCAAGAAGGACTGCTTGGGACTGCAGGGATAAAATCAGGAAAAAGCTGAAGTGCTCAATGTTTTTTTACTTCAGATTTCATAGGCAGGGCCAGCTCCCAGCCCACTACACTGGATATGGCAGATTGGAGACAAGAAGAGAGGCCCTTGGTGATGGAAGGACAAGTTAGGAACTATCTAAAGAAGCTAGATGTACACAAGTCCATGGGACCAGACAACCTGCACCCGAGGGTGCTGAGGGAGTTGGCCAATGAGATAGCAATACTGCTGGCCATCATCTTTGAAAACTCATGGTGAATGTGGGAAGTGCCCATCTTCAAGAAAGGGGAAAAGGAGGATCCAGGGTGTAGGCGTAGGTTCAGTTCGCCCCACCAGGAGGGAGCCCCTGGTGGGCAATGTGGGGAGTTCTTTGCTCAGGTCGTTTAGACAAATCTGCCCTGCCCCTGAGGGGAGGGGCGAGTAGTTCGTTTTACCCCCCCCCAGGAGGGGGTGCACCCAGTAATCCAGGGGACGGCCACAACAGTTCTCCCCAGGCCCCCGAAACCTGTACTAGGGTCATCAGTCAATGAGTCTGGTGGCCATTGGGGTTCAATGAGGTTGGCGGTGAAGTGTGGTCGCTGTCTCGACGAAAAGGGGAGAGGAGGAGGGGGGGACACAGGCCTGCCCTGCTCCACTGTGTCCCAGCCCAGGGCCCTGACAGTGGCTGGACCTGCAGGTGATGGGGTCAGTGGGGTCCCAACCACAACACGCTGACCCCGGTACGGGGTAAACTCCCCATGAGCTATTGCCCTCCCCCCCTCCCATCAGTACCTGGTCGACGTCCTCCTCGGCGTCCTCGGGGTACTTGCTGAGGGGCACGGAGTAGAGATCTTCCCAGGCATCTGGGGGTGGCAGGTCCGGGAGTTCTGTGGTGATGACCATCTCCTCCGGTGGTGATTCCTGTGGCCCCCCATGGTCAGGGGCAAGGGGCAGCTCCTCCAGGTCCTCCCCTGCAGTGGGGTCTGCACTGGGTGGCGCCAGGGGCAGTTCCTCCAGGTCATCTCCAACAGGTGGGGAGGCCTGCCCCCAGCATTCCGGATCCTCATGGTTGGTCGGGGGGCGCCGCAGTTCGGGTGGCCACAGCTTGTCCCTCTCCCGTGGCGGGAGGTCTTCCCACTGGGTACCCGCCGGGGAGGCCCGAGCCAGCCATCTTGGTACAAGGCTGGAGGCTGGCGGGCCGACCCATGTCTCCTCAGCCGGAGGAAGGGTGGAGGCTGAGGAGCCTGGCCTGAGCTATCCTTTTCCTCCCTCAGCCAGGGCTGAACTGAGCTCCTCTGCCTTCCTTTTATACTTCTTGCCCCGCCTCTTCTCCTCCTGCTTGATTGGCAGGTTTGTGGAGGCAGCCGTCTTGGCTCCTGCGGGGGCAGCCATCTTGGCTCCTTCAGGGGCAGCCGTCTTGTGGCCTCCTTACACAGGGAATTACAGACCTGTCAGCCTCACCTCAATCCCTGGAAAAATCATGGAGCATGTTCTCAAAGAATCCATCCTGAAACACTTGGAGGAAAATAGAGTGATCAGGAACAGTCAGTATGGATTCACCAAGGGCAAATCATGCGTGACCAACCTCATTGCCTTCTATGATGAGATGACTGGATTTGTGGATGTGGGAAAAGCTGTTGATGAGATATACCTCGACTTTAGCAAGGCTTTTGATATGTTTTCCCACAACATTCTCGTTGGCAAGTTAAGGAAGTATGGTTTGGATGTGTGGACTGTAAGGTGGATAGAGAACTGGCTAGATCAATGGTTTCAGCGTGTAGGAGTCAATGGCTGCATGTCTAGTTGGCAACCAGTAATGAGTGGTGTGCCCCAGGGGTTGGTCCTGGGGCCCGTTCTGTTCAACACTTTCATTAATGATCTGGATGATGGGATAAACTGCACACTCAGTAAGTTTGCAGATGACACCAAACTGAGGGGAATGGTAGACATGCTGGAGGGCAGGGACAGGATTCAGGGAGACCTTGACAAACTGGAGCAGTGGGCCAATAGAAATCTCTTGAGGTTCAACAAGGACAAGTGCAATGTCCTGTACTTGGGATGGAAAATACACCATGCACTGCTACAGGCTGGGGAGCGATCAGCTAAGTAGCAGCACTGGAGAAAAGGACCTGGGGCTCATGGTGGATGGGAGGCTGGATATGAGTCAGCAGTGTGCTCTTGCTGCCAAAAGGGCCAATGGCATACTGGGCTGCATCAGAAGAAGTGTTGCCAGCAGATTGAGGGATCTGATTTTCCCCTCTGTTCGGCACTGGTGAGGCTGCATCTGGAATACTGTGTCCAGTTTTGGGCTCCCCACTACAAATAGAACGTGGACAAATTAGAAAGAGTCCAGCGGAGGGCACAAAAATGATCAAGGGGCTGGAGCACAAGACCTGTGAAGAAAGACTGAAGGAACTAGGAATTTAGCCTGCAGAAGAGAAGAGTGAGGTGGGATTTGATAGCAACCTTCAACTACCTGCAGGGATGTTCCAAGAAGGATGCAGCTAGGCTGTTCTCAGTAGTAACAGCGGACAGAACAAGGAGCAGTGGTTTCAAGTTGCAGCTGGGGAGGTCGAGGCTGGATATTAGGAAAAATTTTCTTAGTAGGTAAGTGGTAAAGCATTGGAATGGGCTACCTAGGGAAGTGGTGGAATCTCTGTCTTTAGAGATGTGTAAGGCCCAGCTGGACAAAACTCTGGCTGGGATAATTTAGTGGGAGTGGTCCTGCTTTTTTGGCAGGGGTTGGACTAGATGACCTCATGAGGTCCCTTACAACCCTGTGATTCTATGATATTCTATGAAACTGTGGTTCTAGGCAATGAACAGGATATAGAAGATAGCTTTGCAGCCATAGAGTTCCTAAACTGCAGTGGAGCTACAGGTAGGTCACACATCCCTATTTTGGCACCAGACCTGCTTGCCAGAGAGTATATCAACATAATGGACTATTTTCTATGGCACTGCAAATTCTAGTGGATCAGCTGGGACTCTTTACTGACATCAGTGTGAACTGGTCACAGAAGGTGCCTGACATGTACATCTTTAAGAACACAATACTGTTTAGAAAGCTAAAACAGGGGCTTTCTTTCCCAACAGGTAGATTACTGTTGGGAATGTTGAAATGCCAATAGTCATCCCAGGCAGCCTAGCCTAGCTCTTGCTCATAAAGCTGTATATCAGTCACCTTGATGGCACCAAGGAATGCTTGAACTACAGGCTCAGCAGGCACAGAATGGCAGTTGAATATGGCTCTAGTCATTTGAAGCATCGCTTGCATTGTTTGCTTACAAGATTGGACCTCAATAAGAAAACTATCCCAATGTTTATAGCTGCCTGCTGTGTCCTGAATAATATCTGTGAAGTAAGTGTGTGGGGGTGGGGAGCATTTTCTGCTGGGATGGAGGGCAGAGCTGGAAACGCTATCCGTTGAATTGAATAGCTAGATAAAGGCTATAAGAAAATCTCAGCATGGAGCTGTATGACTCAGGCAGGCTTTAAAACACCATTTTAATAGTGATTCAGAGTAGTATGGTTGCTGTACTGTGCAATGCTTGGACTTTCTCTTTTGTGGCCAGACTTGTAGTGATAGCATTGGCTGTGTATGTAGTAATATAACATTTTCAATGCATCTTCTAATATCTTCAAATGATATCATGGGTTCTGTAAAAAAAAAAAAAAAAAAAAAAAAAAAAAACAAAACACCATAACAAAAAAAAAAAAATAGGAAACTGGTACATATCAGACCAGCTCAGCACCAGATGGCACCTGTTGTGAACTCATAAAGATAAATCTTGATCCAGAAGATAGAATTTTGTTCTGTAACATTAACCACACAACTGAAAAAAAAACCCCATTAAAACTTAATAAATTAAAGGAACAGGACTTTCGAAGGGGAAAGAACATACATTGCCATTTCAGGCACACATATACCTACCATGACTTTCACAGATTAGTGTATGTGACACAGTGATTGCCTATCATGTCACTCAGGATGGAGTGTCAGGGATAGTGCAGCGACCCCTGGTGCTATGTGGAATGTTTAGGGAGGTGTAGAAAGTTCTCTAGCAGCTGTAGAGGAAGGTAAGCATGGGACTGATGAACTGCAGCTATGGGCTACCTGAGTCCACAACATCTGTATTTGCTGCCTGAGAAACCCCATTATGTGCATCTTCCTCTCCTTTTTCTTCTTGAATTTGGAGGCCTTTTTCCTTTCCACACTTAGTGTCTGCATGTTGTCTGGCAGGGTGACCCTCTAGGTCCTGGTCTAATTCTTTGATGCAGCTGCCTGATCTCTGTAACATGTCATCCTAAAATATCTTCTTTCTACTCCTTATGTGGTTCAGGTGTTCTGCAGAAGTGAAGGAGGAAATCCAGAAGGCTGCAATGGTAGATGCTACAGATGCAACATTCAGGTGTACCATTATCAATATATTCACAATGGAAATTGAAACTTAGGATGTTGAACTCTCTCCCCTTGATCCCTGTAAGTTGTAAGCACTATATTTTCATGTCTCCCTGTAACTCATACAGCACAGTACATCCATGGTGAGCATGTCCTTCAAGGGGAGCATGGATAGTGAAATGAGGAGGGAATAAGTAACAGGAATTACTATAGTTGGATAGAGCAGTGAAACTCAATATTGGTGCCATTTTCCACAGCTGGTGTTTTTAGGTGCTAGCTCACTCCTAAGGATAATAGTGGTAAAGTACAGCTGCCACTAGTATACCAATGCCACCCAGGCCCTTGTCCTACTAGCCAGTGTACTGCAATGGTGCCTACTGGCATAAACAGTGAGTGGCAGTGTCCTACTGCAGTGTAAAAAATAAGGCAACCTTTCCCAGAAACCTTTGGAGAGGATTGCAGACTACCTGCATGAAAGTTTCCTCAAGATCTCTATAGAGGAATTGTGGGACATCCCGGTGCACATAAACCAATTGCTCTGTGTGGCTGCCTTTGCTTAACCCTAGAGGGGAATGAAAAGCAAATAGCAACTCTACCTCTTATAGCACAACTAAAAAAACTAAATTAACAGATATATCCTGCTATTCTGAAGGTTCCAACCCATTAATTTCAAACCAAACCGCATACTTCCCAGAGGTTCCTTCCCCTGCATCAGACTCACACTTGCTTGACTGTCACAAGTGACTGGACTGCAGTGGAGTCAAAAACCTGTCCTGGCTCCCTTCACAGCTGGATCCCATACTCCTTCTGATCTTCCTCATCTGCCTCCTCCTCATCGTTGTTGATAGCAAGTGCCTGTGACTTGGGCTGTTCAGATGTACCCAGGGTGTACCTGCAGGGAGAGGTGGGGTCTCCAGTGAGAATGCCATGCAGACCTTTATAAAAGTGGTAGGACTACAACTTGTTGGCCTCTTTGCCTTTTGGTACATCTGCTGCAGCTCATTAACTTTCATATGGCTCTGCTGCTGGTCCCTGTTGTAGCCCTTCTGGAAATTGTAAGCAATCTGCTCATAGATATTCACTTTTCTATGACTGGATCGGGCTAAGGAAAACTGACATATCTAACGGTGGGAAGGGTAAAGGTAGATCTACTGGCAACTTCTGGGGGTCTGAGGCATCTTGTGGAATTGCTGAAGAGGGCTTTTATCCTTTTCAGATTTGTTGGCAAAATTACTGGTATTTCCCCCTGAAGATTGCTAATGTAGTGGCATGGAAAAGTTAGTGATATAGCCTTTAACCCCGAGTATTTTGTAAAATGGAAAGATTTTTTTTTTTGGCTGTGGGATTCATTAATTTTGTCTTCAGCAATAGCACATGTCTTACTAATATGTGCTAATGGGTCACTCTTTGTTCTGCTCGAGCTTGCAATGACTCTGGCCATATAAGGACAAAGCACAATTAGAAAGGGAGAAAAAAGAAGGAAAAAAAATCCTGAAATGAGTTAAAACTGCAATTTATTTAAAATTTAACGAAATGTTTTTTTAATGTAACTGTTGTATTTTGTCACTGCAGCAAGGGTATACATAATTTATATCTTGTTTATAAGCCTAACAAATGTGTTTTCCAGAGATAAGGGGTCTATTTCTAATACTGGTTATTTGCATAACAGAACTTTTCTAAGAGGTTTATGAACATTACTTATGACTTATTTGTTAATGCTATCTCTTTCTTTAATTGTAGTCCTAGACCCTGTATTGCATGCCAAAATCCTAAAGCTTATTCAGTTCATTTGAGGATCAGCAAAGATCAACTTTCCTTTAGATAACCCACAGACCCAGCAGGGTATTCAACTTATTAATACTGGATTGTAAATTTAAAATGCCAGTAAGTGAGAAACCATATTTATTGTTTATGGGTATTTAGGCAGTGTAGGCATTCTACTGTGAAACTTTGTGTATATGGGAGACTGTGCCTCCTGGCTTATCACTCATTTGCTCCTTCTGTTTTTGAGGTGAATTTCCAAGCAGTTTGAAATCCAGTGTAAAGCGGTATGAAAACTAATGCAGTAGATTTTTTTTTTTTTATTTTCAAACTGAACTCCATTGACTACTAAGGCCAGATTTGCAAAAGTTTCCATTTGGGCATCATAATAAAGACTAGAGAATGCATTTTTTTCAAATGAAAGCTTAGATGCCAGAGTACATGTTACTAAGAAGTACTGACTTGTCAGACCACAGTGAACCAGACCAACCCAACCGAGCCCTGGGCTCTGTAGAAACCTCTGTAGAGTACATGATACTAGGGGGAAATGCTGACTTGTCAGACCACTGTGAGCCAGAACAACCAACCCAACCCAGCCCTGGGCTCTATAGAACCCTTCTTGGTAGTCAGCAGAACTGAAAATCAGAGAGGTCTACACTGCAATGAGGGCAGGCATAAAGTTAGTCTTTAGACTCTTCTGGTCCTGGATGCCTGAAGACAGCTTATGGTACCAATGGACTAAAACTGCAGTCAGGATTCATGTATCTCAACATACCCTCTTTCGTCCACCAACAGCAAGGGTGGCTCCATGCCGCAAGGTGATTTCCCTTAGCACCAGCATTATCCTTTTAGGATCTGATATGCTAGAAATAGGCAAGAATTCTATTCCTAGCACTGGTACTGATCTGGGTGTGGGGCAAGTAACTTCACCTTGGCATGTCTCAATCTCCCAGTGTGTAAAATGGGAATAATGCTCTTTGTAAAGCACTTTGAGGGCTGTGAAGCAATGAATTACTAGGATAGGATGGATGGTCTTTTGGTTCAGGCACTGAAATAAGGTCTAAAAGACCTGGATTTACTTTTTAGCTTTGCCACTGATTTTGTGGGTGACCTTTACAAAGTCAGTCAACTTTCTCATGTCTCACTTTCCTATCTGCAAAAATGAGATCATAATATTTTTGAACAAAACAGGGTGTTGTGAGGACATTTTATCAACATCTGTGAACTGCAGGAGGTGAAGAGGACAGCAGCATAAAGGTATCACCACTGCAAAGTGGCTGCATTCTGCCTCAGGATTTGGACCATAAATTAAATAAAAGTGGAGGGACTGGGGTGCAGTGTGTGGAGGTTAATGGCAAAATCACTCTCTTACAAAGTGGTCTAGAGTATGGGAAAAGTTGCAGAAGCTCTGTCACATCATTTAAAAATGTAGTTTGAAAATAGTTCTAATAATAAATTAAACACCATTTTATGGGGTAAAGGCTAACATACAGCAATCCTTTAGAAATAATTACATTATGATTTAGCAGGAAAAAAATGAAGCCTTATCCAGAAATGTAAGTGATGTGGTTTACGCAGGAAACAAAGTGAGCTCTAACTAGACATTTCAGAATTACCAGGTGAAATAAAAATATTCCAGATAGCTTGCTTTTCATTAGTGTGGTACTATCTACAGAAAAGAGAGGAAATTCACTGACACTGTACCTGGAAAATGTAAACTGCTGCATTTTGCCTATGGTGCCTGGTCATTGACATCCTTTGTTTCATTCTCCCCATCTGTAGAGTGAAGTGACACCTGATGACCAGGTGTTGCAAACATTTTTATTAGTTAATGTTTAATTACTATGTGTTGCCTCTTTTGACCAGGGTGGTTAGCCACAATTTGGTGTTCCTGCACACTGATTCTATGAAAAGGAGAATTTGATGATGAAGTAGAATGTTCCTCATGCAATCCTGTTGATTTAAAAGAATGTACACACAGTCCTGTTCTCCTGACCTCAATAGTGACCAAAGAGCAGAAGACATTTCCTCTGCCCACAATCTCAAGCCTGTTTCAATCAACACTTTGCCTCAAAATCGCTCTTTCAGGTTTTTTCAAAGCTGTGTTCCTGCTTCCTGTTTTAGCTGTCTCCTTGGCTTCCTGCTGCTTCTCAGTCAGCTGTTTTGGGTTTCTGCTGCCTCTCTTTCACCCACACAGGTGCACAGCTGCAATCAAATCAATCCCTGGAATAGAAGGTTGGTCAAAGCCCTACCACCAAATGCTTTTGAACAGACTATGAAATCTTTTTATTTGCTCATTATCATCATCATCATCATTGTGTTTCTTTGGAGCAGTGGTTCTCAACCTATTTGCCATTATGGGCTGCATGTACAGCTCTCTGTGTTACATGGGCCTATTCACACATAATATATATTAACTTTATATATTAACATGGGCTACAGTTGTGTTTTGATTTGGCTACAAGAAGCCCATGGCTATCTCCACATGAGCCTTTTAAATCAAAACAGCAGTTGTTTTGATTTAAAAATAGACACGTCAAGATGACGTCTTCCTTATTTCAAAATAAGGAAAATCATTTCAATATAATAAAACCTGGTTATATATCAAAATGAGGGTTAATTCGAAACTCTGCTTTCAAAATAACCCCATCTGGCTCTGTTATATCGTACCCCCCTCCCAGGGTGCTATGCACCCTGGGAGGAATTCCCACCCTCCCCCAGCACCCTGGCCAGGGTGCTGAGGTGAGGCGGAGGGGGGCGCAGGAGAGTGCCAGTTCCCAGTGACTTTCCTGGCTGCCGCAGCAAGTGGACAGCCAGAGGGAACTGCAGCTCCCCCACCCACTTGCCCCGCTGTGGGCTCAAGCCCACAGCCGGGGGAACCACGGCTCCCCCACCCGCTTGTCCCGCTGCAGCAGCAGCAGGGCAAGTGGGCAGCCAGGCGGGACCGCGACTCCCCTGCCTGCTTTCCTGGCTGCTGGCTCAAGCCCACAGTTGGGCAAATGGATGGGGAGCCATGGTCCCCCCTGGCCGCCCGCTTGCCCCGCCGCACCGGCAGTGGGGCAAGCGGGCAGGGGAGCCCCCGTCCTCTCTGGCTGCTGACAAGACCCCTTGCTGAGCCAGCTAGCTGGGGGAACTGCCCCCCCTGCAGCAGCAAGGGTGCCCCAGGGTCCCTCCCCCTCTGCCCCACCAGCAGTAGGGGAGGCAGGGCAGGGGTCCCTGCCCTGGGGGCTTTTTCCCCTGCCTGGCTCTCCAGCTCCAGGTGAGAGCCCGGCAGGGGATTGGGTGACAACATGGCCCTGCCAGGGGGCCACATGGCCACACCTCCCAGGGTGCCCCTCTCCCGAATCAAAATAGCAAGTCCTGCATCTGGATTTGCTATTTCGATTTGGCATTTTTCCTTAATTCGATTTAAGTTAAATCAAATTAAAGATTTTATTTTGAATTTGCTTATTTTGAAATAAGTATTTAGGTGTGGATATAGCTCATGGGTTGGAACCACTGTTCTGGACTCTGGACCTTGACTACATTTTTATCAAGAAATTTGGGACCTTGACAAAAATTGTTGACTATTCCTGCCCCCCTTCTCTTCTTCCTTTCTTATCAGGCTGCCAAAATACATTTTGTATGGTAAGCTCCTGGCCAGGCTCACATGGATCTACTCCTTGAGCAGTGATTTTTCCATAGTTTTAGCTATGACTAAGCAAAAAGGAATCTAATAGAGTGCTCATTTAATCTGAGTAGAGCAGCAGCTTTCACACCCAAAAACTTGAGTGAGGTGGTATGATTGCTCAATCCCGTATATGACAACACTTTGAAAACTGTCAAGAGTCACAGTATAGAAATGTTAAGTATTATTTGTCATACATATCCCATCAATATTTTGTGTGATAAATAAAATTGTGAAGTGGAATTGTAGCACTAGCGAGTAAAAGGCTGAAGAGGGATACTCTTTTACCTATTAGAGATTTCAAGTCAGCTTTCTCTGTGAGTTTTGCTTAGTGTCAGGACCTTTAAAATAATTCTTCTGGTAAAAAAAAATATGCACTTTTCCCAGGCCACAGCAGGTTGCTTAGCAGTGCCCTTGATTATGTCATGCAATAAAAGTTATATGTCCTGTGAGTTTATATTACTGAATCTAGGTATATGAAAAAAACAAATCTATGTTGCAGTCCAGTGGCAAACTGGACAATTTAGTTTTAAAACATGTGAATTTGCAGGCAAGTCTGCTCCAGACTTTCTGTGTTCAGACAAACAATCAACTAGTTGCACAGCTCCTTAGTAATAGGATAAAATTACATGCCTCTGCAAAGAAGACTAATGGCATTATGACATTTACTGAACACACAAAGTTCCTGAAACACATCAGAAAATGTGACTTTGTGAAGGTCTCTTTTTTTTAAATGTCAAACTGTCTGAAGCAGAAAGATTTTTTTTTAAGTCTAAATTTGGATTCTTGATACAAAATTCAGAACAATTACCACTTTTTTTTTTTTTACTTCTAGTTCTTCTTTACTTCAGAGAGTTGGCACAACCTCCATCACAGGATTTTGGAGCCAATGATCTTGCCTGTCAGATGTATTCCCATTAGAACTTCAGCCAAAAAAGGCTCATTTTGTCTTTCAGCATGATAAAGTAATTTTTGGACTATTCAGCTCACCTCAAAAGAAGATAGCTTTTCTTTCTTGATATTTATGTCTTGATGTTTATTAAATATTTGCACCAAATTTAGTAACAGAAAGGAGAATTACTGGGGTGAGAAATTCTAACATTAGCCACTTATAGATGGATACTGAAGTGATAGAATAGAGATCAGAAAACTGGCTTACATCAAAGAGGATCTGATTCAAATTCCCTAGTAGGAATTTTTTCCTTTGAGTTATAGGAAGGAAAGAGAGACTGTAAAAGGAACAACAGCATTAAGTGTGAGTTCTAGGAAGGAGAGAGAGAGTGTAGGAGGAACACAGTCATATTGAGAAGGAGATTATCACTGCTTTGGAGAACAGAGATCCATCATGGCTGTGTGTCTGTGTCTGTTTGAATGAATTAACAAAGTTAAAGAGATGTTGATGAACATCTCATAGGAATCTGCCACAACAAAGTGAATTTCTACATTGCTTAGATGTGGATATACCTCACCTCAGCTAGTGTACTGGGATGCTTCTGTAACCTATATAAAGGGGATATGTGTGTGCCAGCAGAAATGGCTGTCCTGAAAGCAGCCATCTACATCAGCTTCAGAGAGTCGACACAGTTAACAATTCCCAGCACTGCCTCTAGTGTGCCTAAAAAGCAACTACTTCTTATCGTCTGATGAAGTTGGATTTTCTGTCACGAAGAGTCATGCAATAAATAAATCTGTTAGTCTTTAAGTGCCACAGGTCTCCTTGCTGCTTTTACTACTTTGCAGTTACTAAGGTTCTGTCCTTCCACCTTCTCTGGCAGTGTTTGGATATCAACTCAGAGCAAACAAAAACAGAAGCTGCAATCACAACATTGTTTTTGTTGTTGTTGTCAAAGACTTTTGACATAAGAGGGAGTAAAGGGGATTACCCATCTATCATTTGCATGTTTATTTTGAGTATTAATCCCAGTCCCTTGGTCTCTCCCATACTGAGATTGTTTTCATCCTTGCTTTTGTCTTACACTGGTTGCCCTGCTAGAAATAGAAGTCCTCTTGCTGTGTACGAGCATAGATATTGTCCCTGGAGCACTACATATGTGATCATTAACCCATTAGCTCACCTGCATACCTATGGATAGCCCTAGGTTCCTCATTGTCCCCTGCTTTGCCATTTCTTTATTGAGTCAGGTTGTTTATTTTTATTTCTCCTGGGTGGAAGAATATAGGCATCTCTGTGGTCCTCCCGAAAGTTCTTTGTGCCTACCAATTGGGTCTGGACTACAGTTTGAGGGCTATGTCTTCCCATTTCAGTCAGGAAGTGGTTAAAGAACTCCTCTAGGCACAATCAGTCCTAACCCCACACGCCTGTGAGGCTTGTAAAGCCAGTGATGGGGGCCTTTAAAATGAAGGATTTCTGCTCCATCTAGGGTGGCATTCTGAGGGAGGAGGACTGCAACTCAGAGGCCCTTGGTTAGAAGTCAGCCCAGAAGCCTTGACTACCCATGTCCTCTCAGAAAACAGAAGGGCATGTGTGTTTCTCTCTATTTCCATGGTCCTGTTTGGCTTCCTGATGACAACATTCTGCTTTTAGTGGGCTGTGGAAGCATATTGCCTTTTTTGTTTGGACTACATTAACTCCCCCTACTTTTTCATGTGTATTTAAAAATGAGAGGCTCAGTTTTGATCTCACAATCTACTGAAGTAATTTGACAGACACCAATGTGAAGCTGGTATAAGATGAGAATCAGCCTCACGGTTTGTGCAGTTAAAGAAAACAAGTTAATACTGGTTTGTACGAGCAAGGTGGAATTTCATAAAACTCCATTAAATGTACTGGGAGGGGGTTACGCATATACATCACCAACCTACTTCACTTTTCATACAGACATCACATTCAATTAAGTATAGAGCTCTCTGTCAACAATCTTGATATGTATACCTGGGGAATGTCACCAACCCCTGAAAATCAATATTCAGGTTATGATGGACTGACAACTTCACAGCTGAGTGAGTGTCCCTTGATTTTTTACCTATTCTTGCTGCAGAGCAGTGAAAAGTTCTTGTAGCATGAACAAATAAACTTAATTAAGCTAAGGGATATGGTTGAGTAACATAAACCAAGAGTAAACAAAATCATGCAGCATTAAGAAGCTGCTTAATGAAATTCAAATCAACAAAATAATAGAATACAAAGCTGTGACTGAGTTTAAAAAGACAAGTTCCCAAAAAGTTAGAAAGATAAACTTTATTCTTATGTACCTTTACTTTAGTAAACTGAATTTTTTTATGTATAATCAGAACCTAAGGGATCTTCAGGGAATGTTGGCAGTGCTGTCATATTATTGTTATTTGTTTTATCTGTTCTATAAATATAAAAACATTAATAACATATTAGAAACAACCAATCGTTCAGTCAGTCTGACAATACCCGAGGCTAAACGACTGAAGTGAAGGCTAAAGGCCTAATAATAAGCAAGGAGTCCTGTGGCACTTAAAGACTAACAAACTTATTTGTTGCGTGAGCTTTTGTGGGAGAAAAGGGATTTTTCCCATGAAAGCTCATGCAATAAATGAATGTGTTAGTCTTTAAGTGCCACAAGACTCCTTGCTTGTTTTGCTGAACCAGGCATACAGCTGGCCCTTTGGAACTAGGCTTAATAATGTACAGGGAGATCTAGATAGGCCAGTGAAAGGGCCAAGGACCACTTGATAGTGCAATGTTGATTATCATATTTGTTGCTAACAGCCAAACTCAGCAGGCCTTTTTGCAGTGGGGAGAGGCTTGTACTGTTCCGGATCTCTTCTTGGACACAGCTTTGGGATCCTCCAATGTTAGTCCAGTCAGAAAGCCACAATGATTTCCACTCAATAGTCACCCCAGACTTTGGTAATTATTGACAGTTGGGTGTTTTATGAACCTCTAACAGATGGGTGTAACTGCTTGAGCCTAAGTAATGTATAGCTTTAAAATAAGACCACTCTTGTGTTATACTGTTTCTACCACTCCATATTTGTGCTGGATGGTGCTGTCTCCTCTTGGTTTCTTTCTTGACACCACATCACACAAAGCAGTTACTATAAGCTTTGGGTTTGCAGAAACCCAGGTAATAATGCCACCACTTGTGAAATACTTTACCATCATAGTTCAATATCTGTTTTAGAAGAAATGTAGTTCTTGAAGGGGAAAAAAATAGTTATGTTGCCTTCTTGAAAGATTTAGTATGAGGGTTGCAGTAGGGGAATCCACAAAATCCAGAGTTCTTTGCTGGTTCTGCTGTTAAATTAAGGTATGTCTCCACAGAAGCAGGGAGGTGTAACTGGCAGTGCAGGTAGTCACATGAATGCTAGCTCTGTTTGAGTTAGTGTTTAAAAATAACGCTGTAACTGTGGAAGTACAGATGACAGTTCAGGCTTGCTGCCTGGGTAGGTGTGTAGGGGGTTGGATAGGATTGTTTTTAGGTGGCTAGCCTAAGCTACCTTGTGTGCTGCTGTGAACTCACTGCTGTTTTTAGACAATGGCTTGAACAAGCTAGCCCATATATAGCTACCCAAGTTAGGAATTACACCTCCCAGGAGTTGTGTAGACATAACCTTAGCTTCTGATCCAAGGCACTACTTATATCAGTAAGGTACTACTTGACTTTAATAAAATAAAAAGGACAGTGGGATTTGCAGGTATTCAGCCTTCCTGAAAATCAGGCCACTTTTGTTATTTAGGAGTCTATCTTTAAGCACCTGAAGGCCTTTATTTAAAATGCATATCCAGAACAGGTGCACCTTGTTCTGATTTTAGGTGGCTGAGGGATGATCAATATTTCTGCTCTTACAGAACTTGATGCCTTTGAAAGTAGCTTTCGTGGTTAAGTACACGTACAAAATATTCATAGGTGGTGGCACAAAACAGATGCATGTTGATGTGTCCAATTTAATCATAGTTACTATTCAGATGGCTCAAGTATAGCAATTTCTGTCTTAACAATATTCTTTTAGGAAAGAGTCATGAGTCTAGTCATCAGTTTCCTC
Organism: Podocnemis expansa; assembly: GCA_007922195.1. Taxonomy (NCBI): domain Eukaryota; kingdom Metazoa; phylum Chordata; order Testudines; family Podocnemididae; genus Podocnemis; species Podocnemis expansa. Next base: position 16,439,113 of record ML681996.1, read on the forward strand.
ACAACATGTGCTCAAAATGTGCTTATTTTCAAGGCCATGAAATTAATATGAGAAAACTTGAATTCTACCTTCTTTTTGAATTAACTTATTAAGAGAGAGGCCCTATTTTTTATAAACATTATGAAAGATAGAAGCTACAGATAAGGTAGATGTCATGCTGTCTGGAGTGGCTCAGAAGCATGAATGCCAGCTTCAGGGTAGACTGTCAAAGAGCAGGGCAGAAGGCCCAAATCGGTTGTATATTTTATAATTAGACTAAAAATCACAATAATATTCAGGTTATTCCAGTTCCTAAGGATCAGTCATGCCAGGTCAATTGCACCTAGATCTCTCAACACAGTTAATGTTCATAGCTAATCCTGTTATAAACTAAAGGTTTATAAACTAGGAAAAATGAGTCATTAAAGCAGGTGATATACAGGCACAAAGGAATTATAGTCTTAAATTCCAAATTATGATGACAGAAACATCTTTAATAAGCAACTTCTTTATATGCTTTAGTGCTAATCTAAGCTTAAACAGTTGAGACAGGTTTCTTGTGCTTAGAAATCCTTAAACTTCAAGTAGCATATGAATAATAATTTCCTCTTAGCAGGCAAACTGTGACGGGATCAGGGCTTGGAGGAGAAACTATCAACAAAGTGTTCCACAATGGCCTATTGATATTCAGCAGTCCTTGTTGGTTTGGAGGAATCCAGCATTTTGTATTAGATGAAGATTTTTTCCTGTTTGGTGAGTTACATAGTTTCAGAACAAACACTGAACAGTTCTAGAACAATCATGGAAGTATTACCTTATACCATGAGATAGAGTTGTTAATGTGAGATTAATGAATGCAGCAGTATCGAAGCATTGCACAAAATCTAATCACTAAACACATACATACAATTCCAAAACCTTTCTTAATGATACTAACACAAAGGTGAGACAGACTTGTTTCCTGCTATGCATTTGTCAGTGTTCAGTGAGGTCTAAGGGCCTTGGCATGAGCTTGTACCTCATCTGTTAGTGTCAGTGAAGTCTCTGTTTTGCCCTTACTAGGTCAATGGTTTGTAAATTTTACCACTGAATCAAAAATGGTATCTGCTCTTCCGAGTGTCTAGAGTTCTTAGCAAGTGGCTTCTGGAACCAGTTTTGAGTTATGCAAAAATGAAAAATAGTTGTGGAGGTTGGTTTAAATTAGAGTATGAGGTTTTCAGGATAAGTTTTTGAGTGGTGCTGTCAATTTATCTGAACACTGGCAGAGAGAAGCTGTTGGTGGAATATAGAACTAAAAGAAGGTGATCTCTCAGAGTGGACTGCTATAGTCTTGGTGACACTGAGAAGTATTATTGTAACCTTTGGGTGGGCTAGAATTTGTTTACTTGCCCCTCTTCAGTGCCTAACAGAGATGAACCCCTGCAGAAAGCAGTTGGAGAGCCAGGATCCAGTCTGTACAGGACTCACTTTATTAACTAACTTAACAAACTTTATCCTAAGAAAACAAAATGAATTTAAAGAAAACAGTAAGAAACCCAAAAGTCTCAAAGTTCAGGTGGAGTCACCCTTATCTCAATTGCAGTCTCTAAGTCCTTGAGGCTTGAATGCAAAACAGAAGCAATCCTCATCTTCTCTGGTTGCAGGAATCTTCAGGTGAATTCCATGGAGTCCTTTCTTCCTCCTGTGCAACCAGCATCACACAGTCTGTTTACTGGTTACCCAGCTCTCAGTCCCACAAGAGAAAACTCCCCTGCAAAATAGTCAAAAGCAGGGAGAAAACAGCCTGCAGTTCACTCCTGGCTCAGCTCCAGGGCCCGCGTAATATGGTAAGCCCAGTAAGCATTGCAGGGGGGTGCTGATGTTTGAGGGGTGCCAAAATGGGGAGCGCCCCATTGTGCCGCGCTATTACATCACTCATCTGTGCTGGTGTCTGTGGCACTTGCAGGGGGCGCCACAAACACTAGCGCTGTTCCTGCTCAGCTCCTCTCACTCCATCACTGAGCATAAGGACTCCGCAGCTCTCTCTGATTGCTCCTCTCTGGGCTGCTCCTCTCAGGCTTCTCCCAGGCATCTGACTCCAGCACAACAGAAACTTTGTGGAGCATGCTCAGTATGCTACCACACTCTAAAACCAGAAGGTTCTGGTTTCTGGGCAGCTAAATCTGCCCAGCAAAGTAACCCAGCCAAAAGAGATCCCTGAAAGAGATTTTTCCTTTTTAGGCATATGGGTTACACTGTCAGATGTACATATGTGGATTCTACAGGGGCGTCACTGGCACCTGGCACACAGGGCATGTACCCCGAGTCTCGGCGCTGGTGCCCCAAGTGTCCGGGCCGGCCCCATCACAGACGGGGAACCCTGGCCGGGGTGCCCTCCACAGCACCTGCCTCTCCTGGCCCCAGCCCCAGCCCCAGCCGGTCATTAAGGCCGGGAAACCCACAGCGGCACCTGCCTCTCTTGACCCCGAAACCAACTGGGGATCTGGGGCCAGGCTGGAGGCAGCAGGAGCCTGATGAATTATCGGGCCAGGCACCAGAACATGGCCAAGGGGGTGTGGCCTGGGCCCGTGCCCCAGGTCTTTTTGGGGCCAGCAACATTCCTGGGATTCTAGATACTAGAACAAATCAAAACATTTTCACATTCCTCTCAGATTCTCATGCTGCTTTTACACAACTGACATTTACAGACCTGTCCAGTAAGATGTCAGTTTCTGATTGGGTATCTCTTTTAAAGCAACCAAATGTTCTGTGACCATATGAATTTTGGTTGCTATGTAGACAGTAAAGCTGTACAAAGACAACAAAAGAACATGGAGTGAAAAATTCCCCATACGGCAAAATCAGATTCTTCAGACATGTTTCAAAATATTCTGCCACAAGAATGTAGCATATAGTATAGAGTATTATTTCTCTTTTGTATTTTAGTAGTGTACTCATGGTTGCTATCTTCTTTTTCTTTCTCTTATTTCTCTCCATCTCAGCAGTAACAATGGGGCCCTATGAAATCTTTCAGCCTCTTTCTGTCTTGTATCAGCTTTACATCTTCATTCGTTTTTAAGCCTTTTTGTTTATTATTCTTCACTGTATTTATGAAACACATCCCCAGTCTCCTGATATTTTTAGTTCCTTGCACTCTGGTAGGTATCATGATGCATGGCAACCTTTCTGTGTCCGTTCTTGACATGTGTTCTAATCATCACAGTTATCTTTCATGAAACTTTTCCAACAGCTTTTCTTACCCTAACTGTTTTCTTCTCACTTCATTTTTTTTTAATTTTCCAGTCTTGAAATGTTCAGTACGCCTCAAGCCAATTAATTTCTGCAATCAATATTTTGTGTTCGTTGACTTTCCTCATATCCTAACATTGTGACCTATACACCAGCATCAGCAGGACAATTGTGTCACATATGCTGATTTTCATTTTTACTGAAATGTGTTATTTAGCCTCAGATTTTGCAGAATTTTCTAAATGCAGTAAGGATTTGAGTGGTCCTTACTCTATGTTCTTTTCACAATTCCTGTTCTTTGATACTAGTCCATCATGGTACACATGTTTTAGTTCTTTTTCTCTGATTTTGTTCTTTACATCTTTCTCTCATTTTCCAATTACTATAATATTGATCTTCTCCTTCCAGGTTTTCATTCTAAACTTTCTGCATTTCTGGTCTATCATGTCAGTTATGATCTCTAAAACCTTCTTGGGTAACACTATGAGATCAATATCCTTTTGGAATCTAAGGTTTTTTGCTGTATTTCCATGTAATGTCTCTTTTAGGATCTGTCTACACTGACAGCACCAAATTTGCCCTGTCAGTTCAAACTTCCTGATTGACTGATCAGATCTGTGAAGACCTGCTCAGCTGATCAGGAAATTTTGGTCCCTGCACACCACACTGGCAACTGGGTAGCACTTCAAGTCAGCGTAGTGGGTGTGCTGAGAGTAGGGAAGCTGAACACAGATATGCAAGTTATTTTAGATAATTTGCATATCTATGTTTGATGGCCGTCAGAAAGGGCAGACAGTATAGACCTGCCCTTAGTTTCATTTCTCAGTACTACAGGCAATACTGCTTCTAGTACCAAGCTGAACAAGTCTGAAGATAGCATTTATCTTTGTCCCTAGGTCATCTCATCCAGCACCTTTAAACCATTGCATTGACTTCTTATCTACTCTCAGTAGACTCATCAGCTTGCTTTAAATGTTTCCTAACTGCTTTCACTTTCTTGAGGATGTCATACAGACTCATAGCTTGGCATAATTCTTTTACCAAATGCTAACAAAAGCTGGTTGTGAAATCTGCAATGCTGTTGCAACAGGTTTGGTTGTCGTCTATGTACATGTCTGGTAACTGTTTTTATCACAAATAGTGGATTTATTGTACTTTGTCCTAACCTAAATCAGTCCTGTTCTCTTCAAGAATCACTTCCACTTACCTGTTCCTTCTCCTCTTACAGTATAACACTGGCAGAAATGCTGGTGGGAAAAAGCTTATAGCTACCCAGAGGTTTGCTGCAGATGGATGATGATACACTGGTCAACCAGGAGGCCAAGGAATAGTGGCTGAATACTGGGCAAATATTGGACCATAGAAACCAAATGATTGTCATGTGCTATTCAATCTTTATTGTTCAGTTTTCCATTTTCACTAGGTAGATTTCTTGCTGATGACTGTTGTTAAGCTATTGAAATCTGACTCCAGCATATTCCACCAATGCACTACATGTATTTTATAGCTTATTGTGGATCATGAACTGCCAAATGTCTATAATATATGCAAAGTATATATTAAGATCGATCAGATCTCTGTTTCTAATGCAGATGTTGCTTGAGAAACTAGCACAAGGTGACATATTGTGCTACCATTGATAGTATTTTTTTCATCCTCCTGAGCTGAAATTTGATATTATTTGTCACTTACAGGGGAACAAACATCACTTTGATAATCTTCAGGAAAGTTTTTAAATGGGAGCATTTCTCTCATATACTTTTAAAAGCTTACTCACTTAGCAGTCAGAATGAATTTTATGGTTTGCAAAGATGCAGGTATATTTATTAGAGATACTTTGGGAACACTCACAAATGGACATATTTTGAAGTCACTTAAACTTAGTAAGTACAAAATGTACTCTCAAAAATGAAGCTTTTAAAATGTTCTCTGCATGCAATTCCCTGAAATTTTCAGTAGCATTGCCACTCCAATAGAGTAGTCAGAAAAACAGGGTAGGTCAAATGTGTACAGTGCTGTTTTAAATTGATATAATACTGGAGAAGGGGAGATGCTTTTATTTATATTGCAGTATAAAGGGAAAAAGAAAGGTGAAGTGATATGGCCCTAACTCACACAGCTAGTGCTCTCACTAGTAGACTATTTCATAGCTTACCCCTACCAATTATAAGCACCCTGAAGATTGAGAAAGGCTGTTCTTTCCTTTCCCAGTAGGAAGCAGAACTAGGCATCTTCCTTGTTTCACAGAACAATCCAACTTCTTGTGAAGGAGCTTTGAAGCTGAGACCCAGGAAACCACATCTCACTGGTTCCTGCTTCCATTTTCAAGAGTGGAAGAGTGAGTGGTGGTTCTTCTCTGCTGATAGATAGTGGCAGTACATCAGGAGATAATTTGGTAGAGAGGGGAAGTGTAGCCTAGCACTTGCACCTCTACAAATGTAGTATATTATTATTCTTTTGGGTTTTTTTGCTTTCCTCATTCCATTTATAGCCTCATTTTACATATTCTTAAAACTATCAGTGCTATAAGCCTTGTAATATTTAGTGCAATAGGTCTTATGAACTCCCTTTTCTAAGCAAGTTAATTGAAAGGCCAACAAAAATGTCTCCAAAGACACCTGCCATCTGCTATTATCCTGGATACATCTTAGTTAGACTTAAGTCATGGTAAAATGCTCATATTGCCTTGTTGCTTTGATTGATGTCCTTCTTCCCATACATATGAGAAATACATCCATATTCATTCTGCTAGACTTCTCTTTGGCATTTTAGACTGTTGACGTATTTGGGGACATTTCTGTTTAGCTTTGGAAAAATATTTTGGTGATCAAGTTCTTCTTAGACTCAAACAAGGAGGTTGTTATGGGTTCCTCCAGCTCCAGCATTTTTATTTGAAGAGTTCTGCAAAGCTCACGTGTCTTTTCCCTACTGTGCTCTTTCCAAGGTGATCTACCTCAACTACAAATACCAGATCAAATTAAACATAACATACCACAATAACTAGAAATAGAGCCATATCATATAGTTGCTTTACTAAGCTAGTTCCTGAATTCTATTGCATTAGGGAGTCTGAAACTTCATGAGTTTATGAGACTCAGAAACCATGGGACAATCTGATACTGTTCAAGACCGATGGCAGAACCTAGTGCTTTTCAAACAGCTACTGTTTAACCTGACACTGTGGCTAGCTCAGTCTCTTGGTGTCTGAAGCACTGAAACATGTTGGAGATTTACTGAACCTAAGAACAACGATGTTTCTATATTATACCTCTATTCTGGCTTTCTCAAACATTGTCATAACAGCGGCTAGATTGTAATGCATGGGTTGTGTCTTGGACACCTCCACATCCAGCTGGGATCAGACAGGCCATCTTCCTTCTCATATAATAATAGCCTTGTAGCAACTATAGCAGCTGCTTGCATGAATAGAAATCAGTTCCTGAAGTGGATTCTCAGAGAGCAGGAGAAGTGGAAGAAAGTGCTGACTCGGAAAGGCTGTACAGCAGAGTGCTACTCTGCAATAAGAGGAGTCCTAATGTGTGGATGTTAAGTTACAAGCAGAAGTATGGTCAAAAAAGTAAAGCACATCTGTCAGCATCACATTTGCATGCTGAGCATCTTGCTAAATCCTTTATACACAGTTCACTCCTTCTTTACTATGGGTCTTGAGTGCAGGGGACTAAAACTTATTCAAACTCTGTGGGGGCTATGTATTGTTTACTCTGCTCTGCTTTACTATGCCACCTACTTTACTGACATCTACTCTTAGCTCCTGCTCACACTTGTGTTGAAGCACAACAGTGATTTGCTTTTGCTACGCCCTACATGAAGACTTGCAGAATCAAAGCTAGAATGCTCATTTTCTAAGCTATTGAAGCTGATTTGCATCATAGCAGTGGCTGTATGGTGTACTTGAAAAATTCCACTAATTAACAGTGCAAAGTAATGTACATTAGAAGACATAATCTCAATTTTATATACAAAATAATGGGATCTAAACTAGCTGTTACTACTCAGGAAAAGAGATGTTAGAGTCACAGCAGGTAGTTCTCTGAAAATTTCTGTGCAGTATGCAGTGGCAGTCAAAAAAGCCAACAATGGTAGGAGCCATTAGAAAAGGGATATATAAGATAGAAAATATCATAACATTGCATCTGAATCTCATTGCCCCTTCTCAGAAAACATATTAGAAAGGGAAAAGGGCAACAAAAATCTTTAGGGATATGTAACAGCTTCCATATGAGATGAGATTTTAAAAAAGCTTTTCAGCTTGGAAAAGAGATGATGAAGGAATATGATGGGGTTCTATAAAATCATGAGCTGGTGCAGAGAAAGTGAATAAAGAAATATTATTTACTCCCTCATAACAAAAGAATTAGGGGGTCATCTGACAAAATTAAGAGGCAGCAGGTATAAAACAAACGAAAGGAAGAACTTCTTCACACAATACACAGTCAGCCTGTGAAACTTCATTGCCATGGGATGTTCTGATACCAGATTTCTATAATGGAATTCAAAAAAGAATTAGTTATGTTCATGAAGGATTGGTCCATCAGTGACTATTAAGCAGAAAGGGCAGGGATGCACCACCATGTTTTGAGTGTTCCCAGCCTCTGTTTGCCAAAAGAAGAGATGGATGACGAAGGATGGATCACTCAGGCTATGTCCACACATACCTCAGTATTTCAAAATAACCCATTTCAAAATGAGGTATTTCAAAATAAAGTCCTTATTTTGAAATAAGTTAACTTGAATTAACAGTTTGTTAATTCGAATTAAGGGAAAGCCTGCTTTCAAAATAGCTGTTGTTTCGAAATGGTTATTTTGAAACAGTTGTTTCGAAACAATGGTGTTGTTTCAAAACAGCGTGTCTGAACGCAGTTGTTTCGAAACAATGGCTATTTCGATTAGATACGAGGTTTAATGATTTTGAAATAACGGTGCATCGTGTGGACATGCCACTTCTTATTTTGAAACAACCTCTGTTGTTTTGAAATAAGAAGCCTGTGTGGACATACCCTCAGTGATCACTTCTTTCTATTCATTCCCTCTGAAGCATCTGGCCCTGGCCACTGCTGGAAGACAGGAATACTGGGGCAGATGAACTGTTGGTATGACTCAAATGGCCATTCTTATGTTCTCAGTCAAATAAATGAATGAACACTTTGTGTTTTGTCAAAGCCAGAGAAACCCTATGGGAGGACCTGGGAGCAGTCAGTGGAAAAAATACAGCTTACCTAAGCAATAGGGTCAGATTCATTGGAGTTTTGTATTATGTACTTGAAATGGTTTAGGAATAATAATAAAAAAACCCTCAATCATAACCAGGGTGGGAAGCACAAACTAGGATATTTTCAAAGGTTAAATGTTTTTTGTAAGAAATATTATAGGTGTTAGATGTACTAAATTGAAAAATATAGCTGTTACATGGACTACACTGAAATATGTTATCAATATTCATTCTTATGCAGTGCTTTTTTTTGCTTGCAAATAAAAACTGTACATCCATTTTGCAGCTACTCACAATCCTTTTATTTCATTTTGCAGAATTTTTGACACAATTTAGATCTCCTAAAGGAAAACTTGGGGCTAAATTTAGAAATGTTGCCTAAGGTAGTGTGTAAATTAGATCTCTTAAGGTTTTCTTGAATCCCCTGAATTAAAATGTGTAACTTACATCATCATATATCTTCTCTTGGCTTCTGAGCATGTAAGCTGGACCAATTCACACTCCATTGCATCTGGCCTTAGTTAATGTAAGTAGATCTCAGAATATTCGAATGCAAGGGAGTGAGGTCTAACTTCTGCTGTACTACATTTCTCTTCTGACCTTGGACCTCAAGAAAGAGTTCCAATGGGATTTCCAAAAGGATTCTACCTGCACCAAAATGAAGTAAGTAAACATCACCAAAATTCAGCCATGTTTTCATACCATGGAATAAGGAAAGTGGTATCAATTAAAGTGGGTTTGGAAGCATATGATGGCAAAAAGAAGACAGTTGTTTATGCACCTGAGCCTTGCACTTACACAGAAATAAACTATGCAGAGACTGAACAAGACATTAGCATTATATGTCAGCACTATGTACACAGGAGAGCAAGATATATGTAGGAGAAATTTTAGAACAGAGTCTGTTCGTAATCCTTTGGAGGCAATCATGAAAAACTCTTCATGGGCCCTGCACCAAGGTACAATAAAAAATTGTATTGCTCCTGTAATACAGCTTTAAACCTAAGTAAAGAGCATGAAAAGATATTCCAGGCCTTAATACTTCAGTTACAAATTCATTGTCACATCTAGTTTACCTGTTTTAGACAAGAATTTTGACGGGGTTACAGCTAAGCAAGATCCCCTGTTATCCACTTTACTTGAAACATGCACTGGTGACTGGTCAAAAGAAAAACATGTCCACCACAATGGAGTTCTAAGCATTCCCTTAGAAACTATCAGATATTGATAATTGCAAATCTACTCCTCTTCTATGGTAATTGATTCCTTGCAATATTGCTCTGCCCAGTGTCCACAGAGAAGAAAGTGTAGCAGAGCTTGTGACTAAACTCTGTGATGTGCTACATTAATCCCTAATTAAAGATTTGTTTAATCTTCTACCTTCTACATCTGCCTTCATGTGACCAACTGTGAATAAGTTTACCATGTGAAAGATTTACTGCAGAGAATGCATTGTGAGCTTAATAGTCCTCAGAGAAAGTGACAAATAATTATTTTATTTTGGACCTCACTCAGTGTCAATGGGATTCGATTTGCCATGAAGGCAATATTTCCTTTTGAATGGGTTTCATACTGGACATAGAATTTGTGCTACTGCACAATTTCAAACTCTAATATCAGTCACATCAGACAAGGTTACACTCTTAAAACTAGTTTAAATAAGATTGAGATTTGTTAATAAAAATAAACAAAACCTTAGCAAAAATGAAAAGAGCGAGAAGGCAGAGAGGGTAAAATGGGAGCATAAATAATGACAGACCTGCAGCACCTTAAAGACTAATGGATTTCTTTGGGCATAAGCTTTCATGGGCTCCAACCCACTTCATCAGATGCATGAAGTGACAACTACAGTTAAGAGGTATATATACATATGCTGGGATGGAGGAGGGCAGGTGTTAGTAAAGTCAGTTGAATTCCTAAATGAACAGAGTTTACTAACTCTTGCCCTCTTGCATCCTGGCATGTGTATATATAACTCTCAACTGTAGTTTCCACTTCATGCATCTGATAAATTGAGTTGAAGCCCACAAAACCTTATGCCTGAAGAGATGTGTTATTGTTTAAGGTTCATAGGACTCTTGTAACCTGAGATTTTTCCCACTTCTTTAGTTTGAAAATAATCTTAATGTGATAAAGGAACCTATAAGTAAAGGATAGCAGAAGGCAATCTAGTAGAAATTTTTGTTAAAATAAATTAAAATAAGCATAATGTTGTTACTGCATTACTTATAACAATAAGTATTAGCTACAAGTGTTGACAACAAGGCCAGTATTCAAAATGTAGTCAGTAAGTGAAATATGATCTCCCTCCATCTGGATCATAAGAGATATATCGTTTGACTAAAAAGAGTAATCCTAGAGATATATCTCGTAGAAGAAAAATAAGGTCAAGATGGTGGAAGATTTAAACTTTTGAAACTGCTCACCTACCCCCTGGTGGACGGACCAGAATTGGTCAAAGTTAAGCAGAAAAGGACTATCGGACAATAGGTCACATATGGGTAAGAGTTGAAGTCACCCTTTTTGTGACTGGTTGAGGGTGAAGTCACCCTTTTTTGTGATTGGTTAAAGGGACATGAAAGGGCATTCGGAGATGCATAAAAGAAGCAGTAGTTTTCGCAGAACTTCGGAGCTCTCTCCTGCTCCTATGGGGTGCCAAGGGCCTTGTGACTATTTGGTTCCTATTACATTTGTAGTCTTACTCTCAGCCGCCCCCAGAGAGTGTAACAACATCTCTGGTGGATTATGAGGGCATCCTAGCATTGGGCCTTACTTGGTGGCCTTGAGCACTTGCTCAATAAAGTCCTGGATGTAAAATAGTCTCCAGAGGGTACACTGAGTGCCTGAGCAACGCAGCCAAATGAGTCCTGCCTTAATGCTCAGAGTCTCAGTGAAGGACAAAAAGGGCACCCTAGCATCAGGCTCGACTGACAGTCTTGAGTTTTGCTTGAAAGTCCTGGATGGCATTCATGCATACAAAAGGCATTAGACTTGACCTGGTGGCCTTAAGCTGCAGGAAGGTTTTGTTCCAAGGAGGCTGCTCCACTCGGCCAACTGAGTCCTGACTCAAGGTGCATGCTTCTAAGGAAGCCCAAATTGGCTGCATGAAAGTATCGGTCCAAAAAGAAGTCCTGACTGAATCCTGTCACAAGACTCATGGCTCCGAAACACCAGCATTCTAGAAAGCTCCAGCAAGCACAACAGAGACCTCTGCTGATGCAAAGTAGTAACTGCGAGACCAGCAGGCGCAACCACCAAAAGAGGCAGTGTGCTAGCCAAAGGAACAACAGAGACGGCAGACAGAGTTCCATCTAGACTGCTATACCCATCAAAAGAACAAAAGTGTTGTGAGTAAGCTCTCCCCATTCCACAAGTGACTGGCCCCCACTTGTGGAATGTCATAGTTTGTTAATATGTTTTGGTAATTGTTAAGAAGTTTTAATGTTTTTATGTGTTTGTTTCCTGTGTGTGTATGTGTGCAATCATGTGTAGGTAGCTTTTAAGCAGCAGAATCTAGTAAAGCAGTGGTCTATTGTAATTGTCAGCATTTTATTTTTAACTGTCATTCTATGTGGTACTTACTGTGCCATCATTTTTATCTTGTGAACCCAGAATATAACTGGTAAGGTCCATCATTTTCCATCAATTTTAGCTTGTGAATCTCATTAAGATTCAAATAATTTTCAGTGCCTGTTTTCAAGGGATTCATTGCTCTAAGCCTCTTTATTGCTCTAGGTCTGTTCTTGATCAGCGGACTGTAGCCGTATTTTCCACTATGGCTGTGTCCACACAAGAGATTTATGAAACAACAGCTGTTGTTTCAAAATAAAACTTGACAGGTCCAGACAACGTTTCCTCATTTCAAAATAAGGAGCTCCCTTATATCGAACTAAGGAAAATCATTTTGATACAATAAAACCTAGTTTTGTTTTGAAATGAGGGTTATTTCAAAACTGTGGTTTTGAAATAACCCCGTCTGCCTGAGTTATATCGATATGTCACCATATCGATATAACACTTGACCTTCCTGGCCAGGGTGCTGAGGGGAGGTGAAGGGGGGCAATGGGTGTCCGAGCTGGCTCTCAGGGTACCCTTCTCCGGGAATCGAAATAGCATGTCCATACACAGGACATGCTATTTTGATTGGAGGGGCTTGCCTTATTTCAAATTAATTTTTTAAAATTTGAAATAAGGTTTTTATTTTGAAATAAGTCATTTCAAAATGATTTGTTTTGAAATAAAACTTTGCATGTGGACATAGTTTAGGGGTTTTTACCCATTTAGGCAGCACTGATCCCACCCTCTTTATCTCAGAGTTGTATCATAGCAAGATTAGACTGGTGGTTAGTCAAGATTTTAAATTCTGGGGTAACACTCTCATTGTTTTTGGTGTACGCAGACTAACACAGCTACCCCTCTGGAAATGTTCACAATGGGAGCATAAATGTTCATTGGAGACATAACAGAACAGCATGTGGATAGAACACAGACATACAGAACACATGGATAGAAGTAAAATTCTTCTTTTGCATTATACCACTGAAGTCACTGGTATTACACCAAGGATAACTTTGACCTATGAGAAGCGCAGCCTGGATAAGCATTATTTTCTTCTATGATCATTTTTTATATTGGAGTAATAAAATTGAACTGTGTATAATTCTAGTTCTGTGTAAGGTTTCCCTTGCAGTGTCATTTGATATTAGCAGGCCAGTCACTTTGAGAACAAAAAAGAATTCTGACAAGTGCCCTTTATCTCTGCAGGATGTATTAGCAGAGCAGTTCTGAGGAAGAAAGAAGCAGGACTGTCACAATTTCCCTGTAGCCTCTTTTGTTGTAAATCCATTGTAAAACTCCAGGCAGTGAGATTACTAATCCTATGTCTATGCTGTCAGTGCTACAGTGAGAATGCTGCAGTTATGCTGCTGTAGTGTAGACACTTGCTATAGTGACCAAAAGGGTTTTCCATCAATATAGTGGCTACACACCTTCAAGAGGCAGTGACGAGGTTGACAAAATAATTCTTTTGCCGACCAAGCACTGGCTACACTGGACCCTTGGTCACCTTAGCTTCATCTTTCAGGGGGTTAACTTTTCACATCCCGCAGTAAGGTAGCTATGTAGACCTACATTTTATGGTAAAGCTGGCCTAAGTGAACTTTAATTATTGTTCTTTCCTTTGGGTTAGTGAATAAACTTCCCCATCACTCTGTCTCTTTTTCTGTAGGCTCTGACATACTAGAAGTACTAATGTAAAAATGGAATTTTGTTTTTGTCAGATTGTTATAATAAAGTTTGTGGAGTTGTTTTGTTGCTCTTCAGAATGGATAATTGGCATAGGCATTGTTCCTTATTTTAATAAGAGGTAGCCTGAACTTGTTCAGTCTGTTATGCTATTGTTTGTGGGCTTAAGAGACCTGTAAAACAAAATATTATAGGTCTACGTAGCTGTGCAAGGGTAAAGGTGCTGCATTTTCTAGCTTGGGTGCATTTAAAGAAGTCATTTTCCTAGTAGAAGTTTTCTTTTCAAGTTGAGGTACAGCTTTCAGTTAACTGACAACATTTTCAAAAGGTCTAAGAGCTGATCTATACTGACAATGCAGTTTGACATAAAGCTACTGACCTTGACCTTCTGCAGCCTGTGTCTCCACTGTCAGAGCGGTACATTTAAAAAAAAAATCTAGTCGTAATTTGATCTGCTAACAACACTCCAGCAAGTGGCTTAGCACTGAGGTCAAAATCTACAATTCTAATTTAGATCCATGTAGCCAGAGAGTAGTTCAACCAGTTTTTCATGTCCCTTTACCATGGCAACATAGTTCCTGCCCTGCTGCAAGTTTTTAATTAATTCCTCTCTTTGCATGACACACTGTCCTTGTCTGCATTGCCTGGCTCAGAGAAACAGCAAGGAAAGCTTTTCCTCTTTTTATTCCTTTAGAGTTTAGGGAGGGAAGGGGGGGGGGGAGTTGAGTAGAGGATGACTGCATCCCCTCAAGCCCTGTGCCTGCTACCCACAGTGCAATGCATTTCATGAAGTAATGTGAGCAGTTGGGATGCGAGACTCCAAGAAAGAAATTTGGTGTGATCACTTGCCTTTACCTTCTGTAATTCAACAGCCTAAAATTGAATTATAACCCCACTCCCTCTGTACACAACCCTAAATCACTTTGTTCCAGCTTTTCAAAGATGTTTAGGCATTTCAGTCTCATTGAAATCAGTGTGTGTTTGGTACCAAAATACCTTTGAGGATCTTGGCTTTACATCATTTTAAAAACGTAACCCTGTGCATTTTCTGTATGATCACATTGTTAATTTGACTTACCCTCAGGCACTCACCTCTAAATTTTATTTGAAATGAAGAAAGGTAGGTTGTTCAGAGAAGAAGCAGAGAGGTTTGTGGAAAATTTAGATAATTTAGAACTGTTGTTTTTCTTGTGCATTTCTGCATCACCATCATCCTTTATATACTTATTACACAAATTGTAGTTCTGTAGAATGGACCAGAAGGTTTTTTCTCCTCACATTTCTTGGAGGCCTTAATGTTGTCTACATAGTTGAAGTGAATAGTTGGATCATAGTTCTTTAATGTTTATCTTATGAAAAGGCAGCTAAAAATAAGCTGTTGCTTTTTGATGGCTGATTCTGGAATAATATGCTGTTACAGTGAGATGAACATTGTGGGCTAAATTAATCTCTAGCATAAGCAACTACAGGTCCCTCAAGCCTACTAAGGTTCAAGCTGTTTTCCTAAGGGTTTAAATTGGTCCCATGGATCTAACTTTTTAATTGTGTTTATGGGTTAGCCTTAAAAGATATCATAGGCCATTAACCAAATATTTCACAGTACTGTTAACTGGTTTTGGAAAAATCCTGCCAGGCAGAAAATTGATAGGTATAGTAAACGTACTGTACTTGAATAATTATTTTAACTAGAGAAGGTATTGGTCTTCAATACCTATGAGCAAAGTAAAAGTGCATTAAACGTCATATAAACATTAAGAATTAAAAGAAAACAACAGAGGGTTTATCACAACCAACAAGCTGATTGCATTCATTTGACCCCTGCCATTTATTGCAAGAAGATCAAGTTAGCATAACTTTATTTTATTTATTAAAAAAAAACTATTTTAGAATTGTAATTATGTTCACAGGCAAAAGAAAACAACGCATTAACTCAGACTGGGAGCCAAGCAGGTGCACAGTCTGTTTGTCTTGTAAAAACCTTAAAAGAATCTTTTGGATTCAGGTGGATGAATGGATGGAAAGCAAAGAAATTAGAAGTCATGTTTCCTTTTATTTCTTTTTAAATGCTATTTGTTTGTAAAGTTTGTTACTTTTTTCCCACTGTTTTTCAAAATACAAAATTTCAGGGAAAATATTTGTCAAAAATTTCTAAGTGCTAAAAACCAAAGACCATTTCTACCAACACCACACACACTGAAGAAGTACAGTCACAATCACTGAAACACAGAGATAGCCTATGGTGGAACTGGCAGCATTGGAAGCAGGACAGTTAGCTTTTAAGAGGTAGCAGGGGAAAGGGAAATGACAGTATTCTGCATTGGCATGAGTGATTTGGAGATCATGGGAAACTGTTGTGGGGCAGTGGTATTCAGACTGAGACTCTCAAGCTGCAAATGTCATTAATATTAATAAAGGTCATGCATTTAGGGACTAATAACAGGAATTTTTGCTATAAGCTTGGAACAATCAGTTGGAAATCACAGAGGAATAGAAGGACCTGGGAGTAGTAGTTGATCAAAGGATGTCTATGAGCCATCAGTGTGATGCGGTGTAGCAGAGTGCAGGCTTTGCCTGCCCTGCCACTTGAGCCATGAAGTGAAATCACCTAAAAAAACCTTGCAGGAAAGAGGGTTGATACAGAACAGCTGTGTGGCTCCCTGAGCTAAGACGTATAAAGGCTCCCTCCTCAACAAAGCCCTGGGGGGCTCCCAGGTAAAAGTTCAGGAATGAAGGTGACCAGCAAGTGCCTTAGAAAATGGCAGTTTGAGACTGAGGGTGCTGGAAAAGGGAAAAGTGATCAGCTCAGAGGGTGTGTGGAAGCTCTGGGGAAATGGGACTGCCTGGTGTAGGTCTGGAAATGAGAGGCCCCTGACTCTGAACAGTGATTGTATATACCTAGTGGAGTGAACATGTACAAATAAAGAACAATGTGTGCAGTATTACACAGACGCCTGGGTGCACAGGACCAGGGCTTAAGGGGCAAGTTCAGATTCCATTACAAGTGGCTATGGTAAAAGATAATGTAGTCCTAAAATGCATCAGATGAGATATTTCCAGTAAAAACAAGGAGGTGTTAGTACCGTTATACAAGACATTGGTGAAACATCTTGTGGAATACTGCATGCAGTTCTGGTTCCCCATGTTTAAGAAAGTTGAATTTTAACTGGAACAAGTGCAGGGAAGAGCCAACAGGATGATCTGAGGAATTGAAAACCTGCCTTAGGAGAAGAAATTTGAAGAGCTTGCTTGTTTAACCGAAAGAAAGTTGAGGGAACATATGATTGCTCTCTATAAATATATCAGAGGGATAAATATCAGTGAGGGAGAGGCATTATTTCAGTTCAGCACCAATGTGGACATAAGAACAAATGGATATAAACTGGCTGTCAGGAAGTTTAGACTTTGAAATTAGATGTAGGTTCTAATCATAAGAGGAGTGAACTTCTGGAATGGACTTCTGAGGAGAGCAGAGGGGGCATAAAAATCAGCTGACTTCAAAACTGAGCTGGATAAATTTATGGAGAGGATGGTATGTTGAGACAGCCTAATCTAGCAATTAACTAACCTTTGGCTACTAGTGGTAAATGTGCCAACATCCTCTGATGTGGTGGTAGATACAGTCATTCTGAATTGGTGCAACACATTCTTTTTGGGATCTCTGACTGGTGAGTATTGCCCACATCCTCAGGGATTAGTTGATTGCAATATTTGAGGTCAGGAGGGGATCTTCCCCCAGAGCATATTGGCATGGGTCCTGGTGTTTTTTGCCTTCCACTCTAGTGTGGGGCATGGGGCACTTGCTGGTGGTTTCTCTGTACCTTTCAGTCTTTAAACCATGATATGGGGGCCTCAGTGCCTCAATCATTAGTTAGGTGTCTATTGGAGGAGTGGGTGGGAGGTTCTGTGGCTTGCTTTTTGCAGGAGGTCAGACTAGATGACCACGTTGGTCTCTTCTGACCTCAAAATCTATGAAGCTATGTTTTTTTCTGAGAAAAAAGAACCAGGAGTCTTGTGGCACTTAAAGACTAACAGATTTATTTATTGCATGAGCTTTCATGGGAGAATATCCCACTTCGTCAGATGCTTTGAAGAGGGAGAACTTACAGAATTGAATGAAAATAAATGCAGGGAAGTGTAAGACATGGGATCAAGTCACACTGCAAAGCAAATCAGAGCATTCGTAGGGATTCAGACTCAAGAAAACAGCACACAGAAGGAGGATGAAGTCAAATTACCTGTTATAATGTGAAAAGAATCCATAGTCACGATTCAGCCCTTCTTCCACACAATTTAATTGGCATATTAATTCAATTTTGGCTGTTTCTCTTTGAGGTCTTGATGTCCCATTGATTTTCTTGATGACCATCATTAACAAATCATCAATGGAGTGATTAGGAAGATGGCAGTGTTCAGCAAGGTGGGTTTTTTTTTTTTTGTTTTTTTTTTGGTGTTGTGATTTCTGATGTCAGTTTTGTGTGCTTTTATTCTTCTGCATAGGGATTGTCCTGTTTGTCCAGTGTATAAGGCTTGGGGGCATTTCTGGCGCATGATGGCATAAATCGCATTAGTGGATGAGCAGGTGAAAGACCCTTTAATGGAGTAGCTGGCTTCATTAGGTCCTGTGATGGTGTCTTTTGTACAGATATGTGGACAGAGTTGGCTGCGTGGTTTGTTGCAGGGATGTGTGCCTGCTTTAATGTTTGTGTTGTTAGGTCTATAGTTGCTGATGAGTGTCTGTTTAAGGTTGGAGGGCTGTCTGTAGCCAAGGAGAGGTCTGTCTCCCAAGGCTAGAGAGAGTGAGAGGTCATCTTTTAAAATAGGCTGGAGGTGCTTAATAATCTATTGTAGAGGTCTAACTTGAGGGTTGTATGTGGTGACCAGTGGTGTTCTATTGTTTTCTCTATTGGGCCTTTCCTGTAGTAGTTGACTGCAGGGTACCTGTCTGGCCCTGTCAATCTATTTCTTTACTTCTCCAGGCAGGTACCCTCGTTTTAAGAAAGCCTGATAGAGATCCTGAAGATGTCTTTCTGTGTCTGAGGGATCAGAGCAAATGTGGTTATATATTAGGGCTTAGCTGTAGATAATGGATTGTGTGGTATGTTTAGGCTAGAAGCTCGAGGGATGTAGATAACTATACCGATCAGCAGGTTTTTTCTGACAATCTTTCCAGCACATGCTATTAAAACAGTATGTGGTTTAATTATTAACCATACAGCATAGTTTTAGTATGTTATTAGCCAATTCAGTGGCAAGTGCAAGAATTTAAATTTGGCGCCTTTTGGAAGGGCATATTCTGTATCCACCCCACAAGGAGTTCCCTCTTTCTCCAGCCCACCCACTGGAAGGGAAGAAGCTTACTTTCACTTTTCTTGCTTCATCCCAGAAGGAACTTGCTCTTCCCTATTGCTGCTTGCTTTCCACTTCCATCCTGCAGTTCCAGGGGCTAGAGGAGTTCAGTGTCCCTAAATATTATTGTTGGATCTACACTCCTGCTTGCCATCCTGTGCATGTCCTTGAACCATCGTAACTGAGAAATTATAATGGTCAGTTATTTTGCTATGAAAATAATAAAAAAACCTGAATATGTCCTGTCATACTCTTAAAATATGAATCAATAATAAACAGTACATGAAACAATTAATTTCCCCAATATGGTGATTCTTTTGGGTAATGCTGATCACAAATTTGAATCCTGAACCACTGAGGTCTGAGTATCACTATATTTGCATCCTGAAGGTGAGCTGGGTGATTTTTCAGGTGCCAGTGACTAAGACTTCCACGAGGATTTGGATTACAATTAAAGAAGCTGAAAGTACGGTGTAGGAAACTAGTTTCTAGTAAGACTGGAATGAAACCTCTCTTCTCCATACAAAGCTGCTGTGGTAAACGAGAGGGATACTCCCTACCTCCATAGAACTCATATGAGATGAGCTTTTTGCCTTTTCCTTTTGGAAGTGGTCTCATATGTTGTTGATGCTTGCTTCCTTATGCACATAAAACTAGGCCATTCACAAACCATTTGGCTCCAATGTGGCTTAAAAAACATATCTTAGTCATATATGTTTTGTATGAGGTGGCCATTGTTATTTTACAACCCTCTTTCACCATGATAAAAAACTAGAACTACCTAAGCTATCACCAAAGCTACCTTAAAAGCACTACCCCTCAGAAGGAACAGGAGACAGATTGTAAGGACAAGTCTTCCTGGAGATAAATGCAGTAAGAAATATATTTAAAAAGCTTCCTCATTTTTTCAAGTATCCACCCATTGTCATCACATGCTAAGATTATAAATTTTTGGGTACAGATACTGCCTCTTATAATTTACCAGCATGATATGGTCTTTGACTCTGATGGAGGTGTGTAATTGTTACAGGAGTATAAGTGATAAGTTTCTGAATTCCATATCTTAAATGCCTTTGTCATTGTCAATGTATCTCAGACTATTAAAATAAAACTTCTGATTAATATTAATTGTGAAATTTCTGGTGGATGGGATTGGTCTTGGCAAATTGAGGTGATCATGTCAAAACTGGGCTTGTATTTGGAAGTTAGCTTTACTATTAACTATAGTCTTAAAGAAAAAAAAAAAAGGAGACCAATAGCTAAATTACATGACTTCTACATAAAGGGGGAAACCTAATTTAGTATATCTAGTTTTCAGAGAAATTGGATTGTTGATGAGAAATGATACTTTCTCCACCATTCTAAATTCTACCATCTGGACTTTTTACATGGGATATAATAAGTAAGAACCCATATTATGTTAGTAAGAGAGCAAATGAGGCCCCAAAGACTTTGAATGCTTAAATGTATTATTCTCAAAGAAGGTATTGTGCTATTGGTAATTGCAGTAATGAAAATTATAAAACCTATTTCCTAGCTTAATTTTTTAGGCAGCATTACTTTTACAATATAGCTTTCAGAAATTTTATCTTTTTACATAAACTTGAAATAGATCCAATATTGTTAATGCCTATCTGGATAATGAGAAGAACCACAATTCCATTATGTCTCTTACATTTTTTTTTTAATCCCTCTTGAGCAGGACCATCCACTCTTTGACAGTGGTAAAGGGACTTTTCTTACAGGTTAGTTACTCCTTAATTGTCCCCCAAAAGGTTTCTAGCACCTTTCTCAAAAGAATCTACTACGAGCAGCTATCAGACAGGATCACAAATTAATTGAACTACTGATGTGATCTGATAGGACATGGTTCTTGTGAGTTTTTCCAACAGCTGCACAGAACAATTTGTGATACTTTTGTTCAACATTCCTGTTTGGTCTGTGGCACACACAAAAACAGATCTCCACAGAATAAAAAATGCAAATTGCATGCAATTAATTTGTGTGTAAATGAAGACACAGAAGCCATGTCCATGACACTTCATACAAAGGTTGTAGTAAATTATCCCAGGTTTGTGTCATTTTTTAACCTTGGAACATGTTAAAATAAATCCCTCTGTGGCTTACAGGGCATAGAATTTATTAATGAGATATTATGCAGAGTAGTCATTATTAATTACCTTCTACAGTAAATCTGACTAAGTCTATTCAATTCTTGTTTGACTCAAGTACCACTGAAGAGTTTATTTTTAAAAAGTTTAAAATGTCAGGTTCTAAAATAATTTAAATCAAGTGTGTAAGCATACATGGTTGAAGAAACATTTAAGAACCCTTCAAAACATATGTTTTAGACAAAAAACAAACACATAATTAGGTTTTGCAGGAGCTTTGGGCAGAAATATGCAGTGTGATGGCTTTTCACTGTTCTAGCAACAGCAAATGAAAATGATGCATGCTGGCAGTATAGTCATGCATTGACCCTTAACTCACATACAAATTTCTTCATAAAAATAATGCAGTCATAAGAGACAGAAAGAAAGAACTGAAATTCTAAATATTTTCACTCTTAAATTAATTTGTTTCTCCTTTTCATATGGTTTCTATGACCAAAAAATACCTTCAGTGTAAACATGTAGCATTTACTGCTTGGATTAGATATTCCAGATCACCTGCTATATATTTCACAAATGTAAAACATTCATTACTGTAGCAATGGGCTAGCTTTGTCTGAATTTGAAAAGCCTCAGTCTTTACTGAGAGGGTAATTACATTTCCAGAATAAGGGCCCCTATCATTTGAGAGAGGATGATCCCTTAGTTTCAGGCTGAAGTGCGAGCTGGAAGAGTGTAATGCAAATTATTATGTCTCGGCCTGCTCTACACTTCATCTGAGATTGCTTTTTCCTCTCCTTCTCTCTGCATAAGGGTCACATACACAGTTTGATTAATTTCAGTGTATTTTCTTTTGTCCTAGGAGGTTTGAAGCAAAAGGTACAGAACCAAAATCTAAAATTCACTCAAATGCATATAGAATACTGCAGTAGGCTTCACCTTATTTGCAATATTGCCCTTTAGAAATGTCACTTTATCCTCATCCCTCTGTGTTCATTCTATTCCCCTAACTCCTCCCCTCCTGTGCTCTTCTTTCTTCTCAGTTCTCCGCTGTATGTTCCTAACTCACTTTGGCAGTTTGGAAAATGTTATGCTAAATTAATGTTTGCTTGGAGTCAGACTGTGATGCCTTTACTCCAATGAATGTGCAGCTGGTCACATGAGTAACTGCTCACCACCTGAGGTACCATTTTTCCCTGGGTTACTGGTATCGTAATTTTAAAAAAATCATTTTGAAAAATTGTCTTCATGAAAATGTGATTTTTGTAAGGCAAATAAAAAGAACGGGTATAATCTCTGTCACGGCCACTCTGACACTTCCATATTACAGAGCAAAGTAATAGAATTGCCATTATAATAGTTCAATATTACAGTAAAATATACTGTAGGGCCCTAATTATTTAACTACATGCTCTCTAATCCCATCATTGCCTCACTTAATATTATTTGCATATATGCAAATGACAGAATACTTTTTAAGTATACTTGTTTGCATATCCTAGGCAAAGCACTAATCTCTCAACTACCTCTTTGGTAGCCATATAATCCAAAGGAGGATTGGCAAGTAAAATGTATGCCAGAGACATGCCAGTCTGAATCTGTCAGTTTTGAAAGTTTACCTCATTGTGCAAGCTGGGCAGCTAAAATGAATTACAGATTTAATTGGGGACATAGATCTGTGTTTTTATAATTCACGAAACATCTGATTTCCGTGGGTAAAATACAGGTAACAATCATACTGCTTGTTGTCTCGTTACTGTGTTGTCTCGTTACTGTGAATTTATAGAAAGTAACCTTGTTGCAGTCATTCACATAGTTAGTGTTATACATCTATTGAATAAAATCTCACCATAATCAGCACCACTGCAAAAGCATCACTTTAAAAATTTTCCCCAACTTAAAATCAAATTATTAGCCATAAATTTCAATAGTAAACTATATAGTAAACTATATTCTAACTTTCAAATGGCCATTTTGACTCCTCACAGGTTTGGTAGTATTAGAGTTTCACGAGTGTTAGTTTGTGTACATGCTCGCCTCTTTTTGATAAAATTAATTAGATAATTTCAAGTTACTCATTTAAAAACCTAATTTGTGAAAGCTAAAATCCATGGTGGTGTTCACTTGTAACTTCATCACTGATGCTAGCGAAGTAATGTTCAGCCAAAACAAAATTTAAAATAGTCAACTTCCAAAGTGGTAGCCCTGTTGTTTTAGTTCAGCAAAACAAACAAGGAGACTTGTGGCACTTTTAAAGACTAACAAATTTACTTTAGCAGTGGTTAAAGTATAATTTGGCTGGCTCTAGGTCCCCTTTCTGTGTTGTATGAGCCCCAGCCCAGGTAGGCATTTTTGAGCCCCACCAGCTCTTTCCTCACAAATGAAGCACAGCCTCAAGTCCACAACATCACCCCAACCTTGTCTACTAGTGCCCACATCAGACCTCTCTTTCCCCATGTCCTCCTCACTCCCGATCCCCATTCCCTAAGCTCCCTGCTCCAAAGTGTCCACTTTAGCCCTTGTAACGCCCACCTCCCATCTTCACTGCACTCCCCTTCAGCCCCCTAGTCCCCTCCACACCTCCCCAGCCCCCTTCACGCCCCCTGTCCCCAGTCTTCTGTA